>CM076945.1:28590000-29790000 GCA_039566865.1 Aurelia coerulea | reverse complement strand
ATCAATTGAACTAAAAGAAAACGATAGAGATCCCTTTGCACCAATGAGATTTGGTTCCTCAGTCCTGGGAACCGCATGTGACTTTGGACCAGGATTTGTGCCACTGATGCGCAGACTCTACTGGGGGGAGAAAACTCCCTGAAAAGAAACCATGAGTCAAGTTTACACACCGCACCAGTTAAAATGTTGCTAACTCACAACTTTGTGTCAAGGTGTGTTATTCTGATGGTTTAAGGATTTCATTCATAGGAAGTCCTGTATATTGACACAATGCTTAATTCTACAGTTTATTTCTCTTCCAGACCAGGCACAAAAAGACACAGGAAAGTTGCCGGTGTCATCAGCTAGAGTTAGATCTGGATCATCAGAAACGAGAACTCATGGATCCTTCAGCTCAGACAAGAGTAATACTCAAAGGATTCCAGCAAATCAAGGTAAAATATTAATTGTTGACAAAGAGGCTCGTATCAAAAATTTCAAAAAATTGGTAGTTCTAAGATTTTGTCCAGGTCAACCTTTCATCGAGCTGTTCTGTTGCTTTTTGTGCTTAGTGCTGTTCGTTTTAAGGAAGGAAGAAAGTGGCAACTAGATTTGCATGAGCAGTTTGGTTGCTTATCTTCATAACGAGGATCATGTGCTTCTTGGTTGCTCACCTTCAGTCGCCACCCGGGGGGGGGGGGGGGTACTTGACTTAAATTTGTACGGGGGTGTGCCCACGAAAAAAAAAATTTTTCACCCTGCTCCAGAATTTTTCGCTCAAAATGATAACCTGTTCTAGAAAAAATTGATGAAAAGTATACTCAAAAACATGAAATTTGACCGAAAAACGACCAGATCTAGCAGAATATTCCCCTTTGACATGTTTTGATAACCTGCTCTAGAAAAATTGCCTCATTTTGATACCCTGTGCTAGAAAGAATTGGTGAAAACGATACCCTTAAAAACGGCACATCCCCGTCGGACAAATATACTAAGTACCCCCCCCCCCCCGGGAGTCGCCATGCCTAATCTGAGCTAGCAACCTAGCAATCATTCTTAAACTTGTATGCAATTTAAGTATTCGTTTAAACCTTAAGTTTTGGTTTATGAATGTGTTCCATTTCATAAAGTACTTTTCTAACTATATTGTATTTACTACTTGACGAAATACGCTGTACGATCCATAAATCAATTCAAAATCAAAAAATTTTTCGCAGGAAGTTTGGACGAAATTTTTGCTGTTTCCAGGAAGGAAAAAACCTTTTGTCGGCCTTCAGATGTCTTGTCATCAACTTCACAACTTCACAACGTCTTGCCATGATGCTCAAGTGGTGGGGCTCTTGGCTCTGCCAGGGATCAAACCCTGTCCGTCTGACTGTTCTCAATGTGGGTTCGTTTTTCTTGTCATGCAAAATCATATATTATAATGCTAACTTTGTGTCTTTTCTCCTGTTTAGTAAGGGGCACTTTAGCAGCAGGCACGGATAAAACTAAGCAGACAAGTTATAGCAAAGATGAAAGTCTTAGTGACAGTAAGTTCAAGTTTGACTTTTCTTTCCGTATAATTTCTCTTGAAAATCTTATTCCATGTCTTTGTGGAGATTCCCAAGCACTTTTATAATCACCCTCTGTTTTAGAATAAATGTTGTATCAGAGGAGCTATTAGCTGGTGTCCCAAAAATATGTGTACGGATTTGGTTGACACCAGCGCTGTGAATTTAGCTTCAATGTCAAATCACTCTCAAAATGTTCCTCGACAGTTAACTTGAACATAGATACCTCGTTTGTTAATATTGGTACTTTGAGAGCAGAGATATCAATCTTGAAAGCTCATATTGCCTCTTCCTGCAAACCAGAGCTTTAGCCTTTTGACCAAAGCAATTTTTAAAGGCACTGCGTATAAATCAACAATAGCCTTGATAAAATTTGAACAACATTAGATCTTGCGTTATTCTGTTTACCAGATGTCACCCCCAGTCATCCATATGGAAGTTTCTTGATTTTTCATTAATTTCAGTATCTAATCTCGCTGTGCTTCAGGAATTGGCTTAGGCCAAAAGGTCAAAGCTCTGGTTTGCAAGTGGACGCAAGTTTGAGCTTTCAAGATTGATATTTCTACTCTTAAAGCACCAATACCAACAAACGAGATATCTAAGTTCAAGTTAATTATCGAGGAACATTTTGAGAGTGATTAGCCATTGAATAAAGTTAAATTCACATCGCTGGAATGAACCAAATCTAGATACATTTTTTTGAGACACCCGGTAGGTTATGAATTTTTCTCAGTACTAAAGTTATGGTAGTTGCAATCCATTTCTTTTTAGCTTTCCTAAATATGATCATCATATTTATTTGCATGTTTCAGTTGTCAAAGACAAGCCCCAAATTTCTGCAAGAGAGTACAACAACCTGAAAGCAGAACTTCGCAAATGTAAAACAACTATTGCGGTTAGTTGGCAACAGTATCAATTTTGATAGCTTAAAGAAAAGTATAAAAGGATTTGGAGTTTTATGAAATGTTATTACCTGACTGACGTTTCAAAATAAGGCAATACAAGTATCCTGCCAATCCCATTGGCTAATCGTACATTTCCCGCGGTTTTCCGTAGCCTTGTACAATACAATACAAGGACGCGTTTTTGTCACACAGCATCTGATTTAGGCCTGTGAGATTTACAATAAACTCAAGTGACATAACATTTACAAAATGCAGTTGATTGAATGATAGTAAAAACTCATACTAACCGGTTTTTTAATTGTACAGGAAAATATAAAGCCCTCGGTCTTTTCGCACAGACCTCGCAAGCTTGGTCTGTACCTTCAAGACGTCGGGCTTTACATTTCCTGTACAACACAAAACCGGTTAGTATGCTCATAGTTTTAAGCATGAGGGATGTTTCTATACTTTATTTCAAGACTGCATGTTTAAAGAATTTGAAGACAGTTCGAAAATATAACAAAACTAAATGTTTTGATATGCATCTTCTGCAGTAACCGTTCTATTTTGATTCAAATCTTTGCTTCTAGATTTATAACTGGCATTTGCCTTCAGCTGTATGTAAGATACTCTTATTCGTTTCAGGGAATGAAAAATGACAGATGGACATCTATTCCTCCTCAAGAAGCCATAAAGCGAATCATATTAGGCAAGGTAATGCTTATTCGTCATTCAAAATGGATACAATGTGTCGGTCGAAGCTCAAGAAAATCAACACGTTTTTGCTGCTGAAAGGAGAACCAACTTCTAATGGTAGATAAGTTTTATAAATCTAAGTAAAAAATTGAAGCAGCTTGCCTCAACTTGGTTCCGAGGGCCAGTTTCCTGAAGACAATGTTGGCCCTGGGAACGAGTTTGGATTTGCCAGGATAATGTAAGATAAAGAATCTTAAAGGCAGTCTGTCACGCTGTAATAAAGTCAGAGCTCAACACAACGGATGTTTTAATGCATCTCAGATATGAGCATTCAGAATAAAGGAGGGCTGATCATTGTCACTTTCTACGCCCGTAGAAAGTCAGTAGGTCCAACAGCCATTCAATTTTCCGGTTCTTTGTATTGCTGTTATCGCCCAATCAAGTGTGTGACAGACTGCCTTTATAACGAAACAAATGTTAAAATATAATCTAGCTTGCAACTCTAAATTTGAAGACCAAAACGGCGTAATTTGCAACCGTTCAACATATCGACCCTAAATGATAACGCGTATTGTAACAGTGAATCTTTTCGGATTAATAGCAAAAAATAGTTACCTGGACCCGATTGCATCGTTCGATATCAAGCCTTTGAATGCAGCCATCACCTTTCTTCAGCCTTAAAGTTTGATTATCCTTTTGTTATCTCTGCAGCCATATTCTTTGGAATATTACAAGTCTCTAAAACAGAAAATGGAATTACTAGATTTTGCTTTAAAGTATCACGATGGTAATGCGATCATGGCGGTAGGTATCATTTTCTTGTCATGCAAGGATTCTTTTGTTAGCCATAAAATTATTTCTTTGTTTCTTCTTTTAATTCATTTTGTTTCCTTTGTTTCTTTGTTCTTAATTTACAACGACAAATTAACTAATGTTGCGTGGCATCTAACTTGAATGTTTGTTTCCTATTCAGGTTATTCTATTTCTGAGAAGAACACTGAAGCCTAGTAAGTTACCTCTGATTTTCACATTTGCCTGTACTGTTTCTAATTTCATCTCGTTATAATGCAGATTGCAATATAGGCGGCCTACAAGCTGAGTTATCCTATTATGCATGTTTAAGGCAATACCACGAAGCACAAACGAAACGAACATGTTAAAGTTAAAGTATTATAATTGTTAACTGTCATCCAAAGTAGGGACCAGATGACCTTATGTCTTTTCCTGCTTTGGATGGCACAGTAACGAGTAATCTTTTTCATGTTTTAATTGTTTTTATGATGATAAAAACACACGAACATGAAAGGTTTTCCTAAAGTGCTCAAATTTCAGCTAAAGCTAATTTGACAAAATAGTTAGAATTTATTGTATAGGTGAGAGCTTTGAATTTGTTAAATCTAAAGCCAGATTATCAACTGCCAAATCAAATTGAAATGTTTTACAGAATCATACTATTTCTTATTGCTTTTTTTCGAAGGCGCCTGCCTCTCGATATTTCATGAGTCCATCACATCGTTGCTAGATAAGTTACTTGATGGATCTACCGCGTGAGTCAATAAAAAGGCCCATTGTTTGAAAAAATGCTGCTCCCTCAACATCAAAGCAATAATATTGAAAACTGTCTTGTTTTATTCCCGATATATCCAATTAGGCTCAGTAATTTACCCGGCTTTAATCGGCCATTCCTTCCCGTCGATATGAGAGATTTTCTACAAAAAGCCCCTTTCGAAAACCTGCAAAAATGAAGGAAAACGAGAAACCAAATTTCCCTTTGTTTTCCTTCCTAGCAATTATGACACTCACATGCATTCATGCATTTTGTCCTCTTGGGAGAATGAAATCCCCCTGAATAAGTTATTCATACTAGGGGAGAGACTTGTTCATTCCCACAAGAGGATAGCGCGTGCTAAAGCGTTCTCAAGGTAACAACATTAGGGAAACTTACTAATGATTTTAGCACGTTTTTCAAGGTTTCTCAAAGGGACATATTTTAGCAAATCCCTTGTAAAATCTGAACGGAGTGACTGATTTCAGCCAGAAAGAATCCTAAAAATAATTAAACATGTTCACTATTCAACTAGATATTGCAAAACATCGTTGCTTACATATTCAGGGAGCAGTAGCCTCTCAAATGTCGGGCCTTTTTTGACTCACCCGGTATTATTGGTTAATTAATTTTGATCATGACTGTATTGAAGACTTTGAGTATAGAGAAATACGAGTTTGCTTTAGAATCTAATTTTGACATGTCTTTACAGGCATCTTTGCCTTACAATTGAAAAGGAAACCAGAAGCCATCAATCATTTCACTCGCTACCTCGGAGCAAACAGTGAATGGAAAACACTATTGGACTTTTATCTGTAAGTATTTGGCAGGACCTTCATGAATTTATCAATAATAATATCATATTGATAATTAGCTGCCAGAAGATCATTGACACTCTATTTAGTTGCTTAGCGTTAAAACTATACAACTCTGTTTTGCTCAATTTCGATCTATATGTTCATAAGGATTTCAAATTTTACCTGTATATAATGCTAAATGGAAGGATGAATAATTAGCATTTTTCAACTCAGTTTACAAAGGTCCATAAAAATAAATTCATAAAAGGTCCATAAACTCTTCCTAAAATTCTTGGTGTCTCCTTAAATTTCTTTGAAACTTATGCAGTATATGGAACGCTTAGTCGATTTTTTGTGAATAGATGATCAGTTAATTGCTTGGCCTTTGTTTCCACAGACAACTCAACAGAGCAGAAGATGTGGCAGTAAGTATATTACCTACTTAAACTCTTCGTTTCATCTTCTTCCGTTTCTCTTTAAAGTTGTGAAGTCTTCATGATTTGTAGAACTGAAGTAGCGCTTTAGATGTCCGAAGGAAGTGCTCAGCTTCGCCGTCTGAATACTCCTGAAAATTCCACTACATACAACAACAACAACAAAACAACAACAATTCAACTCAATGAGATGAACGTAACTTGAGGGTCCTTATTGAGTGAGGGTAAAAAAGCATTGGCTCCAAATCTTTGTTTCGGTTGATAAAAGGGTTGGTATAACATTCTATGACCTTTTTCTTTTAATTTAATTTTCTTTTAATAATAAAAACTTTGGCTACTTATCTATAATTCTACCGTTGAACTTTTCGGAAATCTTGAAGATATCTTGAAATTACAGCGTGTGTTATATATCAACTCATTTGAGGATATGACATCATCAAATTTTTAAATGGTAAACCAGAAGAGTGACAGACTTTTGCTTGATACCATATTCGTACACAGCCATAAACTATGGTTTCTTGAGCATTTTATTCCATGTTTCGTCTGAAAGTTTTCCTCTTATTTTGAATGCATTGAAGATTTCAGAAAAATCCATTGGTAGAATTAGAGCGAAATATCTAGTTTCTTTGAAGCAATTCAGTTCAAAGAACTTACACCAACCTTTTAAGAGATTTGCAACCTGTTCTATGAAGAAGGGGCACGCAAAAGTTTAGATGCATCAGTTCCTGCTAAACGAAAATCTTCTATTGACTAAAATCCACTGATGAAATGGCCTGCGCACAGACTTTACTGTTTTGCGGGGGAGGAACATTTTCCCTCCCTCCTCCGCAAAACAGTGAAATTTGGGCGAGGGAAATGCTGCCTGCTGCGAGAGAAACAAAACAGTCTGCAGATACCAAATTCAAGGCAATTAAAAGCGGAAAAAGATTATATTTACAGAGCTGTAAAGACAATAAATGCCATGGAAACTTTAAAGGTACTGCATGCCAGTTAGGTATGAACAATTTCCCGCAGGAAACCAAGCTACAAACAAGCACCGATACATGTGAGATGTGAGTGAGCAAATTAGGCCTAAGAATCTATACATGCTCTCCGATCGGGCCTAAATCAATATTGAAACGGAACTGCGCATTTCATATCGCCCTTGCTAGGCAGTTAAAAATGCGAATTTCTAATCGTGAATACATAATTGCAAACATGACTAAAACAATTTTGATTTCATTCTCAGATGCTACGCTATCACTACGTAACTAAACTCGACAATCCAACAGTGAAACTTCGGGAGATTGAAAAGTGGCAAAGGTATAAATTTAAAGTCGCTACTTACATATTATTTTTGTGGTATGATTCATTGCATTTAGCAAATGCTATTCTGATCATGAGTTCCCTTTTGTGAACGATTGAAAACGCAGTTCCTGTAAAATGATTCTCTATTTTTTGTTCAGGGAAAACAAACATGCAGAAGTTACTGAAATGAAATCACATGTAGAAGAAGAGAGATTGCTCCTGGAAAAGCAAATCAAAATGGAGGTAGGGTTTTGATAGATTCATTGCAGATTGAATGGTTACCGTTCTGGATTAGACTTATGACTTTTCGTCCCTTGTTTCCCTGCGTTCTTTGATTTGCAGATATCACTTGCTCAATAGGGACTCATATCATTGCTCTTATAAAGTGGGCCCCCTGCTTCAAAATGGCCTAAACTAGCGGAAGTTCTCATACACTCAACAAAGTCGCTTCAAAGTCTAGTTTAAAGAGCTTAAACATTGAAAAGCAAACTTTTAGTACAAAGAATAATGTTTTCCTGACCTACTCATTTCTTCGATATGATCTTTCCTTTATCTTGAGAATATTAAAAATAACTTGTTATTCTTTTGTTACACTAGAGAACATGTACAAATCTTTGATACTATTTAGCGTTAATATTTAGCCTTATTTGATACTATTTTTCGTAGGCAGAAGACCAAATAATGGAAAAACAAGGAAAGAACGTTTTAATGCGCTACCATCCTCGAACTACTACGATCCCACTGAAGTCACTACTCACAACTTTGTATTACTGCGCAATGTATCATTTTGGTGAAAAGGTGAATTTCAATGCTCCAATATGTTGATTGAGTGCAAATGGAACTCGTTTGGTTTTGCATATAGCATAGAGAGGGGAGTGACGATTCGAAAGGCTGCATAGTTTAAGCCTGCTGGAAAACAGGTGTTCCTCGGCAGAAAATTTAAAATGAAAGTTAGTGGTAGAGCTTTGAGGTAGACCCATTCAAATATAGTTCTGTGGTAGATGCTTATTCAAGGGGGGCTTATTCGCCAATGGGGGGGGGGCTTAATCGAGGACTTTCAATATCGTCTCTTAAATTCCATTTTCAGCAAGATCTTGTGACGACCTTGCCATCTTAGCGCTAATTTCTTCTAACTGTTTTATTCCTTTTTTCTAGCCAACAGATCCATACCATCCTGCGGCTTTAAAGACAGCATTTAAGGTCTGAACTTTCATACAATATTTTCAGTTTTAAACTTTATCCTTTTCTGCTCTCTTTATTAATGAATGCACACGGAAACTTCCTTTTGGCATGAAGATGAAATAAGCTCCGTTCCTTTTTATATCCTGTTAAAAATCTACATTGCATATTACTGATTACCTTACCTACAAACTACTCTTCTACAATGCTACAGAGACAATACCCATTAAAACATTATAAAACATTATGTCTACCCTGAGGCCATTACATTGATAAAAGTAAAAAAAAACTTAAAAGCTACACGTAACTACTGTTAAGAAAAAGGAGGCCTGCACGCACAAACGGGAAAGGAAGGTACAAATTAAGGTAGCTTGTAACCAAATTACGAGTGCAGGTTTAAAATTTCCGTTCTTGGATGGGCTCATTTCAAAGTCATCGAAAGAATGCAGGAAAAAGTAAAGTGAAAAATCAACGTCGCAAGATGGCAAATAACCAACGATGCGTTACTCCTCCGGTAGACTGATTACTTAAGTTGGTTGTATCCTTACGGTAACCCTTTGCTCAATAGGTAGCACCAGCTATTGAACGAAGCGACATCATCAAGTCAAAAGGGGAAACAAGGGATTAAGGTTATCAGTCAACTTGTCCAGTATTTTTCATTGGGATCAAGATTCAATTGAGATTTTCGTTTCTTGACCATATTTTTAAAGTTTAGTGTGAAGTCACAATCTATTAACGTCAATCG
Source organism: Aurelia coerulea (assembly GCA_039566865.1). NCBI lineage: Eukaryota > Metazoa > Cnidaria > Scyphozoa > Semaeostomeae > Ulmaridae > Aurelia > Aurelia coerulea. The sequence continues at coordinate 29,780,900 of CM076945.1, read as the reverse complement.
TTATTTTCTAGTTAACAGACAAGCAATATGAATGGACCGTTCTACCCGCCCGTGCTAAACTGCATAAATGGGCTGATGTGACAGAAATCTTAACTGCGACGGTAAGTACGAAATCAGGAAGTTTCTTATGAATTTCATAGAGATTAGACTTGCCCCAAGTCTATTTTGTCAACTGTAATAAGTCTATCTGAAAGTATTTCCCTTCAATATTTTTTTGACGAAATTTTTTCGACGAAATAGCTTGAGACAAGTCTACATAGAGACCTGCACATCTTAGCATAACAAATATAACATTGTCTGTAAGGGTAGCAATAACAAGGGCAGATTTTGTAATACAATAGCAAAGTTGCGTTTGATTGACACCTCAATTCAAAGGGATTAGCAACTGCAGACAAAGGAAATTCTCTCAACCAGTAATTCAAAACAAACGAAGCCGCAAAAGTTTCCCCGTCACCAGAAGGGCAAACTCTCGCCTTGTGCAAGCGAAAGGTAGTTTTTAAGAGAAGTTATGTGCTTATAACGAAAGAAGAAAGATCAATCTAAAGTTCTGTCTGGCGGATTTTATTTATTTGATTCAGGAGATGTTTTGTAATCGTTTCCTTTAAGCCCTAAATATGCGAGAATTACAATGCCTTCTGCTGGGCTTCTGAATCAAATAAACAAAATCCGCCAGACAGAACGTTAGATTTACCCTTCTTCTTTCGTTATAAGCACGTAACTTCTCTTAAAAACCACCTTTCGCTGGCACAAGGCGAGAGTTTGCCCTACTAGTTTCGGGGAAACTTTTGCGGCTTTGTTTGTTTTGAATTACTGCTTGAGAGAATTTCCTTTGTCTGCAGTCGCTAATCGCTTTGAATTGAGATGTCAATAAATTACAACTGTTGCTATTGCATTACAAAATCTGCCCTTGTTGTAGCAATGCAGTTATCATCTAAGCACGATTTTGTAGAACAGAGCAACTGAAGCGAAAACAGAAGGCCATCAAATTTGAGTCAGCTTTCACCATTTTAGGCTGCGTGTCACGTTGACAGTGAAACCCCGCATATAAGAACCTACAAAGTAGGAACCTAGAGGCTGTTTTTCCTAGATCATGAACCTTGTAATTAAGAACCTGTTTCAATCTGATGAAAAATATGTTTTTATTGCAGGAGTAGTAAAGTTGATTTGGGATTCTCGTTATTAATCTATTTTTGTCCCAGTTGGTTGTTAAAGTTTTGATCTCCTCCCTGGCTATTTGTAAGCTAGATTATTTGTTATTAGCTCCATGATAACTTTTCCAGGACAAATAACATGGTTAAACATCTTTGGTGAAGACTCTGAATAGGCCAACACAAGGCACTCTTCGAATAAGAACTTTTATACCTTGAGATTAGTTTTAGTACCTTTAAAATAAGAACCTATCTCAGCCTGACTCTCAAAAAAGTAGGCTCTTATATGCGGGGATTTATTGTACTACAATTTATTCAGTAAATCAACGAAGACTTGATCAAAAGTTGTCATGGAATTTTGATTGTATTCGTTATCTATCTAGTTGTACCTTTCATGATTATCGTTGCAAGTTTCTGTTCTTTTTTACTATCAAAAGTTTGATTATTTTTCGTCCAATAGGGATGGCTAAAGAGGAAAAGTGAACGAAGTTATATTGGTTTCGATAAAGTCACTCAAATCTTGCAAAAGTTTGGTGCCCCAACAGACGTACGTAAGCCTCTATTTCTTCGCAACATTTATTATAAATTCAAGCAGATTGTAACCAACCAATCATTTTCTAAATGTCGAAATCACCAAGAAGAAGTTTCTCTTTGTCCATTCATGTCGAATCTTCAGCAAATTGGATCTGCGCTTTTTATCGTTGTCAGTGTTTTCGAAACCAAATAGTTTAGAAATTCGATATAGCTCAAATACAGAAGACTAAATAATTTAGAAAAGAGTTTACAATCTAATTCATGCTTTTTGCTAAAGATTAAGTCATAAGTCTTCAAAATCGTTCCATCGTGCCATTTATGAGATTTATTTGTGGCCTCTCAAAAATGGATGGCTTTTTCGGCGCAGTGCAAACCGTAGTTTTGTTTTGATTCATACTTTTCATTATTTCTAGATACTCGAGAAATATATACGTCTTATTGAAAATGCTGAATCAAGACTGAAGGCAGCAACATTATGCAAGTGTCATGAAACTGCCATTGATGTACGTAGAAAAAGTTTCATTCATCGATGTTTCCATAGAACTCCCAAAAGTTAGACCGGCAAATGATGTTTCTAGCCATAAAGTTTGTATCACCCATCCATTATCAAAAAGGCGTCAATCAAAGGTTTAATTTTTGATGATTTTCAGTTTGAGCTCAGGAGCTTTGGTCCTCTGAAAATCCTGGCAACCTTTTCTCAAATCTTGATATCAAGCTTGTCCATCAGAAAGCCCATTTCCTCCTGATTTCTAATCTGAAGGCTTCTTGCTCGTAGCATTTTTAGATTTAAAGCTATCAGTCGTTTTAACATTATAAGTCGTTTCAAGTCATTTTACGTTAATATTAGCTAGCTACTTTTAGCTATCTTTCATTGTGATCCAATGACAAAGAAATCGATAATGATAATGATAATTTTAAGATAATGGTGCGATTAGAAATGGAAACTGATGTCTGAACTATTTTGTTCGCCTAGATTTTAGAACTGCTTTTATAAAATAGAAACAAAACAAGGAGAAATTGCTGTGCATTATTTGAGCAATGATCGATAAATCTCAACAAAGACGATCAACTGGATCTTAATCCAAATTCCAAACTGTATTTGTCTTTTAACATAAGATAAAATTTTTGCTCTATCGAAGATGCACCTGGTTTCTCTAAAATCTCCCCCATTTTAGCCTGCGTGCAGACTCGACTATCCTAAAGTGTAGACACTTTAGGATAGGCCCGGGGTCGAGTCTGCACGCAGGCTACCCCATTTGGGATTGAATCGTGCAGAACAGTGACAAAAAAGAAGAAGATCCTGTATCTTAGGACATATTCTTTTGGGTATCTGAAGTCTCCGAAGTCTTCTGAAACAGAATAACAAGAAGGATGGGTTTTTATAAATACGTACGGGTATACCGTTTTTGATAGGTTGGCATCAAAAGAACTGCATGCAAGCTGCAGCCAACTCAACCAGTTTCAGAAGATGCCCAAAAGAATACACCCTTAGATCAGGGAAATGTGTATTCTCACCAGCCTGATATTTTAACGCATCTTGAATTTTTTCGCAGACGATTGTAGCAATGAGGGATCGACATAAACTAGAAGAATATCGTGAGCATGTGAAATTCGATGCAAAATTTCGACAGAAGATATTTAATCTTTTAGAAGAAGGCAGTGTAAGTATAGATTTTTCACGGATCGGGGAAGTCTCTAGGACTTTTGAAGAATTCGAGCAAGTGAGAAATTTATCAAATCTTCAGTCGAAGAAGGGAATAATTTAAAATATCGCATGCAAAGACATTGTTTTTATTATGGTATTCGTGGTTTCCTCCTCTGGCTATCAAGGGTGAATTTTGTAGAACAAATTAAGAATAGATTTCACACTTTCCATCCCAGTGGACCAAAATGTTTTGCTTTCTCTTTCATTTTTATTTGATTGAGTGCATTCAGAGGTGTGAAATCCATTCTTCAACAAAGCAAATTGTTTTGTCTTTTCGAAAACCCGAATCTTTTGTTCTAAAAATTTGCCCTTGCTCCCCTGGCTATTTCTTGAAAGTGCTGAAACTTTGATTCATCATAAAGCGTCGAGTAAACAAGGACAGATAATGTTACAATAGAACTCGCTACTTTTCATTCACACCTAGATACAAAGCAGTTTGTGATTGCAGACAAAGGGAATTCCATGCTCGGTTGGTTAAGACGTAAACAAAAACAAAGCAAGCCGCAAAAATTGCCCTGAAACTCGGGTCGCTAGTGCGCTCGTTGTGCATTTCAGACATGGTTTTCAAGAGCAAATATTAGCACATATCGAAAGAAGAAGGATATATCTAAACTTCTGCCTCGGGCATTTTATTTATTTTGTGCAGAAGCCAATTGGGAGGGGATTCAATTCTCGTACTTTTTAGGTGTAATTAAAACACTTACTGCTCAGCTTCTGTACGAAAAAAAATAAAATGCCTGAGGCAGAAGTTTAGATATATCCTTCTTCTTTCGATATGTGCTAATATTTGCTCTTGAAAACCATTTCTGAAATGCACAACGAGCGCGCTAGCGACCCGAGTTTCAGGGCAATTTTTGCGGCTTGCTTTGTTTTTGTTTATGTCTTAACCAACCGAGCATGGAATTCCCTTTGTCTGCAGTCACAAATTGCTTTGTATCTAGGTGTCAATGAAAAGTAGCGAGTTCTATTGTAACATTATCTGTCCTTGTTCGTCGAGTATGCTATCTTTGGCAAACGAGATCATCTGGAGAGTGTCCGAGTAAAGGTCACCAGGCACCAATATTTGATTGATTGATTGATTGATTGATTGATTGATTGATTGATTGATGGTTGAATTTTCTGATTATGATCGAATTTGAACCATGATGCTTTTTTTCTAAAAGTTGAGTCAACTGCTACAAAGCATCTTTCTTTGTTCGGTGATTTGCCGTAACGAGTGTCTGAATAACAATTTTATATCTGTGATATCTGTGATCCAAACTGGTTTGAGACTTCTCAGAAATAGAAGCCTATTCCTGTATTGTTGACTGTTTTTCAAGCATATATTTGTTGGTTAGGGGCTAGATTTTATGTTCTAGACTCTTCCATACTCCCACTTGATCGTGAATTTGAGGAACCTTTCAAGAGATTGTTCTGAAACTTTGAGCTCTCAAAATCTGATAATTTTAAGACTTTCGATTTCTTAGTTTATTACAGGAAAATAGGTGTATTATGCTGCCTTCCTTTTCGCTCTTTTGATGGATATCTTCTTCTTATTTTCTAGCATGTCAAATGGAGATGAAAGAATATCGTATCACGTTTTGCAAATAACAGAGAGGACAGAGAGGCTCTATTGGAATTTAATTGAACACTATTGCAATTGTAACTTTTACCGATTTTTATTCGTCGTGATTGTTGTGCTCAGAAAATGGAGAGTAGTACATGTTAAATGATGAGCAATAAATGGATTAAGTTCACATTTTAGGCTATATTTACAGTAAAACCCGCATATGAGAACCGACAATTTTGCAAGTCAGCCTGGGTTCTTAAACAATGAATACAATGGATAGGTGCTTATGAAATGGTAACCTAATTGGAAAATTTCAGCATGTACAGTTAAGCCTGAAATTATTCATACCTATGCCAAATTTGGGGTATTTTCAATCGTTATATTTGCTAACCAATTCACAAGATATTTCATTCCTTGAAATGTCTCTTGTAGCACTTGTTTCAGCCTTTTATTACATTCTTGAGAAACTTCAGCCACAGTAAAATTGGCCCTCAAATAGAACGATGCAAAATACTCCGAATTTGGCATAGGTATAAATAATTTCGGGCTTAACTGTAGGTTCTTAATCCATTATGTTCTTAAACGCGGGCTTTAACTGCAGTTGATAATTTTCTTGAAAAATTCAAGAGAAAACATAGCCATAGTAGATGAATTATGGGAGAGGGTTGGGATGGATAGATTAAACTCTATGGCTTGGACTTGGATGCTGCAGGACTTCCTCTCAAATGCAGTTTAGGGACAAATGCACTTTTGCGGCCACAGTTTCCAAGGAAAACAGAGGTTGAATTGAATTGTATTGTTAGAAATAACTGCTGATTGGCTTTCTAAACAATAGTGATATAAATCCTATCATTTGATTGGATAATGCAAGATTCGACAGCAATTCGACAAATTCGCACTTACTGCAGAACGTCAACATGACTTAAATATGGCCTAAATCTGCAGCAGGAACCGGCAATCAATGAATTCGTTTTGTTAAAAATTTTTGGGGCTGCCGCCCCCAAGCCCCTATTGTTTCTATAGGTATACTTTAATCTTAGTACTGATGCATTTTCCATCCAAAATCGGTACACAATTCACACACGGAGAAATGTTAAAAGTGTGTCAGCTAAAGTATAAACTAGCCGTACTAAGTTGAATATCAAGCTGTCCTTGTGTAGCCATCTCAAATTTCTGATGTCTCCCCAGCGCAGAAATTCTATCACTTACATTCTATCTCTTACATTTTCTCTGTTTACACAGAAAATCAAAATGTTTACAATAATACAGTTCTTTACACAAGGGTTCCCTTTTCAGCAACAAAAGTGCTGTTATCAATAAATGCTTCCAAAGCTTCAGGAGTCCACTATGGAGGTTCCCATAATAGGATGTTCTCTGCTTGTTTTGTGCCTCTACCCTGGCTACTATTGGCTTTCATACTGCAAGTAGATCTATAATCAATGTCTAATTAACTTTCATGCACCTGCAATAGCACTTTAATTTATAGTTAGATACCAATAATGTTCGCCATATTTTTACCGTAAGATTTTTAATGTAAATTTTGATACACAAATATTATAAAGATAGAAGAAATGGTTCAATATTAGAATGTGCTGACATGGTTAATTACCACATCGTTGTGTTTATTTTTTTTTTGCAATTTCTGCAGAATTCCCACCCAAGCGACTGTCCAACCTCTCTTTATTGCTATCTCTCTCAAAAAGGAGTTGCCAGCGAGTTACGAAGCAAGCATAGGCGTAGGAGGTGAGGGGCTGGAGAATCTGCAAAAATGTGCCATATTCGGTCAAAAATCCACCTTAAATCGGGCAAATCTTTTGGCAGCCTTCCCCCAGATTTTATCTTGTACTTATTAGTACTGGAGCAATTTAAATTGGAAAGATGGAGAAGAGAGATGTTGCATCGATCTTAAAAAAGAGTTCCATGTAATCGATTGGATAGAAAAATACGTTTTGATTTTTTTCATCAAAATGTTTTAGCTGTGTGCGCCATAAACAAACGAATTTTTTCCAACAATGCTGCATTTTCATTCCTTGCGATTCGCAAAATTCAGAGACAATTTCCTTTCAAATGGGAAGATATGGTTTCTTTCTCAATCATCAACGGCACAAGAGATGTCCTGTTGCCCATGAGAAAAGCCCAGGGGGGGGGCACTCAGCACATGCACATACGGGGAGGTAAGTCCGATATTTTTGGGTCAGAATATTGCCAAAAGTGATATTTTTGGGTCCAAATAAACTGAAATTATGTTTTTGATATTTTTGGGCATCAAATATTTTGAAAATGATATTTGTGGGTGCTTTAGAGACAATCCTGGCCTCAATTTGCATTGTTTCAGGATATGTTATGTTCGTTTACAGATGTCAGGGTATAAAATGAGCTGATATTTTTGGGTTGTAATGAAGCTAAACTGATATTTTTGGGGCTCCTGAAAATTTCTCGGACTGACCCCCCCGTATGAGAGCCGAAAGTGGCCTGGGAACGAATCAAATGCTTCTTCATTTTTCGCGCCAAAATGTCAAATCAAATTAGTTCATTTGGCCTAAAGTTGTTTGCTGTCGTTGGCTGCTGGGTTTTGGTTGTGATTGACGGAGCTGCAAAGATGAAGCTTGCAATTTACCAACAAATAGTCGATATTATTCAAAGTGGATATCATAAGAAGAAGCAAGGATGTCTTGAAAGGTTAAAAGAAAGTTTTCCAAGGTGAGAATAAATGAATAGGACTCTTTGTTTGAACGTTTCGCCCACTGGCACTGATCAGTGGTTTGGCCTCGAAAACGAGCGGCTTTAGGCCTAAAAATCGACGTCACGAACATTGGCCTGGGGCCTGAGTGACTCGTGCATTCAACATTCCTTTGTACAAATAAAGTAAATGGAAACTGGAAGGCATAGAAACAGATAGAATCACAGCTTCTGCAGAATTCCATCTCAGAAAAAATCAAATATTTGGGCATTGGTATTGGTAGTGGGATTTATCAGGCGGCGGGATATATCACAGGCAGTTGTAGCTTTTTTTTATATTCAAGATAAAAATTTACAATACAATGATACCTCCTACTGTACTCTCTAATTACAACTATACAACACTACAGAGACGATACCAAGAGGAGCGAAGTGGCACGACTACCCCAAGGCCATAACATGAAACAAAAAACAAGGACAATACCAGAACAGTGTGTAAAGGGGTCAAAGAACAGAACGAACAGCATACAAACATTAAACTAAGCTACAAGTCAGGACAGCCTGCAACCAAATAATTTGAATTTAATGAAGAGCCTAAACTTTAGACCAAGACATCATGGCTGGCAAGATGTCTTTCTTGGTTGCAAGCTACCCCAATCTACTAGCTAAAGCTTTCAACATACATCCAGTTGAAACCCCTAACACATTTCAATAACAAACGTAAACTTGTGTGAATTTTTCATGATATGATCATTGCTCTTCCATTCTGCACCAATATCATTTGATTGCTTTATGCTTTGATCACTTATCCTCTTGTCTTGACCCATTCCTCCAATGTTCTAATATTCTAATGTTCTATAATTCTTTATTTTCACCTTTTCTTCAATATGGAATTTTAGTTTGGGGTCTTACATATGAAACGTATATTGATCCAGTGTTCCTATATTACAGAAATGGGTTATAAGGTCAATTGCATTTGAAAGCTTTACCTTGCAGCACTCAACTCCAATCACTCTCCAATCTTCTCAGATTTAAAAATATTAAAGAGACAGCACGTGCAAGGCATGCTGGATGAAACAGACCCTTTAAAGCTGCATGACTGCTTTCAGCTAAAACTTCTAAGCTTTGTGTATGACTCTGCTCATAAAATTTCCCCTATTTGCTTCCATAACTTCTTTAAATCTGTGGCATCCGTTCATCAATATGGTACACAACAGGCTGGCAAGGATGATATCTTTTTAACTCAGAAAAATACCAATAAGTACAGTCCTTTTCGGGAATAAAACAACACGTGTGCGGCAAAACACACAGGCAAATTCATTTGCGCGTGCGATTCGCACACGTAGTTATTCAAGATGGTATTTAAGAAGTGACACAAAAATAGGTCTTCAAGTCTCCCTTTACTGATAAAGATAATCACATTACTGATAAAATGAATATCATTGTTCATATGTTTATGTGTCAATGAAGTTTTTGTTTTTACAGGACTATTCTCAGCAGTTTCTTCCTCGGTAAACTCGGACTCGTCAGTGTCTGATTCTTCTGAACTATCAATGTCAACAGGACAAATCTGTTGTCTGCCACTCAATTTGCGTGTGTGCCAACGTGTGCGTGTGCGATCGCACGCATCAAACGAAAAGGCCTGTAAGTATGGTCTATCAATGCATTGCCATGGATCAAAGTGCTGGAATGAAATTCCTGTAGACATAAACGGTCACACTCTGTCAATATCTTTCATCACAGACTAAAAGCCTTCTTTTTTAAAGCAGATTAGATGGTCATCAACACTATTACCCATAATTTTTCTTAATTATATTTAACAATTCAGATTCTCCTGAAAGATTCTCCTCAACTAGCTAAGCTACTGAGAGAGCTTATGAATTCCTCTTCATACAGATGCTCTAATCATGTAATATATTTTTCTTTTTATTTATGTTTAGTCTGCATGCTTGTATTTTTAATTTGTAGCCTTTAGTTATTCAAATTGTTGTAAGTTGTTTTATGTTTTCTATATTTGTGTGTCGTGGAGTTTAGAATATATGAACTGAGTTGAAATAGTTCTTTTAAAATATGCTGTGAAAAAGAGAAGACCAATGCAAATTGACTTTTGTTTAAGCCAAAGCAACTTTGCTGAGCATATTTCAAAGAAGCATGAAGCGCTAAAAACAATAATGACACAGAAGAGAAGATCAATGTGTTGAACGTTGGGGACTCTGGAGGGGGATCAGTAGTGGTAGCAACTGCTGTCGTTGTTGTTCTCTCTACCGGGGTTCCTATTGCTCAGCATCATGCTACTATGCTGGCCTGACATCCAATGTGAAACGGATTCTAGTATTTATCAGTAATTTATCGTATTTGTAGCTTTTTGTAGTTGTTTATTTAGTTGCTATTTTTTGCATGTCTTTATGTTAATGTCCACCTGGTAGTCATTATTTTTTGCTCCTTGTGGTCACGTCCCTGTAGTGTTGTATAGTCTGTAAAGTAATTAGAAAGTATGGTAGGATGTAGATGTAACATGTATTGTAACATTTTAAATGATTATAAAAAAAAAAAATCAATGGTCATGAAAACTACACCTAAGTTTGTGTTGGTTTTTTAAATTGATGAGGGGCATAAGCTAAAACTTCTGATATATCCTGCTACCTGATAAATGGCACAAGTACCCTAGCATCAGCAGAAGTTTGAAAACATCCAGGCAGGGCCGTCGATAGAGGGGCCAGGCCGCAGTGTCAGGGTAGGAAGGGGGCTCCCGGCACCAAAGGCGCCCAAAAATTTTTTGGACCACATCCTTTTATCATTGGGCCACGCCCCTCCTATGCACTGGTAAAACCCTATTTCTATGGGTAAAACGCTGCTTTTAGATTTTGTTTAGAATCTCAGTGTGCCCGAGGGCCTGAAAACGTTCCTGCAAGAAAACTACAACGAAGAAAAAATACATAACTTATTTCTTGCGGGCCCCCAGATGCCCCAGGCCCCCTGGTAACTACCCTGGCTACCCCCTCCTCTTGACGGTCCTGCATCCAGGAGCCTTTCCCATTTGCCGTCCCCCAGTCTTAAATTGGATGTTTTGTGTCAGGTACAAAAGTGTGTGTCAAAAACCATATGAATTGCTTTCCTGTTCCAAAGTTCTTCCTAAGCACTCAGATTCATCCAGCCTTTGTTTTGTGTGAAAAAGCAATGCCTATCAGTCTGTTACGGAATGGTATATCACAAGGAAGGAATTATTTGCACTTGTCAAATCTTTAAGCATGCCAATGCTATTTCAATGCATGGAACTTTGACAAGATTAGAAAGTTTCCAGCATAGGTTCCAAATCTTTAAAAAGGCCGGTGTAAAATTGAGTGACCTATTTCTTTGAACTGAATGACTTCAAAGAAACTTTAGCTATTTCTCTATAATTTTACCGTTGGACTTTTCTGAAATCTTTAATAGTTTCAGAATTAGAGTGTTTTTCTTGCTTTTCAAGAATTCAAGAAAAATTTTCAAAAAAACTTAAAACCATCGCAATTTCTAAACCGTTTGACGCAACATGAAGTAATTTCGAAGAGAACTATAGTTTATGGATGCCTACAATATGGTATCAAGCAAAAGTCTGTCACTCATCTGGTTTATGATTTAGAATTTTGATGACGTCACATCCTAAAATGAGCTGAAATGTAAAATACGCTATAATTTTGAAAAATATTCAAAATTTCTGGAAAGTCCAACGGTAGAATTATAGATAAGTATCTAAAGTATCTTTCAAGCCATTCAATCAGAAGAAATAGATCATTGAATTTTACACCCACATTTTTACGCTGAGTTAAAGATTTGGAACCTATGCTAAAGTTTCCAAACAATGGATGGTAACTACCAGATATAAATGCATTTTTCTGCAAATAGAACAAAGAAATACCCATGCATACTTTGTCTTCTTGGTTCATCCATGTGATAATTTCAAAAATTTGAATACATTTGCACTCTTGCCGATGCCTTTGTTCATGGATACACCACCTTTTAACTCTGCTGCATTACGGTATTACCCCCCCCCCCACCGAGAACCTTTGAAATGTCCAAAAACATTAACATCCAAAATCTTTTGTGTTTAGGACAAAACCCCCACAAAAGCCGATTGTTTTCTACTGGGTGTCCCAAAAAATGTATACAGATTTGGTTGACTCCCAGCGATGTGAATTTAGCTTTAATTAATGGCTAATCACTCTCAAAATGTTCCTCGATAGTTAACTTGAACATACCGTAGATACTTCGTTTGTTTGTATTGGTGCTTTGAGGGCAGAAATATCAATCTTGAAAGCTCAAATTTGCATCCTCTTGCAAACCAGAGCTTTGGCCTTTTCGCCTGAGCAAATTCCTGAAGCATATCGAAATTAAGAACTGAAATTGATGAAAAATTAAGAATCTTCCCAATGGGTGACTGGGGGATGACTTCTAGAAAACAGAATAATACAAGATCTAATATTTTTCAAATTTGATCAAGGCTATCGTTGATTTATACGCTGTGCATTAAAAAATTATTTAGGTCAAAAGGCTAAAGCTCTGGTTTGCAGGAAGAGGCAAATTTGAGCTTTCAAGATTAACATGTCTGCTCTCAAAGTACCAATATCAACAAACGAGGTATCTATGTTCAAGTTAACTATCGAGGAACATTTTTAGAGTGATTAGACATTGATTGGAGCTAAATTCACAGCACTGGAGTCAACCAAATCCGTATACATTTTTTTTGGGACACCCGGTTGTGTTACAACTCTTTTCAGGGGTCTACTTTGTATATTATTGCGAGTAAAGCCAAGAGTTGTAAGAGAAGGAAATATTCGTTAAGGGCATCCATAACACAACTGGATGATAATTCCCAATCGGGGGGGGGGGGTATCTCGACCAATCATCTGACATTTTGCCCGAAAGATTACCCATGATTCCATAGATTTCAAAGAATGTTAGGGCCATAATTCCGTAAATTATGAAAAATGTCCTGTAACTCCTTTACATTTGCAAAATTTTCTCCAGAACAGGACTCATAATCCCGCACAATTTCTGAAAAGATCCCATAATTCCGTAAATTGTCTGAAAAGGGTAACCACAATTCCATAACGTTTTGAAAAAAGTAGCGCTAAAAATGGCACGTACCGGTAGGAGAAAAAATACTAAGATACCCCCGAGTACCCAATAAGAGTTATGTGGCCTGCCTTAACCAGCAATATTCCTCCAAGTTGGCCTACGGACGGCCAAATCTTTTTTCATTAATTTTTGTCATCTTTTGTAATTTGTTATTCAAGTCAATTGTATGTTATTTTGGAAAGAGTTTTGTACGTAGTGGAATTTTGAAATTAAATTTTGAAATTAAATTTAAACTCAACTGGCCCTTTCAAGCGATGACCTCTAATTGTCAAGTGATATTTCATCAAATATATTTCATCAAGACAAAATCTTATTTAATATCGTAGAGATGAAAATCACAAACAACGTTTATGGTATCTTTTCCTCACAGAACCTTTCTTGGTGCCCTTAACTTTTTCCAGTATGCTGATGGCTGCTTCAAACACAGAGCAATGATCTGTCATGGTCAAATGATCGTAGATTTGATCAAAACAAAATCATGTTTATTATCGAAGAGATAACAATCACCTTCAATATCTCTAGAATATGCTCCACACAGAGCCTTTTTTGGCCCTTTTGAACGTGCAAACGCGCGATTGCCACATCAAAACCAGAGCCGCTAAAATCACAACACGAACTTCAACAGATGATCTTTAATGGTCAAATGATCGTAATTTCATCAGGACAAGATCCTACTTAATATAACGAGAGACGAGAATCACCATCAGCTCTGATGGCATTTGCTCCCCACAGAGCCTTTTTTGATCCCTTTTAGCTCTCCGACGTGCTGATGGCCACAGCCAGCCAGAGCCACTGAAAATGCAACGCAAGCTTCAACTGATGATTTTTGATGGTCAAATGATCGTAATTTCGTCAGGACAAGATCCTACTAAATATCATGAGAGATAAGAATCACCCTCAGCTCTGATGGCGTTTGCTCCCCACAGGGCCTTTTCTGGGTCCCTATTAGCTGTCCGACGTGCTAATGGGGCCACAGCCAGCCATAGCCACTGAAAATGCAACACGAGCTTCAACTGATGATTTTTGATGGTCAAATGATCGTAATTTCATCAGGACAAGATCCTACTAAATATGACGAGAGATAAGAATCACCCTCAGCTCTGATGGCGTCTGCTCCCCACAGAGCCTTTTTTGGTCCCTTTTAGCTTTCCGACGTGCTGATGGCCACAGCCAGCCAGAGCCGCTGGAAATGCAACACGAACTTCAACAGATGATCTTTAATGGTCAAATGATCGTAATTTCATCAGGACAAGATCCTACTAAATATCATGAGAGATAAGAATCACCCTCAGCTCTGATGGCGTTTGCTCCCCACAGGGCCTTTTTTGGGTCCCTTTTAGCTCTCCGACGTGCTGATGGCCACAGCCAGCCAGAGCCACTGAAAATGCAACACAAGCTTCAACTGATGATCTTTAATGGTCAAATGATCGTAAATTGCATAAAGACAAAATCCTCTTTACTACCGTAGAGATGAGAATCTCCCTCAACGTTGATGACATCTGCTCCTCTCGGAGCCTCGCCCTCTTTTTTGATCATCACTTGAATAGAGCAAAATGGTTTTAAGATCAACTATCATACTCTTTTTTACTTCTTTTATTAATCTGAAAGCTTTATTGCCTTTGTTAGACAGCATAATTGATTACTGTCTCGTTAACCGATAAACAAATAGGCCGTTCTTGTCGTTTCTCTTTCATAAGATGTGCTTAGTCTGTTGTGCCAATCGTGGAGACAACACAACCACATTTTAGATTGACGCTAATTACTTCTATCTCCGAATAAGATGCTCATATCATCACTTAAATGTAATTAAGCCAATTTTCAAATCATGCTGTTATTCAATCAAAGAGATATGCCGTCTTATTTGCAGCCAATGAGAGGTCCAGAAACGTGTCACATGATCATTATTATGGCTATTTTATATGCAGATTCGTCCACCATGTTCGAAAATCCAACAATTCTTTGTTGCATATTGGTTTCACGAGAATTTCAAGTAAAACAGTGTAGAAGTCATGATCTAATACGTTGGAATGTTATGATATGGTAATCATGATTTGAAATAATTGATTCATTGATTCGATCGATGCTTAATGTTGATTAACTATGAGGCAGGTGCAAGTTTCTCCAGCCGATAAGGCCTATGCATATTTGTACGTTCAAATTGGAACGATTTTTTGACATGTAACCAGGCTTCTGAAATTACAGAGATCTTTCTTCAGCAGACTCACATGAACAAATGTTTCAGGACCTTTCATAGCTAATTTTTTTCTCTTTGACCTTAAAAAAAGCTGTGGGTCGTATTGACATCTCCTTGAAAGCAATCACCAACTAATCTTTAAGACAGCATAATTCAAGGAGTTTTCAACCTAACTTAGATATCGAATGGTCAAATTAAACGACTGAAAATGTGAAAGTATGTTACTCGAAATTCGGTTAGTCTTTTCTAATAAAATGGAGCCTGTTAAACACGAAGATTTACTGTGGACACACTGAGTAGAATATTCGACAAGCCGTTCCTGAAATACTCTAATTGCATTCTTCTGAATTTTTTCCAAATCACAAAACCTTTTGGCATATCAATCTGAATTATTGTCTGTCTCAACTTAGATGTCACCTACAAATCCCCGCGAATAACGACAATAGAAGTGCTTTGCAAAGGAATTTTGCGCTGTCGCAAATCTCAATTAGTTTGTGATCTTATCAACTTTCTGTTCTAGATTTCACGAAGATACATTCCACAGTATATATTCACAAGAACTGCAGGTAAGCAACGTTATTAATGTCATGAATCCAAGTGATAATTTTGTTTATAACTCAGGTCACTCTTCCAGAAGGTTGTTGTATGTGCAAAAATTTGAAATTGGCATTGGACAACGCAGATTTGTCGTCAAGGGCAGTCTGTCACAGAAAATTCTCGCATGATATCTAGGGAATGAACCTTTGCTAATGTTATCAAGGTTCTAACTTTTTCAGATTAAAATTCTTGCTGCCATGTTTATCTTCTGTAAAAAATGAGAGTCGTTTGTGGAGCAAGTTAAGATCTCACTCAAAGCTAAGCAACAGAATTTTTCAGCAATGACTATTTTTTTAAATTGAGCATTGGCCGACTGGAGTTGCTCGCTATTTTAGCAATGGGATTTTTAATACAAAAGATTGAGAGCTTGTCCCAAACTATTTTCAACTAACATCAGTTCAAATTATGATAAATGGATCAGAAGTGATTTGTGATTTGACTGATCAGTAAGGAATGGAATGATTGTCAAGATTCTGCTTCTTGGTACCAAACTATGTTTTCAAAGGAATTTCAACTAACATCAGTTCAAACTATGATCAATGGATCAGAAGTGATTTGTGATTTGACTAATCAGTAAAGAATGGAATGATTGTCAAGATTCTGCTTCTTTGTACCAAACTATTTTTTCAAAGGAATTTCAGCTATCATCAGTTCAAATTACGATCAATGTATCAGAAATGATTTGTGATTTGATTAATCAGTAAGGAATGGAATGATTGTCAAGATTCTGCTTCTTGGTACCAAACTATTTTTTCAAAGGAATTTCAGCTAGCAACAATACAAATTACGATCAATGTATCAGAAATGATTTGTGATTTGATTAAACAGTAAGGAATGGAATGATTGTCAAGATTCTGCTTCTTGGTACCAAACTATTTTTTCAAAGGAATTTCAGCTAGCAACAATACAAATTACGATCAATGTATCAGAAATGATTTGTGATTTGACTAAACAGTAAGGAATGGAACGATTCTCAAGACTCTGCTTCTTGGTACCAAACTATGTTTTCAAAGGAATTTAAGCTAAGATCAGTTCAAATTACGATCAATATATCAGAAATGATTTATGATTTGACTAAACAGTAAGGAATGGAATGATTGTCAAGATTCTGCTTCTTGGTACCAAACTATTTTTTCAAAGGAATTTAAGCTAAGATCAGTTCAAATTACGATCAATATATTAGAAATGATTTATGATTTGACTAAACAGTAAGGAATGGAATGATTGTCAAGATTCTGCTTCTTGGTACCAAACTATTTTTTCAAAGGAATTTAAGCTAGCAACAATACAAGTTACGATCAATATGTATCAGAAGTGATTTGTGATTTGACTAATCAGTAAAGAATGGAATGATTGTCAAGATTCTGCTTCTTGGTACCAAACTATGTTTTCAAAGGAATTTAAGCTAAGATCAGTTCAAATTACGATCAATATATCAGAAATGATTTATGATTTGACTAAACAGTAAGGAATGGAACGATTCTCAAGACTCTGCTTCTTGGTACCAAACTATGTTTTCAAAGGAATTTAAGCTAAGATCAGTTCAAATTACGATCAATATATTAGAAATGATTTATGATTTGACTAAACAGTAAGGAATGGAATGATTGTCAAGATTCTGCTTCTTGGTACCAAACTATTTTTTCAAAGGAATTTCAACTAGCAACAATACAAATTACGATCAATGTATCAGAAATGATTTGTGATTTGACTAATCAGCAAGAAATGGAATGATTGTCAAGATTCTACTTCTAATCAGTTAATCACCCATTAGTAGTGATTACAACACTACTGTAGCTATACTGGCTTGGCTGGAATCATCAGCAATATTCCTTTATTGTTCCCATCCAGTGATTACGACTTGTTCTGTTTTTTCATTCGAAAACGTTCTCTTTGTCCTCCAAAGATTCGAAGAAATTTGACCTAGAACGTTGCTCGCTAAGTTACAATAGGTGTATACAATTCTTTCAGAGTAGTTTTGCCGCCTGACAGAAGCTTAAAGCTGATTTTAGGCTAATGCAGAATCACAAAGAACTTAAACCTGTCTAAAGATAGGACATAATGCAGGTTGCCAAGATGTTGTAATTCTGAACTGCTTTGATTCACTTTAGCCGCCATTGGAAAGTAGAGTTAGGTTAGTCTGCTAAGTTGTGATTGTACTTGCTTTATTTCACGTTAACCATCTTTAGGAGGTTAGTGCGAAGCTGAAAGCAGCATTTATGCAATGGAACTTCGCCGTACTTTTTAGAATTGCAAGTTTGGTCACATGAGCATTACGAATAAAGCCATGGCATTTTGATAAATGATGTCATGCAGATATTTTGCTGTCTCGCAGGTGTTTGAAGCATTTCACTGAAGAATGTCCTGCAGATGTCGTGCTGTTTCGCAAGTGTTTGAAGCATTTTACCTAGGAATGTCCCGCAGATATCTTGCTGTCTCGCAGGTGTTTTAAAGCATTTTACTGAAGAATATCCCGCATATATTTTGTCGTCTCGCAGATGTTGTGAAGCGAAGATGATGCTTTTGCAATTAATAGCATTACTTGCTTATTTCTAAGAGAAGCCTGGGATAAATGACGTAACAATATCGACATGCTCATTTCGAGGTTGGTCGCATGGTTTTAAAGATGTTCTTGTTGTAAAATATAAGGCTGGTCACACAGTAAGAACAGACGATAGAGCTCTTTGCCAAGGAAGTTCCCGCAGAAATTTTCCAATCTCACTGATGTGTTGCGGTAAAGATATGAAAAGAATCAACAACTCTTCATTGTTGAAATCCCGCAGAATTCTTTGTGTCTCGCAGGTGGTTTAGAGCAAAAGAGCATTCGATATGCAGATGTTTGTTGGGGATGACATGCGTATCTCCGAGAGAGGCGGACTGGAGCGAATGACGTAAGAAATGAACGAGGAGAAAGGATTGGAAGGAATTGGGGCGTAGCTTAGGCAAACAGGTGAAGAGACGTTTTTTATTGAAAAGGTCCAGTTGGAGTATGGCTCAACGTGTGATTGACGTGTAGTGGTAGGTGTTACAGAATTCTGAATCAAGAGTAATGAAGGGGAGACATCATGATTTTCAGCAAGACATATGATGACAATATCAGTTTTTGGGTTTACGGCCTGACATATGGCAGTTATGTATTTGTAAAGGCTTAGACTGCAAAAGGTAGGCTTCTTCGAAGACCTCGTCAGAAGTTGTGTTGGAACGAGTGAGTATGAAGCTGTCACAAATTTCATGTAATGTACGTTGCATTTTGCTTCATTCGCTCACTTTATCGGTGGTTCTTAGTTAACAACGTTACCGTAGGAAACCGAGTGAATGGAAAGCAGAAAAATGGCGATGAATCACTTTTCATTGGAATCGACCAACAAAAATACTGATCCTTGAATTTACCATTTTGACCAACCAGCAGTGTCCTATGGTAGACGAGGAGACAAACTAAAGAACAATGTACAAAATACTATAAAGATATAGAGGTAATGAAGAACTGTGCCATTGCTGCTTGGACACACAGATTAGGGTAACAGGGCGTCGTCAGTACAGCTGATCATTGGGGAAAAAGATTCTAGAAGGCTGATATCAAGTAATTTAGTCTTTAATGAGACTGTCTGGATATCACATACTCAGATCAAAGTAACGGTCGTTCCGCTTGTAACACTCGCCAAGAGATGTGTTAGTAAGAAGACTTAAGTTGGGAGAATGATGATGGAAGGATATTCTGTTGATGTTTTGGACACTAATTTTTGTCAAAATGAAAGTCTGAAAAGGCGAAACGTTCTGCAAATCAAAACTCTGGGAGCTAAAAATAGTGGATCTTGGTGTGCGCGTACATAACTGTCACAGAAGTGAAACTTGCGAAATCTGAAGGAGTTAGTGTCTTTAGAGCTGCTGTCTGTCGTCAGAAGAAATCTGGAAAGTGTCGCTTGCAGGAAACGGTTCCTGTCGTCTCCGATGTCCGCGTCTTCTTGTTTGAGCACCCCAGTACCAGAATCATATCAAGTGGTTTCACAGAATGGAGATTAAGACAGTTTATGGGCTCCTTATGATTAAACCAGGTTAAAGACATATTCCAGAATAAGATGCTTCATTACCCAGACGTTGACAATTGTTACCTAAATTCTAACTCGTCTTGTTGAAAGTGAACGATATCTAGGATACTTTGATTGTGTTGGCTTTACCGTTGAATTCTCAGTGACAGTGATTAAAAGAGTAGTTTTGTTTGTTGTAGAGGAAAATCAAACATAACATCAAAAATCATCGCAGGGCAGAAGCAGCTCAAGCATATTATGAAAGGTATTGTATCTCTTTATATCCTTAGTAACTATCGACAATATTAGCAGTGTTGAAAATATCAAGGGCTATTCTGCGAAATCAAATACCCTTAAAATCTACACCTCAAAACTATCACATCTTATGCTTTCTCGCGATTCAAAATTGGAAATTGTTGCTAACTTCCGAAGCGGAAAAATTTAGCAATAATCCTTGACAAAACTGGCATCAAGACATAGAAGCTTTATCTTCGCATCGCAACACGCATGATTAGCTAGACTATTTGCTTGAAAATCCAATACCATATCTGTCTCAAGTGGGATTTTTTTGCGGAAATCTTGGCAGTTGCCTTTAGAGATTTCGTTTTGTCAAAAAATTATCTACATGGCTATATGGTTGAAATGTTGAATAAAATGATATTTGCATTTCTTTTTCAAAAGAATATTTTTGAGCCCCAAATAATGCGAAGAAGAAGACCTAGGAACTCATACGCATAATGAATTCTTTATATTCAGTATGTGAAGCTGTGCTGTATATCAGCCGTGCGTTGAACTTCCCATGTATTCATAGTCGGATTTTAATTTTGATTTTTTCTGACTTTCAGATGTATGAAACACTTTGAATCTGATCATGAGATTGGCATAATACTCAGAATAGCGGAAGAGGTAATGAAGTAATGTCCCATACTTTTAGTTGGAAAAGTTACATGGTATCTTTCTAGCTGTAGCCTTACTCAAGAATCTTTTCTTGCAGACTTTGCATGCGATCATATGAAGTTGTATCTCTGGACTTGCTCCAAGTCTCGCTCTTGATCAACGAACAAACGGGAGGGGGGAGAAGAGGAGGAAGAAAGAGAAGGGGAAGGGGAAGGAGAGCGAGACTTGTGAACTACGCGTTCTGAAAACGAGACTCCATTGTCTGATCTGTACACAAGATCTGGACCGGTGGCTTTCTTTCATGTTAGCGGGAGAGCCAATCAAAATCGAGCATATGAATTCTGAACCTCGATTTCGGAACGCGTAATTCACGAGTCTCGCTCTCCTTCCCCCTTCCTGACCTTTTCTTCTTCCTCTTCCCCTCCCTTTCCCCTCTTGTTTATTTATCGATCAAGAGCGAGAATTGGAGCAAGTCCATTGTATCTCCAGCAATCAGCATTTCTCAAAGCTGGTTACAATACCAGCTGAATACCACCTTCTGTCTTGGTCAATATTTTTCGGGCCAACCTTCACACTAAAATCTTTTCATTTTCCTTTTTTTTCATTTTAAAATTATTTATTCACGGTAGCCCCGTCAGTCAGTATGATTGATTTTCAGGGGGCCGTGCCAAAAACTTTACAAATTAAAAATCTACTAAAACTAATAACGAGAAAAGGAAACTAATTACAATCATAAATAATTTATTTGCAACTAATTACAATAAATTTACAATTAACCCTTTATCTAGCCTACGCGTAGACCCATTATCCCAAAGGAGGAAAGGGTCTACGAAACAAAGAGCAAAAGCTTGCTACTGAGGTTTCTAGATTTCTGGAAACTTAATTTATGCAGCCTTTGTTTCAACCATAGAAATATTTCTATTTCTATGGTTTCAACGCGTTTCACAAATCATTTGAAAAGGGGATTAGAATGATTAATTGGGCGGCCGTAGCAAGCCTTTGCTCTTTGTTTCGTAGACCCTTTCCTCCTTTGGGATAATGGGTCTACGCGTAGGCTACCCTTTATCTTGTTCTTAAAAGAAGTAAAAGAGGGAGCTTGCTTGGCCTTTCAGGACAAGACCTTTGAGACAAATAGCAGAAGCCTTACTAAAATCAACATAATGGCTCAAAATCTTTAACAAGGTCGGTGTAAAATTCTATCACAATCTAATTTGAATTAAATGGCTTGGAAGGGCCTTACGGCTTTTTGCTGTAAATCTCCCGTAGAAATTTATCGATATCGTGATTATTTTCACAATGGCGGCATTTATTAAATTTGAGGCTATGACGTCATCAAATTTCTAAATCCTAAGCTAGAAAACATACAAATTTCTACTTGCCACCATATTATAGACCTTCATAAACTATGGTTTTCTGGAAGTTTATATCATTCACCCTCTATTTGTTTAGGATTTATGATGATTTATATTTTTTCAAAATTTTCCATGAATCCTTTCAAAAATAGTTAGAATGCCGCCATTTTGAAAAAAAAATCAAGATATCAAAAAATTTCCACGGCATATTTACAGCAAAGCGCCACAAGTTCCTTTCAAGCCATTCAATTTAAAGAATAATGTGATATAATCTTACACCCGCCTTTATAAAGATTTGAAAGATTTCTGCCCTATATGTAAAATATTTAAATACTGGATATTAGTTAACGCATCGTAAGCTGAAATAGAGCCAAGCAAAGTCAAAATTTAGTCCTCTGAAAAGTTTCGTTAGATACCTCAAGCATATGATGGGCAGCTTGGCACTTTGCCATGAATGAAACTATTGTAATCAAAAATTCTTACGAAGTTTAAATAAAGCACTTTAACATTTCTACGCAGGTTGATTTTCCACCAGTTATGATTGCAAGAATTATTCTTGGTGAATATCTCAAGAGAACCAAATACAGTGAAAGTGGCATAGGTAAGGTGGCATAGTAGATTTTCAAGCAATTTCAACTACAAATCAGATTGTTCACTTGTAGATCTGTTCCATCAATTGTCAAAAGATGATACACTCTTTTTTATAGGAATACTATAAATTTTGTCCAGCCTCAATATTCTAAAGAAATTTTCGTTTTAAGCCTTACATATTCTTAAAGTATTCTAATTTTTTTCAAATCTGATATGGTTTCAGGGGAACATAGTTAAAAGAAATGTCATGTCATTACGCGGAAATGGTTCAAACGAAAGAAAAATTTAAGCAATTATAACAATAAGGATATTCTTATCAATCATTTCCTTTTAAACATGCTTTTTGAAAAAATGAGATACGTCACTCATGCGATTCTCTGTTATGAATATCACAAAATGGGCAACTGCTGAAAAATGAGACACAAATATGGTGAGCTGAGCCTGAGAAATATTCTTATGATATTCTTAAAATTTGGCATGAAATCTTAGCCTAAATATTCTTATAAAGAATATTCTTATAAAAAAAGAGTGTAAGCAACAAGCTATAGAGAGGATTTTTCAATCAGCCTTTATAGAGTTTTTAAATTTTGTGCGAGACCACCGGGTGACCCCCAAACAAATGAACCGAGAGATCCTTTTCTGCATGAAAGAGTAATCAATAGAAGTCATTATTGAAAGATTAGATCTGATTGACAGCAGAATTGAAAGATTATCGCCTCAAGTGTAAATTCGGCTTCAGTCTTTTTTTCGTAGTGTAAGGTTTATTTTCATGTGAAGTAATTTTTGTGAGGTTGGGCGTGGAGGCAACTCGATAACGTTATGTTTTTGCTGCCACCTCAGCAGTAATTAGATTTGAGTTTTGTTTTTCGTCTTTTAAATTTCAGTGATATAAACAATACAAAAAATGGAAGTCAATGATTCAAACGTTGTTTGGAAACTAAATGGGTTGGCTATATCGCCACTATTTTTCATATTCTATTTTTATCGACATGGAAAATTGGCGAACTGTACGGATTTAGAAGCCCATCGAAATTGAGCACCGAATCTTATGACGTCTCTGTT
Organism: Aurelia coerulea; assembly: GCA_039566865.1. Classification (NCBI taxonomy): domain Eukaryota; kingdom Metazoa; phylum Cnidaria; class Scyphozoa; order Semaeostomeae; family Ulmaridae; genus Aurelia; species Aurelia coerulea. The sequence continues at coordinate 29,757,452 of CM076945.1, read as the reverse complement.
TGCAGTTCCAAAAGGCCAAGTTAGTCTTCTGTTGAAAGATACACAGCTCATCAAAGATAAAACGCTAGCGAAAGAAGTTGAGTTGGTAAGTAAATTCTTTTCGTTACCAATTAATTGGAACAAAAATAGCTTCCTCTTGCGTGTGCAACCTCTTCTTCTTAGCACTTCTGCGATTTAAGCATTCCTGCTTCTCTAGATGTATTCTCTCAAACCTATTATAGATAAAAAGTTACTCTGATCTTTTAATGCTCTCTCCCTCCCATTTTAATTTGAGATGCTTGTTTTTATATTTTTTGTATTTTTATATTTTAATTTAATAGTTTGAACCTATGTGCAATGTTTTTTCTATTTTTTTCCGTATCGAACGTTGCACGTTGTTCCTCTTATTCTCGTAAATGTATACTTGCTTGCATGCTTGCTTCAAAATCTGATGTTTTTTGCAGTGTTTACGAAATGACGACGACTGTGGACCAGAAAATGATGCAATCAAAAGGTACGCTCTTCCTTACGCTTTCAATACATCATTCTCTACCGTGCTGGTCAATATACCAAAAATTCTACCAATTGTTTGAAGAATCACACTGCATAGTCTTTCGACATATTTTTAACTGAAAATCTTCCATCAGACTAAGATTTCAAATCAATTTTTGAGATTTTTGTCCCAATATTTAGCTCTTATTCTTCTCTGAGATCAGTATTCAGCTCAAAATGTTTTCCTTCCATCTTCATAACAAAAATTGTTCTCCGTGCATATCTTGTCCTGGGGTGGGAAAAATATTTTAGTTTCTGGGACCAAAAAAGTCTAATATTATTTTGGAGACGTGAAAATATTTCTGGGACCATTGGTGCCGTGGTCTGCTATTTTTACCACCCCTGATCTTGTCTCAATAAGTTAGTTTGGTGCCAGTAATAAATAAAACAGTAAAATTGTGATTTTGTACTTAGGAAACACGCAATACTTATCCAAACCTGTGCAAACAGTGGTACTTTAACAACCAACACGGACGGAAATGGTTAAATTAAACTAGACATATTTAGGTTGCTTGGATCATGTATCCAATCAAGTTTGCATTTATTCATCGTATGCTTTTTAACATGAATCATTATTGCACTGCACGTAGCAGCTACTTACTTTATGATATTTATTGATTTTCATTCCATTTTCGTTGCTTTTCTATCAGAATTACTTTTGACATTATGAAATAATTAACTGTTTTTGTTGTCCTTCTAGAAAAGTCGGGGAAGAATACGAGCAGAAACTTGAAGAAATATTAATAGAAAAAGATATACCGTTTTTAGGTAATTATTTCAACTTTTTCTCTGCAAATCATTTTCTAATTTGAAAAAAAAAATAAAAAATTGTAAGAGAGTGGAGGCAAAAAAACACAACTTATGTTTCAGCACACTAAGGCCTTTCGAACTTACGTTCTCTTCAGAGCGTGGCTAACATTTAAAAGTGTGGCCAACATTCTAATTTGTTGTTGTAATCAAGCCGAATTATGAAAATGAATAAGTCAATTTTTCTCAAGCAAAATAGGACTGGTACCAGGGTTTTCGAAGATATTTATGCAATGTGATGCATATTATGCAAAGTATCAAAGCCAATTTGTAGAATTAAAACCTTCAACTTGTTGACAGTTATAAGTTCTTCAGTCTGCAACTGATTTGCTGTTTTTGAGAGAAGTGTGGTTCAACAGTTGTCGCAATTTCCCCGTTTAGCTTTATTTCTATCTATATTATTGTTTTCATTTTATTCGAACTGATTTTGAAATATTGAAGCAAAATGACTTTTTTTTAAAGACGAGAGTCATATAAAATTTTATCACTTGAAACTAGTTCCATTCAAAATACAGGATTATAATCTTTTCAACTTTCAACACCGAAGCTAGTATTTTGCATGAATTTCGTCACTTCATATTATCTTAAACATTTGTCTGGTCGAATAATTTCTGTTTCTACACATTTTTCAGGCTGAGCTCTCGCTAATAGATTTGTACATGTCCATTTTCCGTATTTTTTATATGATATTTGATCTTTTATTTGTTTTTACATTTATCTTTTATTTTTGCCTTATATTTTTATATTTTGTGTTCTTTATATTTTGCATTTTTAATTATATTTTGTGTTGTCAAATATTCAATATTTGATAGTATCCTTAATGATCTGATTTTGTATTCGCTCAAATTTCTATTGCGACCCTTTGATAACAGTAACAATTTGAAAAAACTGCATTTTTTTAATTTTTAACGATTCGATAACGATTTTAACGATTCGAAATCACACTCTGATGAGGAAACAAGTCCGAAAGGCCCCAGTGTGTTAAAACATAGCTTATAGTATTTTTTGTCGTCCAACCTCTCTACATCAAGTCTTTAATTTTTAGATGAAGAGAAGCTTCGAGTTCTAGGCTATGATAAGACACCGGATTACAAGCTTGAAGTACCAATTGGTAAGTAAACAAACATATTTAGTAAAACCCATTTGATTCATAAAGGTCTCCTCTTCGTTTGCTAAAATTATGGCAGCAAAAATATTTACTTTATTCTGACCAAAAATGTTTATTTTTAAAAGCTGAAAAAATTAAAGACTTTCTATAGATTTCAGGCGAAAAGTTTAAAAAATACTTTCGTTACCGTTAATCTATTTCTATTTCTAAAACATTTATTTATTTGTTAATTAGTAACTGTAGCTCCTTGTTTACTTTGTAGCTGTTGATGGCCACGTAATAAATTGGATAGAAAGTAAAGCATCGTTTGGCGATGAAGAAAGTCATGCAAATTACCTCAAAGATCAATTTTGGAGCTACACTAATCGGTTTGTATCCAAATATTGATATTGTCATTAATTTTTTATTATGTAATTTGATATCATTTATCATAGCTTTAATGTGTGCTGAACTACTTAGTGGGCAGAGAAAAACAACTTGTACCTTTTGGAAACTCACCTACATTTGATCATATTGCCAATTTTTGAATTATCTTTTTATATATTGTGCCAAAGACCATTGTGTAGGAATGCTCTTTGTCCTACTTATAGGTTATTGATTTTAGTAATTTTAGAATTTTAGTATTTTTTATTTTTTAGGTTTGTAATTTTTTATTTTTTATTTAATTTTGTGTTGCTTGTTTTGGAAATAACAATAGGACTTTACTTTTGTCGTTGTATGTTAGCGTATATTAGTGTTCACACTATTGTAAGACTAATATTAAATAAAGTATTATTATTACACCTTTGATTTACAAAATTTGTGCACAGTGGCCCTTGACTTACAGGGCAACCGTGGTTAAAGAATTCAAAATGAAATGTTTGAAATGTTATTCTTTACTTGGCACTTTTCGTTCACGGTAACTTGACTAATTAAATTATATTCGTAGAAAGTTCGTTGGAGAAAAGTCCGATAATTTTCTATGGACTTTCTTCAAAGATAATACCCACAATTTTCATTACTTTCCTCAATCTGTTACCCTACTAATGCAAACATCTTAATCCGTAGCTTCGGTTCTGGAATGGTGATATACTGGTTTGGTTACATTGATGAACTTGACAATAACAGAAATCGAGGTATCGTTTTGCATGATAAATTCCCAGATCGAATAATCACATTAGATGAGTTACTCTGAGCTGTTTTATCATTCGTTTGTATTGAATCTAAATAAACAGAGAATCAAAATCTTTATCTTTTTAAAACGATCTTTTTGTCAAAATTTGCCGTGTTTATTCAATTACATCTCAAGACATTCCTTATCATTTAGCACGGCTTAAACACTTGCACTTGATAGCAAAATTTCTCGTATCAGCAGATCAAAAAATTGTTACTTCGCTTGTTCGTTAAATTTTGAATGAGTAGTAATCGTATAAGCGTCAACAGAAATTTCTCAGGTAGAGCAGAGTGACTGACCTCAGTCAGTTATGTTAAGGCTGATTTCCAGTCAGTGGAGTTTTCCGAGCTGGCAGAATTTTAGACAATAAAAGGTCACTCAGCCGTAACTTTCTATTTAATTCCAGAGTGACATTTTCTTTCGCATAGAATAGAAATTCCGCCCGCTCGGAAAATTCCAATGACTGGAAATCAGCCTTTAGTCATCCTGCGCAAAGCGAGGAGCTCAACTCGTTAAATGTGGGTGTCGTCGGGGCTGATTTCTTCACTAAATATGATCCGATATAGCAAATTGCTACAAAGTTTAAGATGCAGCTGCAATCAATATCCAATTCGATGTAATTTTTGGGAGAATTCCACTAGTTTTCACCATTATGCTAGCGGATTTAAGGCATCGTTCCGCTGTTGAGGTCATAAAAATGATAACGAGGTAGTTGTCTGCGCGACATACAACCGAGGTAATACATGAAACGCGCGGAAAGACGCCGTGACGGTTTCAGCTGAGTTTAGGGGCAGTTTTTCGGAAATATTTTGGCGGTTATACTATTTTCGATACCCCCCCCCTCCCCATACGACCCTCACCTTAACATAACACCTGTTGCTACAACATTTAAACGGTACTTTCCAACGCAAGCCATTGTGTGAAGGGGGTATCAAACGAAACCAAGAAAGCAAAGTGTCTCAAGAGATTTGCCCGCGATTGTAGCAAATTACAGGCATGCAAATGGTGTAGCTTTTTCCTCACTCGCCCGTAAAACAGAAAAAATTTTCTATTTTAATGCTTTCTGGAATGTTGACCCAAATTTTGTAAGAACGCCAACAAAGTTCTCCGAGCTCCAGGCGGAATGTACCAGAAACTCCCAACCCAGTTTTATCCATCATGATATTGCGATGAGCAGTGTTTAATTCTGGTCTTCCAGTTAATCAGGTACTGTTTGGTAAAGAGATCCCAAACGAATACATCTTTAAAAGGTTTTACATAACCTGACAGTTTTAAGTAATCCGCTGTTGATCGAAACACCAAGTTAGCTTCAAAGTTTCAATAGTTGATTTATTGCAAAGCGTGATTTAACCATCTTTAATGTAAGTTTAGACTTCTACTAAAGTTTTACGATCCATCAATCTAAAGAAAATTATTAGGCCATGGCTGAGTTTTTTCATGAGAAGTAGCGACTATTCATGGAATCTCATTGCAAAAAGTGGCAAAACGCCAGGAATGGCAAACACTTTGCTGAATATCAGGGGAGGGATGAAGCTATCGTTTCAGTTGGAAAGCAATCTGTATTGTTTTGAAACAAAATAATATTGTTTCTCCCATCACTGGTGGGCAGCCGCCATAATATGCTACCATTTCACGCCACGAAATCCTTTCCCTGAGTTTAATATTCTCAAGTTCTTCATCCAAGGATTTGTCCCTTGGCTAACAGCTTTTGCGATAGGTCTATCTGGTCCGTCATACATCTACTAGGTTTTCAAAGAGACTACTTTTATAATCGTCTACATTGGGGACTGTCATTCGGCCTTTTTTGTCTATTTTTGATTACAAAGTCCACTTTGTAATCTAAGAAGGGGCTTCGATGTCAGTCAGTCAGAAAGAAAGAAAGTAAGAAAGAAAGAAAGAAAGAAAGTAAGTAACCCACTTCCGTCACGCTCGTTAAAGCGATTGATTAACGTTTTATCTCTGCTAATTGGCACTGAAATAAAGAAAGCGCACATAAAGTGCATACAAGACAGAAGTTTCCCGCGATCCTATAGCAACATTTGACGTCGGCTTATTTCATGTTAGACAGATTTGACACCATAAGATGGATAAATCACCATGATGTTTACCCTGGCACAACAACAAATTTACGCAGAATTGGCACGTTCTTGACTTCATTAGCAGCTTAATTATGTCAAAACAATCGTTTTCTAGAACGAACGAATCATTAGCCTTATTGATAGTACTCATTATGCAAATAAGTCAACTTTAGAGGATGATGTAACCGGCGGCCTGCACAGAGGCTAGCATTCGCAGCATCACCGAAGGTAGAAGGATCCCCCTCCTACACAGCTACAGAAAGGTGCAGAATCCCAGCAAACAATGGCACCATTGACTGGGGGAAGGCACGAGATCACACTGTACCAAAACATCTTCATGCATATCATTCTGCACAGAGAGGTTATCTTCGTGACTGCTTGTCTCAAATTAGATGCCCGCGAATAGCAACAATTGAAACGTTCTGTAGGGTTCTGCATAAGTAATTTTGCGTTATCGTAAATCTCACATGACATCTCACTTGACACAGATGCACCAATAGTTTCGTGCACGAACTAAGCAAACTAGGGGTGATGACTTTTGATTTTTGCACATCATTCTCGTTTGACATAAAGACCAAAATATTGCCTTTGAGGCGATTCTTGTCGTTATACAAGGCGCTTGATTTTCCTTTGAAGGCGACTAGCAGCAACACTCATCTCTCTAACTGTAGCTAGAAACAGCATCTACGATCATTTGGGGTTATGAAGAAATCAATATTCAGAAATTCTTATGCTTGTTTAGCTCAGGACAGACTTTGTTTCTATTTTCATGAGGCTTATAATGTATCCAAACTGCATAGCATTGAAAAGAAGATAGATTCTGCTTTCAGGTGGTATACAGTACATATCTGCTCAAATCTTATCATATCTTTAGAATTTTCGATTATGATTGGGTCGCGTTTTTTCTGAAACAATTCGAAAAAGGAAAGGGCATGATACCAGCGTCGATCGTCGGATCCTAAGATGCTTGCGGTAACGACTGGGTAAATAAATTTGCAGGTAGAAACACCGCAACATGAAGAAAAATCAACAGGAATTGTGTGATTTTACTAATATTTCATCCTGCCATGCAGTACTTCTTCATGGCAGTTATGTGATTAGGCGCATTTTCAAATTTAAGGCCTAACGAAACCAGTTATGGCGGGTTGTAAGATCGCTTGCAGTGAGCAGATGAACACAGAAGAAGAACGAACATTTTGTGCTTTTAACATTTAATTGATGCTAAGCATGCTTTAGTTAACAAAAGACTGAAGGTACGCTACGAAGGTTGTTGATGTTTTGGCATTAGGCCATAACGGACAAAAGCTAGAATAGGCCTAGCTACAGTTTGATCTTCCTGCAGCCCTTGGCAGGACGAAATATTGGTAAAATATGAATTTCACACACTTGCTGTTGTTTTTTCGTCGTGTTGCGGTGTTTCTGCCTACAAATTTAATTTCTAAAACCCTGTACCGGGTACGCCAAAATAAACTATGCACGTTTGGCAGGCCACAATAAATCGTACACTGGACCGATTTTGAAGATTTATGGCTTAATCTTTAGCAGAAAGCCTGAATTAGATTCTTGGACTCTTTGTTAATTTTTCCGTTTTCGGCCTTTAGAGCTAGAAGCGAGTTTCTTAAAGTTTTCGTTTTCGAAAACACTGAAAACGATCAAAAAACGTCGATCAAATTTCAAAAGACCCAACATGAACGAACAAAGAGAAAACGTTTTCAGGGTGATTTGGGGGTTTAGTAGAAATTTTGATGACGTCATAGCCTCAAATTTAATAAATGCCGCCATTTTGAAACTAATCAAGACGAACGAATTTCCACGGCAGATTTACAGCAAAAGGTGCTGAGTTCCTTCCAAGCCATATGATTCAAAGGAAACTGTAATAGAATTTTACACCGACCTTTTTAAAGATTTGAGCCCTATATTGTGTTTTCGAAAATTAAAATTTTAAGAAGCTCGCTTCTAGTTCTAAAAACTGAACATGAAAAATCTGCAAAAAAAATTCCAGTATCTAATTCAGGCTTTCTGCTGAAGATTAAGTCATAAATCTTCAAAATCGGTCCAGTATACGATTGATTATGGCCAGCCAAACGTGCATAGGTTATTTTGGCGCACCCGGTATAACGCAGGAGTACAATAAAAGAGTTGTTCTGAAATTGATACTTTTGTTTGTAAGAAATGACACTACTTTTTACAAACTGACTTAATATTTTGGATCAGATCCAGTTTTGTGGCTTTCCCCGCAAAGAACAGGGGATCTTTTTTCACTTGATTAATTGTTTCAATTTCTGATTGTCTTTGTATCCATTTCAGAATGAAATGAACTGATACTAAGGTTGATGAGAAATATCCTCATTTGATCTTTAACCAAGAGGGTCACAGTGAATCAACTTTGCCCAGATTCTTTGGTCCAAATGTTTCAAAGACGGCGAGAACAGGCAGTAAGGACTCTAAGAAACACCGAAACTGACTTGAAACTCATTTGCGCATCGAGGGGCGAGTGTTTGGAATGGTCTAAATCACCAAATCAAACTGTCTCCGTCGTTGTCAAATTTCAAATTTGGACTAAAGGAATGTTTACTACAACCAATTTCACGATTTCTTTTCTGTAGCAATGTTATTATTTTTTCTTTCGATAGGATTTTTTTCTTTTATAATAGGTCTTCTTTAGTTAAATGATCAGAAAATCTTCTTGTTGCGTGTAGTGCAATTGTACAATGATAAGCAAGTAAACAAAGTAAAATATAAGCACTTTGATGCAAATTGAAATAAGCACGACGTTTTCAGCATAGCCCGTTATCAAGCCAATGCCAAGCCAATGACCTAATTGTTTATTTTAAGATTAGTTTGTTGGCTTCCAAGGGCAACTTTTTGTTTCCGTACAGAAGAAGTTGCAACATATTGATATCTGACCCCTCAGAATATCCACGAGCTTCGAGTACATCGTTGACACTAGCGAGAAGACTGCATCTATGCGCTCTGAAAGAAGTGCAGAGCAGCAACCAGTAAGAGGTGTTCCGTATCTTCTGTGCCATCGTTAACGGGACACATTGGATTGATTGTATCTTTAACATTATGTTTGAATTTGTGGAAATTGAGTTTGCTTCTGCGCTCGTTTGGTTTTTTCGCATATCGCCCCTATACTTTCTAACTACGGTTGATGTGCTCTTACAGCCTTCGTGTACATCAGGCAGCGCGTTCTTCTTTGTGATATTAGAACCAATAGTAATTATCGTTGTAATTGTTATTGCTATTAACATTCGAAAATTAGTTATCATTAATCCGCGATAACGGTTGACATTAAACAACAGGAGACAAAATGTACTCAAAGAGAGGCTTTATGAAAATTGAACTATAAGATTAATAACATGCAACAATTGGATCAGCGCCCGATGATGAAAAATGGAGACAAACTTTTTAGAATGTGGAGATAAGCTCTTAGGGCGGTGGAGTTTTGGCCAAGCTGGCGTCTACACGTTTTAACTGGGTGTACTCGATGAGCAGAAGCTCGTGTCGTGACGATGCTTAAACGCAGAGATCAACCAGCGATTTCGATAGATTAGGACAGCATTTGTCGACGACTTGAGGTGTATAATATAGGCCTTGTAGCTTTGAATGCACCCTTATTAAAGTGACCTCCAGGCCTTAGTTTTAAATCCAGGTTAGATGCAGGATTTATTCTGGTTTTAAAGATATAAAATTGTTAGCTGCTGACTCAAATTTTTGCTGGTTGAATGAACAAAGGAACGAAGAAAATGAAGAATGATAGTTAACTAGATCCTTCGGCCTATTTAAAAAAGATGTAGCCTTGTGAAAAGTTTTTGCGTTGAATTTTACAGTGCTCGATTTTGAGTGTGTGAGCAGAAATCAAGATACATGAAAAAATTTTTTAGCATTCCCTTGGAGGTGCACTGAAAATGTCTGTCGCTTCTTTGATTTTAGCTTTTAAATTCTCAAATCAAGTTTTTGCAAGCTTCAATCGTTAATTCTCATTTGCTGTCTTTTATCTCGTCCTGACCTATCATGCCTCCCCCCCCCCCCCAGTTTATAAGTTGTGCTTGTTTTCAAGTAACTGTACACTACTTCTTTTTTGCAGGGTCTTAAAGAACTTTGCACTCCGCATTAGAATAAGAAGGTTAGGCAATCCATACAGACACCAACAGAGTAATAATCTCAACGAGTATGAGCCCAAAAGATCGAGTGACACCGTAAAGTGCGGATCCAAACGACGTTACACATCGGGTGAGTCAAAAATGTTTTGACGTTTGAAAATTTTCTGAAATCCCAATATGTAGCAAATTTTTGCAAAGAAACAAATCAATTTGAGAGACAACTTTCCAGAAAATGTACCAGATAAGTAAAATTTTGAAGCCCCGTGAGCTGCCTGATTTTGAAGGATATTACAAGCTGCTTCAATTACATTGTTGGCATACTCGAACCTTTTTTTACATAATTGAAATTGCAAGAAAGGACCTTATATTTCATCTAAAAATTGAATACAAACATGAAAGATTAACAGTGATAGTCGCTTTTTCAGCTCTTAGGCAGAAAATCACGATATTTTTGAAAATCTCTTGTTACGAATGCCAAACTATTCTGCACCTTGGCAAATATATTTCAAATAGTTGTGATGAAATTGAATTGTGCTATTTTTTCATTCGCCCAAACATTCACTGACTCACCTTGACTTGCTACAAGTCTCTCTTTTTTTGGTTCGTGAAAGACAGGAGGAATGGACTTCCTTTTTCAGCATAGCTTCCAAATCTTTAACTCCGTGTGAAAAGGTGGGTGTAAAATTCTGTGATCTATTTCTTCTGTTTGAGTGGCTTGAAACAAACTTTAGTTACTTATCTTTAATTCTACCGTTCGACATTTCAGAAGTTCTGAATATTTTTTCGAAATTTCAGCGTATGTTACATTTCAACTCATTTGAGGGTGTGACGTCATCAAAATTTCTAAATCATAAACCAGAAAAGTGACAGACTCTTGCTTGATACCATACTGTAGATATCCATAAACTATGGTTTTCTTCGAAATTATTTCATGTTGTTTCAAAAAATTTAGATGGTTTTAAGTTTTTTTGAAAATTTTTCTTGAATTCTTGAAAAAGTAGAAAAACAGTCTAATTTTGAAAATATTGAAGATTTCAGAAATGTCCAACGGTAGAATTATTGAGAAATAGCTGAAGTTTCTTTGAAGTCATTCAGTTCAAAGAAATAAGTAACTGAATTTTACACCATCATTTTTGAAGATTTGGAACCTATGCTTTCTTTTTCTCTTTATTTTTCTCCATCATTCTTCAGGACTAAAAGATAGACAGTGGCGTAACGCAGTTTAGGCCACCTTAGTTCAAGAACTAAGGGCCCCCGACCAAAAGGGGCCCCTGACAAATTTTTCGTATTGTGTGCTTTTTGGGATGGATCGCTAGAGTTTCACAAAACAAGGGTCGGAAAGCAAGATGTGAATCAGATGAACTTTAAATGTAGTTTTTATACCAAAGAACCTGCCATGGAGGATATTTTTCGGTAAAAGTTTATGTGTTCAAAGTCTTCTTCATTAAACAGTACGACATACCGTCCGAGCCTTAAAAGATGTTCTCAGACAGATATCATCTGATTCCATACCGTAGGATAACAGTTTGCTACGTAAACTAGTACTTTATTTTAACTTTTCGAAACATAATTCATATAAACGTGCTAAACTTACTACTGGTTTTTTCCTATGTAAAAATTTTCTTTTCCACATAACGTTCATTTTTCGAGGTTCTAAAGCGTATGGCTTCAAAAACTTTCCCACTACACTGAACCCCTTCCCCGTAGAGCTCACTTCACTGCGTGGTCCCTACATAAGGGCCCCATCTTACTTAATTCCTACGGGCCCCGAGTGTCTCCGTTACGCCACTGTTTGTCGCTATAAATATTTTCGGATTTTCGGTTCACCCATAGCCCTAGGAATTTCATTGCCCATTGTAACAGGCACCATTCTGACTTCGACGGGGTCCTTTCTTCCAAGACAGTTAGCAATAATTCAGTGATGATCATCATTCGTCATACAAAACAACTCGGCTATTCAATAATGCAAAAAGAAACGCCTTCATTACAAGATATATACATAAGCTATTGCACCGCCAATGAATTGTCTACGATCGATACTTTGTATGAATGAGTTTTCTTGTTTTGACAAACTTCAGCCAATTAGATGAGCAGACTCAGACATTTTGTCAGTCTCAAATTGGCCACAATTCGTCACTTTAGACTTCTTTAGTAGTGGTTTTTGGCCTAATGCTAGATAGCGATCATTATCCATTTAGGTAGAATGCACTATCTCGAGTTTGACTTCAAAATTATCGTGCTATGGCAAAACTTCTTGGTTTTTAACGATACCCGTTTACGATGAAGATCCATTTTGCTGTAAATGTTTTACAAAGTTTTCTTTCAAACTTGCTGCTCTTTAGCAGTAGGCTCTCGTGTTTAAGTAAGGAAACCAGGCGTTTCCCCTGTCTCTAGTTTGCCATATATCCTTCATTACCCCAGTTTTGGTTTGGAGGCAGTTCTTGGCAACTACCTAATTACAATCAAGATCTATTTAGTTCTAGACGCGCTGCAAAGTTTAGCTCTTTAGCAGTAGGCTCTTGGGTTTAAGTAAGGATCCAGGCGTTTTCCCTGTCTCTAGTTGGCCATTATTCCTTCATTACCCCAGTTTTGGTTTGGAGGCAGTTCTTGGCAACTACCTAATTACAATCAAGATCTATTTAGTTCTAGACGCGCTGCAAAGTTTGCATTCAAACTGGCTACTCTGTAGCAGTAGGCTCTCGTGTTTAAGTAAGGAAACCAGGCGTTTTCCCTGTTTCTAGTTGGCCATGATTCCTTCATTACCCCAGTTTTGGCTTGGAGGCAGTTCTTGGCAACTACCTAATTACAATCAAGATCTATTTAGTTCTAGACGCGCTGCAAAGCTTGCATTCAAACTTGTTGGCCTTTAGCAGTAGCTCTTGGGTTTAAGTAAGGAAACCAGGCGTTTTCCCTGTCTCTCGTTGGCCACTATTCCTTCATTACCCCAGTTTTGGTTTAGAGACCATTCTTGGCTAATACCTAATTACAATCAAGATATATTTAGTTCTAGACGCGCTGCAAAGCTTGCATTCAAACTTGTTGGCCTTTAGCAGTAGGCTCTTGGGTTTAAGTAAGGAAACCAGGCGTTTTCCCTGTCTCTAGTTGGCCATTATTCCTTCATTACCCCAGTTTTGGTTTGGAGGCAGTTCTTGGCAACTACCTAATTACAATCAAGATCTATTTAGTTCTAGACGCGCTGCAAAGCTTGCATTCAAACTTGTTGGCCTTTAGCAGTAGGCTTTTGGGTTTAAGTAAGGAAACCAGGCGTTTTCCCTGTCTCTCGTTGGCCATTATTCCTTCATCACCCCAGTTTTGGCTTGAAGGCAGTTCTTGGCAACTACCTAATTACAATCAAGATCTATTTAGTTCTAGACGCACTGCAAAGTTTGCATTCAAACTGGCTGCTCTGTAGCAGTAGGCTCTTGGGTTTAAGTAATTAAACCAGGCGTTTTCCCTGTCTCTCGTTGCGTTGGCCATGATTCCTTCATTACCCCAGTTTTGGTTTGGAGGCAGTTCTTGGCGACTACCTAATCAAAATCAAGATCTATTTAGTTCTAGACGCGCTGCAAAGTTTGCATTCAAACTTGCAGCTCTTTAGCAGTAGGCTCTCGTGTTTAAGTAAGGAAACCAGGCGTTTTCCCTGTCTCTAGTTGGCCATGATTCCTTCATTCCCCAGTTTGAAGGTGTTGTGGCGCAGTGGTGTAATCCACTGACATTGCAGCCAGAACAATCAGGCGGACAGTGTTCAATACCCGGTAGAGCTTCACCACTTGAGCGTCATGACAGGGAGTCGTGGACTCGGTTAGGCCTACTCTACTTCTGCGATCCCAGCGCTTGGCGCTAATAACCGCACCTTCACCTTTTGTTGGTTTAGAGACCATTCTTGGCTAATACCTAATTACAATCTAGATCCATCTACATCGAGATATTATGCAAAGTTTTGGCTTAAAAATTGTTGCTCTTTAGCAGTAGCTCTTGGGTTTCAGTAAAGAAACCAGGCGTTTTCCTTGTCCCTAGTTGGCCATGGATAGCTATCTCTGGTTGTATTCTGTCGCTTCCAGGCCCTAGTTCCTCACTTAACCCATCTTTAGAGACAGTTCCTGGCTTTTAACTGATTGCAGTCATTACCCAATTAACTCTAGATATACTGTATCTTGTTTGCCTGCAATCTTTTGCGCTGTAGCAAACGTTCTTGGGTTCAAGGGAAATCAGACGTTTTTCTCTGTCTCTTCCAGGCTCTAATTCCTCACTTAACCTATTCTTAGAGACAAAATCCTTGGCTATTAACTGATTGCAACCATTATCTTATTACCTTTGGTTGAACTAAAGCAAGTTTATTTCTGATTTCTTGCAATAAAGAAATAGTTCTTGGTCTTAGGCCACGTCAGACGTTTTACCCTGTCTTTAACGAGCCACAATTCCTAATTTCACACATTTTTGGCGACGCTTTTTGTCTAATACCAGATATCTTTGTTATCCAATTAGCTCTAGATCTATTTTTAGAGAAAATCTCTTCACTATTGCAATGCTTGCTCTTCTTAGACCACCTCAGACATTTTGCTTGTCTCCAACCAGCCCCAATTCCTAACTTCGGACAATTTAAGAAACATTTCTTGGCAAATACGAGTATCTTATATTATCCAGTTAGCTCTGAAGGTATTAAAAAAACTAGGTGCCCACAAGCATTCCCTGTTCTAAATCTTAGACCACCGTAGACAGTTCGTTTGCTTGTGATCATCTTTACAGCTATAGCTATCCTTGTCTCTTGCTAGCTCAACAATTCATCCTGACTTTCCAAATCTCGCGTAAAGCCTCCAATCAACCTCCTGCGGTGCTTTGCCTAAGTTGTTGAGCTCGAATTCTACGGAATTCAAGACAGCATATGTTCCAAATCTTTAAAAAGGCTGGTGTACAATTGGGTGACTTATTTCTTTGAACTGAATGACTTCAAAGCAACTTTAGCTAATTCTCTATAATTCTACCGTTTGAATTTTCTGAAATCTTCAATATTTTCAGAATTAGAATGTTTTTCTTCCTTTTCAAGACTCATAAAAAATTTTCAAAAAGACTTAAAACCATCGTAATTTCTAAACTGTTTGATGTAACATGAAATAATTTCGAAGAAAACCATAGTTTATGAATGCCTACAATATGGTATCAAGAAAAAATTTCTCACTCATCTGGTTTATGATTTAGAAATTTGATGACGTCACATCCTCAAATGAGTTGAAATGTAAGATACGCTGTAATCTCCAAAAATATTCAAAATTTCCGAAAAATCCAACGGTAGAATTATAGATAAGTAGCTAAAGTTTCTTTCAAGCCATTCAATCAGAAGAAATAGTTCATTAAATTTTACACCCACCTTTTTACGCCGAGATAAAGATTTGGAACCTATGCTATTCAAGACAATTCGAATTGGAGGTTCTAATTGGAGGCTATTTTTCTGTCATTTGATGCCATCCTCGCTAACTTTTCATGCACTTATATATCAGATTCCCCTGGTGTACTTTCTAATGCTTAATTTCAGGACTTTGCTGTAGCAACAGCAGCAGCTCTTAGGCCAACGAAAGCGCTTTCCATCTCGAACTGGTTTAAAACTAGAACTTTGAAAAGAGTATTATTATGAACAAGGAGTAAATCGAATTGATCGCTCGAGAACTAGAATTAAAGACCGGTTTCCAAAGAGAGTGAGATATGTTGTGTTCGTATCCAGCTTGAACATTGTTATTTTTAATAGCTCAATTTTCTGATTTTTCTTTGAAAACATGCGCTTTCCATTTTGTTCGTTTCTCTGCCTAACCCCTGGATTCAGTGAGGATTGTAACGATTTAACCTCTTCATTCATGGCACATCCTTTCACATGCTGTACACCTCATCCCAAAATATTCTTGTCCTTTTAATCCTAACATTTAAAGCCAGATATTAATGTATCCATTTTAGACGATTGTTACTGTCGAGAGGGAAATTATTCTAGTCGAAGAGGTATGACATTTTCGAATTTTTTGGAGACAAATGTTAAGAATTATTATTATCTTCTGGATTTTATCAAATTTCAAAATGACGGATTTATCAACATCTACCTAATATTAAGCAGAGAAATCTGCGTAGTGCATACGTTGGAAGCTGCGTAGCATTTTTCTGAATCTCTGCGAAGCCTGGCTTGTTTCGCGGGCATTATTCGTTCGAACATACAGGGTGTCCAAGAAAGTGTCCCTTTCTTTGATTGGCCCTAGCTAGATAGTAAAGAACAATATAATCTCGAAATTATTATTTTCACACTCACAATCGTTCTTCAGAAAAGAGAGGATAAGATACGATAGATTCCAAAGTTTGTTATGTAAAGGCGTTATTTCAGATTAAGGCATACAGGAAAATTTGAAGTTGAAATGTAAGGAAATTTGGTTTTTCGTGTCGATCTTGACGAATTCTGATATGGAAGAACATGCTCTATCCCAAAGAAATGAAAAAGGAGAGTGTAGAGTCCTGCTCGTTGACGGTAGTTAGGACAAGTGCTATGTTTTGGCCTTTATTAAATCTACAATCACTTACAAATTTTATGAGCCACCCTCAGATTTTCGGTTTTTGCTTCTGCTTCCCCTCCTCCCCCCAGTCAATGTTGAAAAACCACTCAACAGTTGCCTAACCACGCCTGCCAGCATGATCAAGTACTTTTTCCCCAATCAACATTGACATGGGGGAAGGGGTGCAAAACTGTCATTTTTTCAAGGTGCCTCAACAATTTTGTAAGTGATTGAAGAGCATGTTTCAAGAAATTTGGAAAAATTGCTCACACTGGCTTTTTCTTTCAAATTCCCAAAAGATTTGGCCAAACACGAAGACCTGTTTTAGACCCTGTCTATTCTCAGTAAAAGCCAAAAAGTCTCTTACAAAGAAGCAAACATTTTTCAAAAATGAATGTAGCATTTTTTGTTCATTTCTTTAACTGCAGAAAATTTATGGAATTCTATTTTCGTTTACAGAAGCAGAACAGAAATGTGCCTATTCAGCAAACGGTGACTGCTGTCAACGAAATGAAAGTCCTCGTTACTGTTGCTCAAACCTCTTTGAATGCCAATACACTCCCTGAGAAAACCATCATTATTGCAAAGAGATTTGCTATGTCCACCTTATTCCGTTCTCAGGTATGTTTCAAATTGTTTCTAGTTATTCCTTCCCCTTCATCCTTTGCATCGTATGAAAATGATAAAAATCAGGTTGGATTGCATAGTACAACTCAGAATTTAGTAGCTTCCAAAGACACACAATTTACAATTCCATGCTGTCGTTATTCGAACGGTTTTCAAATCGAATTCGGGGAAACCTCGATTTCAATTATAGTATTTCGAATTTTTGTCAGCTTGAAGAAAGTTGATATGATACCGTAAAAGCTCTATTAAGCCCCCGGGGGTTTATTTAATTTCGGACACTCCAGAGGGGCTTATTAGAGAGGAGGGTTTATTCACAAAGTCAAATGACAAGAAAATATATGATAGCTTATTAGTTCTTTTTTTGCGGATTTTCAACATACAATTTTACGAGTCAAATACATAAATTGGACACAGTTTCATCTCAAACCATATCAAAATTAACATACAAACATACTTATCTCATAAATGGAAAGTCTTTGGTAACCTCTGGATTTTGATATAAGTGGGGGGGGCTTATTTAAGATTTTGGCTCTGAGAGGAGGGGCTTATTAGAGAGGGGGGCTTAATAGAGAGGGGGCTTAATAGAGCTTTACGGTATGGTCTTTCGAATATTCGTCAGCTTGAGGAAAGTTGATATGATATATCATTGTTTCAGACGCCTTGTCTAATAGTCTGAGGGTCAATTGCTGTCCTTGAAGTTGATTAACTGCAACCCGCTTGCCCGACGTCACACAATAAAAGCGAGATTCTTCGCCCGTAAACTCTGGTAATACTCTTTACGTGAATGAAACGTTGAAAGAGGTCAAAATACTTAGCAGACGTCAAATTTTGACAAAATACAGTTGTGTTTTGTAGCCTTGTGCGTCCGCTTCCGTCATAGATATTTGATTCTCCGTTTAGTTCCAGTTCAACGAAAAGGAGAACTCCTACCAGCTCCAACCCAAACACGGTTTATCCTCGATAGTTTCAACGCTTTTAAAAAGTACCCCTAAAAATGGCACGTCCCTAACATAGGTTCCAAATCTTTTAAAAGGCTGGTGTAAAATTCAATGACCTTTCTCTTTGAACTGAATAGCTTCAAAGAAACTTTTGCTATTTTGCTATGATTCTGTCGTTGGGTTCTTCTGAAACCTTCAATATTTTCAGAATAAGAGTGTTTTTCTTCTTTTTCGAGAATTCAAGAAAAAATTTCAAAAAAACTTAAAACCATCGTAATTTCTAAACTGTTTGACGCAACATGAAATTATTTCCAAGAAAACCATAGTTTTATGGATGTCTACAATATGGTATCAAGCAAAAGTCTATCACTCTTCTGGTTTATGATTTAGAAATTTGATGACGTTACATCCTCAAATGAGCTGAAATGTAACATATGCTGTAATTTCGAAAATTTTCAAGATTTATGAAAAATCCAACGGTAGAACTATGGATAGGTAGCTGCAGTTTCTCTCAAGCCATTCAATCAGAAGAAATAGTTCATTGAATTTTACACCCACCTTTTTACGCTGAGTTAAAGATTTGGAACCTATGCTAACTCCTGCCAAGTCCAACCAAAACACGGTAGTTTAGGTTGATTTAGGTTTAGGTTGAAACACGATAGATAAACACGGTTTATCCTCGATAGTTTCAACGTTTTTAAAAGAGTGCCCCTAAAAATGGCAAGTCCCTGTGCCACAAAAAATACTAAGTTACCCCCCCCCCCCCGAGGTTTGAACTCTCAAAAGAAACTTTTCAAATTAACGTGGAGTTCGAGTTATTTCATCAAAGGCCTGTAGATATTTTGAAGATGTTGGCAATACATGATCACGCTAAAGATGGCAGCGAGGAACTTTTTACCAAGCTGCGTTGCGTTTTCTAATTAAATTCCAATAGAATCGCCAAAGATTCTTAATTGGAACAGAATGCACACTGTTAAAGAGCTGAGCGTCACCATATTTAGTGTGATCGTCTATTAGAAAATAAAAATCGTGTCATGAAAGCTTTAGCATTCTGCGGAGGAGCTGAACATTATGAGGGGCGCGAAAACGCCGAGAGGACGATACATGGTAAATTGACGAACTTGAACTTTAAACTTCGTTCCATGATCCTTTCTGTCGCAAAGAATTTCGATTGATTTAATTGGGATTTGATTGATTGATTGATTCATTCATTCATTTGATTGGTCGATTCACAATAGTATACAAAGGATCATGGTAAAAATTTCCCTGACATCACAAAGCAATATCAGCGTTACATCATTAGCAATATGAGACATAATGATTTTAATTTGAAATTTTTATATAATGGAGGCTTACTAGTGTTCTTTTTTGTCGTTTTCTAATTTTAAAATTACTGTCTGAATCTTATTTTCCAGGCCTATACAACCGACCGCCGTCATGAATGAATGTTCGCTCCTCCGCAACGCGTGTTTTTGAAAGATTGCTTGCGGAGGAGCGAAGCTTCGTTCAGAAGCCGTCGATGCAGAATGGCGGTTAGAAAGGACTCTTGAGCTGTGATGCTGATTGTGTTGGCTTGGAAAATGCGATTTAGGCAGTAATTGAGAGATTAGGAAACGGCAAAGAAGAACTTGAGTAAGTTGTCTATATCTTAACAGCGGAATGAGTTAACTACGTAGTCAAATCACGATGAGAATAGCTTTGGCCATTCGTAGCTTAGGCCATTCAAATCACTCATTGTGTCCCCTAGTGCTCATGGCAAGGTTCGCCAAACATCTAGACATTGTTTGCCAAACATTTGAGATGCTTTCCAAAGCATAAAGTTTGGCCACGCCGTTAAACATCTATTGACAATACAAACAAATTCTACTCGGCACGCTATATTTGCGACATGTGGCTGAACCAGACAGGAAAATATTGTTTGGATGCAAATTGGAAATGTTTGGCAAACATCGTTTGCTTATTTGGCCAGGGTTTTAAAGAGCCATTATCACCCAGGGTCCTTTGCAGGCACGCTGCGATTTCAGATTGTCTGAAAATCAAATTTGGTCTTAACAGAAAATATGGATCAACATTGCAGTCGTTAAACTGATGAGAAAAGGTTGACTTTTGTTTATTTTCCCGTCAGTTGAACTTCTGCATTGTGGAGACAGTCTGACAATGGCTCTTTAGGCCGGCTTTTACAGTTTCCGTCATATGACTGAAGTTAAGCTCGGTCGCAACTCACCTCGCCGTCCTTCGGAAGGGACGTTAAACTAAAAAATAATTGCCCACTCAAAATAAATTACTGAAAAAAAGGCCAAGTCGACAGCAGGGTACATGTTGTTTATCCTTACCCATGTTGGAATTTTTCTAGTTGATTACCAGATAAACCGGGTACAATCCTCGAAGATGCCGTGAGATAATAGCCTGCGTGCAGACTCTCGCAGAGTCTGCATGCAGGCTATGATATGATGGCTGAGTAACTCTGAAAACATGCTATGGTTGGGACAAAGCGCCCACCCTGAAGGATCTCAGACTCTTGGGAATCTGGGACTCTGAATCTTTGTCTCTTTCCCGAGAGACTGTCGTACCTAGGGTAAGCGCAGGCGAGGTAAGGAACAAATGAAAAACGACATCATGCAAGGGTGGCGCCAGGGGAGGGCTAGGGGGCTACAGCCCCCTCGTCGGAAGCATCTAGCCCCCCGTCGGAGGAAATTTTGGGTTCTTGTCGGAGGAAATTTGGCAAAATGACGTATGAAAGCTGCATTTTCTAGCCATTTTAGCCCCCTGTCGGAAGCTCCAGCCCCTCTGTCGGAAGATTCCTGGCGCCACCACTGACATCATGTACGGCGTAGGTAAAGCAAAGCTAGGGAAAGAAGATCAATTTGCTTTCAACCAGAAATAGTGAAGTCATGGCATGGTACAACTGGAATCGATATCAAATTGAAAATTCAAAGAAGCCATGAAAACAAATGGCTGCTGCGTCTCCAACATACAAAGATATTATTTCCTTGCCGAATGATCTTCGTGATCGTGCTCAATGATATTATATTTCTGATTTTCTTTCAGATATTTCATGCAAAGCTGTCTGGACTGAGATGATGGCTGAGTAACTGTGAAAATAGGCGGGCAAGATCATTCACAAAGAAATATCGAACTGATGCAGCGCATTGAAATTGGAAAATTAGGACTCATGAGAAGGTTAGAAGCGCCTCTACACTGTTTTTGACAGACTTCTATCTAGAATTTGATTACGAGGAAGGTGGGTGACTTGATCACCAGGATGATCATCTACCGAGCAAATAGACGGCGTCAAATCTATAAAGGGGCTCCGTCGCCAAACTGTAAACAATTCTGCAAACACCGCACGGGTCAATTGTTCTGCATTGTTTTCTGCAGTTTGTTTGGTGGCTTCACCCAAGCCACCAAAAAGTGCTCGTTAAAATCAACTTCTATCCGAGCAATCATAAAGATATATTTAGTTTTTACCTTCGAAATGATGCTTTCATTAAAAAAAAACAGACAAACGTCCATGTGATATTTTCAAAATCACCGTTATGACCGAAATTTGGAGACGGAGCCCCTTTAAAAAAGCTGATGTAAATGGCTGTTACATCTTTCCATCTTTCTGTGGATCGAATTGCTTGAAAGGTACTTCAGGTTCTGTCATGCAGATTTTTTATGTATTACGTTCAAAATTACAGCACTTTTTGTATCGGCACTCTTTTGAGGTTGTAACGTCATCAAATTTCTAAATGATAATAATAATAATAATAATAATTCATTTATTTACAGTTGGTGAAATGTCTAGTTAATACAAACTAATAAAAACCAACTATCTAATTACAAACCCTATTTACAAATGTTGCATCGGCATTGTTCTCCCTTCCAATTTTTGATCATTGTTTTAAACTGTTTTGTATTTTGTGCGGATTTTATGTTGTCTGACAAAGTGTTCCAAAGTATACTACCTCTGAACGATAGGGAACTTTGTCCATATGACGATGTCTTAACTTTTGGCACCTGGAGTAGATTCTTTATTCTTAGGTCATATGTGATTTCTTTCGTTGCGAAAAACTCTGACAAAATAGAAGGACTAATGAAATTGGTGCATTCGTATATTTCGACCATTAGCTTTTGCAGATTGCTACAATGGATCGTTATCTCTTCCGACCTTGCCAGTAGTTCTTCAAAGGTAGATGTATAATCGCCATGGAGAACTCTCAAGGCACGCTTATGTAGCCGGTTTATTCTGTTGTTAGTTGTTTTACCACAAAACATCCATATCAGTGGACAATAGTTAAAGGCTGACTTTATGAAAGTTTTGTATAGTATGTTTGCTTTATCCTTTTGTAGAAACCCAGCAATACGAGAGAACGCCTTTACTTTTTGACTTGCCTTTTTGCAAATACCTTCAACATGATTATGAAACTGTAGCTTTGAGTCAATCGTTATTCCAAGGAGTTTAACCTCATCGGTTGTCTTGATAGGTTGACCATTTATTTCAAGGCTCACTTTTTGACCCTTTTCAAGACCCATGAAAATAACCTGAAACTGTATAAGCCAGGAGAGCGGCAGATTTCGGCTTGCCTCTAAATAGTAGAGCATTTATAGACTACTTTTTCTTGAAAATTCTACCGGGTGTCCCAAAAAATGTACTCCCGTTTGGAAATTCATCAAAATTTAATTACACGGCCGATCTTCGATTTTCTTTTTTTGTTAATTAGATCAAGGACCAAATTATTTTGCAAGATATAGCTGATCTTGTAATTCGTTTAAAAGTTAGCAAATTTCGCTCTTTTTGGGGCTACCTAGTTTTGAATCATGCTGAAAAAAGCATTGGCGATTACCTGATAAATTTCTTTTTATATATTAAGCTTCTAGTTTAGTCATAAATGTCAGACTTAAATGCTAACTACTATTGTAGACTTGAAGGATAATGAACAAATTCAATGTAATGGCTCTTGAGGCAAATTAACAATGTTGCTTAATAAAGAGTATAGCTCAGAATGAGGGCTTTCAATGCGTTATTTCATGCCCTTTAAGTAATGAGAACAAACATTTGCTCATCTTCGAATACATTTGGATCACTGACCAAACGTATCATAAATAAAACTTTATATATAATAAGTTTGATTATCAAATTTGGCAATTTTTCAAACGGGAGTACTTTTTTTGGGACACCTGGTATTTGTCTCCATCTTTGATAAAGAACCGTGGTTTTAGTTTTTTAAATTTGGCTTGGATTCTTTTCATAAAAAGGAGTAAACTGTAATTTTGAACTATATTAAGATATTGAAAAGTTCATGGCAAAACTGCAGTAAAGAGCCTGCAATGTTCCTTTCAAACCATTCAATCAACAGAAAAATGTCTGCAGCCATTTAGGCAATAAATGCCTTATACGTTTACAGTTATATAGGCAACATATATAGATAAACACTTGCAGGTAATGCATGGATCACAATAAATCCGAAATATGTACAGTAAATCCCCGCATATAAGAACATACTTTTTTGAGAGCTAGGCTGAAATGGGTTCTTATTTTAAAGGTACTAAGACAAATTTCAATGTATAACGGTTCTTATTTGAAGAGTGCCTTGCGTAGGCCATTTTAGAACCTTCACCAACGATTTTCAGCCCTATTATTTGTTTTGGCAAGGTTATAATATACATAATAACCAATGCTAAGCTTTCAATAAGCAGGGGAGGAGATTCCAACTTTAAAAGCCCACTGGGACAAAAATGAACTTAACAATAACAATCTAAAATCAGCTTTGCTACCCCTGCTATAAGAACATATTTTTCATCAATCCTCTAGGTTCTTATTTTTGTAGGTTCTTATATGCGGGGATTTACTGTATCACACGAACTTTTTGTTTGGGATTGATTTGGTCTTCGGTGAACCCCAGCCCTAATTGGGGCTTGGCCCCTGGAAATGGTGTCACCATACCTTTTGGTAGGGTTAGTTCCCAGCCTCCAAAATCCCCCATCGAGTTTCGCCATGTCGCCTGATTTTGTTTGGCCTTTTATCAGCAGGTAATCGTGTGGACTTGCTAATAATATCAAAGGAAGTTTGAATCAATAAAGTTGCGATTGACGCCAACTTGCGAAATACACAACATGATAGAACATCACGATTGGTCGAGACGTGTAGACGCCCTACCAATGCGAATGCATTGTTTTCAGTAGCCATTGTTTATGCTTATCCAAGATAATCTTTAACTAGAGGTGTTCCTAAATAAATCGGCGTATTTAATTGAAACAAGATCGCGTCAAAGCTTGATTCAGGTCATCGCCAGCTCACATTCCCGTCGACGTGATCGCAATCCACCGCTTAAAAATTGATCAACTTGTTCTTATTTACAATTCTCCATTGTTCAAGGCGAGATTTTCTCAAGGAAGCGGCTGCTTGTAATTTGACTCCCTGCAAATCTTCCTCGTGTTCAGTTTCTACGGCAACGCGATTATGATTGGCATGTTAAAACGTTACAAGCTGTGCGTTGGGATTTCTCCCCCTTACTTCCTGCCTTCCGTTTCGAAGTTGACGTTTTGAAGTTTTGGGCAGAGTTGCCAACAGTGTGAAAGATTTAGCTGACATAATTCTATAGTAGTTTGTCTAACCGCAAGCAGAAAAACAAAACGTTGACGGCTCATCCCAGAGAAATCTTGAAAGCTATCTGCTCATTGAGGCTCTTGTCTGTCAAATGGCGCAAAGGGTTTGTACAGCTTAATTTGTTATTTTCATCAACAGATTTTCGTCAACAGCGCTACATGATTCAAATCCTAACGTTCCTTGCCATGACAGTTTCACGCGTCGATTCCATGTTTTTATGTCTTCAAACACACCTTGTGCTTGAACTTAGGCTCTTGTGTGGAGACTGATGTAAACATTCAGACCCAATATATATTGCAGCTTTCTCTCGCAGGTAGGAGATACATTTGCCTCGCCGTTCAGTCTGGGTCTTGAGGATGGCGCCTCGGGTAGCTTGCTTCCCGATGATGCAAGTCGCCTAGCAAGAATGCAGCAATCACATGGTAGCTATAATCAATCCTCGTGTATGTCCTCCGAACCAAGCAGTTACCATTCAAGTGAAGCTTCCGCCAGCAATGATGCACAGATCAAAAGAGACAAAGAAAACGTATACGGGTATGTTTGTACATTTGAAACGTGTAGACAGCGCCTTGTCCTAACAAAGATTGAATTTGACAACCGTGAATAGAGGTACTTAAAGTTAATTCCTCGTTACTGTTTCCTTAACCAAACGTTGTTGAAACTATTTAAAGAGGGCTGAATGACGGGACGCTCACTTTGTCTATCATCACACATGTTTTGCAGTGAACTCTACCCAAACTATGACAGTTCAGCGATTTGATAATTCTTCGAAATCAATTTTTCCACTGACAACTAAAGACGTTTTCGATAAATCAACTCAGAAGCAACCAATTAAGAGATAAAACATATTGAAACATGTTGGACATGGAATTATGTTTCTGACAACACATCACTCGACGGATCTATTCGTAACTGTACACTTGATTTGAAACGAAATGGCGGGATAGAAAATGGGCCGTTTTCATTTTTCAGTTCACGTTTCCTTGTTCAGCGTGGGTGAGAGATTTTTGGGAGGTCTCGTCGATTATGCTATTTTTCTGATTTTTTCTGACAGAAAATTGTCATCGTTTCTTTGGTACATTTGATACAACGGACCTTTTTTCTTTGAGCTCATTGCCGAATTGGCGATACAGCTTACAAGGAGCGGATTTAGGGATAGATTTTCTTGCATGCTGCAGTCGAATTTGCCATTCCAGTCACGTCCGTCCATGAAAAAATCAGAAAATACAGTCTTATTTTGGCTCCACGCCACGATGGAATGAAATAAATTTTTATTAGTGGTCATGTTGTTTCCACTTATTTTCAAACATTTCAATGTAAGTCCAGTTTACGTCCTTAAATATTACTCCTATGTCTGGACAAAACCAAAATCAGACTTGGTTCTGCAAATCATGCAGTTTTTACACCCATTGATAAAACGATGCATGTTTGAATCGATCGATATCCTCGAGGAACAAAATCGGACCTTGTATTATCTAAGTACCAGTTGATTAAAAAAGGCCTTTCATTTCGATACTCAATTTAACAGATTTTTATGGCCTTTGGAATAAGATAGGCAGTGGTTATAATTCCTCGTTGTTTAAAGAGCAAAGATCAGTTTGAGGAAATATCAAATTATTTCAAAAGTATTGAATTGTTAGGCCAAGCAAACAGAGTCACAGTGCTGGTCAAACACACAATGATTTCTAATTTCGAAATCTTGCACTCAAAATTTTTTCAATAACATTTATTTCAACCATCTTTTGCAACTTATTGCATTTCTGCAGACTTTATTGCAAAGAAAGAGCGCTAAGACAATCTGACTTGAAAAACTAAAATTCCACATTTTGTCTCATTTCTTTAAAATCCCCATGTAGAGTTTCCAGTCATTCTGTGATGTATTGGCTGGCATCTGAAACATAAAAAAGGCAAACACAGCTTTTCAGGGTGCTACTTTAATGAATAATCCCACATTTGCAAAAGTCCCAGTTCTCCTTATCTTTCAGCTAATGCCCCCCCCCTCATTTGGTATTGTATTTGCCACGAATGTGCCTCACATAGAAATAGGAGGTGCCTCACTATATCATTCCCATGGCAAAGTATGAGCCAATTTTTCTGCATGGGACTTCACCTCATGCAAACTTCTGCAACACCTTGAAACTCACTAAAAGCAATGCTCAAAACTTGCATCTTTCCAAATTTGTGATTTGTGGGTAATCTTAGAATCAAATCATTTAGGAAAAGAAATATGATTTTTACTCGCTATTGGCAAGGTTTTTTACATGAATTGCACAGGATCTATATCAACAAGGTTGAAATTTTCCTGAAACTTTCAGGATTGAGGGTAAAAATAGAATTTTTGATGATTCATATGCACCTAGGGAGTAACACCAGGGAGTGCTGCCTGAGGCAACCCAGAAGGAAGAAATCACAGACTGAAATTCCATCAGAAGGTGACTGCTAGAAACTCTGATTTGATAACTGCCTTGGCCATTGTACAAAGACACCCACAGGAATATAATTCCCTTTCTATTTGAAACATTTGGCCTGCAAAAACACTATTTTTACTTGTTTACGTTGCCTTTAGATTGAGTAAGAATGTTCCTTCTTTTTACACTCGAGTGAACCTCTCTATCTGGAAAATGCTGCTTACAACGACGTTGAATGTTATGAGCTTTGACCCATAAGGAACGTTTGCACCCACATCAAGTAATTTATTGGACTAGTTGTGGCGAGTGCATAACAAACGAGTTCGCATCGCATTATTTAAAATTGAGAGCAACTGTGGAAAAATGTTATCTAATGTTTAAGTGTAACCAGGCAGAGTCTGGGCATAAATGCAATTTCGAGTGCATAGCAAACGAGTTCGCATTATTTAAGATTGAAAGCAACTGTGATAAAATGTTATCTAATGTTTAAGTGTAACCAGGCAGAGTTTGGGCGTAAATGCAATTTTTATATTGTGCAATCTTTTGCAGCAAATACAAAGCAGTGCTTGGCAGAAGGTTTATTAAAGTCTGTCTCAAATTAGATGTCACCTGAGATTTGCGATAACGCAAAATTCCTTTGCAGACGACTTCTATTGTTATTATTCGCGGGCATTTGCAGGTGACATCTAAAGGCTGTCTCAAATTAGATGTCACCTGAGATTTGCGATAGCGCGAAATTCCTCTGCAAAACACTTCCATTGTTGTTATTCGCGGGCATTTGCAAATGACACATAATTTGAGACAGACTACTGTATAGACTTTCACCTAGAAATTGATGAAAACTATCAGGATGTAAGTTAAAAGTACTGTTCTTATGCAAAAAGAGATTGCAGTATGGCCTAATTTACCTAAAGGGGCGAAAACACTGAGCAGCTAAATTATCCATTTGAAAACAAATCATGGTCTTTTGCAATGCACTCATTTTTTATCAGGGTGTCCTTATGAGAAACTCAAATCTCATATTAAGAAATTAAGAAACTTCAATACTGGGACAAAAATATTTAGGAAGCTCTATTCATTTATCTTTTTATTTTATTTTAACTTGTTTAATGTATTTGATTATTCTTGTCATACTTGAGTACTTTTTTAGGCAATGGCACAGCTTCATGAAACTTCGTTGTGAAATTTTGAGACGATGCAAACATCATAGAACTCCTATAGAAGCCCTTTTAGAAACTCTTTCAGTACCCAATTCGAGAAATTATGTCTCTAAGTCTGGGGCACTTCCCTCTGGGGCACTTAAGTCTCTAAAAGGGGGCACTTCCCTAAACATAAAGGGCCTTTTTTGTTTTGTTTGCAAAATCTTGGGGGCTCGTGCCCCCAGTGCCCCGGTCCCTACGTCTCTGCAAATACTAAGAATGAATAACTGAAGAATTTACAAATTCGCGCAGAACTGATCCTTTAAAATCGCTGCTTTTTCGATGCCCAGGTGATCAGGGAATAATGTTGAGATGAAGCAGAGTTAAAAGATAAGGCAAGGTGGTACTTCGTAATTGCTTCAAGTCCCCGATAAACAGAACTAATTCCAACACAGCCTGCGTTAAACTGACAAAAATTTGTTTGAATACTACTACTATCACTAAGACAAATAATGGCTTAAGTTTACTAGTAGATGATTTTCTCATCTCATTGCCAAACAAAACCGTTTCTTATTTGCCTATCACGGATGTATCAGGTAGACGGATCACATGCCATTTTCCTCTTGCTAATATTCAAACATAGGAAAAAGGAAATGACACCTAAATGAAAAGCAAACGAAAATAGGCCATGGGATTTAGAGAGAGACTGCATAGTCTTAGAGTTAAAATCAACGAACAATGCTCTCTATATAATCTAAGACACGCTTATTTTCATTGGGAAGTTTGTGTGGGAATTTGAGGCTGAATGTTCCTTGAATTCGGGCTGATTTTTACGAACTTGCTACCCCCAGGAATACTAAAACACTTAGCCCAATCCCTGCCTGGACTTCCTTATCAGGATAAAGCAAGAAAAATGGCTGGACCAACGTCATCTTTGGACTAAACTGGTTTGATTCTATCCCTTGCTGTTGTTTTACGTGACTTAAAAACCAAATACTGACTCGTTCACGTCCTATTGAGAGGAAGTATTGCACGCACCAGTAACGTCCTTCAAAGTTTGGTGAAATTGACAACACTCAATTTCATAGCATTTCCTGTCAAATTCTAAACAACAACAACGCAAACATACAACTTCCTTTTCTAATATCTCCATTTGGCAATGTCCAATTTTCAAAGTTATTTTTTTATTTGATAGATCTGTGCCTCTGGTTATGCTATGAAGCAGAGAAAATGATTTAACTGCCCTGATTACCTATTTTTAAGGGGGTTAGCTAACTTAGCATTTTTGCACAAATCAACACAAAAAATATAAATTTTTTAACTTTAGAGCTCAAAATAAAAAAATTGCATCATATTGCATCTGGCAAACCTTGATTTTCCAAAACTGCAACATTTTTTGAAGCCACTCCTAAAAGGGCTTGTGCAAACTCGTTTAGGGGGGCCGGTAAACTCTTTTTAAAAATATCAGCTTTTTCAGTAAATTTCAATATAATGGAATGAGGGAATAACATGTTGAAATAAGCCTTCACGTGGTCACCTACTGATCTATAAGATGTGTTTTGGTTGATTTCCAGTCAATTAAAAACAATTCTACAAAAGATAAGTTGGCTTAACAATCTTACATCTCCTCCGCAGAGGCCTTTCTTTGAATGTTCTGGCAGTATAATACCAGTCATCTACATCCTCATCCTAACCACAACAACAATCCTCTGTACTTTCAAATGTCTAGCTATATCCCTGTTCATCAATTGCCTAAAAATCAAGCTAAACAAAGTGGAAAAATATTAAAGAAATCCGGTTGCTGCATAATAATTACAGGAGTCAATCAGTGCTACCTCTTCGTTCATAGCATGGAAAATGAATCTTTGTCGTTTTCTCTTCAGCACTGTGTCTCTTACTTTTTCCACAGCTGGTGCAGATGCTATTAGCATCCTAACAAATATATCATTAATATTGCTCTCCACTTTCCTTGGGTGCGAATTACACATACAGTCCACCAGATGATTGCCCATAACTGGGAGCTGTTTGAAATCACCGGAAGGAGGTCCGATAGCAGTTTGGTCAGAGTGTTGTTGAGGCTTGAAACAAGCATGCGAGAAACTTCCGCAGTGGAACAGGTTGTCGAGCCAGGCAAAAACTCAGTGGAGAACAATATTAATGATATATTTGTTAGGATGCTACTAAATCTGCACCAGCTGTGGCAAAAGTAAGAGACAGTTCTGAAGAGAAAGCGACAAAGTCCAACACTGTTCCATGCAATGAATGAAGATGAAGCATTGACACACTGTACTTATAATGCAGAAATCAGATTTCTTTATATTTCTCCACTTTTTAGCTTGATTTTTAGACAATTGATGAACAGGGATGTAGCTAGACGTTTGACAGTACAGAGAATTGTTGCTTTGGTTAGGATGAGGATGTAGATGACAGGTATTATACTGCCAGAACATTCAAAGAAAGGCCTCTGCGGAGGAGATGTAAGATTGTTAAGCCAACTTATCTTTTGTAGAATTGTTTTTAATTGACTGGAAATCAACCAAAACACATCTTATAGATCAGTAGGTGACCACGTGAAGGCTTATTTCAACGTGTCATTCCCTTACTCCATTATATTGAAATTTACTGAAAAAGCTGATATTTTTAAAAAGAGTTTACCGGCCCCCCTGCACGAGTTTGCACAAGCCCTTTTAGGAGTGGCTTCACAAAATATTGCAGTTTGGGAAAATCAAGGTTTGCTAGATGCAATATGATGCAATTTTTTTATTTTCAGCTCTAAAGTTAAAAAATTGATATTTTTTGTGTTGATTTCTGCAAAAACGCTAAGTTAGATAACCCCCTTAAAAATAGGTAATCAGGGCAGTTAAATCGTTTTCTCTGCTTCATAGCATAACCAGAGGCACAGATCTATCAAATAAAAAAATAATTTTGAAAATCGGACATTGCCAAATGGAGATATTAGAAAAGGAAGTTGTATGTTTGCGTTGTTGTTGTTTAGAATTTGACAGGAAATGCTATGAAATTGAGTGTTGTCAATTTCACCAAACTTTGACGTCCTACCATTGTAACATAAGGTCTGGTACACAGTTTGGTTTGCTCTTGTCTTTGGAAAAAATATAGCCATGCTGTATTTTTAGTTAGTTATCATTCAAGCCAAAAAGTAGGCTGTGTCCAAAATGATATGTTGAGCAAGTTGCGTGAAAAAGCTTTACAGTAGGACCTAAAATACATTGTTAGATCTCTTTACAGTTTGTACAACTCTGTAAGAAAGCTTTCAATGCAAAGGAGAAAATAAGCTAAAAGTTGAAGTTAAGAAGCTTGACGAAATTCTAATTTTGCTTGTTGGATGGGACTGGATATTGTGTAAAGAACTGCTCCTTAAAAACTTGGGAAGATCCATGTTCATAAACAAAGATTTTGGTGCGATCACGAATCATATAAACTACCATAATCGCCAAGTCATTGATCACGTAATGCCCTTTAGCCACCTTGGAATCACGGTAAATAGAAATTGTTTTTACCAAGCACGAAGACGTTTGGTTTTTGGCATGATTACACTCACGATGTGTAATATTTTTCATGGCATGAATTGCAAGGATTTAGAGAAAGGCGTAACGAAGCACGAACATCGAAATGGCCGATGACGTTTCCCTTGCAATGTATAATATCCTCCGCCATAGGAAGAACACAGAGAAGAAAAAGTACACTCATTTTTTTTTATAAGAAACTAAGGTCCGGGGCTGGTAGGCAGTTTCAAGTGTATACGTGTTTCTTATATCCTCCGCCATAGGAAGAACACAGAGAAGATGCTATAGCTGTACATATTCTGGAAACCAAAAGTTTCTTAGCATAACACTCATTATATCTACTAACACTCATTATATCTACTACTCGCATAACATAACTACTTCAGGAGTCTGGGCTCTAGTCTCTATATATATACACATCATTATACAATGGTTTGGCCACGTGTAGGTCTGAGGGGATGTATGCCCCTATCACATTCAAAAGGGTGGCAAATATGGTCCAATAAACTACCGTAGAAAAAGATTTGGTATACTTTCCAACCTTTAAATTTCCAGACGAAATGAGTTTATACCCCCACCTTGCCACCAAGGCCCCGCTTACACGCCAGCAAATAATAAATTGGAGACTTAACCTTTTCACGCACACACTGATTGTCACCCAAGGATAGGCCAATGAAGCTTTCATCGGCTTTCATCTTGAAATTTATTTCTAGTTTTTTCCTTGTTACATTTATAGTAAACTTTCAACTAGGCCTTCTTCAAACTCTCCTAAAAGTGGCGTGTACCTATACCCCACCCTCGAACGTACAGTTATCATTTGAATTGAAGAGTAAACTTGAAGGGACTTTGCCCAAATTTTAGACCCAAAAAAGTAACCCGAGCACCTCTATCCTAGTTTTGGAGGTTGCAAAATATGTAAGAGATGCCTTTAAACTACGCTCAAATACCCCCAACATACAGCAGAGTGCGCCCCTGGGGTTTACACGGAGTGTAGAATTTCCACTGTCCTCGGGACCTCGCATTTTAGAGAAATCCTCCTTGTTTGCCTGCATTTCAGAAGGTTCTTCCCAAGGAAACTGTCAGTCTGGTCCTCATTTCCTGGGAGTAAATTAACAGCCTCCTCAGCTCCTCCATGGGCGCAGGAGGCTTAGGAGTTGGGAGGGCTACAGCCCCCTTAATCAGGCAAACTTTCTTGCCTTTCAGGCTCCATACGGTCAGTTTCATCCCTATGAAGGCATTTATTTGGACAAGATACATTCTGAGCCCCCCTAAACGTTGGGGATCCCCATTTGCTTGTACTCTCCCGAGTACACCCGCAATAAAGTGCCCAGATGTAGTGCAAGGCGATTATTACATATCTTCTTCCAATCACCTTTATATTTACCGAAAACGTCAGCAAGTTTTAAGGGCTCTCTGAACTTTTGATATTGTGACTTTACTCAGAAACGTTAAATCCGAATTTCCGCCTGCGTTTCTCATGCGTAATATTGGTTCCTTCCTTGTAGCTGTTTTTTACATCACACCTCGCCCAATCGGCTTCACAAAGAATTGTTTGGTTTGTTATTAGCTCAGGAAGGACCATAATTATTTTGCCAAGGGGTATAACGGAGCAGCAGGCTCGGTTCATGGATAGTTTAGACGCTGCAGTTGTGCTCGATTCCCACAGCTTTGTTTTTTACGGAGGAGAACATTATTTACTACTATGGAGGAGCTAATGTTTTCTTTCTTTCGGTCTTTCGCTACCTCCTCCGCAGAACTACAGAAATTGTTCCTCCGCAGATACATATTAGTCGCAGCGCTCCTCCGTAGCAGCACACCGGCAGTGTCTAGCTACCCATGCTCTGATAGGGGTATTTGGGCGCCAGGGAGCACGATCGAAGGAGTGAGAGCAATCAACAGCAGTTAATTATGATTTATAAAGATATTTAGTTCCATATTCGATTTAGATTTGTCAATTTTGTATAGATGCTTAGTGTATATATTTTTGGCTATTAATATACTATTAAAATAGATTTACAACAACAACAACAACAACAACGGAGCATGACTCAACAGGAAATGCAGGAGCTAGGTGGCAGGAGCATAACCTGGGTACTAGACTCTCTAAAGATATATCTCATTTATTTTTAGAGCGTCTGGTACCCAGGGTACAAGGAGCACAAATATCTTAAAATAGGGAGGTGGAATGCAGGGAAATCCATTCCAATTTTAAAGGAAGCATAATAGGGAGAGCAAGAGAGCAACAAGCCCCCCCCCCTCTTTTCAGAGCCTCATAAATTTGCAGGAATTTCGATCATTCAATTTACGTAATTCCTTAGGTGAATACAATTTTTAAATAGGGCAAAAATGTCTGCATGAGAACCCTGGATAACTTGGTGGACTCGTGTCGATTTGACAATGCTGCAAGATGATGATTTTTCCATGAATTGAAAGGACAACTGAAATATTTGGCCTTAGTATCTTGGCTATAGAGAGTATCGAATTGTTTTTGCAATTTTTGGTACAAGTAGTATTCTGCCCCATTGCATTTCTTAGTTAGAACTGAAATATTAGTTGAAATTAGTTGAAATGGTGGGGCCAGAATCTTCCGCCTAATTAGAGAGTTTCGACTGAGAAAAGCGCACCTCGCGTTCAAGCTCTTGTACACTGCAAGAGAATCGACGCAGACAAGAAACAGGTATCCACTGTGTAGAAAGTAGTGCCCTGTCTCCCGTGGCATCAAAGCATCACTTGATGAGAACTGCCTATTAACGTATGACCGTTCTTTGATTGATAGCGTTTACCCTTCTATGGCATGCACTCTCTGGAAAGTAATGTCCTACCTCCTATGACCTCAAAGTGCCACTTAATGAGAGCTGACTATCAACATATGACCGTTATTTGATTGATAGCGTTTACTTAGCCCTTCAATGGCATGCATTCTCTGGAAAGTAGTGTCCTGCCTTCCATGACCTCAAAGTGCCACTTAATGAGACCTGACTATTAACATATGACCGATCTTTAATTGATAGCGTTTTACTTAGCCTTTCAAATCCTGCAAACTAAGTAAATGATTAGATGAATGATTTCCAGAAATTACATTGCTGTGTAGTTAAGCGAGGTCGACGTGACCCTTAGGCAAATTTGTTCTTCCATGAGAGAATAGGTTTAGAAATAAGCGATTAACAATAGAAACTCTAATCATCATTAAAAGCATTAATATGCTGAAATTTAGAAGGGAAAGACGATTAAACGCGACTTTAGGATATCTTATTATGTCATTTTACAAAATTTCCCTAGCCTCGTCTTGGTTTTTCTACTAAGTTTGGGAAATTTTGAAGGGCATATTTTTCCACGTTGTATTGCAAAGTATTTTGAAACTCTGTCCATGGGCAATAATGCACCGTTGATGTGGCCTATATTATGATCAAAATTGTATTTTTACTCACTGTGTTGTTTCTCTTCCACAAGATTGCAAGCAAAGCGCTCGATAATGTTGCTACTCCTTCGTTCTTCTCTCGTCACAACAAGGAATCAAATGCCGCCAATTTCAAATACAGTCGAAACGGTTGGAGCTCCTACGCAGCGATACGTCTCATTTCAAACTTCCCTTTAAATCATGACTTAACGGGAAGTTTGAAATGAGACGTATCGCTGCGTAGGAGCTCCAACCGTTTCGACTGTATTTGAAATTGGCGGCATTTGATTCCTTGTTGTGACGAGAGAAGAACGAAGGAGTAGCAACATTATCGAGCGCTTTGCTTGCAATCTTGTGGAAGAGAAACAACACAGTGAGTAAAAATACAATTTTGATCATAATATAGGCCACATCAACGGTGCATTATTGCCCATGCTCTGTCAAGAAATTCCTTGAGCTATTTAAAGACAAATGACGGATATATAGCGCCTAGTTTAAAAATAGAACAAAAGATGGCTTAGTGCTTTCATTTGTCCAACTGATATGCTAATCTCTCGATATCATCAAATACAATGGAATACAATAGGCTATATTTAGATTGCCCAGGCCCCTGATTTAAGTCACCTTATATCTCCGTCATTTGTCTTTAACGTCATTCGTTTAAGATTTGTTTTATACGAGCTGACAAACTTTCACTTTTTGTTCCTGAACAAGGCACAAGGTACCTTGGTACTGCAGACATTTTCTGGTATACAGTTACAATCTTGAATCTTGAATCTATACAGTTACAATCTTCACTCGCTGTTTCGAATCATTCCAAGCTCTGTACAAATCCACTCAAATTGAAGCCTTTGAGCTGTCAATGCCGTTGTTTTAGAAAGCCAAAGATCTGCCAGAATGAAACAACATTTTACCCAATTTGATGCCGCTACAGTATTACAGTATTACTAAGAAACTCATTTTGTAACAACCAGGCTGCTTGGTTTCTTATGAATACTATTTAAGTGTTATATTAAACTAAATGCTGGACAATGACTATAGTGCCATCTGGCAGGCTGCAGTTTCTTATGAGTCAGTTTCTTAGTGGTGGGGTAATACTGTATTTGCGCTGTTAGATGATCGATATAAGTTACACCTTTTCGCAAACCTTCATCCGAAAAATCACAGAAAAATTACGGAAATGACAAGCAAATCACAGAAAAGTCACGCTATGAAAAAATCACACGATTTTAAAAATCTTGAAGGATGAAAATGGCGACAACAAAGGCTGACCAAGAGATGGCGCTGGTTGAAACAGACCCTTTAAAATCCCTTTTTTTGAAGTGAGCTTGCTAACGTTACAGCATAGGTTCCAAATCTTTAACTCAGCGTAAAAAGGTGGGTGTAAAATTCAATGATCTATTTCTTCTGATTGAATGGCTTGAAAGAAACTTGTGATACTTATCTATAATTCTACCGTTGGACTTTCCAGAAATGTTGAATATTTTTCAAAATTTTAGCGTATTTTACATTTCAGCTCATTTTAGGATGTGACGTCATCAAATTTCTAAATCATAAACCAGATAAGTGACAGACTTTTGCTTGATACCATATTGTAGGCATCCATAAACGATAATAGTTCTCTTCGAAATTACTTCTTGTTGCGTCAAACGGTTTAGAAATTACGATGGTTTTAAGTTTTTTTGAAAATTTTTCTTGAATTCTTGAAAAGGAAGAAACACTCTAATTCTGAAACTATTAAAGATTTCAGAAAATTCCAACGGTAGAATTATAGAGAAATAGCTAAAGTTTCTTTGAAGTCATTCAGTTCAAAGAAATAGGTCACTCAATTTTACACCGGCCTTTTTAAAGATTTGGAACCTATGCTCGTTACACATAGGCGTAGGAGATAGGGGGCTAGGGGGCTGCAGCCCCCCCAACGTCAGAAAAATTTGCAAAAATCAGCCA
This sequence comes from Aurelia coerulea, assembly GCA_039566865.1. NCBI lineage: Eukaryota > Metazoa > Cnidaria > Scyphozoa > Semaeostomeae > Ulmaridae > Aurelia > Aurelia coerulea. The sequence goes on along the minus strand of CM076945.1, from coordinate 29,720,573 downwards.
TAATCAGGCAGAAATCCGCCTCAAGTCGGGCAAAATTTTCTCAAACAATGGATTTTTTGTCGGGCAGCCCCCCCAAAATTTATCTTCCCCTACGCCGATGTCGTTACAACTTTGTTTTGCATGCCAGGTTGATTTGCAGCAAACGTCTCCTGATGCTTGTTTACAATATAGAGTCAGGCATTCTGTTGATTGCTTGTTTGTCATGCTTTAAATGACCTGTTTTTCTATTATAATCTTCTTATTTCCTTTTCCTCATAGACATCCCCTGTTTCCTCTGTTGGCCCTGGTGTTCGAGAAATGCGAGCTGGCGACATGCTCTCCAAGACAGCGTGGCGAGGGACAAGAAGATGTTTGTTCCTCAGATTCTTTCAATGAAGACATCCAAGCATTTGCTAAACAGGTAAGGGAGCAGTCATTTTTAATCCTGGGTACCGGGGCGGAGGATTTTTAACAGGGGTATGAAAAATTTTCCCATTACTTTGTGGGGGTACGAAAATACAAAGGCAAATTTTTATGGGATGCAAAACTATTTTGCTTGAAAGATATTGATATGAACTCATCCGTCAACATTTAAAAGTAAAATTAACAGACATCTGGAAATGATGAGTCACTGCACTGGTATGAAAATCACCGGGGACAAAATGGTATGTGTACATATATATTTCATACGTCCTCAGAGAGTTCTTGAGGGGGGCATCAAACCATTTTGTTGAAAGGTGATGGGGTATAGATACTTTTTTCTATGTCCAAGATGGGGTAAGGAATGTTGTCTAATTGTGTGAAATTATCCTCCTCCCTGGTACCCAGGATTAAAAGTGACCGCTCCCTAACAAGACAAATGAATTTCCTCCAGTTTTCTTCGAAATGTTGGACTTGCTCCTTTCCCTTCCATTTTCTTTTTCCTCTTCCTTTCCCCTTCCGTTTGTTTATTGATCAAGAGCGAAACTTGGAGCAATTGCATAGAAACGGTAAAATAAGAGGGCAGGCAGCACAGCATTTGTTCCAAATCTTAAAATGGTTCGTGCAAAATTCTATAACCTATTTCTTTGAACTGAATGGCTTCAAACGAGGGGCGTATCACTCCACTCTCCTCCGCAATGGCTTGAAGGGGCCTTTTGGGGGGGCAGCAGGAATTGCCGCGCCGAAGGCGCAACGACGGCGCGGCAAATCGCAAATCAATCAATGGTAGTCAATCTGTCAATTGTAAGCCTCTGCGGAGGAGAGTGGTATCACTCTGTCAAAATCTCGTACACCTTTGGCAAAAATCATTTTGTTTTCAAGAAAAATCCCTAAAAATCCTATTGTTTTAGGCAATCTTGTACGTCTTTTTGGAAGAGTGATACACCCCTCGGCTTCAAAGAACCTTTGGCTATTTCGCTACAATTCTACCTTGGGATTCTTTGAGATTTCAAGAAAAATGCTCTCGACAAGCCAGATATTCTCTATACAGGAATCGTATTCTTTTTTACTCACCCAGAAGGGCGCAGATCACACAGACTGTCTCTGCAGCACGGATTGAAATTGAAATCTCAGTTTCTACGGCTATGTTCCATTGTCCATTCAAGCAAACACAACAGATAAACGCTCTAAGACGGCCTTGTATATAAAACCATAGCTGATGAAATGCTAGAACATGTTAATTCGCATCAATTTGCCCTCTTAGTTTCCAATTCTCATTTCACTATTTGATAGCTGGGGTAAAATTACAAGTGCTATAACTTGATCTTAAGTTTGTAAAAAAGGTGTTGAGTTGCATAGCGAGGGGCGGACTTAAGATTCCAGGGAACTAAAAGTTCTTTATTAAAGTCCATCTCAAATTAGATGTCACCTGAGATTTGCGATAACGCAAAATTCCTTTGCACAACACTGCTATTGTTATTATTCGCGGGAATTTGCAGGTTTGATGAAATATAGATGATCATTTCATACCTTTACTCAATTTTTTTAGTTCAATGGGAAGGACGTTTCGGGATAGCTGTAAAACTCAAATTAGGACCAAGGAACCGTAGCCCTCTTTGTATTCTAAGAATTAATACATCGAATAGACTAGCATACGTTTGCAACTAGCATACCGTAACTAAACTAGCATAACTTACGTTTGCAACTCTTGAGAACGCAAAGCTGTTACTAAACTTGCCCCAAGTCTATTTCGTCAACTATAATATGTTTAATCGGAAAGTCCCTTCCCGTATTGTAGTTGTAGTTACGAAATTGACTTGGGGCAAGTCTAAGCTCTTACCGACTGTGTATTTACAGCTCACAGACTTGAAGTCAACTATGGCCACAGTTTAAATAATTTAAGATGGCAAATTTAACGAAAAGAGAACTCAGCCACGTATTAAACCTCCTTTCTTGTTAAAAGGCACCCCTTGCCTTGCTCCTCGTGGCATCACCCCTCTGTCAACTCTCTGTTTGCAACTCACGAAGAAGCTCTTAGAGACTTGACATTTACGGCTCTCAGACTTGAAGTCAACCCTGGCCACAACCTGAATAATTTAAGATGGCAAATTTAACGAAAAGAGAACTCATCCACGTATTAAGCCTCCTTACTAGTTAAAACGGCGCCTGTTAACGACATGTGTCGCTGGTCAAGAATAGGTTATTGAAACAATAACATAAAACACAGGGCACGATGGTCTTAAGGCCTAAATCCTATCCATTATACTAATCCTATTCACAACAGTAGATATATCGAGACTTTCTTTGTCCTTATTAACATTTAATACTCTGGATTTTGCAGGGCACGTATTGTTGTTCTAAATTAATCTGTTAAATTAACGCGGATGATTTTGTGTTTGTGTCTACATGCTAAAAAGGTTACTTTATTTGCAAATTTAAAGTCATCCATAAAAGAGTGAGAATTCTGAAGGAAAAGCGAGCAGGGCTGTACTGTTTGTTGGCAGAAGACTAAATATTGTCGTCATTTTCTTTCATTATTCATCAAAGTACCATAATATTGCAAGAAAGTTTAGGTCGAAAGTAAATTAAGAAAAGACCGCACAACGCCTTCAAGCCTTGACTTGTGCTGCTGGTGACTGATAAAAGGCCACTATCACCCAGAGTCCTTTGAAGGCATGCTGCGATTTCAGACCAAGAGAAATTTGGCCTAAGTGAAAAATATGAATGCACACTGCAGCAGTTGAACCATAAGTGGTTAGGTGCCGCAGTTGTGCTTGATTCCCACACCTTTGTTCTTTTGCGGAGGAAAACATTAGTTACTACTACGGAGGAGCTAGCGTCGCTATCTCCTTCGCAGAAAGCGTGCTGCGATTTCAGACCGAGAGAAATTTGGCCTAAGTGAAAAATATAAATCCACACTGCAGCAGTTGAACCATAAGTGGTTAGGCGCCGCAGTTGTGCTTGATTCCCACAGCTTTGTTCTTTTGCAGAGGAAAATATCATTGACTACTACGGAGGAGCTAGCGTCGCTATCTCCTTCGCAGAAGGCATGCTGCGATTTCAGACCAAGTGAAATTTGGCCTAAGTCAAAAATATGAACCCTGCAGCAGATGAACCATGGGTGGTTAGACACCGCACTTATGCTTGATTCCCACATCTTTGTTCTTTTGCGGAGGGAAACATTATTTACGTTACCTCCTCCGCAGTACTAAATACACTATTCCTCCGCAGGAACATATTGTTGCAGCGCTCCTCCATAGAAGCACACCAGCAGTCTGAAATTACAGCATGTCCTCAAAGGACACTTTTTGGCTTTGGCAATGACTCTGTAAGCTTTTCTGCAATAAGAATCTGGGGCGAGCGAGATTGTTGTACAGTTTGAAGAAATTGGACAAATTTTCTAACGTACAGGTTATTTCAAAATAGTTATTAATCTTGGTTTAATGCACGCTCTCAGTCCTTAATTCTCTACAATGTGTCCCTGTACCCATGCTTATATAAGAGACCCTGCTGTATCATTTTAACTTGTAGGTCAATTTTTCATCCACACTTAAAAAGACTTAATCACGTTCTTGGTTTCAATCCTAAGCCCTGTCATAAAAATAAATCTTGAATGATGGTCGAATAATTAACAATACGGATTTATTGGGAACGGTAATGAGATATTTCCTTAAATCTGCAAATTTTTAACTTTTCACTATTGGATTTGTCACAGACTTTGAAATTGTGTGAAGTATGAATGCTCTGTTCTTTCCAATTATTTATTTGTTGTGTACAGTAAAAACCTGCACATAAGAACTATTGCATTCTGAGCTTAGCCAAGTGAAGGTTCTTATTCCTGAGGTTTGAAATTTAAAAACAGTACAATTAAGAAGGCCTATTTCAATTCGCATCAATATTTTAATTTATTTACTTCTTCAAGTTTCTCAAATGAAATTGTTAGGCCCATTCACAGGCTAGTAAAGTGCCCTAGTGCCCAAAAATAACAATGTTTGCTAATAGCAATACATGGTAAAATGTAAAGGTTTTTAATAGATGTGATAATTTGATGCTATCTCTAATTTTTGAAATTGTCCCAAAATGATCCCGAAGTTTGTGTAAAGGATTATGCGTAAAAAGAAAATTGACACTGGCCGAATCGCTGACAAGTTTGAAAGAGTATTTGGTGACATAATGTTTGTAATGTCGTCTGCTCAGATAGCCTCCAGTGGTTATTGCTGAATCCGAGAAGACAACCTTGGTATCCTATCTCATGCTCCTTCGCAGCGAACTTTAAGCAAAATAAACAAATTTATGACACAAGAACAGACAAAGTCAAATTAGAAGGACGCTGCGGAGGAGCGTGTTTCCTATCTCAAAGAATGTTGCGTTTTTTTATCGAGGAGAGAAGCATACAGAGGTTATGAGATGAGTTAATGGAATTCCCGAGGGGGCAGACATAGGATTCGAACCCACGACCTGCTATGCAAAAGTTAAGGGTAACAGGATTTGTAATTCACTGAATGGCGTTTTTTTAGAAGCTGTCTGTTTTGACGAAAAACATCTGCAGTTATAACAATTTTCATCTGAAACACTCAGTCAAAGCAGAGACAGAACAATTAAAATTTTAATTGGACTAACTTGAATGGCGTGACTTTACGTGAAAATAGGGAAACAAGGAGAAGTTTGAAAAAATACACAGGATACTTGAAAACTAAGACTTACTACTTTTGATGTAACTGTAACTGTATTGTGCTGCCAGCACGGTTGCAGTGGTTATTAACTGCTAAAGTTACTCATTGATTTTTTTCCGTCGAAACATCGAGTTGTAACTTTTTCGTATTTAAAGGTACACGTAACTTTCCATAAGGAACTAAGAATTTGTGCCAGTACTGAAAATTTCTTAAAATCATCAGATGACTCGGAGTTTCTTACTAATTTTTTAACCTGTGCCCTCGTGAACATTTCCAAAGAAAGTTGTTTGAAGCCTTTCCAATGTTTAGGCATTATTAAGAAACCTCTTGAGTAATACGATGCGGGAAAGAAATAAAAATACAGTAAATAGATCCTGACGATTTTCTTGATTAAGATAAATAGTTGCTTGGATAATTTTTTCCCAGTACTGCAGTTTCTTTAGTTGTTGGCGATCTTAGAGTTGAGTTTCTTGTAAGCAGAAAAAAAAACGTGTATGTTGCAGGCATAGGCCCCCTATTTCACTTCATGAATTGCAACACAATTAGTCGAATATAGACATCAAGCGAGTTTACCATTCATGCAAGTCATATTTTGATTTTTCATTAGGCTGAGTCATTTGTTACAACCCGTGAAGCCCTGGCGATAAACACATTAGACTTCGCTTGTCAAACAAAATTGTTCTCAGTTTAGTCACCTTTACATGATTTAAGCGTAGGGGAAGAACAAATCTAGGGGAGTTGCCCGACACAAAGTCCATTGTTTACCAACACTTTTGCCCAGCTGAGGGCAGATTTTTGCCTGATTGGGGCTGATTTTAGATAGTTTTCCAAAGTTGGGGGGCTGCCGCCCCCCTGGCCACCCGGCTCATACGCTCATGTATGTGTATGAAAAATGTGTTCAACGTTGAATCCAAAATGTAAAGAAAAAACGTTTCTGCTTGTTACAAAAATGTTTGGAAACCAATGCTAAATGCCCGGGGGGGGGGGGGTACTTCACATATTTTGGGTACGGGGACGTGCCATCGGGAAGGGTATCAATTTTCGCGATTTTGGTATATGGAACGGTATCGATTTTCACGATTTTGGTATAAGAACGGTATCGATTTTCGCGATTTTGGTTCAAAGAACGATTTTGGTATACTTTTTCGGAAAATTGGTATAAGGTCGGGCATACTTTTTCGCATTAAATTGGGATAAAGTCAGGTATACTTTTTCAAAAAATTGGTATAAGGAACGGGTATATTTTTGAAGCTTCGATGGCACGTCCTCAACCAAAACCTGGTCAAGTAACCCCCCCCCCCCCGGGCTAAATGGAGTTGCTACAATACTAGGTTGGGCGAATGGTTTCTGTTTGTCTCAACATCTTCCCTTGATAAAATGTTTTCCAGCCTCGAGTTTACGTTTTACTCGATATTTTTTATTGCAAAATGGATGCATTTAACCCTAATTCTTTTCCTTGCAGTTTCGAGATGATAAGATGTTCTTTACATCGGATACAGAGTTAGACAGGCTGGTGAGTAGCTTTCCATGAATATTTGTTTTTGCTGATAGCATGCACGCAGGTTTTCGTGACGCCTCTATTTGCGGGAATAATGCAATACCACATCTTTAAATTTTCCTCGGTTAAGGGACTCTTCTTGAATTATATTTTCTGAACGATATAGTATTTGTATAATAATAGTATTTGCTCCTTTTCTTCATGAAAAATATGCCTTTCAGGCAAGGGTTCCACTTGTAAAATAGAACTAAGCAGAACTTGTAAATGAAACTCATCTTCGAGATAGTGCGCTAACAACCGTTTCATTGCTTCCTCTTCAGCATTAAATTGTTAAATTTTCCCAAGCCCCCCCCCCCTTTTATTTCCACGCCTATTTTGTGCAATTGTAATAGTGCGCTACCAACCGTTTCATTGCTTCCTCTTCAGCGTTAAATTGTTAAATTTTCCCAAGCCCCCCCCCCTTTTATTTCCACGCCTATTTTGTGCAATTGTAATAGTGCGCTAACAACCGTTTCATTGCTTCCTCTTCAGCGTTAAATTGTTAAATTTTCCCAAGCCCCCCCCCCTTTTATTTCCACGCCTATTTTGTGCAATTGTAATAGTGCGCTAACAACCGTTTCATTGCTTCCTCTTCAGCGTTAAATTGTTAAATTTTCCCAAGCCCCCCCCCCCTTTTATTTCCACGCCAATTTTGTGCAATTGTAATAGTGCGCTAACAACCGTTTCATTGCTTCCTCTTCAGCATTAAATTGTTAAATTTTCCCAAGCCCCCCCCCCTTTTATTTCCACGCCTATTTTGTGCAATTGTAATAGTGCGCTAACAACCGTTTCATTGCTTCCTCTTCAGCGTTAAATTGTTAAATTTTCCCAAGCCCCCCCCCCCTTTTATTTCCACGCCTATTTTGTGCAATTGTAATAGTGCGCTAACAACCGTTTCATTGCTTCCTCTTCAGCGTTAAATTGTTAAATTTTCCCAAGCCCCCCCCCCCCCCTTTTATTTCCACGCCTATTTTGTGCAATTGTAATTTTGCTGCAAGGTATTGATGCTTGGTAACACATACAAGTGCCTACCTAGACTTATGACGATGAGTCTCTTGTTTCCTTGTGCTCTTTGACTTCAAGATGGCGCTTCAGTCAACAGAGACTTAATATTACTCTGAAGCCCCTGACCCCCCTATTAGGCCTAGTATGCCTGGGATTCCTAGCATACCAATCAGTAATGCGAGATTTGGCGAAGAACAATAAGTTTCGATTGCTTCAATTCGATTGACGCAGCTTACTAAATTGTGAAGTAAGTTGCTGCCCCCCCCCTTTTATTTCCACGCCTATTTTTGCAATTGTAATAGTGCGCTAACAACCGTTTCATTGCTTCCTCTTCAGCGTTAAATTGTTAAATTTTCCCAAGCCCCCCCCCCTTTATTTCCACGCCTATTTTGTGCAATTGTAATAGTGCGCTAACAACCGTTTCATTGCTCCCTCTTCAGCGTTAAATTGTTAAATTTTCCCAAGCCCCCCCCCTTTTATTTCCACGCCTATTTTGTGCAATTGTAATTTTGCTGCAAGGTATTGATGCTTTGTAACACATACAAGTGCCTACCGTCCTAGAAAAATAGCTCTTAGCATTAAAGGAAGTTATGAAGCCCTGTCCAGCTTTCTATAAATGAAATCAGATCCTAAAAGGAAAGAACTTTTGTTTCAGCATGTCTTGACATCTCATTGATTGATTTGTTCTTTCAGATGATTCTTTCGATGCAAGTGCTTCGATTCCATCTACTTGAATTAGAAAAGGTAATAATCTGTTTTTTCTGTGTACGGACACTATTTTATTGTTTTCACTCGTTTTTGCAGGATTTTGGAAGAGGCTTTCTGTGGGAAATCTCCCATATTCACGGGCAGAAATGGCTGATTAAAGCCGGGTAAATTATTGCACCTAATTGAACATATTAGCAATAAAATAAGACAGTTTTCAATATTATTGCTTTGATATTCAGGGAGCCTTCCAAACGGGGATTCTTTTTTTTTACTCACCCGGTAGAATTCACACACATAACTGAATGACCAAACCAATGTCGCTACGTTTGATTCAGGCATTTGTGTGTCCAAATTGAGTTGAATGGGCGCGTTTTAAAATTTTTATTTGCTGAATGCTTTTTATTGCATACATGTCTTGATATTTCTGAATACTTTTTAACCTGGAGTATAAATTGCAAGTTTCGAAGTATCTGAGCGCTGAATGAATTCATTTTATAATCTCAGATGCTCAAAAGAAGAAGAAACCCCTGCAAAGTCTGGATAACTAAAATGCTTTTGAAAATGACTTCGAAACTGAAACGAGCTAACATTTACCTGTGGAAAAAGATGATGTGCCTATCTATGATTCGAGAGCCCTTTTACATTTAAGCTGATACAAATTACACACCAAATTACTTTCATTTTTCGCAACCAGGTACATGACCTATGTGACAATTTTTGCAAGAGATATATTGCATGTTTGAAAGGGAAAATGCCGTTGGATTTGGTATTAGAAGAAGGTGATGGCAAGGAGAAAGCTTCGTCAGAAAGTGATGATGGTAAAGAGCAAGGACCTCTGTCCCCTTCATCGTGTCAGGTACGTCAGCATACCCGGGGGGGGGGGTACTCCCATACTTGACCTGATGGGATGTGCCGCTCAACAGGGTGTCCTTTTACGGTAAAAATTGTGCGACAGGGTGCATGGTGTGGAGAGGTTTTCCGCACACCCCCGTCACTTCCCTAGTCAAGTACCCCCCCCCCCCCCCGGGTCAGCATAAGGCTCAAATCTTTCAAATCTCTAACAAGGCGGGTGTTAAATTATATAGCATTTTTCTTTGAATTGAATGGCTTGGGAAATTCTTTGATATCTTGATTTTTTTAAAATGGCGGCAATTTAGTCATTTTTGAACAAATTCGTGGAAAATTTTGAAAAAATTTAAATCATGGTAAATCCTAAACCAATAGAGGAGAAGTGATATAATCTTCAAGAAAACCATAGTTTATGAAGGTCTACATTATGGGGGTAAGCAGAAATCTGTAACTTTTCTGGCTTAGGATTTAGAAATTTGATGACGTCATAGCCTTAAATTTAGTAAATGCCGTTATTTTGAAACTAATCAAGATATCAATAAATTTCGATGGTAGATTTACAGCCAAAAACTCTAAGTTTCTTCCAAGCCATTTAATTCAAAGAAAACTGTAATAGAATTTTACACCGACCTTTTTAAAGATTTGAGCCCTTATGTTAGATACGTCAATGTATTTTGAGGAATACGTAACTGGATGTAGAAGAATAAGTTTGTTATTTCACAATTGTAGAGGTTATGGGCAACAGTAGAAACCCGCATAAAGAACCTAGATTTTCTTGAGGCAGCCTGAATGAGGTTCTTTGTTAACTGATGCCATGATCAAAAGTCCTGCCTGCAACGTTCTCGAAAATGGTGCGTATAGTTGGTACAGTGCAAATGCATTTTTATACATTCCAGTGCATTCCTTCTATGAATTGAATAGTGGTTCAAAATGTTTCTCTTTAATGAAAATTTACATGATGAAAGACTTTGCAGTTTTCAAATAGAGTACCATCTATTAAACTATTTTATAGCATAGCTTCCAAATCTTTAACTTGGGGTAAAAAGGTGGGTGTAAAATTCTGTGATCTATTTCTTCTGACTGAGTGGCTTGAAACAAACTTTAGTTACTTATCTTTAATTCTACCGTTGAACTTTTCAGAAGTTTTCAATATTTTTCGAAATTTCAGCGTATGTTACATTTTAACTCATTTGAGGGTGTGACGTCATCAAATTTCTAAATCGTGAACCAGAAAAGTGACAGACTTTTGCTTGATACCATATTGTAGACATCCATAAACTATGGTTTTCTTCGAAATTATTTCATGTTGCTTCAAACAGTTTAGAAATTACGATGGTTTTAACTTTTTTGAAAATTTTTCTTGAACTCTTGAAAAAGTAGAAAAACACTCTAATTCTGAAAATATTGAAGATTTCAGAAAAGTCCAACGGTAGAATTATAGAGAAATAGCTGAAGTTTCTTTGAAGTCATTCAGTTCAAAGAGATAAGTAACTGAATTTTACACCAACCTTTTTAAAGATTTGGAGCCTATGCTCTATTTTATAGGAACCTTTAGAAATTTCAGCCTCTCGTGGGTTCTTGTTTAAAAAGTTCCACTTATGGAATTTCAGCCTCAATGTTCTTATAAAACTACGTTCTTTTTGTGTGCGTTTCTACTGTGTTAAACTCCTACATTTGCAGAATCATAGATGAAATAAATGACTTATGTTATTCGTGAAACATGAATTATTTGGAGACTTCTGCAAAAATTATCAAGAATGTTATTAAGAAGATTTGCAATATGAGCGTTGTGATTTCATGATGAATTCTACGTTCAAAAGTTTATTTTCAGTGTGCGTAAACTTATTTACGCGGTGCTAAATTTAAGTTTGATACAGCCATTTTATATATACAGTGAGGTCTTATTAGTACGTAGCTGTTCCTCATGACAAGAACGTGTTGCAGTGACAGACAACAACATTGATTTCTTCCGTGTTATCAGAAAATAGGAGATCTTGGTATCCTCTGTATACATTGTAGCAGCAGCTTTAATGCGAAAGACAGGTCGTTTGTTTGTGTCAAGAATAGAACAGGCGAAAGACATGATCGCTGTGGAACTCCCATTTCTACAGCGGTATCTTCATTCTTCAATAAAATTAACTTTAACAATCCTCAGCGCAAAGTAGTGGACACGTGGAAACTATTTTATAACTTGGAAATTGCTTAGCGAATAAAAGTCAACTTTCAATCATTCTTTTTAACAATTCCAATCATTGTTTTTCGTTTTAGGAGTCACCGAATGCATGGCCTGGAACTGGCTTGAACCTGCCCTCAAACCCATTAGATAATGAAGGACCGTCATCTCATCCCTTATCAACTGCATCCCCATTGGATGATCAAACATCTGAGGCATCACCATCAACGCATCCTGGGGCTGAAGGTAGAATATTTAGCCCTTATTTCCTTTCAGAATTGATAAAGTCTTTCAGTTTTTGATGCTATGGGTGATAAAACAGATGTATACCACCTAACTGAAAATCACAGCTTGCTACATAAAAAACAAAAACATTCGGCTGATAGCTTTTCGGTGGATAAATCTCGTTAGAAATTGCGCAATTTCGGCGGACATATTTTTGGCCAAAAATGTCGAGAATTTTGGAAGGAATGACATGCAATTTAATTTAAAAGTACAGGTTCTTCATGATATGAATCCATCATCAATTTAGTTGATATTTTAGGTTAGAAATTCAATTTGATAATCATCTTGTGTGGTTTGGTGGCTCATATTTCGACAAATCAAAGTATCACTCAATTTGATTTAGGCCTTGCCCAAAAAATTTCATGAAAAAATTTCAAAATTATCAAAGTTAGTTATTTGCCAAAAAATACACTTTCCATATCAACAATCGCTGGCCTAAACTTTACTAGGTGGCCAAGTAAAGTGACTTTACTTGGCCACCTGGTAAAGTTTAGGCCATCGATTGTTGATATGGTAACAGCAAACCTACGTAATAACAATGCGGCGAATCCGATGGCCGTTTAACCACATAAATTAGTAAAAATTTGATTCTAAAGACTGTTCCATCACTTCTCCTATTGCGAGCAATCAACACCTTTAAATGCATTATAACCAAAGTTCAAGCATTGACCTTTATTAAACTGAGAAGAATTTATGGCTTGGAACGATCAGACTCATTTACTTGCATTCACTTTAGCGATTCAGATTAGATTACCCCCATGCTATTACAAGTATATGAGCAAACTTTAGCATAAAGTAAACATTCAGGCCTCTTTGTTGATGTCTGGTGCACAGCAAAGTAAAATGGTTTTTAGTAATCATTACTGTTCTCATTCCTTGCAAGATTCTGCGTTTGGTGAGAGTTTGCATGATTCAGAAGATGGTTTTATGCATGATGATGATGATAAGGACAAAAGAAAGCAAAAGAAACGTGGAATATTTCCAAAAATGGCCACAAATATCATGAAGGCATGGCTCTTTCAACATTTAACGGTAAGACATCATTCCGCTTCAGATTTATCTTGTGGAAATTGCTCTCAAATAGATTTCAAACGTGTTTCATATTGCAACTTTGTGCCGCATAACTTCTATGCTTTCTAGCAGTCTCGTTGACTCTTTGAGCGGAAGCGGTCCTCACGGCTCACTTTCTGGCATTAAGGCCTCGTTGGCAGGTCGATCCGTGCCGAAGACTATCAGGTGGGGAGTTAGGCTGGGGTGGCACATCTGTTAAATGATAACGCAGGTGTCCTAAGGTGAGCTCAACCACATACGATCACTACGCACACAGGCTACTCTTTTCCCAAAAATGGCCACAGAATATCATGAAAGCGTGGCTCTTACTGCATTGAACAATAACACTCCCTTTTGGATTTCGTAAACTCAAGAACAGGAAATGATTTGGTCAAACGGTCTCTTCACTGAATGAAGCAAGATTTCTGACACAAAGACAAACTTAGGCCATGCTTAAAGTACCGCAGTACTCTTTTCAATCTAGAAAGATTGTAACAGCAACGTCTTTGCCTGGAGGAAAAGTGAGCATTTCTCTCATAACTCTTATATAGTTCTGCGCATTTTAGACTTTTTCGACACTTACAGGGACTGTACAAGATTTTAGTAAATAAAGACAAAAATCAGCTAGCCAATATGACAATGTCAATGAGAAATTTCTCTCTAATTGGAGCATGGTATAAAATTTCTTCGGCTTGCAGTCGCCTTTCGTGCGTTTAGTCCGGGCACATCTCAAACTTGTGACTCAGAATCCAGTTGCATCTCTAAAATCGTTGATGCCATGAAAAATCTAATTGCAGTGGCTAAGTCTACGGAGTTCAAACGTACAGAAAATATCTTAATTTGCAATGTTTCTAATGTTCTTGCCTGGATTAGGGGGAGAAAGTCATGGTTTGTTGGAGGTTTGGCTTGCACAGCCATTATGTCGTAAGAATAAGGAATGCCACCTATTCTGCTTGATAATTATACCTCTTTCATATTTCTGATTGTAACCGATTTTTCGTGGTACTTTCGTGTTATCATCTGTGTTTTCTGTGGTACGCTTCGTAACCAGGCAGCCATAAAACGAGCCAATTTTGCCAATTTTTAAGCCAATCAAACAGAAAAGGGAAAATATTTTGATCCTTGATCTACTTGCTAAAACATGAAATTCGAAGATTGGCCTTGTAATCAAATTTGGGTCTTTTTTCGAACGTGGGGATTTTTTGCAACACTCGGTAGCTACCTCATTGTGCTCCTGAAAGACAAAGAATGCTCATTGAAATTAAAGTCTGTCTCAAATGAGATGCCACATGAGATTAGCGATAACCCAAAATTACTTCTGCAAAACTTCAATTGTTGTTATTCGCGGGCATTTTCACGTAATAATGAAAATAATGATAATAATAACACAACTGTTCTAGAGCAAACGTTTCGATATAGAATCCTCGTCAGTGTATTTACAATCCAATAATTATAATTATTAATAATAATAATGATAATAATAATATATATTAATAATAATATTAAACTAAAATCACCATCAGTGATAATAATAATGATAAAATAAACAACCATCAAAGATAACAGAAAATTAAATATAGAAACAAAACTGTTGAAAGCAAACGTTTCGATTAGAAAATCTTCATCAGTGTTGTATATGATAGTAATGATAATAAAAACGAATATTTATACAGGATAAACACTTTAACAACTAAAACATTTTTGTTGTCATTGTGTGTCCTGTGGAAAATCTAACTGACATCTAACTTGAGATTGAGACAGACTATATATCATAGAGACAAATCTGTCAGATTTGTAATATTATCGATGCGATGGACGTATTTTTGAATTTCCGCTTGGTTTTTCCATTCTGTTACCATGCCCTTTCGCCTTTAAATAACTTGATCCGCTATTTTAAGCTCTCGTAGAGACTAAGCGTATATCAACTCGTTTCGCACAAAATGTGGCAGGGTGAAATGTTAGAGGAAACGTGCCAAACCTGGGCCATCAACACGGACAACCCTACTATATAATTAGTAATTTGAAACCGTAGTGCTTTTTGTATCACGGCACCACTCATGTTCTAATGAAAGCTTTTTTAAATGAGTAAAGTCCTTAATTAGAATCTTGTCAGCCCATCCTATGTCACTTGTTTTATGTGGCTGCTGTGAAGGAGCTAGATGTTCTATCTTTTTGGTCTTGGTACAGTTGCATAGATTAGGCTTCAACTTGAAGTTTGAGCCCTAATTTTAAAGGTGATCTGAAGCGAAATTTTTTATTGATGCAAATGAATAGTAATGTTGACTGATAAAGAATGTCGTTTACACATTTTTGATACCTTGTTTCATTTTGGAGTTATCCACTGTTTTGTATGATTAGCTGATGACATCATGTTGTTTGCAAAACGCAAAGAAAGCATACAAGATTCAGTATTTCTCCAAAGTAAAATCGACTCAAAGAACCTTTCTTCACTTGAAATGCCTTTCTAAACATCATATCAATTCATGAGACAATTTGTATTACATTAATTCAGCTTACCTTAAATTTTTCCTGCAACTGTAACCTTTCAAAGATCAGATACAGCTATATTCCATAGATCATCGTAGTAATTTGCAAACAAAATAACTTAAAATCAGTGGATAACATGAGATCGAAATGAGATACAAAGAAATCTAAACAGGATTCTTTATCATTTGATAGTGCCGTGCATTTGCATCAATAAAAATTTTCGCTTTAGATCACCTTTAACCATTTATGACACAAGAAAGTCGAAAAAAGTTATCGTTTCAAAAACAGCACTTTCTTTGTTCCCTCAAAAATGTCAAAATCACATAGTATTTGTAGAATTTTAGGACACTCTGCCTGTAGTTTCTTGTGAAATTGAATATCCTATTCGTGCCACCTGGAGACCAGGAAGACATACCGGGGTAACTTCTCGTTAGCTAATGTTGCAAGTTTAATCTTTATTCAACGGGTAACCCTTCAAATAGTTTTCATCAAGGCCTGTTTTCTTTCCGAGACAATAGGTTTCGTGGTCACCCAAAGGACCTAATTTGAGTGAACTTGCTCATTGGCTGATTTTGAATCAGTAGAAAATTAATCCAAACTACACCTGTGTTCGATTTTTTGGCAGTCCTTTGCGTTTAAGCAGTATTCAGCAAAACAGAATATCCTTCATATGTCTGCAGTTCATCATGATATTCGCGCTCTGCACCGCTTTTCGTCTCCTTACCGTTAGTACCATATCATCCTTACTTGAAACGATTCCGAATTAGATTTTACCCTTTGCCTCAAGGTTATAATATAAGCTAATAAACATAGACTGGCCCCTTAGGAGGAGAGCAACGCTTCCATTAATACACAACGGTCAACAAGGCCTGTAGTGTGTGAGAAACGCCCCAAGGACGTTATTAACACCTAGCGATTTGGAACGATTCGTCAATCACATGTTATGCCCTGAAGCTCATAGTTTAGGATCTTTTTATCGTGCTTAGTGGTCTGTTAATTACCTCACTGAGGACCCATGATCCTTCGTAATGTTCTGCAAGCCAAACTAATGCCAGTAACTGGGCATCGTCTTTTTTGTGGACTGTAGAACTAAGCATAATCTGGACTGTGGGACCTATTAAAATTAGATTGTTTGGATCGGACAGAAATGATAAGCTGTCGGAAGGACAAAAAAACTTGATCAAATTTTACTTACATTTACAATGGTCAGAAAAACAGATGAAAAATCACAGAAATAATTCAGCATTTTGGGTATCAACCGAACTTTGATTAATTTCAATACCTCAAATACTCTTGGCACAGCGAATTTTCAAACACGTGAAGAACTACTTTTTGGTCCAACCTGCACTTGTCGGTTTTCCATTAAATATTCCAAAATATTTCATGTTTGCTTCGAAGAAGTTGTAAACGAACTGTAAATAGTGAAATTGAGACCAAAGTGGTATGCCTGGTTTGTCCAAGTTTCTGGGCTATTTCCTCGGGCTAAGAGAATAAGTAGGGAATCCAATGATAAGATATTTATTATAGTTGCACTTTTTGATGTCTCGGCAGCGTTTTTATTTAAAGTTACACATAACTTTGAAACACCAAAATTTTGTATTGCATCGATATTGAAATTACTGTCTCAAATTAGATGTCACCTGAGATTTATGACAACGCAAAATTTCTTTGCAAAACATTTCTATTGTTGTTATTCGCGGACATTTGCGGGTGACATCTAATTTGAGATGGACTTTAGCTACGGCACTTTGGAGCAGACGGGTTTCTTTTGTGCCCTCGCCAGATTACAGTCCCAAGTCCGTGAAATACACCATGCCAAAAAGAAATAAATGATACATGTAACGGAATCCCTTACTAAGTATTTTGATCTCCAGATTACGGGGGGATATCCGTCGTGGGCAACCATAAACCCCCTGATAATCACACACGTAATACATTGTATGTGAAGAATTCGCAACAGATTTAGTCACCTCTCGTCGTGGTAACACATCAATGCTATCATATTTACATTTCCTCGATAAATCTCATTTGATCCTAATCAAGAGAGGAAAACCAAATTTCCGTATGATTTCTTTGATTTTGGAAATTGCGGACAAAGTTGCTACATCGTCTCATTCAAACAGGAAGAATGGGTCCTAGTTGCTATTCACTTTTAACCCGCGAAAGTGTACTTTACATGAAAAACCTCAGATGTCAAATGTCATATTGTAACATAACATTATCAGGCTAGATCCGAAAAGTTCAACGAGAAATTTGTGCAAACATTGCGCAATGTTGAAAATTAGTCATCAAGGAAACCTTAGTTTTAGAGACTTTATTTCAAAGTGGTACGCACTATCTTCTTGCTCCCAGAGTTTTGTTCATTTACCGTTCTTAACTATTACATGCCATAAGGGAGCGGTCATGAATTATAATAGGGGCAGGGGTGGAAGAAATTAAGGAGGGGTCTGAAACTTTTTAGAGAAATTTATGCTGGAGTCAGAAAATGAACTGTCAAATATTTTTAAAGAGAATCAACGGAGATAAAAGCCCCGCGCGGAAGGAGTCTGGGTATTCTATTATTAGCCTATTGTATTTGATGATTTCGAGACGACCATGGATATTGTTTAGCAAGAGGAACAATAACATGCGTAGGAGTTTTCAATGGCCTATTTACAGATGACCTCCTCTTAGCTCCGTTCATTCACTTTAATGTTTTCATTTTCAATTCTATTAGTCCGGTGGCTGGAGGGGGGGCATCACCACCCGAGCGGAGAATTTACCAGACCTAGCTTATCTAGACCAGTTTTTTGCGTAGATTTCGATTCTGGGAGGTGATCAGCCATTTGAGAGGGCTTTTTCAAGATATAGGGGGTCATAGGTTAAAAAATGGGGGAAATCATAATTCTTTGGTTCTCAATTAAAATATTGTTATAGCTCGGTTACACATGGATATCTAGCATCAGATATATCTCCGTAAATGTATTTGGTCGTCAAGGGCATGTTCCTGCTTTGAGGGGGGCGCCTTGGGTGCGTTTGGGGCTGAAAAACATGTTATAGGCAGAATCATCCTACTAGTTTAGACTTAGCCAACACAGCCGAGCATTGTTCTATTATGATATATAATGATAGAAAGCTGAGCACAATGATCTCAATCAACGGTATTTACTTGGAAAGTTTGGCTTGGCCTGATCTCCATTATTGTATGATCTACCAAATTGCAGTTAAAGACAATATAAGCTTCATTATTCCATCATCAACACGAAAGGCCACAACTTACAGCTACGGTGGTGCAGGAATCCTCTGCCTTGCCTCTTCTCGATAAGCAAACAGAATTACGCAAGGTACGATAGCTTCTTCTACTGAAACTCAATGAAACTCACCCTGGAGCTACATAAAGAAAAATTGCTAACAAATGGATTCTTCGTTTGCAGCAATGGGCACAACATTAGCCAGTCAATTCATGTAGCTGGTGAGCAAACGTACATGCGAAGCTCCTACATAACGGTCTTAATTTTTGTTGAGATCATGTTTTTTTATGTGAATATGTTTTATTGGGGGAAACAACCTATTTGGGTTTTAATCCAGTATTTGATGATGGCTATAACTCGGTATATCTATATCAGGAGGATCTTGACCTTTATTTCTGAAGTATAAACAAACCAGTACAGAAAAAAATATGACGATTAAAGTTTGACGAGCTATAGCAAGAAAAACATCCATTTTCATTGCCTAAATATGGTCTGACAGTCTTTAAAGTAGAAAATAAAGTTTTTGGATTCAGGCATATTCCAAAAAAAAGGAGAAGCCAAAGTTTCGATACTAATGGCAACAACACTGTCAATATAGCGAGATTATAAATTACTCATTTCTTCATTCCGTTTATCAAAAATTAAGTAACTCATCTTCTGCATGCATGTGGAATAAAAGCTTTACTCATCAGGAAAGTCCCCATGCTAAAATGGTTTTGAATAGACTATAACAAGCTAGATTGTTTGATTCACTAATGTCCCTTGCAGAAATTGACAAAATGGCTACTCCAAGGAAATGCTTAGGAGCAAGAGAGATGAAAAAGTATGAAAAGAGCGAGTTATGAAGTAGTTGAGGCTATCTCACCAATCCATTTCACAATGCACTGGAAAAGCAGAATTTTTCACTCGTTTTTCTGAAAGACTACACGCTCAAAATCGAAGTTACAGAGGGACTCGCGAGACGTCACGGTACAAAGAGACGTTTTTAGGCATCCTTATCGCAACATCTGTAAGGAGCAACCACGAACGGACATAAAAAGGCCCTGTCCTTCCTCTTGCAATTGTAGCCTGTGATGGTGCGAAAAGAAAACAGCCAAAGCAAACTGATGGATACAGCTTTGTCCTCTACTATCATAGCCCTTTCAATCAGTCGTGCTATATGCTCATTATTGTATCGTCGCCATCCAATCAAACTATAAATGTCCCAAATACATTAGAACTAGCAGTCTAACTGCTTGCTTTTGCAGTCAGTTTTCTTTTGGATAGTGGTGCCTCGCGAGTCGCTCTGAAACTTCGGTTTTGAGTGTGCAGTCTTTCAGAAAAAGATTGAACAACTTCTGTTTGTCCAATGCATTGTGAAATGGAATGATGAGATCCTTCTTCAGAGCCTCAACAACTTCATCATTCGCTCTTCAGACTTTTTCATCTCTCTTGCTCCTAGAATATCCTTGGGAGTATTAGCCTTTTTGTCAATTTCTGCAAGGGACAGCAGTGAATCAACCAATCTCGCTTGTTATAGTCTATTCAAAACCCTTTTAACATGGGAGCTACCCTGATGAGTAAAGTATTTCATTCTACATGCATGCAGAAGATGAGTTACTTAATTTTTGATGAACGAAATGAAAAAATGACTTATCAATCTCGCTATATTGCAAGGGTTGTTTGGCCTTCCCTTTTTTGGAATATGCCTGAATCTAAAAACTTTATTTCCTATTTTAAGACTGTCAGATCATATTTAGTTGCTGTAGCTCGTCAAACTTTAATCGTCATACTTTTTTCTGTACTGGTTTGTTTATACTTCAGAAATAAAGGTCAAGATCCTCCTGATATAGATATACCGAGTTATAGCCATCATCAAATACTGGACAAAACACAGATAACTTGCTTCCCCCAGTAAAACACATTCACATAAAAAAACATTCATCTCAACAAAAATTAAGACCGTTATGTAGGAGCTTCGCATGTACGTTTGCTCACCAGCTACATGAATTGACTGGCTAATGTTGTGCCCATTGCTGCAAACGGAGAATCCATTTGTTAGCAATTTTTTCTTCATGTAGCTCCAGGATGAGTTTCATTGAGTTTCAGTAGAAGAAGCTATCGTACCTTGCGTAATTCTGTTTGCTTATCGAGAAGAGGCAAGGCAGAGGATTCCTGCACCACCGTAGTTGTAAGTTGTGGCCTTTCGTGTTGATGATGGAATAATGAAGCTTATATTGTCTTTAACTGCAATTTGGTAGATCATACAATAATGGAGATCAGGCCAAGCCAAACTTTCCAAGTAAATAGCGTTGATTGAGATCATTGTGCTCAGCTTTCTATCGTTATATATTATAATAGAACAATGCTTGGCTGTGTTGGCTAAGTCTAAACTAGAAGGATGATTCTGCCTATAACATGTTTTTCAGCCCCAAACGCACCCAAAGCGCCCCCCTCAAAGCAGGAACATGCCCTTGACGACCAAATACATTTACGGAGATATATCTGATGCTAGATATCCATGTGTAACCGAGCTATAACAATATTTTCATTGAGAACCAAAGAATTATGATTTCCCCCATTTTTTAACCTATGACCCCCTATATCTTGAAAAAGCCCCCTAAAATGGCTGATCACCTCCCAGAATCGAAATCTACGCAAAAAACTGGTCTAGAAAAGCTAGGTCTGGTAAATTCTCCGCTCGGGTGGTGATGCCCCCCCTCCAGCCACCGGACTATATATGTTCTACTCTCATTTATTCATCAGGTTTATCATTGTTGTTGTTAAAGAAAAATGTTTCACTGTTTGGGGTGTGAAAATTTTGAGGAAACGTTAGACAGGGTATGAAATTTTATATGGCTAGAATGCAGGGGTCTAAAATTATTAGCTCAAATTTCCTATATGCTTCCACTCCTTCCCTGTTCTTAATGATGACAGCTCCCTAGTGTCAAATGAATAGAATGACCACTATTTTCTTTTTTTTTTCTATTTTCTGTCTTTCAACATGATTTTTAACAACCTCCTCACGGGGCTGATGATTACATTTTTTGGACATTTATTTGATCTTTTGTCTCCTTTGCAGCACCCATACCCATCTGAAGAGCAAAAGAGACAACTGGCCAATGAAACAGGCTTGACCATACTCCAAGTGAACAATTGGTAAGTAAAATTTTATTCGCTAAATTTGTGGTTATCTTTTTGACGTCCAAGAATCTATGAAAGATTGGTAAGTAAAATTTTACTCGCTAACTTTGTGATTGTCTTTGTGACGTGCAAGAATCTTCGAATCAGTTGTGCAGGTTTTTAGTTCCCTTTTCGTTAAAGGCAACCTATCTCATTCGTTATTGGCTGAAGGTTGTAGAAGGAGATTCAAGATTTGTAACGCAGGATTAATAGAAAAGCATTGGAAGGAGATCGTTTCGAATTGAACTGAATTTTTATCATGCGAAATCTGGCTCGAGGATCTGGGCTCTAGCTCCTTTCCTTTGTCCAAGCTTTGTTCTCTGAACCAATTACCTGCGTGACAGAGCTCCTTTGAAATAGATCGTCAGGTACTCGACATGATACTGATTTTCAAATACTTTAGAGGAAAGATGTGCAGGAATTCCTAAAAGGTAAAATCCTTGTTAATTATTACCTGACTGACGTTTCAAAACCGAGGCAATACAATTCCATTGATTACTCGCACATTTCCCGCGGTTTTCCCTTAACCTTGTATAATACGATACGAGGGCGCATTTTTGTCACCACAGCAACTAATTTAGGCCTATGTGATTTACAATAAACTTAGGCGACATAACAGTAACAAAATGCGTTTGACTAAATGATGTAAGTCAAAATTAGAAGCTATCAGGTAATAAAACTCATACTAACCGGTTTGGTAGTTGCACATGAAAAGATAAAACCCGAGCTTGGTCTGCACTTTTAAGACCCCGGGCTTTATATTTTCCTGTGCAACACAAACCCGGTTAGTATGCGCATATTATGACGCCGTTAACATCGTACCGATGCGCCTTCGGAGCCTCAACAAAAGTTTAACGGATCAGCCTCCCGTTTACACTGTTCCTGCTAATCCGTAAAACGTTTGCTCCTATTACATGTCACCTGCAAATGCCCGCGAATAACAACAATAGAAGTGCTTTGCAAAGGATTTTTGCGTTTTCGCAAATCTCAGGTGACATCAAATTTGAGACGAACTTTAATTCACTCCCGCTTTTCCTCAAGGATAATTTTTTTAACAGCTAATCCGTAACATTTTTGCTCCTATTAGATGTCACCTGCAAATGCCCGCGAATAACAACAATAGAAGTGTTTTAGAAAGGATTTTTGCGTTTTCGCAAATCTCAGGTGACATCAAATTTGAGACGAACTTTAATTTACTCCCGTTTTTCCTCAAGGATAAATTTTTTAGATAGATTTTAAAAGCAGGTCTGGCACGCTGCTCCACATCTATCTCTTCCCCTCTTCGGTGGTGGGCTTGTTTACGTCGAAGCAGTCAATTATTTTTGCAATATTAAATTTCAAATTAGATTTTCATTGATTTGTCTCTGGAAAACGTTATCACCTGACACGAAGTGTTCGCTCTTTTTATTTTTTTAACCCTACTAATCAGATTTAATCTGCTAACTCAATTTGTAACATATTCAAAAATTTACGTTACGTAACTTTAAAAAAACGTTATGTAGGTTTAAAATTTTTCTCCAGAACTACAAAATTTTAGGCCCCGTTCACACTGCTCCGTTTCTGTTATGATCCGTTTTTGATGCATCGAAGCTACCCGTTCACATTGCCCCCTTTTTGTACAAAAACGGAGGGGAAAACATCGGCTTTTATCCGTTCACTTTGATCATCATGATTACAAACACGGAGCCAAAGATATCCGTTTTTGTGCGTTCACATTGTTCCGGTTTTGTGAAACTCATTGTTGAATATTGGAGCGTTTTCAAAAACCTCCGTTTTTGTGCGTTCACATTGATCAAGTGCGTTTTCCAAGGCTCCGCTCCGTTTTTGTGGATATCCACTTTTGATAGCGTTTTGGAAAACCTCCGTTTTTGTGCCGTTTTCTGCGGATCAGTGTGAGCACTTTCACAAAATAGAGGTTTTTCTCCCAGTTTTCGAACAAAAACGGAGCAGTGTGAACGGGCATTACAGTGCAAGAACCTTCGCTACCATTGTTTAACATAAATGTCGTAAAAGCTCTATTCAGCCCGCTCTCTCGATCATGTGCCCTCTCTAATAGCCCCCTACCTTCTAAGCCACAGTTTTGAATTTGCCCCCTCTCTATTAAGCCCCTCCCTCAATTATATCAAATGCCGGAGGCTACGAAAGATTTCCATTTGTTTAGCTAACCAAGTTTGCTTGTTGGTGTTGATATGGTTCAGGATAAAAACTGTGTCGAATTTTGTGTATTTGACTCATTGTATGTTGATTGTACAAAATATGGGGTAGAAGAACTAAAAATGTATCATTTATGCCCAGAAACGACTTTATGTCATGCGGAACTCCGTCTTAGCGCCATAAAGGATCATGGTTAGTTCAGTTCAGTTCAGTTTCATTGATCATCAATCTATACTACATACAATTCTACACAATTACATTACAAATAAATACAATACTAAATTAATAACATTAAATACGAAACTACAATCTAAGCAAAAGGAAAGGATATTACATGATTGTATATAGTATAGATTGATTAAGGAGGAGCTCTCTAAGTAGGTAAACTAATCGAGAGAGAACCCCCCCCCCCCCCCCCCCCCCCCCCCATAAAAACAAAGAAACTAAAAAATATATTAAGATAAAAAACTATGAACCAGATGTAGCCCGAGGAAATGACAAACCTTGGTAATGCGGAGGAAAACAGACAGACAGACAGACACACAGACAGACAACAGACTAGACATAGGAGTCGATATAACAAGCTTTCAATTTAGACCGAAAGAGTGAAATAGAGCCAGCAACGCGTATGAAAAGTGGAAGAGTATTCCATAATTTAGAGCCAAAATATTGGACTGTTTGGAGTCCATAAAGGGAGGTCCTTTTTAGAGAAAGAAACAGATCACCTCTGGTAGACTGTTAGCTATTGGTCTTAAAGTTCTGAACTTTTCACAGTCTTCCATACTGATCATTATACTTCCTTTCTTGGCAGGTTTATCAACGCCCGGCGTCGTGTCGTACAGCCAATGATAGATGCATCAAATCGAGCTGGAAAATCATCAGTTGTCACTGTTTTCAAATCAAAACGAAGACGCAGTTCAAGCCCTGAAAGTGTATCCCCCGGTCCGTACTCAATGAACTTCCCATACACACCAGGACATTATCCTGTCGCACCATATCAAACAGATCAGCGTCATCCGTCCATTCACGGGGGTTACTACCCCGAGGGAACAATCCCTGCCGGTTATTACGCACCTGTACCGCACATTGCACCGTATCCTTATCCATCATGCTCGATGGCAGATCCCCCTGCACCCGAGGCAACAGCCCAGCAGAATCAGAATTTCATGCAGACAAGGCCACAAATGGGACAACATGGACACATGTCACAAAGCGGACACGCGCACATGCAGTCAGTACCAGTCTATTGCACAGATTCTAACGGACAGTTATACGTGAAGGCAAGCTAATTGATTTGCAGTCGTACAAGATCAGTCTAAAAATATCGCTTTGAATTGATTCAAAATGTAGATGATGGAATAAATGGTGATAGATTGTTCTGTTTGCTTGAAAGATTACGCTTATTTGGTAATCAGCAAGAAAGATTATTGTTTTAAGTGACACAGTGAAATTGATTCCCAACGCCATCCATCCAGAGTGCAGTTTTTGTTATTTTGATCTAGCAAGTGTCTCAAGAAGAATGTCCCCGGAGTTCTCAAAGTCTTGTGGCACAGAAAAGTGACATTTTTGAAACAATTCCACTTTTGATTGCCGAAAACATTGAAATCAGGATCCAATTTTATGAAGCAATAAACCTTGAAGTCATTTTAGCTGTCATTATGAAATCATACCTGCCTAACTTGGAGAAGGTTTTATATACAGCGTACGTACCCAAACAAATGTACCCCCGTTTGTTTGGCTGCTGTGGAGGAGCTGTAGCTTTAATTGTCTCCGTTTTTATATAGTTGCATAGGTCAGCCTTCAACTTAGAGTTTGAGAAAGCGTTTAAGTCAATCTGACAAATGGTTGCTGATTTATGGGAGACGAAAGGCTAAATAAGTGGTTGCAAAGTCCAAATTAAATAGAATTTCAGAGAAAGGGTTCCAGCATTTTTTAAATTTTAAAAGTGTTGATAATGTCGTTTGTCTATAAGACAACACTGTCAACCCTATCAAAAATGTAGAACAAATTTTAATGCGATGCTAGAGTCCTATCTTTCACATCTTACAAACATTTTAACATTGCTGGAGAACAACAGAATTGCTGTTTTTGAAGCACCCATTTAGACTGCGTTCACACGATGCCGGCATATTTTGAAAACGGTGAAAAATGTGACAGAAGCAAAATTTGAGCTAGCGTTCACACGATACCGTTTTCAAGGAGGTCCGTTTTCAAAATCTACCGGCAAAAATGTGCCATTTTCGTGTGAACGGGAGGCCTATCCGTCACATTTTTCACCGTTTTCAAAATGTGCCGGCATCGTGTGCACCGGCTGAACCCAGTCTTATTTTGTCTTTCTATGCCACATATCAGCGACCACTTGTCAGACTGACTAACAAGGTCTCAAACTCTAAGTCGAAGCCTGATTTATGCGACTGTGTAAAAACAGAGACAATTAAAGCTCCACCGCAGCAGCCACATACTTTTTGGACGCCCTGCATATTTGGTGAGGTTGCTAACTTCATATTTAACGGCTGGCATTCCAATTAAATTCTCCTAGAAATCAATTTTGAAATGCTATTTTTGTAGAAATTTTAGGAATCAAAACAGAAAATGAATTCCTCCAGAGTACACTTTGGCGACACTTTGAATGATAGTAAAGCACTTTGCTGTAATTGCTTCGAAATTATTTCTGTTTAAAAACCATAGAAGTATTTCGAGAGAACTGTAAACTGCTAGTAAACTGCTTCGTAAGAGAAGGACTACAGTGATAAAAAACGCGTATGCTTAGGCCATGTGCCTTCGGAACAATGACATAAACAAGAATAAATAACATACACGCAGCGATAATCAAATACAAAGTACAAGAGTCTGGGCTCTAGTCTTGGTAACAGGTCACTTTATTACAAGAACGTTTCATTACAAATAGAGCTTGTTGGGGAGATGAGATACGGTTTGTCCGAAGAAACTTTTGTGTCCCTCCGTGCAGTAGGTTAATGCTCATGCGCCCGGTAGAGTTCCAACCCAAAACGCTACTGTGCATGAGCATTGACCTACTGCACGGGGGGGGGCACATATATTTCCTCGGTCAAACCGTATCTCGTCTCCCCAACAAGAGCAGTGTAAAGGTAGTTAATTTCGAGATTTCGAATTTCTCGGCAGAGACATGACATTGAGTGGAAATTTTAGTTAGCAAAGAGAGACTAATTATTGAGATGAGATTAGAGATTTTTAATGTAGGAAAATAATTGTAATTATTTTGTCAAAAGCAAGATTTCGTGTAAATAGGTTCATTTTATTGACGCATATTTTAAATGCAGATTGGCCTATAATAATGCTTCTGATGCTTTGTTTGAACAAATCAATGTAAGTCCATATTTTCCGACCTGCTTTTTCCAAGGAGAAGAACACCTCGAGGAATATGACATGATTCACAGGGATGTTTCTTTTACAGGCACACATGGATGGGTCATGTGATTAGATTTCGACGTATTTTCCCGCTCCTGTTTGCTTACATCTGCAATGGGCCTAACCACGTATAGTCAGACCTACGGCTACGAGCAAGGCAGAAAACAGCCGAGGATTGCCCTATCTGCGTTAAAGATATTTGTTATGTGGCTCAGTTGGATGGCAGAAGATTTTGATAAGGTTTTTATGATGGCAAATGACTTTTGTCTCTGTTGCGTCTTGTCCATTAGCCTCCGCTCTTTCCTCCTCCCCTCCGCTCTGCAGTGACAGTAAAGGCTGCACGCATGCTACTTGTCCACTGCCATCTACATTGCTTGCATCACAACTTTGCTTTGGTTTCCTGTACGAAACTCTACCAAATTGAATCGAATTTCCATGCGGGATAGCCTGCGTGCAGCCTCAACACTACCTCCTCGAAAGTATGGAGTCTGCGCGACAAAGTCCATTTTGCCTTTCAGCAGAAATGAAAGCCTAGCTTTCGTTGATCTTCCGCGAGCGGTTACTTCGCACATTCGAGGAGGTAGTGTTGAGGCTGCACGCAGTCTAACCATCCAGAGTGGAACATCCATGTGAACAGTTTCACAGTACATTTTAAAGGTTTTGTTTCATCCAGCCAAGGGTGTTAGGACACGAACGTGTTGATAACATATTTATTTACCTTCTTTTAATCCTTGTCTTGATTCTTTGTCTTCTTTGCTTCTCTGTTTCGTCTTCAACTGGTGTGTGCAACTGAACGGTTTATTAGGCCCAAATTCCTCGTGTTATTTGAATATATCTTCCTTGTATTCCTGTGTCTTAGTGCGCCCTCGCAGAAGAAAGGTTTCAAACCGCAAAGCCATAACCAAAGACTTAGTATTTGGTATTAAGTATTTAGTATGGCACTGCGGTTTGAAACCTTTCTCCTGTGAAGGCGCGCTAAGACAAAAGAATAAAAGGAAGATATATTCAAATAACACGAGGTATTTGGGCCTAATAAACTGTTCAGTTGCACTCACCAGTTGAAGACGAAACAGAGAAGCAAAGAAGACAAGAAATCCAGACAAGGATCAAAACAAGGTAAAAAAATATGTAATCAACACGTTCGTGTCCTAACACCCTTGATCCAGCGTGCCTTGCACGTGCCGTCTCATGGTTGGAACAAAATGAAGCTGTTGGGTCAATGTAATAACCTTTTCCTAAATGGATAGATCTTATCGTACTTTGCCATTTGAGCTACATTACATTATTTAAAAAAAAGATTGCTTGGCACAATCATTTCCAAACCTGCATTAGTCCAGGTCAAATGCCACATATTGTCCAAAACAGAATAAAATGCCTGATATGGTGCTCAATATGCTGGACAATTGTTATTGTAGATTCCAGATAATTACACTTCATATTTGCTCATTTTTGAAACTGATGAAAAGCAATATTCCTTCCGCAAGGATTGAAGTTCAAAAACATTTTCAGCTGATCTCATGCAAGAAATATTTGCTCAGCAATGTTTTGGGGCCTTTGCAACCAGCATATCTTGCATGTGCCATCAGTTTTTTGTCGTCAGCAAAGGAAATGGCGTTAAAAATCAACTTATATCCAAGCAATCGTAAGAGATATGAATGTTTGGCTTTTTCCTCAGTACAAAGATCTATCTTCAAAATGATGCTTTCATTTTCGAAAAAATCAGGTAAACGTCTGTGTGATATTGCCCATCAAAAAACTTCAAAATTACCGTTTCGACCGAAATATGGAGACGGAGCCCCTTTAAATAGAAGAACATTTTGCTTGCAAGCATACCACGCATGCTACAACAGTATCTACTCTTTTTACAAGGCCTTTACTTCTTTGGAGCTAGAATTTCCTTTTGTTTTGAGGTTAGCCAATCAAACTGCGGAATGCTCGAATATGTCCAAGGTCCTATTGTTCAATGAGGCATACAGGAGGCCTCAACTTAAACGGGCTCCTTCGCCAAATTGTTCCGTAAAAACCATCAGCCTTGGTATTTGTCCATCGTTTTCTGCAGTTTGTTTGGTAGCTTCACCCAAAAACCACCAGAAAGTAACCAACAAACATCCATTGAAATCCGAGCAATTGTAAGACTTATGAATATTTTGGTTCGTTCCTTCGTGAAATAAAATGTTTTATTTTTTGAAGTAACGCTTTCATTTAAAAAAAAGATGGAAAGTCTGTGTAATATCAAGTGACATTGCATTTCATAAAACTGCAAAATCAGAATTTGCTGACTCGTGGTTCTGGATGGCAGGCACGTCTGATTGGCTAACGTCAAAATATTCACTTGAAATGAAACTGATCACATGAAACACTTTGTGCAACAGCTGGTCCTTTTAGTTTGTTGGGAGTGATAATTGATCTTTCTCACATGGGTCACATGATACACGGCAAAGCAAGTCTATTTTTATCATGATTCAATGCCTTTAACTACCATCATCTTCGCTGCAAAAAAGTCTTCAGGTTTCATTTTGAATTGTTTAGTAGTAAATATTGGCAATTTATTGTTCGTTAAGGTCTGAAGTGAGATGTGATTATGTTATGGTTTTTAGAGAGCAGTTCCAAATACTACGAATTCTTTGTAACTGATAATTTTGAATGTGTTTATATATGTGTTCTTTTACGTTGGAAGGATATGTTGTTTCAAATCTGAGTTTTCCATCGCTTTGAAAATCTCTAAACTCACATTTTCAGGTGCAGGTGCAATGTTGCATGTAAGCATGGACACTATTCAGGGTGTGTTTCATTGATATTTCCAAACCTCCTCTAAACAACTCCTTTTCGCATGTACAACGAATGACTTAGCTATCCAGGTTAATCTAATTGGCCTTTAGGTTCCTTTGTTTGTCATCACCTTGTATTGACATTTCAATCAAAAGAAATGGATGCTATCGTTCATAAAATCTGAATTACAAACATATCTCCTCTAAACAAACCCTTTTCGCATGTACAACGAATGACTTAGCTATCCAGGTTAATCTGATTGGCCTTTAGGTTCCTTTGTTTGTCATCACCTTGTATTGACATTTCAATCAAAAGAAATGGATGCTATCGTTCATAAATCTGAATTACAAACATGTCTCCTCTAAACAACTCCTTTTCGCATGTACAACGAATGACTTAGCTATCCAGGTTAGTCTGATTGGCAGTTAGGTTCCTTTGTTTGTCATCACCTTGTATTGACATTTCAATCAAAAGAAATGGATGCTATCGTTCATAAATCTGAATTACAAACATGTCTCCTCTGAACAAACCCTTTTCACGTGTACAATGAACGACCTAGCTATCCAGGTTAGTCTGATTGGCAGTTAGGTTCCTTTGTTTGCCATCACCTTGTATTGACATTTCAATCAAAAGAAATGGATGTTATCGTTCATAAAATCTAAATTTAAAAAATTTCCTCCAGATAGCCCCTTTTCGCATGTACAACGCATGACTTAGCCATCCAGGTATCAGAACATCTTTTGCGCTTTGCTTTTTTTACATTCGTGGCTTGAGCAATTAATGGCAGTAATTTTCTACAGTTGTTTTTGTATTGGTTTCAGGACATTATTTTTAGTAGCGCAGAACTGTTTGGAAACAAGGCCAAAACAAAATAAAACTAGAGATAGGAACAATGAACCAGTAAACTGTACTTTTATCATATCGGGCTCATACAATTCTTTTAGCATAGTTTTTATGAGAATTTAACAATTTGACCCAGCATTGCAAGTTTTCCAAGATGCTCATTTGTCAAAGTTTCTTGTTCTTTCTTCAAACATCCATTGTTTACATCGATGGGGGTCTCATGTGCATCTGTGGCCATTTTCACAGAGACTTTATGAAACCATGCCTTGTCTAAAAGTGCAAAGTAAGGCCGTGTGATGGTATCAGGTATTTTTTCCTGGAATACAAAAAGGGCTTTTCATCTCAAATATTTTTTTCCTGTTCTCGAGCTTGCTAATTTTTTGATGATCTGAGAGCTCTGTTTCTTATAAAGCGTTTCTTTGTTACAAACACACATGTATCCTGGATAAAAGACAACAACAACATTAAGTTTGTTTGACTTCGGCAGCATCATCTGCTGTGATTTCGGCAGTAGCCTTTTCTGAAACAACAAGTAGGAACGGTAACAATATAGACAGTCAGGGTTATTATCTAAGTAGTCTAAAGGGAGATAATTTTCACATAATTATCCTTCCTTCCTTCCCTGTTCAATGATCAATATTTTTATCAAAACACATGTTGTTGCGAGAAATTTCTATCGAATCGAGCTGCATCGAATTTTGCCTACACTTGCTCGAAGTCTATTCCTTTTTTCATCCGTGATTCTTCGTAAGTAATTTATAGAGGAAATGCGAAGGAGCCCGTTCCCGCGTCGTGTTCAGTTTTCGCTCCTTCGCATTAACGAAGAATCACGACGAAGAAAAGAAATAGACTTCGAGAAAGTCTAAATTTTGCCCTGTTCAGACGAAATTTTGCAAAATATGCAGGGGCCAGGGATTCCACAAATGATTCACTTCCTCATTTAGGATGTCTTGCACAAGGTAAACGATACTGGAGCCATATTTCTATGACTGGAGCAGATACCATAACTTTTAAAGAGAGCCTTTGCCGCCCATCAGGGTGCATCATTGGGATGCTGCAAGTTCAGACGGTCTGAAAATCAGATTTTGCCGACGCGGAAAATATGGGTGCACATTGCAGTGGTTGAACTGTAGGAAAGTATTACTTTAACTGAACTGTTTTATCAGTTCGATTACTGCGTTTTGGAGTTTGGATCTATAATTTCCGTTTAGGCCATAATTAATTTTTAAACAGTCTGAAATTGTATCTTGCCGCAAAGGAACCTGGGTCATGTTGTGCGAGAAACAGAACAAAGTGTCTGACAGGGTTGAATCAGGAAAAACTCTAAGTTTTAAAATGTCCATTGAATTTGATGAAAAGAAATGATTTTAGATTGTTACTTCTACCAAAAAAATTTTGAATATTGCAAAAATTATTCAAGTGTAATGTCAGTTTGACTTTGAAACCTTCTGAAAGAGAAGCCGAACGGATATTATTGTTTTAGAAGTCTTCTCTGGATTATGCTCTGTCTGGAGATTGCAGCGGCTCTGGCTGGAGCCTGTTAAAAATCAAACCGATCTTAAATCTTGATTGCGTCTCTAACACACAAATAAATGTCGGAAGACTGAGCTCCTGAGCTACCTTTCCTAGATACAGCAAAGCATTAATTTTGGGGATATTATGGTTAGAACATTTTAATTGTTTCTGGTACACTCGTAAATCTTGGGGCGCCCGACTGACATTTCACTCGAAAAGCGTGCGAGATTTTTTCAAAACATGAGGATTTTTAAGGATTTTTGATGGAGTTTTCGTCAAAACGAAAGGAGTTTTGCCAAAGGTGTAGCAGATTTGTTGGGAGTGAAATGCCCCTCGAGTGCTGAGATAAATACCCGGCAAAAGTTAGCACTTTTTTACTGCAGAAGTCTGAAACCTGAAGACAGTTATGGCACTCGTTAGAGACTCGTAAGAGACTCTGAATGCACAAAATTTGGTTAAGAAAATCTTTGACTCAAATTCAGGACAGAAACAGTGCGCTCGAGATACTGAATTTATTGATAAAATGGTTGTTCTGGGACCACCATAGCAAAAAATGCAGGTGGCTCCCTTTTGCAATATTTTTCATAAAATCATATGAGAATGATATCATCGTGGTGAGTTTGAATACTTGAAGTCGGTGGGGAAACTGATGCCGCACCAATACTAATTGGTCCAATACATCGCAATTAAACTGATGGAAAACAAAGGCGCGATGAAATTGAAATATGGTTTTATGGCCTAACTTTTGAAAATCTAGGTCGCAATCTCGAAAGAGATTTTAGATAACTGCTCGTATTTGACGTCATGAAACTATCAGTGGGCGGAGGATTTCCAAGTAACAACCTTCAAGTAATTTTGCCCATTGAATAAACTTTAGGTAGTAATTTGAATTTTCACCATAAAAAATTTGAGCATTCAATTTGACGTCAATCACTGCGAATCACTATGGCCTGTGATGAATCTGGCAAGTGTGGCCGTGATCATGTTCTTGCAAGCCCAGACCTTGTAGCAAGAAATTCAATCAATCTTCGAAATGATGGACAAGATTTTGATGGGAGCAAAACGATTTTCAGGGGCTTTTTCTGAAAAAGAGGATTTTCTATAAGCTGGGCGATGTATTGATGGAGTGATTTGTCCCTCATACCTTGCGAGTAGACTGATTACAGTGAGTCCCAGTAATCGCTCACCAAAACGAGACTAGAGCCTCGGAGGAGTGAAACTGCGACTTGTAATCTGTGTACCTTGCGAGCAGCCTCACTGCACCTTGCAAACTCGTCTGTTTGACCTTTATAATTTGCTGCGAGGCCTAGGAACTAAGTATTTCCCGCCAAAAGTGGTTTTGCGCTGTCAGACGGTAGTTTGCTCGGTAGTTCGTAGACACATTGACGTCATGTCGTTTTTGTTCATCCAGCCCAATAAATGAATTCAATGATTTTAGCTACGTTGAATTCCTTGAAATAGAACATTCTACCACCGAATAATCAGGCTTGACGCGACCATCAGTCGCTATCTTTTGGGCGAGTTTTAGCATTCGCTTAGGACGCTCGATTCCAAAGAAACTTAATTTGCTTTAAACGTAGCCTGCGTGCAGACTCTTCTGATTTATTTTCAAATTGGTTTCTCCTCCGGAGGGGAAACCTCTCTGAAAAGAAATCAGTAGAGTCTGCACGCAGGCTACTTTAAACGATACTCAACTCTTTCCATTCTTGGTGGTGAAAAGCAAATTCCTTTAAAGAAAGTTGTTGTTTAGCAAGGAACATAGCAAATATCAAAAACATAGATGTTGGCCGAAAAACGTTGGTTGAAACGTTCCTTTTTTCCTTCCACGTTAATTTAATTTTTGAAAGATTTTTTCATTGAATTTTACACGCAGTTCAGGGCATTGATATTCCATTTGAAGGTTTGCATTGCTTTGTCCCTGTTTTTGGCTCTTTTCCAAGGACTATCATTGTCTTCGCCTTCACACTGGGCTCGAGGTTGGCTCCTTTCGGCCCACACAACAATTTCAACAAAATCTCCAATGGTCGCACAGGACAGGCTTCCAGACACCTTGCCACAGATCGACAGATAACAAATTTCTTTCTTTTTTCGGCAGCAAGATAATGGATGAATCACACAATTTTCCCCTGCTTATTGTCTGTCTGTAATTACTGTCTTTGGAACAGCAATACAGAAAATTTCTCGAAGAAAAGTCATGCACAATTTTAGGGGGCGAAACTGCAATTTGAAGACAAAACAAAAGGAAAATAACAAATTTCGGCCAGTTTCGAGAGGGAAGGAGGGACGGTCGAAACACAACTGTTAAAAATCTGGAACGTTTCTATTTCTTTTCAAAATTTTCGTCAGCACCTACTTTCTTAAAGGACATACTACTTAATAAAAAATCTAAATAAATAAAAAATAAACAAAAATCAAATTTCACTACAAAAAATCCTATCCCTTGTAAACATGTCTTCCCCCGGAATTAAAAACAAAGTGAGAATAAAAATCACGTTTTATTTCAAACTGTTTTTAGCGTAAACAAGAAAATGAAATGGTTGGCACATTAGCAAATTTTCACCCTGGAGGATCAAATTAATCATAGACCAAATTTCCAAGGGATTAAGCCAGCAACCCCCACGGCCTTCCCATCTGAACTTTTGATAATTGATAATAACAACAATAACAATAATAATTGTTCTTTTGTATTAGTGATGACCATGTATTGTTTTGTTTTGTTTCATGAGATTCAAGTTATGCCCAACTCTGCCTTTCTTTGGACCCAACTGATTTAGATTTTCTGTGCTATGAGATTCAAATCAATAAAAGTGCTCCATAAAAGCGGACCTGGTGGATCAATTTTGTAGAATTTTCTTGCCTCTTTCTGGCTTTCTGGACCATGTTAGTGATATTCCATTGATTGTCTGTATTTCTTTACAAATACCTCCACTGTCTGTGTTATGGCTGGCTTGAACAATGCCTAATATTACGTATTGCCCATTCACAACAAGAAATGCTCAGAATTCTAGCGTTTGAATGGACGGTGGACGTTAGTGTAAACATAAGCATTCTACCTGGAGTCAGGCACTATATTTTTCACGTTCTACTTTTTATGTGTTTTCATCCCAGACAATTACGAATTTGTTCCTATTGTTAGAAAATTGAAAGAGTCCCTACGCCATAGTTGCTTCAGCCCCATTGTTGCTTCCTGACCTTTGTATAAGGCAACTAATTACTTCTCCATTCTCACTTCTGCCATCCGCCTGAGGACTCCATGTAGTTGCTGTTCGGAAACATTTCCAGTGAATTGTATAAGTTTTTTGGGTTGTGCTGAATTTAACGAAATCAGATGCGATGCCTAGAAGAAATAGCGATGTCATATCAGCAACCAAGCTTTGATATTGGCCAACAACATGCAGGACACCACCAGAATCCCACACTGCAGTCAACGGTAAATGAACGAGATGCCTTGAGAAGGTATGTGATTTTAATTAAACAATTTAGTGTGTATCAATTTTACCAGCATTATGATTCTGAAATCAATTTTCTGAAAGATACCGCAAATAACCGCGCATACGAACAATAACTTCCAAGAAGCTTTACACGTTTTTTCTTTTATATGAAAAGAAACTGGTTTATAAGAAACCAAGAAACTAGTACTAGGATGGCGAAAAAATTAAGAAACTCCAGTACTATGCTTGAGAATTGCTAAGAAACTTTTAAAGCCAAACACAAGGAAATCATGGGAAAATTGTCGTTGAGACTTTATATGTTAGTAATATTCATGATAGATTTATGTTTTGAATCAAATAGAACTCCCCTTCTCGCTAAAAATTGTGCTGTCTGTCAAGAAACAAATACGTGGCAGTAGTTCTAAATGCATCCAAAAAATAAGAAACAAATAAGAAAATAAGAAACTTTTAGTACTAAGAAGCTGAAATTTTCACCTGAAATTAAGAAACTTTTAGTACTATGGGTTTATCCATGTTTCTTATAAAAGAAAAAACGTGTAGTCCAAAATTGTGGAGGAGTGTGATTCACACTCCTCCAGTACTCCTCCAGTACTCCTCCACAATTTTAAACCGAAGCTTTCGTTGTGAACTTTGAAAGAAATTGCGTGAAAAATGGAATGAAAGATGTTTCGAAGAGCTAGTAGTATAAAGCATGTCGGATTCAGGGACGGTGCAAAATTTATTTTGCAACATGGTCGGTGGAAAGGAGACAAAATTCTTATTAGAAAGTCACTCTGCTCACCGTCACCCCGTAAAACTTGTTTTGAAAAAGACAAACTCCCCCGTCAGTCCTCCCTGACAAAATATTCCTGCTCTGTACTCCTGGGAATTAAATGTTGACCTAAAAATTAACAAAATACTGACAGATGTTATCTTATACAGTTACATACCAAAATATCTCATTGATATCCTTGAACAAATCTTTCAGACGTTACACTACTTGAAAAATATCCCCTTGAGCATTTCTCACTGGCCCTAATCTTGCACAATTTGCGCATCTCTCAGCAGCATTGCATGCACTATTTTTCTTAATTGCATGCACTATTTTTCTTAAATTTCATCTCAGATTTCATCTTCTGCCCCGGAAAATGCCCCTTACGTATTTGCCCAATAAGAAACGTCACTGAAACGTCGACCCCCCCCCTCCCCTAGTCTGTACGTACTCAAAGCAGAGCACCCGACACAGCAATTAATTTTTGAAAAGCAATATACTGTATGTAAATAATGACGATTCATACCCAAAAAGTGTAGCTGTGGGTGTGGTCGTCTCTGCATGCTTTCCATTTCGTTTCGTTTCATTTCATTTAATTTCATTTTTATTTATTTAAACAGAGTAAAGTTATCAATCCTATGGGGTACATAAATTGTTTTCCAAACTGCCATGTACAGAGGAAAAGATAAAGCTCTAAACATTTACAATCGAAATACTCAATAAGAAATCAGGCATGCAAGGTAGGCCAAGATACGAGGGAGCCTCATCATTTGTACACTTGTATACCATTTTCAGTGTTTCCGTTACAATCAAAGCATTCACTGTCTGCCGGCCCAGTTGCTTCATACTTTGCACGATTTTGTAGTTCTTGTAGCTTATCTTTTGCCGTGATTCCGCATACTGGGCAACAATATCGAAAGTATACATGTATTCAGTTTTAAGTCGGTAAATATGGGTATTGCTTTGCATTCGTACGGTACTCTCATTTTTGTAAGCTAAATTCATACATCACACTTATGCTGTGTCCAATTCTTACAGTGAAAGTTTTTTGTGAAGTTTTCCCGGGGGGGTCACTACCATATGTACCAGTACGGGATGTGCCATTTTTTGGGGTACCTTTTTTCAGGCTGAGAATAAATTTTAGGGTGTCATTTTTGGTAAAATCACAAATGAACATAAATTTTGGGGTGTCATTTTGGAAAAAAACGCTTTAGGGTATTGAATTTGATCTAATTTCAGATACTTGGTTAGAATTTAGAATTTTGGTCACAATTTTAGGGTATCTATTTTAAATGGCCCGTAAATTTTGGGGTATGATTTTTGAAAAATTCATAAATTTTAGGGTATGATTTACAATTCAAAATGGCATACCCCCGTCATCCGCCTATTGAAGTTACCCCCCGGGGAAGTTTTTTAGCGATCAAGAACGCACTTTTTGATAAAATATACTGCATGTAGTGATCTATTTTTTTTGTATTTATTGGTGACGATTGTCATGCTTTTTAGGCTATTTTGCCACCAAAATTTGTTGCTCTATTTATTAAATTTTTGATTCTCTAAAAGGCTTCACAACTGCTCACACTCATTTTTGACGAGCAACGATTTCTTCGGAAAACGTTTTCTTTTGTTGGTCGGTACTCGGTGGTCGGTGGTTTTGTGGTTGATGGTAAGTGGTTTTGTTGGTCGGTGGTCAGTGGTCTGCATGGTCGGTGGTCGGTGGGCGGTGGGCGGTGGCTGTTATGGTCGGTGGTAAAGTGTGGTAAGTGTACGGTACGGTGGTAAGTGTGGTCGGTGGTAAGCGTCGTCGGTGGTTTGTGGCTTTACACCTACCCTGGCCCTGGGTACGAGAGCCTAAAAATAAAAGATAAAACAAGGAAAGGATGAGAGCAGTGGCGGACTGGCCCACCGGCCCACCCCCCTCAAAATCTTGTAAAAAGGGCATCCTTTTTACTGGAAAAGGGCCCCTTTGGCAAAATAAGGGACTTCTTTAGTAGTTTTACATTTTGAATAATTGACATATCATTTCACATTTGAATCCTTCCGTGTTAGTGTACTAGTTCAAAGAAATGAATATAGTCAGAGAGTGAAGATACGGATGGCGAAGAAAGGAGCACCGTTGCAGAAAAAGTAAAGGTCCCCTCCACTCCTGTAAAAAAATGGTTCTCGAGATCAGTGGCGTGGCCACGGGGGAGGGGGCAATTGCCACCCCCCCCCCACTTTTTTCGAAAGGTGGTCCTCGAGATTCCTCTAAAACCGAAGAAAAAATAGCTGGGTATAGGTTGGGAAACAATTTTCCAAGAAATGTCAAACCTTGGCACTGGCAAGCATCATATTGGGAGATGCATTCTAAGCCAAAGTAAAGGACCTTTCTTCAAAAATTTTCCTCGTGCTCTGATTCATAGGATAACTGTCACAAAACGATCAAGGTTTCCTTATCGCTAAAGGCAAGCATTATATTAGGAGATGCATTCTAAGCCAAAGTAAAGGACCTTTCTTCAAAAATTTTTCTCGTGCTCTGATTCATAGGATCACTGTCGCAAAACGATCCAGGTTTCCTTGTCGCTAAAGGCAAGCATGCTATTGGGAGATGCATTCTAAGCCAAAGTAAAGGGCGTAGCCACAAAAATTTTCCATGGGGATTCGCCCTCAGACCCCCTCATTGTACTGCCCACCCCCACTTAATTTAACATGGCCACGCATTTTCAAAGAAAGTGACTAAGGAATTGCGACGAAATTTGCTCATATGACCGCACCCGCACCATTTAGACCACGCACACTTAGGGCCCCCTTAACTTATCCATGGCCGGTACAAAAATCTGAGCCAGTCCGCCACTGGATGAGAGACATGAGACTGAATGAATTTTCTAACCTTACTAGCCCAATACTCTACGTAACTATGTATATATACAAATAACTTGTACATACTGTGAATTGCTTCAAGTTGGCAGCGAAAAGGAGCACGAAAGTGCCACCGTGGACTGTGTGCTAGCCTGTGGACCTGTGGACCAGACTCGTATTCTCACAGTCCTGTGTGCCGGACGCGCGAAGGAGCGATCTTGTGAAAAAGGCGCGAAAAGGTGGAAACGAGGCTAACTGTCCTATTCTTTCTTCTTTCAATCCTTTGACAACGAAAAAGAGGAACAAATTCAAGTCGGGTTGAAAGTGCAAATGAAGAGACTCCATGACAAGAAAGATCATATATTTCAAGGCAAGGCGTCTATTACCTATAAAGGCTACTCACTAGACTGGGTACGTTTGTGGGGCTAGCTGCTGGCTGTGTTTTGCTAGCCTAGACTTAGGAGGGCCTAGGCCATATCCGCAATATTTAGAGGCCCAGACAGAGCAGGAGGACAACCAACGAAACGAGGGTCTTTCTATGCCATTTTCTGCTGTCCGTTTAGTTGGAAGATAAATCAGATTTCAGCATTGCATTTCGAAATTAGAGCAGCAAATGCCACAGTCATTATTCATCTCAGTTTTATCTCCTGAATTTATAAAAGGTCCTTTTTTATTTGTATATATTTTAGGTGGTCAGCCTCTGGAAAATTTTTCTTCTTTAAAATGTTTTTGCAGAATATCTGTGCTGAAAGTGAAACCTGGCTGAATATTCATCATGCCAAAAATTTGAATGGGTCTCTTCTTGTAATTATATTGCTTGCTATTTTTTGAAAATGTAATATTGTCTTTCTGTCACAGTCTGTCACCCCCTTTTATTTGCCATGTGGTGCATTTCCTCACCAGGAATGTTGCAGTAAAATGTAATTGTAGTTCGTAGCTTTTATTATAATCTTTGTTTTTGAGTTGATATATAAGACAGCTTTCCCTCAAATTCAAAATGAAAATACTCTAGTGGCAAAAAAGCCAAGGTCCCAAATTTCACTTTGTCCCAAAGTACCCTTGTTGGTTTACCTTGTTTTGCAATACTGTAATAGTTTGACCCAAAAAGCTGAACCATTGTCTTGAATTTTACTGTGTTCCATTTTTAGGCATCCGCTGTTTCCTTTGCTTGCACTCATATTTGAAAAATGTGAACTGGCAACATGCACACCAAGATCTGGAAATGTCCATGGTGATGTTTGCTCTTCTGCATCATTCACTGATGACATCTGGGCATTTGCTAAACAGGTATGCATTTTGCTGCATTTTGTTTTTGTGCAGATCATTGGAGCCTGCCCTTAGCAAAATATTGAGTATGTTTGCAGCATGCTTCAAGCCTGATACTAACTTGTTTTGAGTGTGATTTGAGTATGCCTGAGAGCTCCATTCAAATAAGAATTTTGCACCACTTGCACTAGCTTTCAGCATGCATCTTCTGAAGAAAATAAAAACTCAAGCAAGCTTCATTGTAGTATATTTGAGAATAATTCTGGTGTCAGATTATTGTCAAGCTTGATCAAGCTCTGATCATGTGTGCAAACTGGCAAAAATTATATCAACATACTCAATTCAAGCTCCTTTAAGCCTAAATCATGCTTCTGTCAAGCTTGCGCAAGCTTGTTCAAGCTGAACTTTTTCTTAAGGGTGATTAGCTGCAGTACTTGAAATAGGGAGGCATGAAAAATATTATGGATGAGCCAAAATGCTTAGATTGACATTTAACTTTGGTTTGCCTGTGCAAAAAACTCTCACCCCATAAGGAATATAGGGCCCGTAGTTGCCTTGGGAAATTGCTCTTCCTTCACCTTATTATGCAATTAAATTTCAAACTTTGATGAGAAAATGCATGTCATGTGCAATCCCAGGCTCGTAAAATTTCACTTGGCTTTTTTTTCCATGGGGAAATTTTGGAAAATGGATACTCTCCACATAATTTCCCAAGAGGTCAATTCCCAGAGAAACTTCCCCGTTTCCCCTAAATCTCCATGCAGAAACTAGAGGGAAATTTTGATCTTTTTGCAGTCTGTTTCAAGATTCAAAAATATGGTCAGTTTGTCCAATTTGAAACATTAGGATTTTTGTAACACTTTCTAATTTGTAAGGACTTTTTCATTTTTTTCATTTCTATCTTTTGAAATATCCAATCGACCCCAAGAAGGCAATGCTTAGCAACTTGACAAAAATTGACTTTGTTGATCAAGAAAATTACATGCATACAATAATGAGTTGATCTCTTTCAAACCTATGCTTCAAGTGGGACCAAACCACACAAAGATATTTTTGTTGGTCAAATTAGTTTTTCAAAACTTCAGCTTCAATCAGTTTTATCATAGATTTTAACATGAATCACAAGGAGCCCCCTTAAAAAGTAGCAGAAAGCAAACAAAATGCGGCTTCTGCGAGTGAGACACAACAAAAAGCGGCATATGTGAAGGAGCAATGAGGAATGAACGATGTGCATTTTGCGGAGGAGAGAGAAAGCGGAGGTGAACGCACATCGCTCATTCTTCATTGGTCTGCCACAGATGCCTCTTTTTGCATGTCCCACTCACAGAAGCCGCATTTCATTTGCTTTCTGCTACTTTTTCATGGGGCTGCCTGTTCATGAATTAGAAATAAGAGCTCTTTGGCATATGAACTTTTGCAATGCTGTTTACCAATATTTTTTTCCACAGCTCCGGGGTTGCCCTTCTGTCTTCACTGCAGATTCTGAGATTGATGGCCTGGTAAGATTTCTATTTATATACAGTTTTGACTTTGATGAATTTTGTACAACATTATCCACACTACTAAGAAAATTACACCCCCTTCGCCCCTCCCTCCCCATACAGAAAGAAGTATGAGCAAAATCAATCTCTATCATAAACAAAGACATTTTATCAGCTGAAAGAGCTGCATGTTTACAACCAAGTTGAGTTGTGCCTGTTTTCAAATCTGGAGACATTCATAATATCGATAATTATAGGCCTATATCAGTGTTATGCTGCCTTAGTAAAATAATTGAGAGAGTTACATTCAACCACATCTATTCGTTCCTGATAAAAGAAGGTCTGCTACACAAATTTCAATCTGGATTCAGACATCTGCACTCTACTACTACGGCACTCTTACATCTTATCAACACCATTTATACGGATATGGATAATAGTTCGCTCACAGGAGCCCTGTTCTTAGACCTTCGCAAGGCATTTGATACTGTGAACCATACCATTATGCTTGCCAAAATCAAAACATTAAATCCCGATGAACAGTTACAGAATTGGCTCACATCATATCTTGAAAACAGAACGCAAGTAGTAGATTTCGACGGCAAGCTTTCGAAGCCAGCAACCATAACAACTGGCGTTCCCCAAGGCTCGATCCTTGGGCCACTGTTATTTTTACTTTATGTAAATGACCTGCCTTCACTAATTGAATCTGAGACAATAATGTTTGCTGATGATACCACAGTGTTATCACATGGCTCCTCACATCAAGTTGTTGCATCTACAATCCAAAAGGATCTAAATAGTATCAGTTTGTACTCATCAATGAATCATCTAGTGCCCCATCCAAAGAAAACTAAAGTTGTCATTTTTAGTAAACCATCACAAGCTACACCTTTTGAGGAAAGATCTCCTTTGTCATTGAACAGGGATAGTATTGAATATGTAGCAAGCTACAAGTGCCTCGGATTCACTCTAGATCAACATTTGGACTATTCCTTACACCTAAAAGACATGTGCAGAAAGATCAATTGTGGCTTACAAATAATGAGACGTGTAAATGCGTACCTCCCCAAAGAAAGTCTGATCCTCCTTGCTAACTCCTTAGTCCTAAGCCATCTGGATTATTGTTCCCCTATTTTATATAATTTGAACTGCAGTCAGCTTGACATATTGCTGAAGCTACAGAAACAATGTGCTCGCATAATTTTCGGCTGTGATAGAATAACTCACAGTAAGCCATTATTCATTCAACTTAACTGGCTACCATTGCACCAACGAATTGAATACAACATATGCCTCCTTCTCTACAAAGTCAACAATAACATTGCACCACCTTACTTGTCTGAAATGTTCGTGAGAACAGCTGAAGTTCACCAACACCGAACAAGAGCTGCCGTCAATAATCACTTTTTCAAAATTAGAGGAACTGGACATACTTACATAAAATCGTTTAGATATTATGGAGCAAAGATTTGGAATTTGTTACCAATTGAAATACGTCACATTGAATCTATTGAGAATTTTAAAACAAAATGTAAAGCCTACTTTATGTGCAAAATTAAATCTGACTCTTATGTAAAATATGACTGGTCCTTTTATTGAACTTTTATGCTCTAAAAGCTTTTTTTTGCTGTACATATTGTTATTAGGATTCTAGTGTTAATTTTAGTTTACTGTATTTTACTTTGTGAACCAGGCTGTAAACAAGTTGTTAACTTAGCCCTGTCATTCACGTTAAAGAATTTTATACATACATACATACAAGGCCAGGCTGGTACTTGACCCACATTTATACAGGGGTTTGCCCCCAAGTTTTGATGACCAAAACCAACCCAGCTCTGTGATGATATGATGTCATGGCTACCAACCCACTTTTACGGTAACATAACACCATTTTAAACAATGGAATTCAAGAAATTTTTATTTCGGGCCTGTTTGTGATGAAGTTTTCAGCAAATCTATTCTGTGTTTTAAAGAATTGTCCATTCCGATCCCCACCCTTATGAGGGAAACATAACTTTCAATGAATATTAATAACCCCCGCCCCCCTGAGACCAAATACACTTTTTCTCAACGTTTAGAGGCAAAACATCAAGTTATCCCGTTTCCCCAACGCTTCCACATTTCGCTCCACCCCATCATAGTCTACTTTCCAGAGATGAATATGAGATGCAAGAATCAACCGAACTATACAGTATTATCATTGTTACTTGTTTGAAACGTAATTTCATTTT
Organism: Aurelia coerulea; assembly: GCA_039566865.1. NCBI lineage: Eukaryota > Metazoa > Cnidaria > Scyphozoa > Semaeostomeae > Ulmaridae > Aurelia > Aurelia coerulea. The sequence continues at coordinate 29,676,325 of CM076945.1, read as the reverse complement.
TTTATGCATGCAAGAGAAGTTACAAATAGCAAGAAAAAAGGGCTGACATATGGCTATACGTCTACAGGAAGCGGGAGTGTATGTTTCGAATCAATAGTTCCTTGCCAACTTGTTTTCGCAAGACTACATTTTTCCGTTATCAAATTATGTCTGGAGTTATGCATCGTCGGAATACCAGATTGTCCGGTTTGGATGTTGGGCGGTTGTTTTATTATTGTCTCTCAGCAACAACACAACGAGCGGCGAGTAATCAGAAAGGTGCTTCGAAAGCAATATTTTTTCGGAGATTGCTTTCCTGCGGTTATTGCTACAGGGGAAAGTAAACAAATTATTCTATCACCATTAAAATATTGTCAACTGTAACAATTTTTTGAAAATATTTGTGCAACTGGGGAGCTAAAAGACCCTCTCCAATAGCCTGTGTTCCAGACCCCAGTTACTCACCAGCAGAAAAACGAAACGCCAAAAAAGCGCTGCGAACTTAAAACAGAACGAATATCAAGAAGCGGACTATAATCGTCTCCTTTTGTTTGTTTTTGCTTCAATTTGAATTTTTACATACGTTAAAAAGGGGCTCCGTCGCCAAACTGTAAACATATCTGTAAGCACCGCACGTGTCCATTGCTCTCCGTCTTTTTCTGCAGTTCGTTTGGTAGCTTCACCCAATCTACCAAAAAAGTGCTCGTTAAAAATCCACTTATATCTAAGCAATCGTAAAAGATATGAATGTTTGGTCTTTCCTCTGTAAAGTACAAACATTTATCTTCAAAATGATGCCAGCATTTTCGAAAAACATGTAAACGTCTGTGTGATATTGCCCATGAAAAAACCTCAAAATCACCGAAGTTTCGACCGAAATTTGGAAATGGAGTACCTTTTAATCGTCTGATCATCACGCCTCTATTCTATTTTGATATGAAATGAATGAATGTATGATGGAACCTACGAATACATGAATAAAGGAATGAATGAATGAATAAATAAACGAGTGATTGGATGAATTAATTGATGGATAAAAGAATGAATGAAATGATGTATGAACGAATAACTTCTTAAATGAATTTTGATTTATCCCTGCTGAAAAGAAGGAAGGAATAGATGAATGGATTAATAAATGAATTAATGGATGAATGACTGAATGAATGAATGAATGAATGAATGAACGAATGAATGAATGAATGAATGAATGAATGAATGAATAGACAACAGAATGAATCTTTTAACTGGTGAGTTTTTCTCTCAAAATGTCGTCACCTTTTGAGCATAAAAAGTTGTTTATTTCAAGTTTGAGAATTTCCTCTCTGCTGGTTAGTGTCCATGGAACACGCCGTCAATACTGGAGAGTCTCCGTTTTTTCTTGCACGTGATATGAAAATTTGCAGAACAGAAATCGTTCGATTTGTACACTACTCAAAGTAGGAATAAATGAGCAGTTTGTGGAATATTTTATTGTCCAATTTGATTGTGTTAAAAATATGATGGACTCGTTGCTGTAGAGAGTAAGTTACAAATTGTTATCGACAACAGCAACAACAGCAATAACAACAGCAACAACAGCAATAACAGCAGCAACAACAACAACAACAATGCAGTCCCAATGAATGAATGGATGGGTTTACTTTGGATTATGGACTATTGCCTATGTAGCCATTAGCCATGTAGACATGATGGACCATAGATGGACTATGTCATAGCCTGTGGACTATTGTAGTATGACAGGGCTTCGAAAATGTTCTAACTTTTTCATTTCCTGGTATTGGTGTGGGAAAGGAAAACCATTATCAAAACACCATTATCAAAAGCTTGCAAATAAGACCTCATAAATTTAATATTGTAACATTGATTTTGAATTTTAAATTTTTGATATTTTGATGTTTTTTTGCAGATGATCCATGCAATTCAAGTTCTGAGAATTCATCTTCTCGAGGTTGAAAAGGTAAATTTCATCTTTATCCTGTCGCGTGACCTATTCAATTATCATGATCATGATGATTATGATTATGATGATGATCCGATGTGCTTATCTTGTCTCTGATTTTCCACCAAAAAACTCCTAACAATTGACTCATAAAAAGATTCTCCTGTTTGAAAAATAACGGCAGCAAAATCGTTCGCCCTTCAGTAATCAATTAGTTACCTGGAGCAGATCGAGACTCTGCAATACTCAATTTGATTTAATCACGTAATAAATACATTTTCCAATTACCTATTCTTCAAGAAGGGAAGCAAGCCAGACAGTTGTGTAGAAATCAATATTTTGCCGTAATTACGAAGGTTATTATCACCGTATAACTGACTGATTAATGAGCAATTGCAAGAAGCGTCATTTGTAGTAATTTTAGGGCAGGGGTGGCGCCAGAAATCTTCTGACAGAGGGGCTGGATCTTCCGACAGGGGGGCTAAAATGGCTACAAAATGCAGGTGTCGTACGTCATTTTGCCAGATTTCCCAGATATCAATATGCTTACAGATACAAAATATCTGGGAGTATATGTTTATATATAAGCATAGGTTCCAAATCTTTTTCTCAGCGTAAAAAGGTGGGTGTAAAATTTCTATGACCTATTTCTTCTGATTGAATGGCTTGAAAGAAACTGTAGATACATATCTATAATTCTACCGTTGGACTTTCCAGAAATTTTGAATATTTTTCGAAATTACAGCGTATCCTACATTTTAACTCATTTGAGGGTGTGACGTCATCAAATTTCTAAATCATAAACCCGATATGTGACAGACTTTTGCTTGATACCATATTGTAGGCATTCATAAACTATGGTTTTCCTTGAACTTATTTCATGTTGCGTCAAACAGTTTAGAAATTACGATGGTTTTAAGTTTTTTGAAACTTTTTCTTGAATTCTTGAAAAAGAAGAAAAATACTCTAATTCTGAAAATATTGACGATATCAGAAAAGTCCAACGGTAGAATTATAGAGAAATAGCTAAAGTTTCTTTGAAGTCATTCAGTTCAAAGAAATAGGTCGCTGAATTTTACACCAGCATTTTCAAAGATTTGGAACCAATGCTCTATATATCTGATAGATTTCTTGCAGCCAAGAATTTGATGTGTACCAAAAAACGTCACCGGTTATCAGCCCATTTGCTTACCCGATTGATTTCTGGTACGAGTTACTGCTCATGTTGAAGCCAGCCTGGTATCATAGCCAAAAGTCTAGATTTAATTGGCTCTGGTACCTATGGCAGTTGAAAGCAAGCATTTACCTTCGTCTTTATGACTGCTTTCGATTTTATTGGGAATCGTAAAAATCTTAATCTTGAATTCCTCGCTAATCAGGTGACCTGTTCCGTTTGATTGAGACTTTAGGGCAAGTAGCTTGCTGAGTAGTAAATCATGCGTGTAACTTTTTCAGGGATTTTATATTTTGAAACACAACAACTGATAATGACCAATGCACATAGTGTTTAACTGATTTATTTTCCTTCCCATTGTTTTGGCAAGCTATTGTGTATGATCATCGAACCAAGAAAATACCTTTTTTGACCTGGGATGTAGGAGGCATCTTAAACTTGGAGGAGCACCACACTTCAAAGGCACATTTTTCACATGAAGGACACTTTAATGTATATCGGACTTTAACATACGAATTTGAAATATGAATGAAATTAATCTAAATCCTGATAAATATATCTTTGATCCGATTTCCTTCTCAGCAAAATAAAAGGAGCAGTAAGCATAGCTAAATCACAAAGTAGATAACAACGAAATTTAACGACGTTCTGTCCGCATCGGTCTTGAAAAGGGGCACATCCTGAAGCAAAAAGGGCACTTTTTGGTTTGTTTCAAAAGCGTGGGGGGCACGTGCCTCCAATACGTGCCCCCCTAAGGTTGCTACGTATTGCTACGGTTGCTACGTATCTGTTTTCACGACTGCTTTTGACCACTGACAATTTCATATTTTCATATTTCATATTTTAAACATATTTATACAGGGTACAAAATTCAATAAATATTGTTTTACAATTTGGCCCTGTCAAAAGTAAAGTTCCTAATAAAATACCTATAAACAAATTAGATAAAAATTTACACCTGAATACAAAAAATATCAGTACAAAATTAAAGATTTTCGTACCCCAACTGTCTCAACCTTGATTTAAAAGAGTAGACCGAGGGAGCCGCTTTGATATTGTCGTTAAGCATGTTCCACACTTTTGTACCACGGTAAGAGAATGCCTTTTGGCCACTTACTGTTCTCATTAACGGTACTGCAAGATCATTTTTAGTGTTTCTTAGCTCACGAGTGTGGAAATCTGATAGTCTTACGAAAAGATCACTGATGTACTGTGGTGCTAGATCGTTTAAAGATTTGTACATCATAGTAGATGTTTCTTTCAAAATCATTTCTTTGATGGGCAACCAGCCTAGTTCTTTGCGTAACGGCACAGATGGTGCATCATAAGGACTACCCGTAACGATTCGGGCAGCCCTGTTTTGCAGTTTTTGTAGAGACTCTATTCTAGTAATACCACTACAGCCCCAAACGGAGCAGCAATAGTTTAGATGTGTACAATTTTCGACATTGCGAATCAAGATCGAAGTGGACAATGTTTAACCACTATTTGAGAAATTCAAGCTTTTCACGACGTCATGCTATGCAAATGAGATATGGCAATTGCCTGATAGATAAACATCCTCAGTAAACTTTTTGAAAATTTAGAAAAAAATTTGAGGACAACGCTAGAACCCTTCCTCCACAGCAGCCACAGAAACGGGGGACAACTTTTGGGAAACCCTGTACAGTAGCTTAAAAATAAGACTAATATCCTAAATTAGATGTCACCTGAGATTTGCGATTTCGCGAAATTCCTTTACAAAATACTTCTATTGTTGTTATACGCGAGCATTTGCAGGTGACATCTTATTTGAGACCGACTATAATTTGAGCACAATAAACTTTCACATCAACACATCTCTCTTAAAATTTTAAAGTCTGATCTATAAGAACACTTACAAATAATGTTTTCTTAACTCATGGTAACCAAAATGTCGTTGTTCACCTCTAGGAATTTTTGATGTACTGCCTCCAGTCAAAATATTCTGCGATCAAAGAACTGCAGACAATTGAAAACTTCTACTTAACGGAATCCTTTTAATGTTATTGATCGTACGACCAGTCTTTGAAGAATCATTTTTGTGTTTTGCACTTGTTTTCTAGCATAGGTTCCAAATCTTTAAAAAGGCTGGTGTAGAATTGAGTGACCTATTTCTTTGAACTGAATGACTTCAAAGAAACTTTAGCTATTTCTCTATAATTCTACCGTTGGACTTTTCTGAAATCTTCAATATTTTCAGAATTAGAGTGTTTTTCTTCTTTTTCAAGAATTCAACAAAAAATTTAAAAAAAAACTTAAAACCATCGTAATTTCTAAACTGTTTGACGCAACATGAAGTAATTTCGAAGAAAGCCATAGTTTATGAATGCCTACAATATGGTATCAAGCAAAAGTCTGTCACTCATCTGGTTTATTATTTAGAAATTTGATGACATCACATCCTCAAATGAGCTGAAATGTAAGATACGCTGTAATTTCGAAAAATATTCAAAATTTCTGGAAAGTCCAACGGTAGAATTATAGATAAGTATCTAAAGTTTCCTTCAAGCCATTCAATCAGAAGAAATAGGTCATTGAATTTTACACCCACCTTTTTTACGCTGAGTTAAAGATTTGGAACCTATGCTTTGTTTTCTTCAGTGGGTGCAGGGTGCAGGGCTAGAAAGGGCTCCTGATTCTTTTGAAGATACATACCTGAGAGGTGTCTATACGATATACAGGGTGTCCCAGAAAAATTGTGCCCTGTTTGTCTGAAGATCGTGACAAAACGGCAAAAGATTCTCGCCAAACTTTTGCATGATGGTGCTCTTCAGATGTTCAATTAAAGTTTGCAACCATCCCCATAAAAATCCGTTGAAAAATGATGGAGCTATGACCTTCAGGAGACCAAATTTGTCCGATTACTGAAACCAACATTTGTCTAAACCAAACATTTGTCTTACTATTTTGCAGCGATAAATAGCTTTATGGAATGAAAATGAAACAGCAGCCTCCAATGTCATAGCTCTCGTGACAATTCCGATAGAGTTCCACTATTTCTGACCTCACAGAAATTATTTCTTACCTCACGTGAAGATACTTGTCACTGCAAAACAGTAAGGCAAAATGGCCGACTGCTGGTTTCAGTCGTCAGGCAAATTTGGGCTTCTGAAGGTCGTAGCTCAATCATTTATCAACGGATTTTTACGGGGATGGTGGCAAACTTTAATTGAACATCGGAAGAGCACCATCATGCGAAAGTTTGGCGAGAATCTTTTGCCGTTTTGTCGCAATCTTCAGACAAACGGGGCACAATTTCTTGGGACACGCTGTAATAATGCACAAGTTGTCTCTAAGACTGTCACAGAATGGCTTACAGTTACCAGCAGAGCAGCAGTGAAGATTTAATTAAATTAAAACCAAAAGACCGTTTCGAAAAATTATCAAGATGTTTGTCGTTTCGGTTTCACCATATTTGAGTTTTCTAATAAAACTGCTATTTTGTAGCGATGCAACGATTGATTTTAGTCAATAGGCGATTACCCCTTTCCTTGCATTTTTTGAGGGCAGAAAAAACCATCTACTTCATCTAAATCTTAAAACTGTGTAGCCAAATTTCACAAATGTCAAAAAATGATTTTCGCTGATGTGTAAAACGGCCAAATTCACTTATATGTGATAGTTAGTAAACGTTGCACATTTTGTAGAAGATTTTAACCCTGTATCAACCACTTTTGATTTCAAGGAGAGAAATTGAAGGTTGTGTAACACTCACAGGCGTACGGGATGCCCAGAATTTAGGGGGGCTTGGCTTAGTATTGATCTTGTCCGAATATGATGTCTTCATTGAGATAAAACTGCTCAAAGGGAGCCTTAATTGCGATAAACTTCATCTGATTAGGTGGCTACAACCTTTCCAGTCCCTATGCCTTCTACGCCTATGAATACTGTAGCTATTTTGAGGAAAATATTCTTGTTTTAGGCCGATAAATCATCAACTCCTTTCTTATAACTATGTAAATGCTTTAGACGTATGTATTTGCTTTTAGACCTATTCTTTTTTCTGACTTATTTGCTTTTTAAGATGCCTTACTCTTAGCTAACACATTGGGAAATCCTAAAATAACTGCTAGAGGCACCACCACTATGAAACATCAGAAAATGTTTCCCATGTAAAACGTGAATCATGTAATGTTCTTGAGGTTCACGACCATCAGATTCACATTGACTGATCTTACTGGTGTTCGTAAATTTTATCAAAAGGAGGGACAATGAGCAGGAGTCTTTGATACAGTAATTTCTGGTACCCGCTAGACATGAACAAAAGTGCAGTCATTGTTTAACTGTCTTTGTTCATCGTTTAATCGACATTGTTAATTGTTTACAATCCTGAAAGACAATCGAATTAATACACTTAACCGCCTTTTGTTAAACAACCTGACGTGTTAGGTCGTTTGTAGGGTTGGTTTTTTGAAGCCATATTTAAACTTGTTATCAAATTGTTTTCAACACTGTTTTAAAAGTTATTTTTTCTCTCATCAAGGTACATCAGCTATGTAATAATTTTTGCAAGAGATACATCACAGCATTGAAAAGCAAAATGCCACTTGATTTGATTCCAGAAGATGATCAAAGGAAAGATAGAACACCTTCTAAAGAAAGTGAAGAACCAAGAGCTGAAGATTTTCATGAAGAACTGAGATCATTGCAAGAGGTTTGTCAGAAACATTTACTTATAGGCAGAAGCAAAAGGGATCCCTTCTTTTAAGAATTGTACTGATATAACCAATTTGTGAAATTTGACATCCTTTGCCATTGCAAAAATTTTGGTCCACTTCTCCAAGAGCTGATAATTTTCATGAAGAACTGAGATCATTGCAAGAGGTTTGTCAGAAACATTTACTTATAGGCAGAAGCAAAAGGGATCCCTTCTTTTAAGAATTGTACTGATATAACCAATTTATGAAATTTCACATCCCTCGCCATTGCAAAAGTTTCGGTCCACTTCTCCAAGAGCTGATGATTTTCATGAAGAACTGAGATCATTGCAAGAGGTTTGTCAGAAACATTTACTTATAGGCAGAAGCAAAAGGGATCCCTTCTTTTAAAAATTATACCAGTATAACCAATTTATGAAATTTCACATCCTTTGCCATTGCAAAAAGTTTCGGTCCATTTCTCCCGCAACGAAATAAACGTTTCAGAGTGTGAAGACCTGGAACAGTTCAGGTCACTTCAGCTCAGTTAATTTTATGATTCCACGACATACAAATGCCATTTAGAGAACCACAAAGATGTTGTGGAGCAGTGGTGTAATCCTATGACTTTGCAGCCAGAACAGTCAGGCGGACAGAACTCCATACCCGGTAGAGCCCACCACTTGAGCGTCATGATAAGGGGTCGCGGACTCGATTGGCGCTTAGCTACTTCTGTGATCCCAGCACTTGGCGCTAAAAACCGCAACTTCTCACCCTCACAAATAAACTGCATCAAAACAACAAATTACAATAAGGAAATATACAAACCAGCAAAATAACAACCTTACAGGAGGATTTGTATGCAGGTGATTTCTTAAAAGAGGAGCTCTCTCAATAAATAAACTGATCGAAGAGAGAACACCTCCCGGGGTAAAGCAAAACTTCGTTCTGCTGCTACTGTTGCTCAGAGCGCTTATTTTATTCTAGCAGTTCTTTTGTCACAGAAAACAATCCCTTCAAGCCATGCTTTCGAAAGCAAAATGTAGCAATCAATTCCCATTTTCTTTAAAGGGGCTCCGTCGTCAAAATGTAAACAAAGCGATGATTTTTGCAGTTTTTGAAATGTAATATCACACAGGATTTTCGTATTTTTTTCACAATGAAAGTTGCTGTTTGGGCGTTAATCCTTGTACTTCACTAAGGAACAAACCAAACATTCATATCTTCTACTATTGCTCGGATATAAGTGGATTTTTAACGGTCACTTTTTGGTGGCTTGGGTGAAGCCACCAAACAAACTGCAGAGAACAATGGATGAACAATGGATAATCCCCAACCCGTGCGAGTTTACGGATTTGTTTACTGTTTGACGACGGAGCCCCTTTAAAATCATTTTTCTAAGATTCGTCGATATGCCACCTTCTTGCTCAAATTGTTAGAATATAATCTTTATAATGCTGTTGCTACAATATTTATGTTAAATTGATTGATTTTTGTATACAAATAATTCCCAACAACAGAGTGGCTCCGAATGACAAAATGATGATTAATTTGTAAGCGACAAGCCTAGTTGTTTTACCACAGCGTCGTCCCCGGGGCCTCTTCCTGGGGACGAGGTTGGTTTTACCAAAATAATCGCAGACAATTATGCACAATAACAAGTAACGAATAATTTTAACTTGATGCTATATAAAAGTTTTTTAGTTTTCATGGCAGATAGTGTGTTACTGGAATTTCCGAGTGAATTTGCTGGTTTTCCTTGCTACGATCCTGTCCATCTTCACATTTTGTGGTGGCCAATTTATTTATTCATTTGAGCAAAATGCTTCAAGCGATGCTCAGTGCAGGCGTTAAAGTTAAAGAATAATCTCGACAAAAGTACAGATAATGCCATTTTTTGTCAGTTGATGACTTTCATAACTCATATAATGCTTTGTTCATGTGGTACACTAATTTGAGAAAGTTCTTTGTGCCAATAAGCCTGGTGGATTACGACTAAATTACATTTTCATCTAAAGCCACTGATTCTGTGCTTTTCCAGCCTTAGCCGTTACGCATACCATTGAAGACTATTAAGCCATTTTGATACATCTCTGTATAATTTAAACAATGGCGTAGCACCTCCTTCATTTTTGCCAGACGGTATCTTATCTGCACAATCCATAAAGGGATTAATCCTTATTTTGTTTGATAGCCTCATGTCAATTTTTCTGAGGTTACTTACAATGGCCTTAATATTCCCGTTCTCGATTTTCTCCGCTTATGGCCGACACTGCTCACTCTCACGAGATAGGTTTCGTAGCAAGAGAGGTCGCTGCTCTGTTTGCAGGTTTTTTGCAAAGGCTTTGCCTTACCAGACAGCCCAGACAGCCGCACCGTCAAAGGACTTTGTACAGTGCTTGAAATGTCAGATATCAACTGAAAGTTTTTTTAAATGAATGTATAGCAAAGCAAGTGGCATTTTGAAACTGGCCAATGAGAAAATCCTGCTCTAGAATTGTCTTGTGGCCAGAAAACTTTCAGTTATAAAAATAACAAACTCCTTTGCAATGTGCGCTGCTCAAAACCAAAACTGATTGAAGGAAATCTCAATTTGAAGAAAAGAACATTGACGAAATTCTAGTTTTAAGGTGTCATGCTCGTGGAGATGTTCCAAACAGGCTTTCGCCAATCGCAGCCTGTTTTTTTTTGAAAAACCAGTTAGAGCCTAGGGAAAAATTGGTGTATTGTTGGGGAGATGAAGTGCTGACCCTATTGTTTTGATACATTGTGTTTCAGCTTTGTTGAGAGCGAATCGACGTTGGGCTCACGTTGTCATGCGCGTCACTGCTTTTGTTTCTTCCCTTGTTCTCAACGGTCAAGCTAATTTGCATGTTACACAAGTGAAGTAAATGGCTACTACGCATGCGATCTGGAGCCCTTTTTGGGGGATTCCCTGAGGCTCTCAACTTAGCCTGTTCGTATCCCCAACAAGTAAGCCAATGCAATGATAATGCGGTTGCTTGAAAGTACGAGAAAGAACTCTCTCGACCTCCTTGGTCTATTGTATGTCATAAGTTATCCATTTCATTAAGGCCTGTTTTGAGTATTAACGTATTTACATTGTTATTAATTCTCTTTAAGGCAATAATATACCGCCTCCTATTGTTAAATATCAACTTGTGGGTTGCTGTTGTTTTCTTTGCATGAATGCTATCCTTTTCTCTATGTTTTCTCTTCACGATTTAATGTATCGAACAGATTCTGCATTTTATTCTTTCTTTCTTTTCTGTTACAATGTGTTTCAATATGTTTGACATGTGGTTTGAATTTCTTCCGTCTTGACCAGTTTAATCATCTTGAAGTGTTTTCATTATTTCCTGTCCTTTTATTCTCTTTTGAGGAAAGAGAAAATCTTTGATAATTATTTTATTTTCAATTTTTCAAGTGACGTTTTTGTCGAGTTGCAAAATTCTTCATGTTACGAACCATTCATTCAGCATACCTATTCGAAGCTCAAAGATTTATGTTTTACCTCAGTTTTTGCGGTTAACGAATCACGTGACTTTGCAGTCAAGCCACGAGGACAAGCAGGACACCAAGTGTGCATCAGTGTTAACTTGTTCTCAGTAGTGAGACACCTTGGTGTTTTGAATTTATTTTTCATTTGTAATGAGCCACCTTATCACCGATCCACGAATTGATTTTTAGTACTGGCACCATCTGGCACCATCTTTTCATAAATTTAAACACAATTTTAAAGATACCACAAATCCTATGTGTCCGACAAATGATAGAGGCCCCCTAAGGGATCTCGGGCTCCGAGTCTCCAGGGCATATTTCTATGGGCTCCGGGCTCCCAAAGGCAAAATTGCCGTGCTCCAGGGCTCCATTGCATACTTTTCAGGGCTCCAGGGCTCCACTTCATAAAATTAGTGAAAAAATGATTTTGTCAGTTTTAGCAAGCCGCGTAGTGCCAGACTGCACTCGTTGTTTCTTGAGCGAGAAAGTGCAGTTTGTTGTTTAAACTGGATATGCGCAACTAAAGTTGATAACAAGCACGAGTCCCTTAGAAAATACCGGATGTCTCAAAAATGTATACAAATTTGGTTGACTCCGAATTTAGCTTTAACCAATGGCTAATCACTCTCAAAATGTTTCTCGAAAGTTACCTTTAACATGATACCTCGTTTGTTGGTATTGGTGCTTCTTGAAAGCTCAAATTTGGGTGCACTTGCAAACCAAAGCTTTGGCCTTTTGGCCTAGGCAAATTCCTGAAGCACATCGAAATTAAGAACTGAAATTAATGAAAAATTAAGAGATTTCCCAATGGGTGACTGGGGGGGGGGGGGGGTGACTTCTGGAAAACAGAATAACACAAGATCCAACATTGTTCAAATTTCATCAAGGCTATCGTTGATTTATACGCTGTGCCTTAAGAAATTGCCAAGGCCAAAAGGCTAAAGCTCTGGTTTGAAGGAAGAGGCACCTTTGAGCTTTCAAGATTAACTTGTCTGCTCTCAAAGCACCAATACCAACAAACAAGGCATCTATATTCAAGTTAACTATCAAGAAACATCTTTAGAGTGATTATGCATGGATTAAAGCTAAATTCACAGCGCTGGATTCAATCAAATCCGTATACATTTTTTGGGACACCCGGTACTTTGGGTTATCTTGGTATTGTTTAGAGAGCTTTTGAGCTTTTGGGCATAGGCGTAGGAAATAGGGGGCTGGGGGGGCTGCAGCCCCAAACGTCAGGAAAATTTGCAAAAATCAGCCACAATCGGGCAAAAATCCGCCTCAATTCGGGCAAAATTTTCTCAAACAATGGATTTTTGCCGGGCAGCCCCCCCCCCTAAATTTTATCTCCCCCTACGCCGATGCTTTTGGGTTAATGCATCTTGTGAAAAACGGAAAGACCACTCTATCGATGAAGGCATCTTTCATTTGCTGAAACCAATGAGTTCCTTCATACAACTGTAAGAGAAGCTCAAGAGTAGTCAAGTTTTCGTGGGCAACTATGTGGTCCACAAGGCACGATGTCTTCACAATTAGCTCATTTATAAGACTATTAAACCATCCATTTTAGCACTGTTAATTATGGAATCAGGGGATGCCTTCTATGCTAAAATAAAAGATATCTCTTTAAAAAATATTTCTCACGCTCTGACTTATAGAATGACTGCCACTGTCACAAAATTATAAAAGTATGATATTGGGAGATGCATTCTGAGCCGAAGTAAGGGGCTTGGTCCCAAGAATTTTCCTGTTGGCAAAACCTCATGTCAATGCCCCTTACTTAATTTACCCTGGCCACGCCACTCCCTTTGAGGTCTGAAAGTAGATTGTTTGCAACAGTGGCGTGGCCACGAGGGGGGTATGGGGGGCAATTGCCCCCCCCCCCACTTTTGTCAAAACAAGGTCCTCGAGATTCCTCTAAAACCGACGAGGAGAAAATAGCTGGGTATAGGTTGGGCCCCCCGGCCCGGGGGGGGGGGGTTGTTGTTGTTGTCATTGCTGTTGCTGTTGTTGTTGCGATAACTGGGACTATTTCGTGAGTCTAGTGAGACACCTTGGTGTTTTGAATTTATTTTTCATTTGTAATGAGCCACCTTATCACCGATCCACGAATTTGATTTTTAGTACTGGCACCATCTGGCACCATCTTTTCATAAATTTAAACACAATTTTAAAGATACCACAAATAGGGTATTGTTTTCAAAGTTTTACTCCGGGACAGGGTATCATTTTCGGGAATTTTACTCCGGGACAGGGTGCCTTTTCAGATTTTCCAGCGGCACGTCCCTGTATTTTTGTAAATCAAGTACCCCCCCCCCGGGAGGTTGGGTAAGAAATAAGAATTTTCCGAGAAAGTAAAATCTTCCATTTTAGCACTGGCAAGCATGATATTGGGAGATGCATTCTAAGCCAAAGTAAAAGATCTATTTAAAAAAATTTTCCTCGTGCTCTGATTCATAGGATATAACTGTTCACAAAACTATCAAAGTTTTCTTGTTGCTAATGGCAAGCATGGTATTAGGAGATGCATTGTAAACCAAAGTAAAGGGCTTGGCCCCAAAACTTTTCTTGGGGGCTTTGCCCCTAGCCCCTTCGTTTCAGTTCCCCCCACTTAATTTACCCTGGCCATGCCACTGGTTTGCGAATATAAATCTCCTTGCATCATTATCTGTTTGTCAATTTTCACTGCAAGTTCTGATCTTTTTACCACAGGGAAGAAATACGCTCTGGCGCAATGAGCTATAAATATTGTTCAGAAAAAAGAACAAAATTCCTAGCGCATAAGGATTGAAATTCTAACTGAAAGATTTCCAATCATAAGTAAATGGCCAGATTTCCAGAAACAATGACTCGAAGAAACCTGAAAACTTCAAAAATTCATTTCAAAGTTTTTGTTGAGATCTACTAACAAGCTCAAATTGTTTCACACCTTATTCATATAGTTTTCGTAATTAAATGTTGTCCGTTTTTTGCTTGGCCTTCGCAAATAAAATTGTTTGAGACAAAGGGCTCCACATGGAGAAAGCGATGGGCTCCAGTGCTCCACCCTTTAGGGGCCTCATGATAGTATTGAAGATACGGAACACTTCTTGTTGCTCTGCCCTTGTTTTGATGTACAAAGACGAGACCTCCTCGCTGGAATCTATGCATTAATACGACCACTTGGATATGTAAATCTTGCAAATGAAGCTTTACTACAACTTTTATTGTATGGCAATAAAGATTTTCCTATTTCACTAAATAGACAAATTCTTGAGCTAACGCTACATTTTATCCATGAAACTGGTCGATTCGAGTGAATTTCTGTAGCCACTTAACCATCCCTTCATAAGCCACCCTTTTTTGTCCCATAGTTAAAGTAGTTTCTTTTCCTTTATTATCTTTATTTAATGGCCTCGGGGTAGACACAGCCTTTTGCTCCCTGGGGTTGATCGTCCTAGTAGTATTGTAGAGTAATTTTGTAAGTAATGTAGTTCGTAATTTGTATTGTAAATTTTATTTGGAATATATTATATAAAAAAAATATTTTTTAGTAGCAAGCCACCTTAAGTGCAGATCCACCTGAACTTCCATGGGCAATCCCAAGATCCACCTTAAGATTACTCTCAACAGTTGGCCAAGACGAGAGCCTTGGGGAACACCACAATTATTATCACTTATGTCAGATGAATCACCATTTACCCTGCAAAATCGTTCGCGGTTGTTTAGATAAGAGGCTAGCCAGTCATCATGTTTAAGCCCACTTGCAAGGTTTATCATCACTTTCTTTTCTTCAAGATTCATTGAGTGAAACCATGATGGAATACTTGTTTCAGAATTTGTATCTTTATCGTCTGTGAAAAAAGTTTCAGATGCAGATATGGCTTTTAAGGGACTTCATTACTTTCCGAAACTTTTGACGTCATGTTTATACCACATGGGCCATGTGACATGGCTTTCGAACATGTGATTTATTCACTTTTTTACACGTGGGCATTAATTCTGTGATAATAAATTGTCTTTTGTCTCAGTACGAATTTATCCTGAGAATTGTTGTGTGCAGTTATGATCAGCTATTTCGTCTGTCACTTCTGTTAAGCGATTTTTGTTTCCACAAGTCAGCCATCGTCAGCAGTTCTTGGCTTTATTTAGACCTTTTCCCGTTACTATTTTTGAGCTTGTTGCTTGATGCCAGTTGGCTG
This sequence comes from Aurelia coerulea, assembly GCA_039566865.1. Classification (NCBI taxonomy): domain Eukaryota; kingdom Metazoa; phylum Cnidaria; class Scyphozoa; order Semaeostomeae; family Ulmaridae; genus Aurelia; species Aurelia coerulea. The sequence continues at coordinate 29,660,893 of CM076945.1, read as the reverse complement.
GTTGATATAGTACTTCTGCAAATGATATTTCTTTGGGATATTTCACAGGGCTCTCAAAAATCCTATTAGATCATGCTATACTGGTATACAGCTCGATCTTCCCTAAAGATTATTTGATGAGGTATAGCTGCGTGGTCTATTCACTATTCAATATGACCCAAAAGACACGTATTTTTTCATAAGAAACTGCTTATAAGAAACTCAGACTCACAGATCTCCAAAAAATTAAGAAACTCCAGCTTTTTTTCTTTATTCTCACTTGTTTCCTGTATCCATGCTGTATCCTATCACCCAGAAAGTACTTGAGTAATGTCTACACATAGGACAGGCTTCAAAGCACCTTGTTTTGAAATGTTCAGGAGGGCACAGATCTGATAGTTTTAAGAAACTTTCAATACTGGCCCAAATTCTTATTTTCTTATAAAAAGTACGCATAGTACTGATCATATTAAACCTGTCCTGGATTTTAAAGTGTTCTTGAAGAGACTTCGTCCTTGAAATTGTAGAAAAGGACCCAGAAATTGGTAAAAAATTCATGAAACTATATCGCTCAAGATCTTTAGGCTTGCTGGTTCAGATCTACCCTGGGTACCAGACTCTTTCAGATCTAACTAGGCCGCTGATTGTTGTCAATTGACCTTTCAATTTAGATACAAAGATTAAAATCTTTCTCATCTCATATTAAGAGCTTCAGGAGTCCTTGTGCCCAACTGCCTTCATGAAGGTTACAAAACTTTATGATTACTCTTGTGATAGAAATTAATGGTAGAACAGAGTGCCCGAAATGCTGTTCTTGGACACGTGACATCTAATTTGAGTGAGATTTTGGTGGTAATGGCCGTGGGGTAGACACAGCCTTTTGCTCTCCGTGGTATCGTATGGTAATCTACATATCTAGTAGTATTGAACAGTAATTTTGTTAGTAGTGTAGCTTATAATATGTATTGTAACTTTTTATTGGAATATATAAAAATGCGGTTGTGTAGTGATGCTTGCTCAAGTTTTAAAACCTAGGCGCTAGCTCCAAACACGCACACTAATCCATAAATTGATACCGAATAAGTTGACTACCATAATTGATTGTGATAACTAAAAGCACCTGTTAAAACAATTTCAAAATTCCCCTTACACACAAACGAGGCTGAAATGACGGAATATGGGCTTGCGGATAGCCAGATATCATACTTTCGAAATGGCAATATGTTGATGTATATTGAAAGGATTTTGCAACAGAATGGTATGATAGGTGTTTAGAACGATGCCTTCTTATGTTTGTAGATATTTTTTCAATAGATTTGATGTATTACAGGCTTTTGCCGGTTTAAAGTAGCTAGGAGACAAGGAAGAACATCGTCCATGGGAGCTGTTGCAGGTACACTACTAAGCAACGACTTACCTCACGTTGTCTAGAAAATTAATTTCATCGTTTGTCTGTTATTTCAGTTATTATGTTGATAACTTTAAAATATCTCTGGACTTAAACAATGGTGTTTATCCAATGCATTTGGCTAGACTTTATAGAGAGACTGTCCCCTTGTTGTTGGACAATGAGCTTCGAGTGGATTTGGACTAAAAATAACAATGGAACCTTTCAATTCTCATGATGATCGAAAATGTTATCAATAATGGCACCACGAGGTTGAGAACTAACTGTTGAAATTAAAATAAGGTAGACATAATCATAAGGTTATTGGTACACAACATTATTGTTTCCTACTGCTCATCATTTCTAGATTTCTTCATCAAAAAGTGATCATTCTGTTATAATTGTTTCGTCAAAATGAGCAATGTGCCATGTTCATTAGACCCAGATAAACACTGGCCTAATTTAAAGTGCAGACTTTGTCTCCAGGCAACAAGGCCTCGTTTGCATATCAGCCATGTTTTGCCATGTACATTAAGTCGTATGGAGCCCGTTTATATTGGGCATAAAGCGTGTGAGTAAAGGACACTGTTTATTTGTAGAAGTGAAAAGATGAAAGATGTTGAAAGTTTTTAGTAAGTAAATGATTTTGATGTTTTATCTTCTGGCTTTTAGACTGTTATTTAGGTACGAAATGGCTGTTTACATATTTATGTGGCTAATAGAAGCACTTAACAATGGTAACCGAAGCCTTTAAGTGCAAAATGTGCTATGCTCTAGAGAGATTAAGATACTGGAAATCTCATTGGTAATCGTCGCTTTTAGTATTTGCTTTAAAGGTCATTTTGTTGTTCATCAGACGAACGAATTAACTCTAACGACCAACCGAATTTCGTAGAAGTTCATAAGTACCGTATGAGATAAAACTCAATCAAAGATGGTTACAGCATTCAGCTATCTTTACCAAAAGAAGAAGGCCCAACCGCAGTTATAACGATGGCCTAGCTGATGCTTCGATACAAGAATGACTTCTGTGAGTCACTAATTCCCCTTCTCTTTTCCTCAAGCCTCAGCTGCAGTCTGAAAGGCATTTCTATGTTTTACATCATTGCATTGTTGGCAGTACAAATGATTGTAGATCTCATGAATATGTATTTCAGTGTGGCAATGCAGAAAGGGCGGACCAACGGACCTTTAGCTTGCCAGCTGCCCTAGTTTGTCATATAGAAACGCCTGATAGGGTGCGGTTTTTAGCTCAACGTAGAGGTAAGGAAGACCAAAGTGAGTCCGCGACCCGTTGTCATGAGGCTTAAGTGGTTGGGCTCTACCTGGAATCAAACCCTGTCCGCCTGACTGTTCTGGCTGCAAAGTCAAAGGATCACACCACTGCGCCCAAGGAGGGCTTCTTGGCTAAATTTTGGGTAGGGGTCTGCCGCGAGCATATTCAAAGCTGACTGGACTAATTTTACGAAAATGGTACCCTTGCCTTGACCAATTTCTAAAAAAGTGATACCCTTGGCTAGATTCATTTCCAGGCCTTTCGAGTCAGCTCAAAATTTTTGGTTTGAGCTCGGAAATTTCGAAAGGTTGATTTTATTCATTCAACTAGTTTGTTATTAACCAAAATGGGATGCCAGACTGCTAAATCAAGACCCCGTTTAAGGCCCAAGGAGGAAAATATCAAATGTTAACCAATTTCTGGATCTGTTCCATGGAGCTAGGGAGGTTTAAAGTTGTGAATTTAACGCATCGCGCGCAGTTTCTGTTCTGTCACGCTTGGCTAGACTAGAAATTTGGAAAAAGTACACACTTGAGCGCGGCACATCCTGGGCACATCCCCAGGTACCTTTACTATGGAAGAAGTTCAAGGTGTCAAAAGCGTAGCATTAAAGTTGTAGGTACACGTAATTTAAAGGCACACTTTCGTGGCTGTGATTGGCTAGTTGCAATGTTTTGATCATTATCAAAAGACCTGGCCTTGGAATAATTACCAGCCTTTATGCTCATTGCTCATACTTTGTTTCAAGAACAAAGGGATTCAGATCGTTATCACCTTCACGAATTTCTGTGTACAGTGAAATTACTGAAGCTTGCCTAATTCTTTCCAGATTTATTCTATTATTCATCCAATCAATGCCACGACAGTGTGCCTTTAAGAATGTTTCAGTGCGCAACATCTACCAGATACAATGTAACCTTGGCAACAACGTCCCAACGGTTGAGAAGCGTACTCATTCGTCATTCAATTTCCACAAACATATCCACGAAAGATACCCATAGAAACGTTAGAAAAATAAAGCTAACCTCCTTTCCAGATCACTCGCTGTAAGCCTCTTTCAAGAGTTAAGCCAGATCGATGATAGAGTGATTGACATCTTGATTCTCTTGACTAATTAGATGAGCGGGATTCGGTCTGATGATGCTCAACTTAACACATGCGATTTTAATTTGCTCTCTTGGTCTCTCAAGGCGGTTTATGGTCTTATCATTCAATGAATGAACTGCTGAGTAAATACAAACAAATATGTCTTCGTCCTACTCATCAAACACAGCTATTGATAGAATTTGGTACCCTTGCATCTATCAGAGAAGTCTATATCAGGTATGGTATGACATCTAATACGTTCTTCGGTTGCTTGATTTTCTGTACCTCTTCGCGCTCTCAGCTGGCGTAGTCGTTTTGAAAGAGGGGAACGTTTTATCTGGCTTGCATTAGGCTTGCTGTCCTGTCCCCTTTCCAAGCAGTCGTTGCCTATTGCTGATGCGATATTTAATACATTCTTCGGTTGCTTGATTTCCTATGCGTCTTTGCGTTCTAGGCTGGCGTAGTCGTTTTGAGAGAAGGGAAGGTTTTATCTGGCTTGTATTAGGCTTGCTGTCCTGTCCACTTTCCAAGCAGCCGTTGCCTATTGCTGATACGATATTTAATACACTCTTCGGTTGCTTGATTTCCTATACCTCTCCTCGTTCTCAGCTGGCGTAGTCATTTTGAAAATAGGGAAGGCTTCATTTGGCTTACATTAGGCTCAATACCCTATCATATATCCGTGCAATCTTTGCTTTCTATGAGCAATTGTTTGGTATTAGATATAATTTTCTTGACCAATTGAGTTCCTTACCTCTTTGCGTAGCAAGCTGGTGCAATCGTTCTAAAAGTGCAGAAGGTTTTATCTGGCTTGCATTACGCTTACTACCCAATCGTCTATCCGTGCAATCGATGCTTTCTATAGACAAAGTTTGATATTAGATCTAGTTTCTTGACCATTTTAGTCTCCGCCTCTTTGCAAACCATGCTGGCGCTTGCTGTTTCCGTTTACTGCCCCATCTGAACCTATAACTGCTTCAAGGAAAGGTAACAGGCGTTGCTCGCTCAGAATTGAAAACTTCTCTTGCATGAAAAGAATTTTACATACCTTTAACGAAGTATGCTTTGCTCTTGCACCTTGATTGCTAAATCCAGCAAGTTCTTATCATTCTAAAATAAGCTATTTGTTTCCTCATTGCAAATCTACCAGCTCTTTATTGATTAGAAATAACAATTCGACAAGAAGGCTAGGCCATAGCTAACACTGAAATGCTAGAAATGAAACTGGACGACTCCAACACAACTCGAATTTTATCTTTAAGTCTCGTTGTATCACATTTTGCATGGAGAGTTGAACAATGCTACACCAAAAGTTTATTTCAATTGGAACACACAATCGAATTTAGTTTATAACAGCCTTTTTCCAGGCTTCCATCTGTGTTCCTTCCTCACTCAAATCCTATCAGCAGTATTGACATGGAATTTGTCTTCGCAAACTACCCCTACCCTTCTTTGCCACTCTTTCTTTGGTAGATTCTTATCGCGATGCTGAGTCATAAATGTGTTTAAAGTCTGGGTATCTTTGCAATACTCTTGATTTCCAGGAGCTCAGAAAACCTTTGAGTTTTGTTGAAGTAACCAAAATCTGCTAAGAAATTTCGTTGATCTCTTTAGATCGGTATTGCAAGGTTCTTCCATTAGATTGATAAAGATATCGACTGTTTTGGAAGGCCTTGGTTTTGAAGTTTGTTTCTTCAAAGTTGAGACTTTATGCTCAAAGGGTGTGGCAAGCAAGTTTCTGGTAGAGAAATTCTTCTTTTGCGGCACACTAAACTGTGCAGGTTTACTATGCTGCTATCATATCATTGCTCTAAGAACCTCCACCAATGACGCTTTCTGCAGACCTCTGTGACTATAGGAACCTGTGAATATGTGATAACTTGTCCCTTCAGCTCTTTAGGTTCTGATGTGGAAGAAATACTTTCAACACAGAGAAATGTTTGGTTGAAACAATTCGTCATTCGTTACAATGCTGTGAACAAATTCTGATATATGAAACTTGCAGTATTTTTGGTTCTGAGATTGTTTTGCTTCACCTAGGAAGAATTGTTCTCCATGCTCACTGTTCATTTGTCCAATAAAGATACCTCTTAGACAGAGGGACAGCGTTTTCTAGTGAAATTTATCAAGGAATGTTCTTGAAGCTACGGATATGTAAGAGGCTTTAAAACTATTGGCAAACAAGCTTCCTTCACATAGCTATAAGTGCGTCATGATCTTCAGTCCTTCTACGCAAGAGACGGCAAACTGTTTCCTCAATGCTTTGAAAGTAAACATGATAGAATTGTGGTATTTTGTGATACACGTTGCCAATGTTTTGACGGCCTAAGTAAGAGATTGCGTTCATTGTCTGTTTGCCTTTTGCAATCATTGAGTTTCACAAGAAGCATTGAGAATGCAGGGAGAACATTCGTTTAGCTAGCATCCTCTCAATAGTACTTTAAATCTGTCTTTATACTATACTATTTGTAACATTTGACATGCATCATCTAAACTCCTGACTCCTGCGAGCTTTGAAATTGAAACTCAGAGCAACCTGAAAAATAACAACTACCTTTTCTTCATATGAAAGAGATCTTTTCAGGCTTGTTCTCCTATCCTGATTCAACAAAGGCTATCCCAAACTTCGATCTGTCGCCGTATTTAGTAAAAATGGCGCCTGTTTGACAGTGGTATAAACACAACTATGTTAGGTGTATCACGCCTAGTTTTGCCAGTCACTTGCCAGAAGTAAGGTTTGCAGATATAACATTTGTCAGCATGAAGCTCTTTTTAATTGATTGGTTACGAAGTTGAAATACAGTAAACTGATTGTTGAATAGAAATGTTCTTAGCTCATGAAACGAAGGATACAGCATTTTGGTTATGAAAAACTTCGGGTTCCTTTGGTCAAAATGTATGAAGGAGTTCTCGTGGAATGCTGTCACGTAAATTGTTTTTGGATAGAGTTCGGCGTGATAGATTAATTGCGTGTGTTTTTTGCGTGCAGAATGTCGATATTTGTATTCTGGATTCCCGATTTGCATTAGTTTGTGATATACATGAAGCTGATTAAGCCGATATTTCTGCAGTTAATGTTAAAGTTAAGTGTTCTGCTGCTACATAAACGGTAAGTTAATGTAGCAGCATAACATTGCACCAGACTTGACTCTAATTTTAAAGCCATTGTAAACATAAGGCGATTACATAAGGATCCCTGCACCATTGTTTCATTCTCCCTGCCGGTGCGCTCGTGGTTGTGGTTTGGTGGGTGGTGGGCTGTTTGTGCGGGTTTTGAGGGTACTTCAGTTTTGCCTTGGCCTTTATTTTGTCCCGATTTAGTGTGCATATGTATCTCATTTTTTTGTTTTTGTTTTTTGTGTTCTATTATTAATTTATTGTTGATATTACTTAGAAAATTGTAAGTGGCATTTGTAGTGAGGACCCGGTGACCATGCGTCTTTCCTCGCTGCAAATGCCACAGTAACTTGCATTAACTTGTTGTTTTTAAGTTTTAGATTGATAAAAAAACATAAGGCATAAACATAAACATTGTAAACATGTTTTGAAAATGTTGTTGAAAATGCTTTGTTAGAACTCTCAAGAGATTCAAAATAACATTTGACTTTGATTCATCTTCTCAAACAAAAAGAATTCGTCTTTCGTCTTCATGGATGGCTAATGAAACAGACTTTTAAAGGGGCTGTACAACCCGTCCTCTCTGCGTGGCTCTGCGTGTCAAATCATCGAATGTGTTTAGGCTAAACACAACATAGCTAATGACAATCTTGCTCAGAGAATAGTAATCCAAAGTATCTGCGATAATCTTGGTGATCGAAGCTTTGGTGGAGGATTTGTTCTACTTTTCTAACGCGGAATATTTAAAAGTTTTAATGGATTTCAAAATTTCCATCACATTTCACAGACATAGACAAGAAAACACTGCAACGAAACCGGCCGCCATTAAAAACCCAAGGCTTTAGTCACGTGCGCGGGTTGTCCCGTACTTTCCTATTGTTTACAAAAATCTTGTTCAGCCCCTACAAGCAAGTCTATAAAACACCCCAATGCTTGGTTGACATTGCAGCAAAGAAATGCGTTAGCATTGAGATAACCTATTTTCTAAACTCAGTTTAACTGCATTTTTAGTTTTGTGACAAGAAGTAAGAACATTCTTTTTGATTCTTTTGATCCTTGATCCAGAGTTTATTATGTTCTGGCTGAGCTTGTGGCCATGTTAACAAAATCTGTTGCCAGTCTATTGTAAATTTGCGAGTAAAACTGCATCAATGTAGTCTTCCCCCAAACATACAATTTACAGGCTTTGAAACGCACGATATACTTGCTTGAACTTGGCAATCTCTCATAGTTCTCTGGTGTTTCCAGTTCCAAATGGAATTCGCATAATAGGTGCTACCACCATACCAAACTTTATTTTTAGTATTTTAGGGACAAAATACTAAAAACGTAGATAACAAAGTTTGTAAGAAGTTAACTACAAAACTTAAGTTACAGGAGAACTCATTCAACCGTCCCGTCAGCAAGACGGAAAGTTTAAATAATCTTTGGATAAGAATTTTGTTGCGTTGCATTGCATCCAACCTAATTCAGAAACCATTAAGTGGTCGTTCGATTGACGATTACGAAGTTTAGGTGGAGGTAAACATTCTGAGTTCTTAACATGACCACACCTCTAAGCATAAACTAACTCTTAATGAATTATGTTTTAATATTTTTCTCAGCCACATTTTCATTATCTTAATTGGCTTGACACTTAGATTTTACTAAGATTTTTGAGCAACTTGCATGATTGCATCGAAGTTTTAATCTTATATCATCTTGTTTGAAATACAATACATTATTAGCCTTCATCGCACTTTAGGACATTGGATAAGAAATTATAAGTGCTATAAGATAATTTCGTCAATAAGATTCACTTTGCAACGGAATAACGGAGCAGACAAATAGCATGGTACGCCAGCACTCAACTAATAAGAGCCCTTGAGCATTATTCCGCTTCGCTTTCTTGTTTTCAAGTAGCCACTCAGTGTTATCTTGAAAGGTAACGAACTATAAGAACTGATGTATTAAGTCAATCGGTTGCGTAGGCCTGAAAAGTTTCATAGTTCCTTTCAAAAATTTAAAGTTTTAGATTTATTCATCAAATCATGCCTCTACGGTTAGAGCTAAGAGCTTGCATGTTTTATTTGGGCTAAGAGTGTTCGAGTGAAATTTCTTGATGATTTGCTGATAACTTAAGGGCTATAAACCTTTGCAAGAGCGGCTTGAGCCATGCCCTTTTGATGCCTGTCAGTCATAGCCAATCAAATCAATCAATTCGTAACAAAGCAAGATTTCGCGTAATTTGACTGGTTAGAATTTTATGGCATCAAAAAAGTGGTCCAAGCAGTCTTCGCTACTATGCCAATGGTATGTATTGCCTTTGACAAGCCATTTCAATGTGACATTTCTAATCAAATGTAAACGGTCTCAAATAACTTTAGCACCCAGTTTTGGACGCAATTTTTCTCAAGTCAGCGTTCCTCCTGAGCAATAGTGCAGTGAAAATGAGTGTGCATGCCTTTCTCAACCCCCTCTTACTCATGACTGCACTTTGATCCATCCCCGCCTTTCTACTACTGGCAACGCCACAGTCATCACCAAAGAGCAAACTAGGATGCAAACATTTCTATTGCAAATAAAGATACAAATCTTGAAGGCAATTAACGGATATTTTTTTATTTGTAGAAACCAATTGTCAGTTGGCCAGCAAACGTTCTAGAGAGTTACCCACAGGAATCATGTTCCAGCGCAGTGCCTACATCTCCAGTTTGCCGAAGTGGATCATTTCCAAACAATCTTCCAAGTTGTGCGTTAGCAAGGAGACCAGAAGATGAAGGTAAGATACCTGTATTTAAAGCATTGGCTGCGTTTGCATTTGTTGTTAACGCTGGCTATCATCGGCATCGACAGATTCAAGAGTTGGAAGAAAATTCAGGATTGAACATTGTGTGCCTTGGCAATGAAGAAAAACGAGCATGAGGGCCTATGGCTACTTTGCTAATTGCTCATGATGTCGAACAACTTGTTCTCTTGACTTTCAAAGTTATTACGTCACACTTTGCCGAGTAGATATTGAGATCCAGCTTGGTCGATCTGCGTGACATCAGATGTGAGACAGACATTAACTTTTTCTTTCTAGTTTTACTTTCTAGTTTATTGCAGTTTTTGATATTTTTATTGCAGTTGTTGCAGAAGGTGTTGTGGCGCAGTGGTGTAATCCTCTGACTTTGCAGCCAGAGCAGTCAGGTGGACAGGGTTCGTTACCCGGTAGAACCCCACCACTTGAGCGTCATGACAAGGGGTCGTGGACTCGATCAGCGCTTAGCTACTTCTGTGATCCCAGCGCTTGGCGCTAAAAACGCAACTTCGCCTTCACCTTCACCAAGTTTTTGAATTATGATTCATGGTGGAATCTCCGATGACCTAGTGTCTTTTCCCGCCAAGATAGGCAAAGTAGATGTGCTCTTTGAGTTCTTCTTTAATTGATCATAAAATAAAACTTGGTCAATGATAAGATTATTAGCCAACTTGATCCAGAGAAATATGAGATTTGATAATGAAGCTTCAGGTCTATATGTTTGTCAATCTTCTCAGTGGAAGCTAACAGCACAACAAATTCAGCAACGAACACATATTGTTAGACACAATATAGCAAATATATTGCAAAATCTTACCAGTGGAAGCATGTCTTATGATTTTTAAAACGATAAACGTTTTTCTCGTGCAGGATTCAACAGTTTTCTTTCTAGTTACAGGTTTATTTTGGTTGTTGTTTTTTTACAGGAGTTAACAGTCTTCTATCTTCAGATTATGGTATCTCGTTGCGTCTATAGCTAGGTTTAATACGATGAGTCCGTTATTTAAGGCTATTTTCAAATTTTGTACCACAAATCATGAGCAATAGGATACATACAGATTGGGTGATTTGAATGGCCTAAGTAAGCTACTCTAACTCTGTGTTTATTCAGTTTGCAGCGTAGTATACAGGGTGTCCCAGAAAAAAGTGACCCAACGCAATCTGTTACAGAAAATTAACTAAGTGGCCGATTGAGATGCTTCAAACGTTGTTCTGTCGCTAAAAGACTAGCCTATATGCCATGAGTATTTTTCGCAATTTTTTCGGCACGGTAAATTTCCAAAATTAAGGATTTCGAGGAAAAGAGCATGCCTGAAATCCTCAAAAAGTCGTCAAAAACAGGGCATCGATTTACAGCCATTTCAAATCTTCAAAACAACGAGGAGCGTGTTTCATTTCAAACTGGGAATAGGTAACACAGTCGGAAGTTTCCTCTCAGAGCAAGTTTATAGTCCCTAGGTACTTGAAAATATTCTCAGGCAGAATGAAACACGCTCCTCGTTGTTTTGAAGATCTGAAATGGCTTCAAATCAATCCCTTGTTTTTGGCGACTTTTTGAGAATTTCAAGCCTGCCCTTTTCCTCAAAATCCTTAATTCGGAAACCTTCCCGTGCCCAAACAAATTGCGAAAAATACTCATAATGTAGGCTGGTCTTTTAGCGACAAAACAACGTTTGAAATATTTCAATCTGCCACCTACTTTCTTTTCTATAACAGATTGCGTTGGGTCACTTTTTTTTGGGTCACCCTGTATATGGTAATTGCGACATTAGGAAATGACGAAGAAGAAGACAAGTAAGTTGTCATTACATGTTCATTACAAACTGAATATACTACGCTGCAAACTGAATAAACACAGAATGAGAGTAGCTTACTTAGGCCATTCAAATCACCCAATCTGTATGTATCCTATTGCTCATGCACAAATCATTTGTTTACATAAACGTTATATTATTCATATTCGATGATTTCTTATCGAAATAAATTGACTGTAATTGGAAAGTTTAAGCAAGTCTTTCTCAGAAATACTTTGTCAAAGTTGCAGGATTTTCACAGAAATATCTTTAAAGACGATTTTCTTGATCTGAATGTTCAAATTTAATGTTTGGATCGTTTTTTTCACAGGTTCACCCGCATCATCAGAGACAACGCTTGATTCAAGTGACAGTTTCACGGGACAAGATGACGAGGATGGAGAAAGACGCAAGCAAAAGAAAAGAGGAATATTCCCAAAAATGGCTACCAATATTATGAAGGCATGGCTGTTTCAACATTTAAATGTAAGTGAAGTTCACATTTTGTCGTTCTTTCAATGTTGGGTAATTTGTTTGTGGAATTAGTGTGAAGGTGGAGGTAGAGAAAGCAGAAAATATACTCTAGATATTTGAATTTTAGACGTTAAAGAAACAATAAACCAGACGCAGTCGTTGGTTGAATTGTGTGTTGAATCATTCTTGGCTTTCTTATCAATAACTGACTTCTAATGAATTTAATTGTAACTGCAGGGCTAATTTTTCAACAAAATTCAGATTATTTTTTTAATATTCCATTAAAAATTTTACAAGACATGTTACGGATTACTCTACCTACAAACTACTTTACAATACTACAAAGACGATACCATGAGAAGCAAAAGACTATGACTACCCCATGGCATTATTTGAAAAAAGCTAAACTATATACAATTTTACATGAATGCTGCATACGATTGAAAAGAAAAACGATAAATACTGTATTCGTGTCTGCCTTACATGAGATGTCAGACTGGAGGTGTTATAACCCAACAAATGTCACGAGCAAAACTCTTTTTGTTTAACAAATTCAGATGTTAGTGGTCTTACATCTGCAGAAAATTTCAACAAAAACATTTTTTTTAATTGATGTAGTTGTAAGTTATACTACATTTATATTGGCACAATTGAGTCAGCTTTATATGAACCAACTTAGAACGCAACATTTGATATCCTTGTTTAACTTAAGCTGGTTTAACTTGCAAGTGTGAGCGGGGTATTAGTCATAAATCGCGTGAGTTACTTTCGGAAAAGGTTTTATCAAATTTTAGCAATTTCCTTTTGCTCAAAGATTACTGCCTCATTCGCTTATTGTTGGAATTTTCGCACTTGGAGGAGGCATTATTTGGCACAAGCTTTCAAAATAGCGTAATTTCAGATTAAAAAGAACTTCTTTATCAATGTATGATTAATTTCAATCTTGCCATAAAATTTCAGTTCTTTTTAAAAAGATAAAGGTTGGTCAACTATTCAGAAAATTGATTTTGAAATTTTTCTCCACATTAACAACATCAGATTCTCCCAGAACACAGCCGTAACTTCCAACTGTCAAGCAATTTCTACAGCCACAACATTTGTCAAACTGTCGATTGCTTCAACTCTTTATTCTTTACTAATTTATTTAGAATTTTATTAAAAAACAAATTTTGAAATAGTCATAATTAAAATCATGACGAGCAATCTCCGACCTTTAATGAATGCAGATTTTCACAAGAAGAGCTTTCAAATCAAAGCAAAAAATCAACTTTGTGCGTTTGGTTTGAATTTCGTTTCTAAACAAGTCTTTAAAGATTGGCCAACTAAAATTATCTCCGCCTAGATAAAGTTGAAGATGACTTACTTTAACAACGTCTTTCACAAAATTTGAACTTATCTTAGATTGAAATAAAAACATTTATGACAATTACGAAAGTCATCAGATATCTAATGTTCAAATATTTCATGTTTAGAGTAAGAAAGTTGCCTATTTTAAACGATTGTAGAATCTGATTTGATTGATTGATGTCGAAGATGTTTGCTTCGTTATATTGACAAAAGTCTGACTTGAAGTTAAACTCCAAGTTTAGATATCTATGTCAACATTTAAAGACCCATTATGATCCTTTGTGGGCCGAATGAAAAGCAAGACAATGACAACCTTAGTCTCACTACGCAAGGACTCTCAACTTACGCTTATCTCATCTCATTGAAGTGAATTGTTGTTGTTGTCGCTCCAGTGAGGCTGATAGCTTGTTTTGCAGTGTAGCACTTCAGAAAAACCGCTTTTGCGGCGTTTCAGGGTCGGTCGTTTTGAGAAAAAAATTGCGTCTGATTTAGGCCATGTCCGTTTCTGGAAGCGTATGGCCACGAGTCGTAGTTATAGCGTCCATCAGTCTATCAATAGCAATAACTACGAAGATGTAATCAGTCTAGGACAACCTAGGAAAGAAACCTCTTTCAGATAACATGAAAGTCCACTTTGGTGCCACAAAGGCTCATGGTTAGGAATAGGTGTTTAACCCTATTCCATCTGGGGGGCCATTATGGCCCCCCCAATAATCATTGCTGCACAGCTCTTTAACTATACGACACAGAGTCCTGGTACCAACTGACTTTTCCTAAAATTTAATGCTCTACAAGATTCCACAAATTTCGTTTCAATTTTATGAGTCATGTGACCGCTGAATGCCCTTATTTGGAGAGATGTCACAAAGGAAAACACTAAATTGCTTCTAGTTTGGCGAATTCTTGTTCAATTTTGTTTTAATTGGTGTCATTGAATTGCTCTCATTGCGAGCTTTCATATGATATATGGTTTGTTAATTTTCCTTTATGTTTATAGTTTTTTAGACGTATGACGTCATATATATTTATGACGTCATTGTTTGAACAGGTGTGTAAACAATTAAAACTTAACATGTTATTTCATGAGAAAATATGATGTTGTACAAGATTTTTAACCATTTTTAAGAATAAACGTTGTTTTCGCTAAAATATAGGACATTATTGCAGTTTCCATACATAACCTTATTGCAGACTGGTCACAACATATCTAGTTGCCTAGCAACAAGTCACGTGACTAATTAAGTTTTAATTACCTAATTAGAATCACAATAGATTGTGGATACTGTGTACAAAGTTACAACTTCATAACTCTATCGGTTCTGGAAATAATTAGGGGGGGGGGCCATAATGGCCCCTCCCCACCAGGTGAGGAGTGAATAAAAAGAGCCCAGGTGGAATAGGGTTAAGTGCCTTAAAGCGATCGCAATAATCATTAGGCCTCTGAAAAAGGCTGGTCAATGTTTTAACTCCAACTGCAACACTAGGAAAAGGGGAATAGAGAACCAAGGGATAGAAACTATGGGGTCGGATATTTTGGAGTGATTATTAGTACGCTTAAATGCGTTTTCACAGTACGCGGTAGGTGGACTCATTTTGAGCATAGCGATTTGTTGAAATGTGCATATCAAATATCATTGTGCGTAACAAATTAGGTAAGGAATTTTCCCAGTTTCTCCAAATTCTTCCACCCCTGTCCCCATCATTAAAAACGGCAACTCCACAACTCCCTAAAGAAGAATAACGGAAGAAAGATGTCGCAATGCAACCTTGATTTCAGCTATATCTATTTGTGTTTTCGCTATAACGACTGATGATGGAGATTAATTTTATAATCCACGTGGCGTAATAGGATGAAAGCATAAATTCCCATTCGTTGCTGTTTAACTTAAAAGATGGTAGATGAATCTGGTCTTACACAAAATTTCAAGCCGGACATTCAATCATACTTAGAGCATGCTTAGAATCAAGATTTCAAAAGTTCTAATTCATTTGTTGACAAGCTTTTTGTCGAACACATTGCCCCCTTTTTGTTTGTTAATAACCTGTATTGTGAAGAACATCCGGAGAAGTTGATTAATCAGAAATGTTTGATTCTTGATACGTTAAATGGTGAAATGGCTTAAAATCATGCGTGATCGATAATTTGTGATTTGCTGTCAATTCTCTTCCTGACGTTAACTCAATCATAGATAAAGAAAACTGTCACAATCCATCAATCCATCTGTCAAGCCATAGTCAAACAATCAGATATCTAAATATATTGATACATACACAAACAGCAAACAATCAGATTTCTAAACACATTGATACATAAACAAAACTAAAGCCAAACTTAGTCCGTTCCCAGATGAGTAGAGAGACGGTTTGCTTGTTTATGATGTTGTGTGATTCTCATCCTGGCGTTAAATCAATCACCCAACTATCATAATTCGTCTGTCAAACTGTCAGACGACCAAGCATGATGCTAGTGCACAACTCTTACAGCATAGGTTCCAAATCTTTAACTTGGCGTAAAAAGGTGGGTGTAAAATTCAATGACCTATTTCTTCTGATTGAATGGCTTGAAAGAAACTTTAGATACTTATCTATAATTCTACCGTTGGACTTTCCAGAAATTTTGAATATTTTCAAAATTACAGCTGATTTTAAATTTCAGCTCATTTGAGGATGTGACGTCATCAAATTTCTAAATCATAAACCAGATGAGTGACAGACTTTTGCTTGATACCATATTGTAGGCATTCATAAACTATGGTTTTCTTCCAAATTACTTCATGTTGCGTCAAACGGTTTAGAAATTACGATGGTTTTAAGTTTTGTTGAATTTTTGTTGAATTCTTGAAAAGAAGGAAAGCATTCTAACTCTGATAATATTAAAGATTTCAGAAAAGCCAAAGGTAGAATTATAGAGAAATAGCTAAAGTTTCTTTGAAGTCATTCAGTTCAAAGAAATAGGTCACTCAATTTTACACCAGCCTTTTTAAAGATTTGGAACCTATGCTAACTCTTACACAACAGAGCTGACGTAAAAAGATGTCTGTTTATATTTTTATTAGAAACTTAAAAGGCATTAGAGCTTCTTGTGGATGTTTTCTCATAAGATGGTTCGTTTTCTCAAGGATCTGCAGAGTCAGTCATTGAAACTATTGACAAATCTTTGCTTGTACTGCAAAATGTTACTGTCCCAGATAAGAAATCCCCAGGAGAAATATTGCTTGCTGTGCTACGCACAAAAAGGCAGTTTAATAAATGCACACAGACCCAATGTTGTTAAATATTCAATGAAAATCTTTATCAATTTGATTTTTAATCGCCGTCAAAATGATACAGATATATCGAAATGGAGTGAAAATATTAGGACAAGTGCAGTAAGTCTAAGGCTATATTAGGTTGACCCAGTCTACCAGCTAAGCTGCTTTTACCTCCGTTAGATTTACGTTTAAAGGGCTCCGTCTCCAAATTTCGGTCCAAACGGTGATTTTGCAATTTTTTGATAGGCAGTATCACACGGACGTTCACCTGCTTTTTCGAAAATGAAAGCGTCGTTTGGAAGATAGATCTTTTTACTTCACAGGGGAAAAACCAAATATTCATATCTTCTACAATTGCTTGGATATAAGTGGATTTTTAACGAGCATGTTTTGGTGGCTTGGGGTGAAGCCATCAAACAAGCTGGTGAAGGTGAAGTGGCGGTTTTTAGCGCCAAGTCAAGCGCTGGGATCGTAGAAGTAGCTAAGTGCTAATCGAGTCCGTGACCCCTTGCCATGACGCTCAAGTGAAAACTGCAGAAAACAGTGGAGAACAATGGACACGTGCATTTGTTTACAACTGTTTGGCAATGGTGCCCCTTTAACTTGGTAGCATCCATAGACTCATTTCTGCCTTCATTTTCCTTCATCAAACACTAATCACCATCAAGGAAAAATGTATTTTATAAATTTCTTCGTATCTTCATGAAATCAGATAACTTCACCTCGAATCGTCTGTTACAATTATTCATAAAAGATAACAGTATTGGTTGATTCATTTTCATGACATTTTTTATTCGATAAATCTTCAATAATCATCGGTTATCGTTTAATTCTAATTGATTGCAAAAAATTGTGGTAAATCGAAGAAAGTTTTGGTTTGATATCGCTTGAAATATCTTATCATCTTTTGTTGAAATATCAATGAGACCTCGTTTGATGAGTTTACATTATCAATATCAAAGAGGTTTTTTCATTCATGGGTTTTATTTCCAAATGTCTTAATTTATACTTATTGAATTGAATTGAATTGAATTGAATTGATGTGTTGATGTTGTCATATCAGCGCAGAAAGCGATATCTTTCCGGGGTGCAAAGACTTGGAATGAATTGCCTTTGGATGTCAAACAAGCACCCTCTCTTAGCATTTTAAAAGTATGCTGAAGAGTAATTTGCCTCTCTCAGGCTAACTCCATTGTTTTTCATTTATTTTTTTATTTTAGATTGTAAATATAGGTAATTTTTTAGTAATTTTTAGTAATATTGTAAAGTTTGGCACGGCCCCCTGTAAAGCAATCCTCTCGATTGACGGGGCCACCGTGTAAAAATAATGAAAAATGAAAATGAAATGAAATATCAGTCCAGGCGCAGAAACGTAGACTTACTACATAGTCCCAGTTATCGCAACAACATCAACTTCTTTTAACATTTTTAGTTGAATTGAATTGTTTGCTGAAACTGGTAGTTTGAGCATCCATCAGTCTATCAATAGCAGTAACTATGACTATGTAATCAGTCTAGGAGAAACGAAATCACGGCTAATTTAGTCAGTTATGTCACAGCAGCCCCAGTTCATGCTGCTCCTTAATGCCTGATATACCCAGTTAAACTGAATTGTCGTTTTAATGTTTTGAGATTGGATTCAATTTGAAGTGCCAATTTTGGACTCTTGCTATAAATCTAACAGTAACCTACAGTCAGTTGTTTTGGTTTGAGAATGTTTAGGATCAAGCTAAAAAAGGTACCTTGTGTTCCAAGCCCGTTGAAAAGAAAGGAAGTTTCCAAAAGGGGGATTTCCCAGGTTCTAGATGAGATGCTTTGCTGTTATCTGATATTCAGGGATGCATGCAGTTTATCAGTGGAGGGCAATTTTGGTACTGGTTGTCGGTTCAGTATTACTATTACACGATGTCAAACCCCGTGCAAAATCCTTTCAAAGAAGCCAACAATTCCAAAAGCGCGATGTAGTAAAATCCTCCTTTAAGTGGACAAGTGCAGTTTAGCAGGTTGCATTGAATGTCATATTCCATATGCAGATACTGAACTAAACGAGGCTCTTACCCTAGCCAACCCTAAATTGCATAAATTACCCTACAAACGTTATTCTGAAAGTAAAGTTAATCCTCGCCGTACGACATACAACAACACGACATTCGAATGCAGCCCGCTAAACTGCAATGAAGCCAGCCACTGCAAGAAAGTCAGTCCCTGAATTTTATCCGAAAAAGATAGGAGAACAATAGGCTAATTAGGAGAACAATAGGAGAACAAAGATAGGAGAAAAATAGGCTAATTAGGAGAGAATAGTAGACTGATGTCAAATATGGTTTCTTTAAGGTGGGACTTTGCTGCACCGCACCCTAACTGTATCTCTAATCAATAAAATCCATAACATTGAACAGACTAATTTATATCTTTTTATAAAATCAGATAAGATCTTTTTCAGTCGTCTGTTACAACTCTCCATAAAAGATTACTGTTACCAATTATTCATTTTTGGACTCTTTTTCAGATAAACCCGTAATTGACATATTTCATCCTTTTAAGCCAAGTTTGATTGCAAAAACCAGTGACCAGTTGAATATATTTTTGGCTTCCATCTTATCGGAGATCTTATCATGCCACCTTCATAGATAAGCATCTCTTGGATAAGCACGGATCACTATCAGTGAATCAGTGTTTGTGACGATTTTGGCTGTTTGAAACTGTTTTTCATGTAAAGGCCAGTAAATGAAGCGCTTATCACAAAAGGTTTAATTCCCTACCCCGCTGAAACCATCTTGTACAATTTCCACCAAGGCTTTACATGATGTCAAAATTATTAGGTAAGTCTCACCAGTCTCACTTGCTTTGTCAATATCAGCGGCGTGGCCAGGGAAAATTATTTGAGGACCAGGAAAATGTTTGGGGACACGCCCTTTACTTTGGCTTGAAATGCATCTCCTGATCTGAAACTTTGATAGTTTTGTGACATCGGAGCACGAGGAAAGTGTTGAAGAAATATCCTTTACTTTGGCTTAGAATGCATCTCCCAATATCATACTTGCTAGTAGCGACAAGGAAACTTTGATGGTGAAGTGAAGGTGAAGGTGAAGTTGCGGTATTTGGCGGTAACACTGTCGTGATAGTCCTCAAGCAGCATGACAAAATGAGAGGCAGTTGTTGTTGTTGCCTTGCTGTGCAATACAATAAATTTCTAAGGTTAATTTAATTTGTCATATCGCTGGAGGCGAGATTCCCCAGTGTTACGATAATAGACCACCAAGATGCACTGCGTTCTTTAATCGAATTCCTATAGAATCGTTAAAGAATCTTAATTAGAGCGCAATGCATCTTGGTAAAAAATTCCTCGCCGCCGTCTTTAGCGCAATCGTCTATTGTCACATCATGTACACTCATTTTTTTTATAAGAAACTAAGGTCCGGTGCTGGTAGGCAGTTTCTTAAATTTTTCGACAATTTTTGCTACCAAAAGTTTCTTATGTGTTTCTTATATTTTTAATGCCGGAAGTATAGAGTTAATTTTGTTTTGTCTAAAGGGCTCCCAAATTACTAAGTAAGATCTCCAAACAAGTAAATAGTATCATTTGCAATCAAAATAATGTCCAAACAGTTGCTATAACTGTACACTGTCAAAACATATTTGAGTGCGATAGGAAAATTGATATTGTAAATTATAAAAGTTTCTTAGCTTTTTCAATTCAGGTAGGGTTGTTTCTTAGCTTTCGAAAATTTGAGCCTACCGTTTCTCATAAGCGGTTTCTTATAAAAAAAATGAGTGTATGTGAGTTCCTGAACTGATTACGATGAGTCCGAGTTGTCACTCACCAAAACGAGACCAGCAGCAAAAGTCAGAGGAGCAACACCAAGACCAAGAAGACATGTAATCAGTCTAGCGAGATCCCTCCAAACAAGACTTCTGATTTTACGTCAATCTATTTTTGGATATGCTTTGTTTGCAACTGTCAATAGATCATTCGACTTCAAATTCTTTAAAATAAACACTATGGCTTGATCTTTAGTCTGCTTGGTCCAGAATCATGTTATTGGTCACACGTTAAACTTGATCGATAAACATTAATAATTGAGGAAACCATGAAGCAAGGTGTTCTGCTAAAGGAGAAAAACTCCGAAACCAAAGAATTAAAATCCACTGCATTGTGAAAAGTAATGAAAAGCTCATTGTTTTTGGTTGGCTTAGGCCAAAATCCTCTGAAAGTCAAACCAGATTGATCAAGGTTGATTCGACCTTGTTATTTAGGCCTTTCAATTATATTTTCTAGCTTTATTCTCCAGATTTCCTTTCTTTGTTTTTTATTCAAAGACCTTTTATTAGTCCCGCCCATAAAGCCTCGTTTGCACGAAATTAAGCGAGCCATAATCATGCTAAGTCATGATGATCAATGCTTGGCAACCACATTTAAAAGAGGCTGCCCATTCAATGGAGTAGAATTTCTGTTTCTTCTTGACAACGGCCTGGTTACAAAAGATTAGCAAAATCCTAAATTTTGATTGTCTTGGTGATAGATCACAGGGAAACAAGGATTTCATTAATGTTAAACAAATTTGTTTTCTTTGTCCCCTGTGTGAATAAGAGTTGTCTTCCTTTTTCCCCTTTATGCTCGATCGTTTTTGTACCTTAGTCCCCTAAACTGTCTCAGTGAAAATTGCCCCCAGGGGGGGTACTCTGGTATATTCAGGATAGGGATGCTCAGGTTACTTTTTTGGGTCTAAAATTTAGGCAAGGATTATTTTTTTGGGTCAATGATTTGTACACTTATTTTTTTGGGTTCAAGAAATTCTGGCTTACATTTTTGGGTCTCAAGTATGAGAAAAAGTAAAAAAATTGGGCAAAATATAATTTACAAACAAAATTAGAGTCAAATAACAGTAATAAAATAAAAAAACATAAATATCGAAACACATTATGAGAAATCTAATCAGTTAGGGCACTTTTATGCAGATTTGAGATACTGACTTAATAACTTTTGGGTATGTAAGGTCGGAAAAATTACTTTTTTGGGTCTATTTTCATGCTAGAAATTATTTTTTTGGGTTGATGCGTTATACCCAATCCTGAGCACCCCTATCCTAAATATACCTGAGTACCCCCCCCTGGGAAATTGCCCTTTGAGCGATTGTCTGATTGTCTTAATTCAAACCTATGCAGCGTGCTCATTTCCATCTCTTCCCAGTTCTCATTCAGATCTCATATCATGTGAGTCAAAAGAAAAATGCCCATTTAAAAGTTCATTGCTTCCTAGATATCAAAACGATAATGGTGGCAAATATGGTCTATCACTCAATGGTGGACATGTCCAACTCCACCTTAGAATTTACCTAACTGAAATCGACCACTCCGTTCTGGAATTATGAGCTATTTTCTCCAAAGAGCCCCTTCGAGAAACCTTCAAAGTAGGCCTAAAGTCATGACCAATTTTTCCTAATAGTTCTGCCCTACAGCAATATCTTTAACAAGTTTTAGCACATGTGGCAACCCTTGCTAAAGCATGCAAAAGTCATTAAAAGTCATCACTGTAAGGCAGAAAATTTGTCGTAAGTTTAGAACTCTTTTTGAAGAATTCATGAAGGGGCTTTCTTGCGAAAATCCCTCATATTTTCAGAACATAGTTGCCGATTTCAGTGAGGTAAATTTCAAGATTTATTTTAACATGTCTGTTATCAAACAAACTACTTGCTAATATTATTGTCCTGCCTGATATCCAGGGAACATTCGCCTTTCAAAACGGGATTGTTTTGTCTTTACTTGCCCGGTCGGTAGAACAATTCTCCTATGACCCAAGCAACATTGGGCTCAAATCTTTAAACAGGTCGGTGTAAAATTCTATTGCAGTTTTCTTTGAAATAAATGGCTTGGAAGGAACTTATGGTTTTTTGCTGCAAATCTGCCATGGCAATTTATTGATATCTTGATTAGTTTCAATATGGCGGCATTTATTGAAGTTAAGCCTATCACGTCATCAAATTTATAAATCCTAAACTAGAAAGGCTACTGATTTCTGCTTGCCACCATATTGGAGACCTTCATAAACTATGTTTTTCTTGAAGGTTATATAAAGTTTCCTTCATTATTTTAGGATTTGCGATGATTTAAATTTTTTCAAAATTTTCCATGAGTTTTTTCCACTGATCTAAAAAAAAGACTGGATCGAGCTTCTATTGTTCAGATAATGAAGCCAGCAGAAATCCGCGGCCGCCATGTTGGTAGGTCCCACTTCCGATCTCAGATCTGTGTTTACGGTGTAAAGCCTTAGAAACAACAGAGGAACCTTTGTTCATTCTGGGGGATTTTGAACGATTTTTGAGGTTTGTACACTTTATTTTGCACGTTCTTATGTATTTCTTCGCATTGTTTTATTTATTAAGCTATTGTCAGGCTAGAAATATAGATATTTGCTGCGATATATTTCTGCAGTGTGTGGGTGGGCAGAGAGGCAGAGGCAGATAGGCGAGTCGTACTTCCCTGGGTCGTGGAAGGATCTCAAGATATTTTCTAGATTTATAATGGTTGTGAGGATCATTTCTTCTCCAAAGTAATGCAACTCTTGGTATTATTCTATTTATAAAGGGCAGACAGAGGAAATTAAGTTTTCCCCATCAGCGAGTATCGTAGAGATAAAGGGCCTAACAAAATGAAATGCCTGCCTACATGAATATCAACTTTACCCTCTTGACTGTCATGGCCCAACAAAACTCTATTAGATTCGAGAAATTTATTTCGATTAAAGATGATGGGATGACTGTTGCTTTGATGATGATAGATAATTGAAGCCTTGCCTCCTCTGCTCAACTTTAATAATAGCATTACAAAGTAAAAGTTTCTTATACTTGCATGCAGTCTGATTCAGTTTGTTTGAACCTTTTCTAAGGACTTTACACTTTAATTACATTTATAACATTTATTCTGCCATCAGGTCATATTGTATTCCATCAAAATTTTTCAAACATTGATACAGTACAGTATATACCAAAGATAGATACATCTATTTCAAAATAATGTCAGCTGCATTTCTTTTCCAGGCAAATGTGACAGTCCAAGAACCAATAGAACCATGGATTCCAATTTTATCTCCTTGCAGACAAATGGTTGCCTCCTGCTTTGTTTTTCAAGCAAGGAAAACATGTGATGGCATGCAAATTATCACTGAGTGATGTACAAAACCCAAGTTAATGGTGTTGGCACTTTGCATTTGTCTGATAATTTGTGGAGATGATTTCAAATGCTGCTAAAATGTACTCCATTGAAATGGTTGGGATGGTCTTCAATTGTTTGGAAATAGTAACTGACTATATTGCCATTTACAAATGGATTCTATGAATTTAAACATAAAATCAAACTGCTGAAATGACATTACTTGCTTGTTGTTCACACATTTTATTCTTTCATAAGAAACTTTTTGATAAGAGATGGCAAAAATTTGGATACTCTATTTCTACATTTGAGAAGCAATAAGAAACTTTTAAAAGCAGAATTTTAAAGCTTGCTTTGAAAAGAGGTCAATCATCTACAATTATTTTTGAGTTATATTCACTGCAAATATGTGTCGAGTGCAACAGAAGAACTGTCTTTGCATATGCCAAGAAGTGGATCCATAGCAGTTGTAGAGACTACATCTTAGCATCCAAATTGTAGGGGAAAATCAAGGAATTGGGCAGAAATTTTTCATGTGAATTTAAGAAAGTTTTAGTACTGACTGCTAAACCAAGTTTCTTGTGAAAAGAATTTACAATGGTAAATGAATTGAGAGGGTTGAGTTATCTGGAAACACACATAGTGTCTGCTGATATTTAAACTAACTTGTCTTTCTTTGAATCAAGAATTTATTCCTTGAATTTTATGTTTGATAACAAATAGTCTCGTCTGCTGCATCTTGTTGATGATGGTATCACATGCTGTATTTTATTACCTACAGTATTATAGGTTTTGATGATTAGCATAAACGACTGAATACAATACATATTGCTTCCTTGATGATTGCATCTGCACATCCATAGAAAGACAGCATAATAACAACTTGAATTAACACAAATACTGTGCCAAAAATTTATGATCAGTTCAAGAGAAAAACTGCCAGGAACAAAGAACTTGGTATACTGTATGAAGCCCAGGGGTAACTCAAATCTTGGGATGATGGGGACATGCCGCAGGGAGAAGACCATTGTTTGGGGCTTTTTGGATGATTTTCAACCCATTTTTAAGAACTTTTCAGGGAAAAGCATATTGAACTTCCAAAAAAAGTTCCATTTCGCTTTAAACGTACAATTAAGGAGACAAAATTCCCACCAACCAAGTTTCAGAACTGAAACGAAAAAGACTCATTATACAAATAAAAACTCTGCATCTTTCTGTCACAATTCAAAAAGCAACCTATTTCTAGTGGAACAGTTAGGGTTTGAAACCCATATTTAGGGATTTAGCGATTATAGTTTTGATTAGGGGTTCAAGGTTCAAAGCCATCCTTATAGGCAGCATGTACCCATTGCTCCATATATGTTACCCCCCCCCCTCCCCCCTCCTGAGTATGAAGTCTTTAGTCCACTGCAAGGATCATGGACTTTTGTGGACTATTTTTGTCAACAATCAGATAATTTTCAATGATGTTTTGTCCAAAACCAGATTTTTATAGAAGTCTGTTCTCCAAAAATAAAATGGCAAAGAAACTTGTAAGAAACTCTTGAGTACTCAAAATCTGATAATTTTAAGAAACTTTCAGTACTGGCCCAAATTCTTATTTTCTTATAAAAAATATGTTAGTCAAAGTGGGGCTGGATTACACATATTTTTTTCATAAGAAACTAATGCCCGGGGTTGGTATGCAGTTTCTTAAATTTTTGGGCCATTTTGCTACCAAAAGTTTCTTTACGTGCTTCTTATATTTTTAATGCTGGAAAGGTACAGTCAATTTTGTTTTGTTCAAAGGGTTCCTAAATTACTTGGTAAGATCTCAAAACAAGTAAATAACATAATTTGCACTTAAAATAATGTCCAAAACAGTTGCCATAACTGTACAGTGTCAAAACATTTTCGAGTGTGAAAGGAAAATTAAAACTGCAAATTACAAAATTTTCTTAGCTTTTTGAATTCAGATAGGGTTGTTTCTTAACTCTTGAAAAATTGAGCCTACCGTTTCTTATAAAAAAATACGTGCAGTGAATTTGCTAGTAACCTACGTGAACAGAGAAGTCAAGAAACTTTTGCTCTCTATATAAACCTCAGCCTACCATTGATTTTACCCAGTGCCCTGTAAGCCATTAATTCACCAGTCAGGTTTTCATCAAGAATATACAGCCTAGATACATCATGGACATGGTGGTGTTGTAGTAGATGATAAACATATCTTCAATGAATTTCAGTCACAAGGTAATAAATGAGAGGCCCGATTCAAATATCAAAACGGCTGCAGCAGAAACTGGCTGAACTTGCCTCCAAGCTCATATAAGTGTACCAAGTTAAGCGCTGTATGATTTAAGACATTTGTCTATGATAACCTGAACTAAATGCATTACTTTCGAGAAGTATAACACCAAGGAAAGCTGCAAGCATTTTGCCATCAAGATCATCAAAGGCCGGCCTAAGTCGCACTGAAGCAACTATGACTTACTGTTGAAATATTACAGAAATTCTCTCTCTAGAGCCAGTTTCTAATCATTGCTAGTATCCTTCTTCCTTCTAATATGGTTGTTCTGATGTTTTTCTTTCCCCTTTCCTGTTCACAGCAAGCTGAAATAGCAGGATTCTCTTTGCAATGTCTCCTAACATCCAGTAGGTCCCATACGAATGTTTATGCTCCTTGGGACCTACCAATATGGCGGCGGTCAAAAATCGCGGGCTTCAAAATCAGTCCGGGGCGAACAATAGGTTGCTCGATCCAGTCTTTTTTTTTAGATCAGTGGTTTTTTCAAAACTAATTAAATTGCCGCCATCTTGAAAAAATCAAGATATCAAAAAATTTCCATGGCAGATTTACAGCAAAGGACCATAAGTTCCTTTCAAGCCATCCAGTTCAATGAAAACTGCAATAGAGTTTTACACCGACCTTTTTAAAGACTTTAAAGGTTTGAGCCCTATGCTGACCCAAGCAAAGCGTTAATTGATTGATCGATGATTCCATTATTGACGCGATTTTCATTTTGTATTTTAGCATCCATATCCTTCAGAAGAACAAAAAAGGCTCCTAGCAAATGACACTGGCTTGACTATTCTGCAAGTGAATAACTGGTAAGATACTTTAGCTACTACAATGGAACCTCCATTAGCGGACACCTTCATACAACGGACACCTCTGAACAACGGACAAATCTTTTTGTCCCAAAATACAGTATGAAAAAAGATGACTTCTCCATACAGCAGACATCTCTCTACAACGGACTTTGTTATTGGTCCAACAGGTGTCCGTTATATGGAGGCTCCACTGCATTCATAAAATACTGGATTGCACCGATCTTATTTTATCAAGCTATTACCACGAGAAGGGGGAACGTGGGCGTCGGCGCTTATATACCTTCGTAGGACCATTGTTATTTATTTCTTTAAATAGCGGGTTGGATCATGTGATCGGAAGCAATCTCATATCAGAAAGTAATAAACTGTGCAGAGCACAGTGATCTCGATGCTACGAGGAGGCTCGAAGAACTCTAATCGGAGTTCGCCGAGGCTCCTCCAATTTTTATTTGTAACCTGACCATGTCAATTGTTTGTGCCCTCGTTTATGTGCCATCGAGGTTATGACTTATAATTAATCTACAAGTCGGACGGAGGGCAAGCATGACGACAATAGAATAATATTTTGTATACTATGTATCATTTCAGCATATCAATTAATCCTTTAAAAAAGTGGATTAGTTGATACACGTTTTTTTTTTATAAGAAACTTGGATCAGCACTTAGTACTAAAAGTTTCTTAATTTCGCATGAAGATTTCGGTGTTTTAGTAGTAAAAGTTTCTTAATTAGTTTCTTATTTTTTGGGCCTAAAATTGCGGTATTGTTCGAAGCTGAGCCTTCTTCTCGACAAAGGGCTTCCATTTTGCATTGACATTGTCATCAAGAAGAAGCCATGCACATCGAGGAAAAAATTTACAAATTTTGCAGTTAAAAGTCAAGAAAAGACGAAGGCACCTTTGTTAGAGAGACATAGAATAAGAGAAACATACAGATATAACGTTTTAGAGTTTCTTATCTGTTCTTGAGCGTAGTACTAGAGTTTCTTAAATTTGTGGTCATCGTAGTACTAGTTTCTTATAAACCAGTTTCTTATAAAAAAAAAACGTGTATGCTGAAATGATACCTAGTATACCAAATATGATTCTATTTGTCGTTGTGCTTGCCCTCCGATTTATCGTGAGACTGCAATTTCCACCTAATGTTTTAATTTAAACTACAAGTCCGGGGTTGGGAGAATTGATGATAAAAGGAAAGATTAAGCTATTAAGAATGGTGTATCGTACTTTTTTCCATCATTGCTTGTCTTTTTCTTGCGAAGTTATGCATTTAATTAAACGACTTGTGCGTAGTAAAGATCTGGGAGCAATCTTTAGCGCAATTGTGTAGTGTACGGAAAAAATTACTATATTGCTTTAAAGCTACAAAACAAAAGATCCATTCATTGTAGCATTTAGAAGCTGCGTTTAGTGCTTGATATGATATGATATAATTTTTTATACACGAAACTACCCTTCAGCTTAAATACAATAAATAAATTGGTTATTAACAAAAGATCAAATTACCTAAGATGCTGTTCTTCCAGGGGGTCGTGTTTTAAACTGATATTTTCAGTCAGCTCTTCAAATACTCCTTTAGTTCTTTTTTAAAGCGACTAATAGTCGGGAGTTCTCTAATATCAACTGGGATATTGTTCCAAACTTTCATAGCAGAATAGTAATAACTCTTTTTCGCATATTCTGTATTTAGTCTAGGAATTTGTAGATCTCTACAGTACCTTGTTGCATAGTTTGACTGCGACGATCTTTGCTGAAATTTATCCCAGAGGCTTTCAGGGCTTAATTTGTTCATAATCTTATATGTCATGACCGATCTATCTACCTCAATTACATCTGAGATGGACTGACTTCCCTGTCTCTTTCCCAGGTTTATCAATGCTCGCCGTCGCATTGTCCAACCAATGATCGACGCATCAAGTCAAGTTGGAAAATCCCCAGTTGTTACTGTCTTCAAATCAAGGAAACGAAAAAGTTCAAGTCCTGAGATGGTCCACCACGAGCCGCATCTTGCTCATCCACCAAATCACTACGAATCAGCCGCTTACCATTCCGATTACCATTACCCCTCAATGCATTCAAGCTTCTACACAGATACCTCCCTGCCTGTAACCCCTCACCTACCACAGTCCTACCCTCCTTGTCAATACTTAGCTGCTCCGCAAATGAATAACAACGCGCCTCCAGTAGCCTCTTTCCCGCCATGCATAGAAGCGAGGCCACAAGCTGCACAGCCTTCGTTTGGACATTGGTCATCGAATCATCATTCCCAGAGTTTTCAATATCCGGTCCACACCACCGAAACCCAGTTACAACATGGGCAGTTCTATGTAAAGGCCAGTTAAGCAATGAAATTTGAATTTTTGGTGGGAATTTTCATCTATTTTGTTCATAGAAACTACAAATAGCTTTCAATGGAATATTTTTATGATTTAGTTGGCTCGATGCTCATTGGTACGCTGTGTGAATCTGCTGAATGTATCTCCCATTAAAACAGGGGAATAACCTCAGTGAGGAATGTGGTCCGAAGCCCATTTTTAATGTAATGAATAAGTTGGCCCAAAAATTGCAAGATACACCTATTGATGGTAGCATTCCCTTTGCATGTTTACAATCGACCCAGAGGTAGCCTACGCGTAGACCCATTATCCCAAAGGAGGAAAGGGTCTACGAAACAAAGAGCAAAGGCTTGCTACGGCCGCCCAATTAATAATTCTAATCCCCTTTTCAAATGATTTGTGAAACGCGTTGAAACCATAGAAATAGAAATATTTCTATGGTTGAAACAAAGGCTGCATAAATTAAGTTTCCAGAAATCTAGAAACCTCAGTAGCAAGCCTTTGCTCTTTGTTTCGTAGACCCTTTCCTCCTTTGGGATAATGGGTCTACGCGTAGGCTAACCCAGAGGTGGACTACACTTTTTTATGACAATCACTATCTTATAGTACTGTAAATCCCCGCATATAAGAACCTATAAAAATAAGAACCTAGAGGCTGTTTTTCCTAACTTATGCACTTTGCAATTAAGAACCTGTTTCAGTTTGATTGAAAATATGTTCTTATTGTAGGGGTAGCAAAGTTGAATTTGAATTTTCATTATTAAGTTCATTTTTGTCCCAGTGGGCTTTTAAAGTTTAAACTCCTCCTCTGCTGTTTGAAAGCTTAGCATTGGTTATTAGGTATATTATGACCTTGCCAAAACAAATGATAGGGCTGAAAATCATTGGTGAAGGTTCTAAAATGGCCTACGCAAGGCACTCTTCAAATAAGAACCTTTATACCTTGAAATTTGTCTTAGTACCTTTGAAATAAGAGCCTATTTCAGCCTAGTTTTCAAAAAGGTAGGTTCTTATATGCGGGGATTTACTGTACGAGGAAATTTCTTGGCTTCCAGAATGTAGCCAGTCTGCCCTGAACAGATCTCCTAACTTTGGCACTCTGGATCTGCTTTCAGCACATAGACCTATCGAGGAAACAGCACTGGTTTGATGAAAATCATTTTTATTCAATAAACTAAGTGGCCAACAGAAATGACTGAAACTTGTTTGTATCTGAAAGACCAACCACATAAAGAATATTTCTTGCTAGTTTTCCTGCTTCATCTCTTTTGTGAAAATATGGCTTTTGTGACGAACATAAACCGTGCTGCTAGAGAATCACTCACAGAATTGAGCATCAAAGTTAAAGGAGCTAAGGCCCAGGTTGAACATTGTTTTTTTGCCGTGTCGAATTTAATACAGGGTGTCCTAAAAAAATTGTGGCCCGTTTGTCTGAAGATTGCGACCAAGCGGCAAAAGATTCTCGCCAAACTTTTGCATGATGGTGCTCTTCAGATGTTCAATTAAAGTTTGCAACAATCCCCATAAAAATCCGTTGAGAAATGGTGGAGCTATGACCTTCCGGAGACCAAATTTGTCCGATGACTAAAACCAGCGGTCGGCCATTTTGTCTTACTATTTTGCAGCGATAAATAGCTTTATGGAATGAAAATGAAATAGCAGCCTCCCATTTCATAGCTCTCGTGAAAATTCCGATAATCCTCGGAGAGTTCCACAATTTCTGACCTCACAGAAATTATTTCTTACCTCACGGGAAGATACTTATCACTGCAAAATAGTAAGACAAAATGGCCGACTGCTGGTTTCAGTCGTCAAGCAAATTTGGTCTTCTGGAGGTCGTAGCTCCATCATTTTTCAACGGATTTTTACGGGGATGGTGGCAAACTTTAATTGAACATCTGAAAAGCACCATCATGTAAAAGTTTGGCGAGATCTTTTGCCGTTTTGTCACAATCTACAGACAAACGGGGCACAATTTTTTTGGGACACTCTGATTCGACATAAAAACGATGTTTAAATCACCTGCAGTTTTAGATAGGTAACGGCAGGAGTTCACCAGCTCTGTTTTATCAAACGGCAGAAAAACGACTTGATTTAAACATCGTATTTCTGCCGCGTTTAATTAATAAATTCTAGGAAATGTTCTGCAGTTTTTACGTGTGATCAGCCACTGCGCTTGTGCATTTTGAAAAGTGGCCATTTTAACCATTTTAATTTCAATCTGACACGGCAAAAAACGATGTTTGAGTCAGATTTTTAGACACGGCAGATTCTGCCGTTTTTAATATAGCTCGAAGCTCTATTCGACGCAGCGAGAAAACGATGTTTAAAGGGCAAGTCCGGGGTTGGAATAATTGTTCATAAAATGAAAGATCCCAATGTTGTGAATGGTGTGTCGTACTTTTTTCCAACCTTCTCTGTCTTTTCTCTGCGAAATTGCGTATTTCAATATGTGAATTTTGCCTTCGACCTGAACGAGGCTGTTTTCTTATAGAACTCTCATAGTAATTTCCGACGTCACAATCGAGCCTCCAAACCGAGGCTAGCTATTTATCGCGTTTACAAAATGGCGACGACGACATTGGGCCTAACTTACGAAAAATGTCGTACGAATTTACAACAGAAAAACATCTCAAAACGTCAAAAGAAGTCACAAGTGATGTTTGGCAGTTGGTAAGTAAGGTTGCTTTTTGGCGTTAATTGTAGAAACCCCGGACTTGTCCTTTAAACTATGCCTAAAAGACAAAAGGGAAACATTTGTCATCGATGATTAATTTCACTCTTTGTTCGATCGACTCTGTTAATTTGTAACCAATGATTAATTAGCAGTAGTCCGAATTGTATATAGACGATGTATATTATTGCTAGGATAAATAGAATTACAAAACAGTTGACAGGTCAAACTATTTACTTGACAATGGATATTAATGTTATGTTATGATTATTTTTGCTAATTGTCATCTTATGTAAAACGTTTCAATTCGTGTTTTGTTCTCTTTGTAAAGTACCCTTATATATACTGAAATTAGGGCATGTTGTAAAACCGGACCCTAAGACCCTAGGACCCTTGAGACCCCTAGGACCTTTAAGTACTATAAATGAAAGGACCCTTAACACCAGAGTGTCATAATGAGGAAGTTGTGTATCATTGATTTCCCTTCTTCCATCCAATGAACTTCCACTCTTTCAAACCAATACCAGAAATGATGCAGAGAGTTTATACCATGAAGAAGTACTATTTTGACGATCTCCTATTGCGTTATTTTAAAGACTTTCTGCATGAATAAAGGCATCCTGACGTTGGTTTGAACGGACGAAAGTTCGTAGGATGAAAGATGGGAAGCTCATACAAGACGCAGCCTCTTTTTTGACAGCTTGATTACATTGATCTATTGTTTGTCTGTGGTGATGTCCCTCTAGTGTTAAGGGTCCTTTTCATTTTTAGTACTTAAAAATCCTGGGGGTCTCAGGGGTCCTAGGGTCCGGTTTTTACAACATGCCTGAAATTAGTGACAGTATCAGAATAACTGCGTCGTGCAACTGCGATGATGGGCTGGTTGTGTACAAGACGGCCGATTTGAGCCCATGTATTCGTTCATTGTTTTTAATCTGATTTTATATTTGCACTCATACATACAAAGAATCTTACGAAAAATCTGAAGAAAAATGGAATGTCTTCTATCTTTCGAAAATCGAACGAGAAATTGAAGAACGTCTTTTCGAACATCACTTCACTTCGAAAAATCGAGCATTTATCTAATCAGCCAATCAAACGATAAGAATAGGCACGTTGTCTGACCATATTTAAAACATTCAGCTTTGATTGGATGCGCCCTAAATGAGTGCATTTGGCCTAAGTTGTCTCTGTTTGAATCTATACTTTCATCAACCTCGTTCCCAGGGTGTTCTGAGGTCATACGCTGGTCACGAAACCGAATGAACAGTGGTAGAGCAACAAACTCACTCTGGGGACGAGATTGTACTTTCATGAGTTTTAGTGTAAAGCCATATAACCATCATTCAATTCAATGCGGAAAATCGAGACTTACGTTGTCAGTCTAATGTGCCATCCCGTTGTTGGAAGCAAGTGATACCCGTTGAAGCATATGGGAATGATAGGAAACTTCGGTTGTAACATTAAGCCCGTTTTGAAGGTTCCTTGAAGGGACCGAAAATCCCTCATAATTTCAGAACGGACTGGCCGATGTCATTCAGGTAAATTTTAAAGTCTATTTGAACATACCTACCAATCAATTAGACTTACGACGTGATTCCTTGTATTCGTTTAATGTTTTCAATCTCATTTTTTATTTTCTCTCATATCAGTATGAGCGATAAGCATCCAATTCAATGAGCGATGCTGAGACTTATGTAATGAGTCTACCAATCAATAACGTATTTACCAATATCATCGTCTTGATATTCAGGAAGCAATGGCCTTGTTTTTTTCATTCACCCGGTATGAAGAAGTTGCACACTTTGAATGATTTTAGTAACTTATCTAATTGGGCGATTTCAAAAATTCCTGCTTTTATCGCTGAAAGTCTAATTTCAATTAGAGACCTTAGATCTTTATTTTAACGTTTAGTTGTCGCAAACGCGATTGGAATTCAGTATCAATCTTCAAGCTTAGACTTATGACGATGAGTCCCTTGTATCCCTGCGGTACCTGTTGACTGAAGCGCCATCTTGAAGTCAAAAAGCACAGGGAAACAAGAGACTCATCGTCATAAGTCTACTTCAAGCTCACATTTGCTCAAGGAAAGATTCGTGTAGCATTTTGCATTTTGTAAGAAAACTTGTAGTATTTTGCCTTTTGGAATCTTTACAAAATTTCGTCAAATGACTCCGAACTAACGAAATGCTACTGAGGCCTGAAGCCCAATTCATGGAGTGATTGTTGTTGTTTTTATGCAACGGAATTGGCCGCATTTTGAATCAAGATTTGATGCCAATGTATGCTCAATGTATGCTCAGTCAAGAAACGCACTCCGTTTGAAAGGTGACTGCTCCTTAAATGCATAATTAATGATATTTTGCAATATCTGTTTGAATAGCCAACATATTCAATTATTTTAGAATTTTTCTTAGCTTCACTCTGTTTAAATTTTACAAGGGATGTTCTCGCGAAATGCACTTTTAGAAACCTTTAAAAACATCCTAAAATCGTGAACGAGCTTCAATTATTAGGACCGTCGAGAGGGGGGGTAGCCAGGGTAGTTACCAGGGGGCCGGGGCCTTTGGGGGCCCGCAAGAAATAAGGGATGTATCATTTCTTTGTTGTAGTTTTCTTTCGGGAACGATTTCAGGCCCGTTAGCCCACTGAGATTCTAAATAAAATCTAAAAGCAGCGTTTTAACAGTGTACAGGAGGGTGTGGCACAAGGATAGAAGGGCGTGGTCCGAAAAATTTTCCGGCGCCTTCGGCGCCGGGGACCCCCTTCCTACCCTAGCCCTGGGGCCCGGCCCATCTCTCGACGGCCCTGTCAATTATTTCCATTTTACAGCAATAGACAAAATGTTTACACCCATTTAAAGTCATGTGATCAATCCCTTGGTAAAACATCTTTTGATTTCTCTAAAATATTTCGCACCATGCAGAGTAGTGCCATGAGTGCAAAATATAGCATAATACTGAAACTTCCGAAGAGTATGGTCACATGACTTGAAATGGGTGAAACAAACCTTAGCCGATTAGGTCTATCACTTGAACACACTTTAGCACGTGCTTTGATGAACAAGTCTTCCCTTCTGGTATGAGAAATTTATTCAGAGGGATTCCATCCTCCCAAGAGGACAAAATATATGCTAATATATGTAAGTGTCATGGTTGCTAGGAAGTAAAACTGATGAAATTCTGATCGTCGTTTTCCCTCGTTTTGCAGGTTTTTGAATGGGACTTTTTGCAGAAAATCTCCAATATCCACGGGAAAGAATAGCCGATTAAAGCGGCGTAAATTACCGAATCTAATTCGATATCTCGGCAATTAAAGAGGACAATTTTCAATGTTATTGTTTTGTTATTCAGGGAGCAAATGCCGTGCGTTTTTTCACTCGCCTGATACAATTCTTTATGTTAATTTAACACTTTCAATTTAGGCAGTATTTGGACGTCCCCGTTCTAGATCAACGTGGAATTTTCCTTTTTATCCATTTCTACCTAGCATCCGAAGGTACTTTTACGACGCTGAGAAGCTGAGCTTATCGAAGCAGCGTCCCGGTCCTTCCTCTCGATGTGACTACACCTCGTGATTCCTTTAGCCTGGAATTACAGAGAGTTGGCGACTCTCCTCACTTTGTAGAAGGTTCGGCAGTGCGAGGACTCGAAAACCACCAACCTGCAGGTTGGCAGTCAAGCGTGCTAGCAGTGAGCCATCCCCGCTGTGGAATTGTTTGGATGAGAATCTTCCAAGGAGCTTTTCCGATATATCTTCAATCAAACTTATCAGGAAACTCTGCCCAGTGAACATTTCATGACAAATATGTTTGGCGTGAAAGATTAAGAATTGATAAGATCATGCCAATTGGTTAAAAATAAATAGTTTGTTGCAAACGTCTGGTAGATTCAGGTTCCATAATTGAGTTTTCATATCACACTAAATCCCCGGGGGGGGTACTTCATTGTCAACATGATTCGACCTGAATCTGGACTTTGAGAAAAGGACCCATTCGTATGACAGAATATTCAAAAATTTCCAGCCCATTTGCATGAATATCAGGAAATTTTTGACCCATGGGTATGAATTTGTCGATTTGAAACAAAGGAAAGTTTCAGTTTTTTTGCGTGGATTATCATTATGGGGCCGATTGATAAGAAAATTCTCAAAGAACTACCCATCTACCAGAATTGTGGTTAAAAACAGACCCATATGTAGAGAATTTCGGATGGAAAAACCCATCCATATGAGCGGCACGTCCAGTACAACTTAACAATGAAGTACCCCCCCCGGGACTAAATCCTTCCAAGTTCGACAGCAAACCTTTGGTTGTTTTCCACTCGAAAGCTAAGTTCAAATTCAAAGGTGCACATGAATTGGTCATGTGATTAAATTTGGGTCACGTGATTAAACTTCGAGCGTATTTCCCGCTCTTTTTGCTTGTGTTCGTACGGTAACCAGGGCCTTCGAGAGCCAGCTAGGGGCCTGGACCGATTCTTAGGATCGGGCCTCAAGGGGGTTTGGGGGCCAAGCCCCCAAGAAAATTTTCCGGGACCACGTCCTTCAGACTCTCGGAGAATGAGGGAAACGCCCTTTTTAAGAAAGCTCGTTTAGAAAAAATTGTTTCGATATTCCATGAAAACTTATTAAGGAAGCGGTGTTTACGGTAAACAATGAAGACATTCGCTCTTACAAGGTGACTTTGAAAACACGGACACAAAAACTTTTAAACATAGCCACATAAGAAAACTATTTTCTTATGTCTATGTTTTAAGGCAGGTACATGGCCATAAAAGTTGCTGTAAAGAGATTTTACAGCAATAACTAATTTTTGCTGAACGATATTTTTACGGGCCCCGGACCTTTTACCCCCTCCGACCCCCCTCTCGACGGTCCTGACCGTAACTCCTTGATTAGACGGTTGATTTACCGCAAATAAACCACGCCTCATTTGTAAATTTAGCTTTACGAAGGAACACAGGCAAATTCTGAACACCACCTGTTCAATGATATTAGATTTGATAATTACGAACCGTTCATTATTTAGCCAGGGGTTGGTACCGAAGAGAAAATAGTTGGGCAAAAAAGAGCTCATGAACTAGAAAGGTTGAGTAAACAGACATGTCTTTGCAAAAATGTTGGGTAAAATGTAGGTATACTTTCTTCTTGAGCTCTAAACAATTTTTGATACGAAGATTTCTGCCTGATTTCAAGTAATATTGATGCACGGGAGGGGGGGGCTCTTGGCCAAATTTTGGGTAGGGGTGTGCAGCGAGCATATTCAAAATGGTACCCTTGGCTAGACCAATTTGACCATTCTCTGCACCAATTTTTACGAAAATGGTACCCTTGGCTAGAACAATTTTGACAATTTCCTGGACCAATATTGTCAAATTAGTACCAAATATGATATCATGACCGTTCGCTAGACCAACATTATCAAAAATATAGGTCACGTGCAAATCCAAATTTACATGTTGCGTGGAACTTTGTTCAATTAAATGCAGGAAAAAACTAAACCTGCAGTGGAAAAGCTATCTTCAAGATGGCAGTGAACGGGCAGTGAACAAGACGCAACTGAAACAAACAAGTTTTGCCTGGGGATTCGTATATTTTCCCATACTGGATGGAACAGGCCTCTGAACGAGGTTTTATTTTCAAGATTTCTACTCAAGGACACGGTATCATTTTTCTATCACCAGTTCTGATAGCAACCTTTCCCTTTTTACTAATAGATTTATAGCAAATCTCCAAGGCAGCGCACAATCTTGTTGAAGAAACTCGAGGACAGGGTACAGGGTACCATTTTTGAAAATTTGACTCTGACTTTCTCCTTGGTTTTTTCTGATTTTCCAGCGGCCCTTCGCCGTATGTTCGTAGGCCAAGTACCCCCAGGAATCGCTTTGTCATCTTGGAAACCGGGATTTTGTTTATTACAAATTTCACCCTTGTTCATGTTTACAGTATCCTTTTTCAAGTCTACCAGAACTATTTATCTGTTCTAATATCCTGTTGTTTCAACATGTGCTTGATTGTGACTGGTTTACAATTCCCACTGGGGCCTCATTAAACAAAGTTTGAACAAGATATTTCCAGCAAGGTTCACCCGTTGTTATTTTTGACACGAACGCACAAAGCAGGTTTGACACCTGTTAATTCTTAATCCAGACATCGTTCATTATCGCTACAGCGAAACAATAAATCAGAGCCAGTTATAGGATAAAGTACCGGTCTGTGATACGCAATTTTTCGTACATTTTGATTAAATACATCATTTTAAAACGCATTCTCTACTGATAGTTGAATGGAATCAGAGATGGCGCCAGGGAAGAAATGCTAGGGGGGCAAATATTGTCAGAGTGCCGACAGTGAGAAATTTTTTATGAACGAGCTCAATTCATGCGTTATATCCACAACACTGGTCGGTTTGATTAATATGGCTATAAATACGGTTTGTCGCAACACAGCCACCAAGTTACTACGTCCCTTCATGTATTTTTGTTTGTTTTTTGTTTTGTTTTTGTTTTGTTTTTTTTGTTTTTTTTTTTTTTTTTTTTTGTAGTCGTTTCAGATAATGTATGTAATAGTCTTGAAAGTCTATCTTAAATTAGACGTCACATGATATCTGGGCACGCAAACTTGCCCCAAATGATCAATTCAATTGTTTCACTAGATGACGTCTAATTTGAGATAGACTTTTAGTCTTTAGTTTTATGTAATGGCTGCGGAGTTGCCATAGACTTTTGCTCTCCAAGGTATCGTTTTTGTAGTATCGTAAAGTAGTTTTGTAAGTAGTGTTAAAAAGTAACTTGTATTGTAAAATTTTGATTGAATATAAAAAAAATTCATGTTCACTGATATGACAACGCAGCAAATAAATCTGGAGGTTCAGCTTATGAAAATGCCGACAGTGCGTAGAAATTGTCGAAAATTCAAGTGCCAATGGGGGGCTCAATGAAATTTTGGGGGGCTTCTGCCCCCTAGCCCCCCCCCCCCGCTGGCGACATTCCTGAGTGGAATAACTCCTTTAATTGCATTATGGATAGTGCAAAACGTCGGCCTCTTTCAAAAATGATAGCCCAAAAAAATCAGTGCCAGTTACAGGATAAAGTACCAGTCTACAGTATGATACGCAGTTTTTCGTAGATTTTTATTGAATACTACCCTGGGTACCAGACTCTCTAACATGTTAGAGAGGCTGGTACCCAGGGTAATTAAATACGTAATTTCATTGATAGTTGCCTGGAATAACTGCTTACCATAATGGATAGGGCAAAAACCACGGCTTCTTTGAAAAATAGCCCGAACAATAATAAGCACCAGCTGTAGGATCAAGTACCAGACTGTGATACGCAATTTTTCGTATATCTTCATTAAATACGTCATTTCACTACGCAATCTCTATTGGTAGTTGAGTTGAATAATTCCTTTAATTTCATTGATGTCATAGGGCACAAATGACGGCCTCTTTCAAAATGATAGCCCACAAAATAATCAGTACAGTGCAGTTTCAACTTTTTTCTTCATTTGTTAAAGGGTTAACAGTATTGTCTATTATTGAATTATTTAGTACAGTATCATACAGTATTCCGGTAAACAACACTACTAACCCTAACCCTTAAAGAAATGTAGACAAAATTCAAATGCAACGTTAGAGTGAACCCTTTTGTTCCAAAATTCATTTGAAATTGACATTGTTGGAGCATGGGTAGTTAGACACTGCTGGTGTGCTTCTATGGAGAAGAGCTGGATAATATGTATCTGCGGGGGAAATTTTTTATAGTACTGCGGAGGAGATATCTGCGGGGGAAATTTTTTATAGTACTGCGGAGGAGATATCTGCGGGGGAAATTTTTATAGTACTGCGGAGTTCTTTCGATATCTCCTCCGCAGTATTGCAAAAAAATTTCCCCCGCAGATACATAATATCCAGCGCTCCTCCATAGAAGCACACCAGCAGTGTCTAACTACCCATGGTTGGAGAACAAAAAGTGCTATTTTTGAAGCAACCACTATTTCGCTTTCTCGTGCCATAAATCAGCAACCACTTGTCAGATCGATTCAGTCTCAGACTCTACGTGGTTGCCTGTCCTATTCAACAAAGGGCGCCTACATTGTAGGAAGTGTGCTTATTCCCAGTACTGTACCCGTGACCCAGTACACAGAGTAATTGGTGTCCTGTGACCCAGTACACAGAGTAATTGGTGTCCTGTGACCCAGTACACAGAGTAATTGGTGTCATGTGACCCAGTACACAGAGTAATTGGTGTCCTGTGACCCAGTACACAGAGTAATTGGTGTCCTGTGACCCAGTACACAGAGTAATTGGTGTCCTGTGACCCAGTACACAGAGTAATTGGTGTCCTGTGACCCAGTACACAGAGTAATTGGTGTCCTGTGACCCAGTACACAGAGTAATTGGTGTCCTGTGACCCAGTACACAGAGTAATTGGTGTCCTGTGACCCAGTACACAGAGTAATTGGTGTCCTGTGACCCAGTACACAGAGTAATTGGTGTCCTGTGACCCAGTACACAGAGTAATTGGTGTCCTGTGACCCAGTACACAGAGTAATTGGTGTCCTGTGACCCAGTACACAGAGTAATTGGTGTCCTGTGACCCAGTACACAGAGTAATTGGTGTCCTGTGACCCAGTACACAGAGTAATTGGTGTCCTGTGACCCAGTACACAGAGTAATTGGTGTCCTGTTAATCTGTGTATGTTATAATGCATGTGTATATTATATTATAAGAAAGCTTTTTTAGTCACAAGGAGTTTAAAGTTCTAATATCTGTTAGTGTTGACCTATCAAAATTCACGCTGTCTGGTTCCCTGTGGCCAACTCGAGTAACAGTTGATCTCGTATTACATCAACACTGGGATTTGAAGCCACAAAGTTATTCATACGTCATCTTGACCTTGACAGGACTGACTCTGTGTACTAGGTCACGGTAAAGTAGACTTGCCCCAAGTCTGTTTCGTCAAAAAAATTTATCAAAAAGTTGACAAAACAGACTTGGGGCAAGTCTACGGTAAAGTAGTGGCAATAAACACACTTCCTACAAGGTAGGCGCCCTTGACACAACTTTGCAAAGAGGATCAATCAAAGCTACAGCTCCTCCAAAGCAGTCACTTAAACTGGGCACATTTTTTATGGATACCCTGTACAAATCGCAGTTTTTTGTGCAGAGTGATACCAAAGTAATGTCATTCAAGGCAGAGAATGCAGGGAAACAAGGGGCTCAGGTGATAAGTCGACGCTATAAAACCTTGCAGGTCCTCGTTTTTGATCATCAGATCCAAGAAATGACATAAAAGACACAAAATTTCCCCTTTGTTTTCTATAAATCGAATTAATATATCTAAAAAATCCAATATAATGCCATCAACCTAAAAATGACCTACAAAAAATTTACTCTGTCTGCAACAAATTTTCTACCCTAAATCTTAAAAGAAAATTTACTCTGTCTTCAACAAATTTTCTACCATAAATCTTAAACATTGGTACACCTAAAATTTGCTATTTAGCAATTCTACTAACACATTTAATGCATCACACAACTTAATATTATTTATCTGACCAGTTCTTAAAAAGATCCCAAGAACCCTAAAATCCTGTTTATTGTCCGAAAGACATTTCCTGTTGTTAGATGTGCAGAAACAACTTTCTTATGTCTCTTACGATCTCGTTCCTAGATTGAATTCAATCGTTCACTTGGCTTCATGATCTGCATGACGTAAGCACAAATTGGAAATGAGGTTGTGTCAATTACGTATCCAACCATAAGGTGGCTCACTAGGCAGCGATAAGGAGGCTCGCTACAAACGACAGTTCACATTGATATACAGGGTGTCCCAAAAAAATTGTGCCCCGTTTGTCTGAAGATTGAGACAAGATAGCAAGAGATTATCGCCAAACTTTTGCATGATGATGCCCTTCAGATGTTCAATTAACGTTTGCCACCATCCCCGTAAAATTCGTTGAAAAATGATGAAGCTACCACCTTCAGAAGACCAAATTTGCCTGATGACTGAAACCAGCAGTCGGCCATTTTGCCTCACTGTTTTGCAGTGATAAGTATCTTCACGTGATGTAAGAAATAATTTCTGTGAGGTCAGAAATAGTGGAACTCTCCGAGGATTATCGGAATTTTCACAAAGGCTATGAAATTGGAGGATGCTGTTTCATTTTCATTCCATAAAGCTATTTATCACTGCAAAATAGTAAAACAAAATGGCCGACCGCTGGTTTTAGTGATCGGGCAAGTTTGGTCTCCTGAAGGACATAGCTCCATCATTTTCCAACGGATTTTTATGGGGATGGTTGCAAACTTTAATTGAATATCTGAAGAGCACCATCATGCAAAAGTTTGGCGAGAATTTTTTTTCGTTGTGTCGCAATCTTCAGACAAACGGGGCACAATTTTTTTGGGACACCCTGTACACTGACACACACCTGGTGTCCTACAAATTCAGGCTACCTACAATCATTCACAAAACATATTGAGACCAGCAGGTAAAATCCCGAACTTTTAAACCTCCCATGTCTTTCTGCAGAAAAACCAATATTTTTCTTACCATTGTAATATTCTCTCCCCCCTCAGTCAATATTGTGATTGTAAGCAATGTTTCCCATGAAAGTTGACACCCAGCAACCCCTTTGTCACATCAATCAACATTGACTAAGGGGGAAGGGGATGCAGTCTCATAATTGTATGAAGGATTGCAGGTGGGCTATCAGTCTGTTCTTGTTCGATTGGAAAATTCCATGAATGAGGTGAATTTTATATCTATTTTCAAAGTTTTATACCGGTTGTCCCAAAAAGTACTCTCGTTTGAAAAATCACCAAAATTTAATCATGTAGCGGATCGTCAAATTTCTTTTTGCTTCGGCAAGTAGATCAAGGACCAAATTATTTTCCGGGGCATGGCTGACGTTGTAATTGGTTTTAGAATTAGCAATTCAGCCCTTTTTAAAAGAAACTATTTGCCAAATTGTAGCCCATAGAATCCCGCAGACTATCTACCAAGAATCTATCATTCTAAATGTCCCCAACCCTCATTAATGACTAGGCCCACTCAATGCGGCTTCGCCGCGCTAATGTGATTAATAACTTTAATAATGTGGATCAAATATTGGGTCAGCGATCGCAGGATGTCCTGGTAACACAGGCTGACTTGAGTGAGGGATGACAGCTTGATGGCTCACATGATACCCATGATGTGCGTAATTGGCTGTTGGCGGCGTGATCACTGAAGCGTGGTAATTATTTGCATGAATAGAAGGTGAGAGAGTATGCGTACGATGAGGGTATGGCAAGACTTGGCATCTTTGTAAGCTGCTAGCTTGTGTAGAAGGCCCCATTCCTGGGTCGACGTAAGGGAAGTAAGGCCGAGGATTGTAGTAGCTTTGCGATACTCCATCTTCTTGATAATACCCAGTGTGAACGCCTGAGTAATGTTGGTCTTGTTGGTAAGCAAATGGGTAATGTGCAACGCCTGGGTAGTGACCTGTGATTTCATCTGCTTTGCGTTTCCTTGCTTTGAATGTACCAG
This sequence comes from Aurelia coerulea, assembly GCA_039566865.1. Classification (NCBI taxonomy): domain Eukaryota; kingdom Metazoa; phylum Cnidaria; class Scyphozoa; order Semaeostomeae; family Ulmaridae; genus Aurelia; species Aurelia coerulea. The sequence goes on along the minus strand of CM076945.1, from coordinate 29,617,616 downwards.
CAATAGCAGATTTGCCCATCCTCGCTGATTTCTCTATCATTGGTTGCACGATTCGTCTTCTAGCGTTGATGAACCTAAAGATTGATTGATTGATTGATTGATTGATTGATTGATTGATTGATTGATTGATTGATTGATTGATTAATTTGATTGATTAATTTGATTGATTTCATTGATTTCATTTATTTATTGATTTATTCGATTTCATTGCTTGCTTGCTTGATTGATTGATTGATTGATTGATTTATTTATTTATTGATTTATTGATTGCTTGATTTGATTGATTTGATTGATTCGATAGATTCGATTGATTCGATTGATTTGATCATATAGCGAATGTGTCAGAAAAATGAATACACTCTTTGAAGCATCGTAATACAAAAACTACAACACCGATTTGAAAAATAGCTTGGGTCTCATTCAATCAATGTTTCAAAAATGAAAATGGTATAGCTATCTTTACCTTTACGAGCAAAGTTATATCAATCATTTTTACGATGATTTTTACGATGATCTCTATCAAGGCTCTGCGCAACTGATAGAGAACTTCCCTTCACTTTCACTATACATTGTTGTTCTGAACAGAAAAGATAATAGACAATTCTTACCAGTTGTTTACTTGGAGAAACGTCAATCCAGTTTGACTCGTCAGTATTCTTTTCTGCTCCTCAGATGGATATGGGTGCTAAAATCACCAGATAAGGATGTGAATTTACATCATATCATTCATAGCAGAGGTTTCAACTCTTTAAAAAGGTTGATGTAACCATGTAAAATTATATGACCGATTTCTTTGAACTTCAAAAAGACTTTGCTATTTCGCTATGATTCGACCGTTGGACTTTTCCAAAATCTTCATTATTTTCTGTTAGAGTATGTTTCTCCTTTTTCAAAATTCAAAGGCAAATTAAAAACAGAATTGAAAACAATATCAATTTCTAACCTTTTTGACGAAATATGAAATAATTTTCAAGAAAACAATAGTTGATGGATGTCTACAGTATGGCATCAAGCAAAAGTCTATCACTCTTCTGGTATACGATTTAGAAATGTGTTGAGTCACATCCTCAAATAAGTTGAATTATAAAATGCGCCATGATTTCAAAGATGTTCAAGATTTCTGAAAACTGCAATGGTATAATTACAATACCAGGTGTGCCAAAATAAACCATGCACGTTTGGCAGGCCTCAATAAATCGTACACTGGGACCAATTTTGAAGATTCATGAGTTAATCTTGAGCAAAAAGCCTGAATTAGATTGTTTTTTTTTCAGTTGTTAGAGCCAGACGCAAGTTTCTCAAAATGTTCGTCTTTGAAAACACTGAAAACGATCAAAAAACTTCGATCAAATTTTGTAAAGAATCGACAAGAATGGACAATGAGAAAACCTGTTCGTGGTGATTTGGGATTTAGAAATCGATTAGTTGTAATCTGCTGTACGAGGGTTCGTACTAAATCCCTAAGTCACCTTGAAAACGTTTTCTCTTTGTCCATTCATACTGAGTCTTTAAAAATTTGATCGACGTTTTTTGATCTTTTTCAGTGTTTTCGAAAATGAAAATTTGAAGAAACTCGTTTCTAGCTCTAAAAACTGAAAACCGACAAATTTGTGAAAAGTCCTTGAATCTAATTCAGGCTCTTTGCAAAAGATTAAGTCATGAATCTTCAAAATTGGTCTCAGTATACGATTTATTGTGGCCTGCCAAACGTGCATAGTTTATTTTGGCGCACACTGTATTATAGCGACAAGATATAGATATGGATTGATTATAGCGACAAGATATAGCGAAATAGATCATAGAATTTACACCCATCTTTTTACATCAATTAAAAGATTTGGAAATTTTTACAATGACCTATTCTCATGATTTACATAAAAATACCCTTGTCACAAGAAAGAAACTTCAATAAGATTCTCAATGCAGCTCCTCCACGGCAATGATGAAAACGTTGCATATTTTCAACACATTCTTCGGATAAAGATTAAACAGCCTGCACGCAGACTTTGGTTACTGGGGAGCGAACGGAGCACTTTCCTTCCTCTCCTTCCTAGCAACCAAAGTCTGCACGCAGGCTAATCTTTATCCGAAGAATGTATCAAAAATATGCAACGTTTTTATCATTGCATATTTAAAGCTAATAAAGATGCAATCCTAAAGAAAACAAGAAAAGATTTTCAGAGATAAAATTCGTCATCCACTTATTATAAAGTAAAGAAGAATAAAAAATGAATTTACCGATAGATGTTGAAAAAGCCAAGCTTTTAGAATATTCGTCGCCATTTTAGGGAATGTTCCACGTTTTCTTTCCTTCGGCCTTTCTCTAGGTTCTTCTTCATACCTCGGACTTCCTTCATCGAAATCATCACTGACATTATCTGGAATAAGATACAAGATATTCATGGCAAAAATAAAAACATAAGGACAGATTTCATAATACAATAGCATCAGTTGCTTTTGATTGACACCTCAATTCAAAGCGATTAGCGTCTGCAGACAAAGGAATGCTCTCAACCGGTAATTCAAAACAAACAAAGCCGCAACAGTTGCCCCGAAGCCAGTAGGACAAACTCTCGCCTTGTGCATGCAAAAGGCGGCTTTTAAGAGAAGTTATGTGCTGATAACGAAAGAAGAAGTGTAAATCTAAAGATCAGCCTGGCAGATTTTGCCTATTCTATTCAGGAACGCGAGAATTAAAGTACCTTCTGTTCGGTTTCTGAATCAAATAAGCGAAATCCGCCACGCAGAACTTTAGATTTACCCTCGTTCTTTCGTTATAAACACATAACTTCTCTTAAAAACCAATCTTTCGCATGCACAAGACGGGAGTTTGCCCTACTGGTTTCGGTGATTAATTTGCGGCTTTGTTTGTTTTGAATTATTGATTGAGAGAATTTCCTTTGTCTGCAATCGATAATCGCTTTGAATTGAGGTGTCAATTATAGTAACTGATGCTATTGTGTTACAAAGTCTGTCCTTGTTTTCATGGCAAACAACAAGGACAGATTTTGCAAGACAATAGCATGAGTTGCTTTTGTTAACACCTGAATTCAAAGCGATTTGCGGTCGCAGACAAAGGAAACTCCCTCAACCAGTATTTCAAAACAAACAAAGCCGCAAATGTTGCCCTGAAACCCAGGTATATAGCGCGATCATTGTGCATTCCAGAAATTATTTTTAAGAGCAAATATGAGCATCTATCGGAAGAAGAAGGATATATCTACACATCTAACACGGGGATTTTATTTATTTGGTTCAAAAGCTGAGCAGTATGTATTTTAATAACACCCACAAAGATAAGAGAATTGAATCGCCTTCCAATCTACTTTTGAACCAAATAAATAAAATGCCCGAGGTAGATGTGAAGATGTATCCTTCTTCTTTCGCTCTATGCTCATATTTGCTCTTAAAAACAATTACTGGAATGCACAACAAGCGAGCTAGCTACCTGGGTTTCAGAGAAACTTTTGCTGCTTTGTTTGTTTTGAGTTACTGGTTGAGGGAATTTCCTTTCTCTGCGATCGCAAATCACTTTGAATTTAGGTGTCAACAAAAGCAACTCATGCTATTATTTTACAAAATCTGTCCTCGTTATGTTTAACTGATTTCGTCTTCATCCTCGGTACTACTCTCTGAAGACATTTAATCAAAAAAGCCTCTAATTTCATCAGCAAATGAAAGAAAGTAGCAAGAAAAATCTCTTCTATTGTTGAGACCAATTTATGGAGGTTTTTAATTGAAAGAATTCATTGGGAAACTTTGCTACCCATTACAAATTTAACTGCGATAGGCGGAAAATTACCGTCTGAGTCGAAAAAAAGAATCCTTGTTTGGAAGGCCACTGCTCCCTGAATATCAAAGCAATAATATTGAAAACTATCTTGTTTTATTGCCAATATGTCCAATTAGGTTCAGTAATTTGCTCTGCTTTGATTGGCTATTCCTTCCCGTGGATATGGGAAATTTTCTGAAGAAAGCCTCTTCCAAAAACCTGCAAAAGCGAGTGAAAACAATTGGAAAATGTTCCTTGGTTTTCCTTCCTAAAAATGATGACACTCATATGTATTTTGTCCTCTTGGGAGAATGGAATCCCTCAAAATGGGTTATTGATACCATATGGGGAAGACTTGTTCATCTTCTCAAGAGGATAGCATGTGCTAAAGCGTGCCGAAGTCATTGCTGCAAGGCCCATGTAAGGCAGAAATGTTAGGGAAATTTGTTCATGATTTTGGGCACGTTTTGAAGGTTTCTTGCAGAGGCTTTCTCGAGAATAGCTCTCATAATTTCAGAACGAAGTAGCCGATTTTAGTCAGGTAAATTTCAAAATGTATTGGAACATGTCTACCATTAAACTCTATATTCGCCGATATCATCGTCTTGATATCAAGAGAGCCGTGACGTTTCAAACAGGGATTCTTTTTATTGACTCACCCGGTATTTATTTCATTGATTAGGCCACTGTGGTTTATTTTACTTTAAATTGTTTGCGAATTTGAAGATATATTTCGTTATAGGGTGCCAACATCACGTCACAAGAATCAGTCCCCCTGTACCTTGGATACCCCTTGGATAGGCATCAATAATTGCTGTAACACCCGGCATCTGTCTTTGCTTCAAAAGAAAACTCCGGTAAGTCCAATTTTGGAGCAAAATACAGATCATTTTTGATGCTGCAGCTGAAACAGTGTTCCCTAACGCTTTATGCTATGATAAAATAGTTCTTTGGCTAACCTTCAACTTTTACTGTTTCAAAGTGCGGAGGAGACGATGGTGCAGTTGAATGTTGTTTGTTTGTTGTTGAAGTGTGTGTTGTATTGTTGCATGGTTGGATGTCGTTGATGCAAGTACTTGACCAGTTAGATTCAGGCCTCTAAAAATGAACAAGATTTGATATTGGTTTGCGGAAAGAAACTAACAGTGAGGGAAAACCTTTCATTTAACTTCTATGTGATGGCTGTCTTTTCTCTTCAACAAGGAATCTTGGAGAATCTGCTAATTAAAGGCACCAAACCTTCGTGAGAAGTATATTTTACTTAAGAGATAAGTTTCACATTGTTATTATTATTATTATTTCTTTCTTTAAAGTAGGCTTAAAATGCACGAGATAGCAAAATTACTGCTAATTTAGGCCTACTATTTAGCAAACATATAAAAATGAAATAAAGGGGGAAAAAAGTCCTATTTACACAACCGTTAAAAACATTAGCATTGAACATAATAACATAATTATGAATATCATGTAAGATACCCAACCTGCGGAATGAATGTTTTGCATAGCCTACAGTTGCAGTTCTCGCCCTTCCAACATCTAATCAGGTTTTTAAAGATAGGAAGTGTGCTTGCTTGTTTCACTGCATTTGGCAAAGTGGACCAAAGTCTGTTTCCAAGGAAGGATATAGTCTCCATTCCAAAGCTCGTCGCACTCACTTTTGGAAGCTGTGAGTCGTTACCATGTCTTAGATGTCAATGTTAACGTTATGACATGTGCAGAAATAATTCAGAATTCGGAAAGTCTTCACTTCCAAAATTGTATCGTTCTGTATGGTCTCCCCTTTAATTACAAGTCCCTTCAGGGCTAAGACATTTTTTGGATGGTACAAGTGACATTACATTGGTACGAGTTACCTGAAAGGAGCGTGCTGTCAAACCCTGCTAAACTACAAACAAATTTATCCAGACTTCAAAGGTTTGAAGCAAACTTTTAATTTGGCTATACCTTCTAAACATTCCGACCTTGAGCAGCATCAAAGAATGCTTCAAGTTTGCATTCAACTTTGACAAGAACCACTGAACAAAATTTCGATTTGTTTGTCTATTTAGACAAAACTCTAGAGTCATGTTTTGAGCACTCGCAGGTCCAAAAATATGATATCCTTCTGGATTATTTCAATATGGTTCCTCTCCAGAGACGTAGGAACCGGGGGGCACTAGGGGCACGTCCCCCCAAGAGTTTGCAATAAACAAACATTAGCCCTTTTCATTTTCAGGAAGTGCCTCTTTAGCTTAATCAAGAAAGTGCCCTTGTATAGTGTAGTGCCCCCCCCCCAAGTTTGAGATGCTTCCCATGTCCCTCTTCCTCTCATTGGATATGCTGTTGATAAAATAATAACTGGAAGCTAACGAATTCAAATGAAGAACAGAATGACATTTAAACACAAAAAAACTTTTAGCCCCTGAAGCAGGTCTTCACTTGGAAGCATTATCTTTTGCCGATGCTCCAACTAAGATTCGTATCTGCCCCTGCAAATCTCTTGCTCCGCCAACATGGGAATTTTAAGAAATGCTACGAGTGTGAATTTACCTTGAAGCCTTTCAGTGGGCTTCCTGTCAAGTATCGCTAATGTTGGTACGTGTCTCGTCAAAATGCAACTGCTTGCAATGGCCTAAATACAATAAATGCTAATAATTGCTTGAGTATTGAAAAATGCTTTGAAGCATTTGAATATGAAGGAGTACGAACACTAGATAAGCGCAGGAACTATTGCAAGCAAGCAAACAACGAAGCAAGCAAGCAATATACATTTGTTAACGCAGGTTAGGTTTCTGGGAACTATGCAACTGATGTGGGCCTGCGACACTACGGCTTGTTAAAGCATAATGTTAATGTTAATGAATCATCAATGAGGGAACCTGCCTGGTGCAATATACACTGGCCTACACAATATAAATGCCATATGATAACGTCATCCACAAATGTTCTTCTAAAGCACACGAATTCGATATATATTTCACTGTAGAAGCAAAGGGGCACTCTGAAAGCCTCTTCTCAAGGTTAACTCTTCACTTGCAGTGAAAGCTAGTCCATGCACATTAAAGTGAACACCAGCCTGGCCTATTGCAGCTAATCTTCCATCTTTTAAATATATGCTGGATCTTTAAAGCAAATGGAAAATGTAACTCAAACTTTACTTGGTTTACTGTAACTTCCAATATCGTTATGAAATCTAAAACAAATCGCTTCAGACATCGCCTGGCTTTCTCCATTAAATCATCTGATCGCAAAAAGGGCAACTTAACTGCTGTATTTGAGAATACCTCGTCCGCATTATCAGGCTCAAATTAACGCTTACAGATCAAGAACGCTTAATCAAATTAACTCATCTCTAAGCGATGCTATCCTAGCGCTTCTTCCTGCAAATTGTTCTCCTTAACCTCAAAACTCAAATTTCCACGACATCACCGTCAACTGATACAAAGAGTAACGTTTTTCTAACACTTAGGCGAAACCTGTTGTCAAAAATAGAAAGACTTGAACTTTCAAGGCTTTCAAGTCTTTGAAATGGCTGTTTATCGCTTACAGGATGAAAAATCAAACTAAAAAGTGCGTAAAAAGGCTTACAATTGGCATGTCCAAGCATTTACAGGGAGGCTGTCGATCCATCGCCTTGAACTTCCTCAACTGACAGATCAGCTATCATCGCTTTCTAAAAACTACAGACAGCTTACAGTCCGTATTTTTAATGAATTTCTGAAGCATCACCCTGGTTTTTGTCCAAATGTAACCTACTGTGATGCAAAGAATATCATTCGACGGGGGTGCTAGATATTTGGTAGGCGGTACATACGACAAACGTATTCCGATCCAATAAGAGCTCTTTGGAAGGGGAGAAATTCTTTGAATGGAGGAGATATGTGATAGTAATGATTCATGGGTTGTAGGTAGTGACTAATGATAATAAAACTGATGCATTGATCTGCGTAGGTCATGATAGACATGGTGTCCCAAAACATTGTGCTTTGTTTGCGCAACTGCTGTGGAGGAGTTGTAACGTCAATTGTTTTGTTACTTATACACTTGCCTAGGACATGCTTCAACTATGTACTGTATGTTAAAACTTGCCACAAAAGTAAAGATTCACAAAGTTTAAATTATAATAAAAAAAGATACAATACAATTTACATAAAACAGCGTTGATCAATGCAAGTTAAAATCACCCCTAATTAAAGTGGCAGGATAGCATTAAAAGGTCGAGTTGACCTTATTTCCATAATGGTCCCCTTAGACGTGGTTGCAAACAACAAAACTTAGAGTTTGAGACCTCGTTCGAGTAAATCTGGACTTGCCACAAGTCTATCTTTTGGTCCCAAAGAAGATGGCCCTAAAGAACGAGAGGAGTCTCCTCTCATGTTTCTCCCCTCGTGTTTCCGTCTCTTTTTCACGAACCAAAGAGAGACTTGTAGCAAGTCCAGAGTCAATCTGACAAGTATTTGCTAGTTTATTGTAGACTTATTACCTAAGACTTAAGACTTATTACTTTTTGGACATCCTGCAGAGAGCATTCAAGGAGAATATTTCTTTTGCGTAAAAACTTTGTGCTGATGGATTCTAAATATTTTTATGAAATCACCATCTGTTATCAGTCCTCCGTTGTGGTTGCATATAATTTTGCTGTGCACTTTCGTTGAGCTTTCATTTATTGCAAAATTATAAACTATGCACATTTCCTACAATTTTTGCTTGTGACGTCATCAGAATTCATAATCGTATACGATGTTACCTGTTACCCAATGTTACCCAAAAAATTTGCGCCCAATTTATGTAGCTGCTGTGGAGGAGCTGTACATAGTATTGATCCGCTCTTGAGACTGTTGTGTATGATAGGCTTCAACGTAAAGGCAGTCTGTCACCCATCTGATTGGGTGATAAGGACAATACAAAGAATAAGATAATTAAATGACTGCTGAATCTACTGACATTTTACGACCGTACAAGGTGCTAAACGATCGGCCCTCCTTTGTTTCAAGTGCAATGGTTTACAAAAACATCCATTGTGTTGAGCTCTGACCTTATTGCAGCCAATCAGCTACGTGACAGACTGTCTTTAACGGTCCTGACCTTGCTTTAGCCAGTCTGACAAGAGGTTACTGATTTGTGGCACACGAAACTCAAAAGAGCTATATCTTCAAAAATAACACTTTCTTTGTGCTCCAGAAATGCCAAAATCAAGTAAATACTGCAAGGAAGGGTTTTATTGCTGTGTAGGATATTTCTCTAGTTCATAAAGAGTTAATTGTATTGTTTACTGACAACACAATAACCCTAAGCCTTTGTTAAATGTGGAAAAATACATATACAATGCTCTTATGAGTCCTTTCTTTCAAAATTTTGACAGATTTTGACATTTTGATCTAGAATTTTGACACTTGTGGAGAACAATAAAAGTGCTGGTTTTGAGACTTTTTTGACTTTTGTGTGACATACATCAGGAATTATTTGTCTGATTGGCTAAAGAAATGTCTCAGACTTCAAGTTAAAGCCTACTTTATGCGACTGTATTTATGTATTTAAAGCAAAACAATAGAACGTTCAGCCCATCGGCAGTAGCAGCAGCAGCAACAGCAACAGCAGCAGCAACAGCAGCAACACAAATGGGACACAATAATTTAGGGATACCATGTACTTACAAAATTTTAGCTTGATCTGCCAATTTTGATTTTTTAAAATTCTTGATGTCATTGGTCACAGTAGTTCGTTCAAATTATTTCAGTAGTTCGATTAATATTTAGAGTGTACCTTTTGTAAACTTACATTTGCAAATAATGATGCTTTATTCATTCGGCAGTGTGAGAATATAACACACTAACAGATAAAGAACAAGAAGACCAGGGACAAATTCTAACCTGAAGCTGTTACATGCCGATGCAAATATACAGTTAAGCACGAAATTATTCATACCTATGCCAAATTCTGAGTATTTTGCATCGTTCTATTTGAGGACCAATTTTACTGTGGCTGAAGTTTCGTAAGAATGTGATAAAAGGCTGAAACAAATGCTACAAGAGACATTTCAAGGAATGAAATATCTTGTGAATTGGCTAGCAAATATAACGATTGAAAATACTCCAAATTTGGCATAGGTATGAATAATTTCGGGCTTAACTGTATATCCAAAAAGTACTGTAAAATTAATCGTTTTAGCAATGTTTAACTGTTTACGAGTAGTAGCGACTCAAATACAGTTTCAAAAACATTTCTGATGGAATTTCTTTGTCATTATTAAGCCTCTTTAAACAAACTCAAGGAGTAACCAGCAGAGTTCCTTTGACAGCCACCATTTCGTGGTCTAGTCGAGTTTTTGGTGATTTTATTAGTGCATTATCTCAACCTTGATCTCATTGGGCTGTAATCAAACGATTCGAGTAGGCCCACTAAACCAGGTGTAAATTCTTTAATCTAGATTATATGAAAATCAATTCACAGAAATCCTTTAAAGAAATGTCAAACTAACTAAGCTGGCCAGATTTTCTCAATCGAGTTGAATGCCCTGTCGAAAAGGTCTATCATTTTCTAAGTTAACAAAGCAAATATGAAGAGATTTTTGATCGTCTCTAAAGCCAGAGTTCATTAAATCTTAATCTGACGTTTTCCATACTGAAGAGATGTCAAAGTAAAGTTTGCTTTTATGTGTAAAGAAACAAGCCTTTTCGTAGCAGATTGTCTCTGGATTTGAATGCTCTTAAAAAGGACATCAGCCTGGCCTGCTTTGCGCGTTAAAATGTCAAGAAAGCGCCATATTTACGCTCTAATTGCTGATTTTTTCTGAGGCGCGTGCATATATTTAGGATTATGTTAAATTCCTTATATGACTCAATTTCATCGCTGAAGTTCTTAGCAAAGAAAACTTTGATCCAATAAAAACTGTAATTACAGATTGTAATCAAGAATTGAACTTTTTATTGCATACGGTCTGTGTTTTTTGACCTGGATAACCAAAGTTTGTGACTGTTGCCAAGCAAACTACCATCTGAATGTTGCAAACAGAGTTGGGCCTTATCAGAAAGTAAATTGAAGAGAGTTTAGGAGAGTCCCGTGTTTCAGAGTTCTCTCTCAAGAACTTGTATGCTTGCTTTCTCCATATTTTTGAGGAAACATCTTCCTCAAGAGCAATCTTTCTCTGTCAGAGTTCCTTTCTCCCTTAATCTTTAAATTTCCTCAAGATTTTCATAATCATAATACTTGCTTGTAAAATTGAAATTCTACGTAAAATCTACAATTTATTCCTTAGGGTTTTCCTTGGGTTTTCTTTAGCCATATAGTCAGCAGATCATCGTTTTGACTTAGGACAGTCGCCAAATCCAGCATCTTAAACGTGAGTTTGAAAACAGACAACTTGGATTTTGAATTAGAAGCCCCCAAAAAAAGATTGCAATTTTCCAATGCTAAATTAGCGTATGTTTCTAATCTTTAGATCCGACCGAAACCACATTTTGTGGAGACGCTTCTAAGAAGCTCAAGTACAATAAGAGGTTGTTTCAGGTGTCAAAACACAATCCAGGAGAGAAAGAGAAGAATGTATCGTGTTTGCCAAGTTATATCTCTGCAAGAAATCTCTCGAATGTAACAGTTAGAGACGTTCTTTTGTAGCAATATAGCTAACTTAAATATGAAAATTTATTTTGTTAAAATCGATCAATTCAGTTGGAAGTTATTAGGGATTTTATACCGAGAAAGTATTTCCTGTTAATCATTGAAATAGGAATCCCATGTATTTTCCAGTAATCCAGCGATGATGACAAAAGAACTTTGCTTCGATAACGGAAGATAAAAAGATACTACTGCCCAGGCTCAAACGAGACAATTGTGTAAGTTTTCCGTCTCAAGAGAATTGTCTGTTTACCATCAATTGTTCTGGCTGAAGGAGAAATTCATTAATCAATCGATCATGTTGCCCTGATTTGACACAGTTTCCTTCAAAAAAATTAGGCCTAACAATCTCGTAACTAAATTAGTAAATCTGAATCACCCACACTTCTTCATGGCAAAACTTTAGTGAAGAAATTTGAGAAGTTTCTAGCCAACGGAAAAACCAACAAAGGTGGCACGTTTAATTTAATTACGCAGTAAATTTCATCACAAGAAGTGATGAATTATTTTCATCACTCCATGCGTTCCTTTCATCGCAACTTTATTCACGTTTACTTCATTCGCCTAGCGCATCTTCTGATACAAACTTTATCTAAAGCCTTTCTTCAGTTGAGAACCAAGCTTAATTGCCATCATCGTTAGTGGTAGGCAAGAAAAGACTTGAGGAATAGGAATTCCTTTCTTTTCTGTTATTTTGTCACGTGTTCGCCGTTCGAAAGACAACGTCTTAACATTGCATCAAAATTGAAGCAATCAACATTCCAGCAACATTTGAATAGCGTTGAGAGACAAACAAGGCGTAGGGTTGTTTATCCAGTGTATGTACTTACATGTGTGCACTCTAGAGACTTGCTGGAGCATGTACATGACACTGGTTCCATGCTAGACTCCATTGATTTTGATGCCGTCAAAAATGAGAGACACTTCGTCAACGGTGTTCTTGATTGTAATACCTGGCGAATGGGCTGTTCAACCGCCGAAGACACTTTGACGTGGACACGCATCAAGCACCAATCAACCACGACTCGGCAAACCTGTTAAAATGCCAGTGTGTTGAATTAGCCTTAAAATTGAACGACTACCAATAGGGAAACGTTAAAAATTGGCAGGTAAGGAAAAAATATGTTTATTAGTTTACAGTTCTGTCTGAGTGAGAATTGAATATGAAACAGTTTCTATCCTTCCAATTAAGTTTACCTCCTTAGGGTGAGTGGCAGGTCCCCGTCATTATCCTGTCATTTTCATGGAGGCAAATCGTAAACCCTCATGTTGCCGTATTGTCCACTGCTGTCACGGCTGTCAAAGATTCTGGTCTGCTGTTAAAACCTCAAATGAAAGAGATAGCATTCAAAGGTTGTTTTTATTTTCATATCCGTTCCTTCAGTGACCTTGTCTTTAGCTATATAACATTTCTTATGTAGATCAATAGACCAGAAGTGCGTCTTCTTCTAGAATGGAACTCACTGTAAAGATAGAGCCAATCGCTTAAGGCTGCCTTTCCACCAGCCCTGGTTAAAACAAAAACGGGTCAAAAGTTATCTGTTTTTGCGTTGCGTATCCACTAACCCAGTTGATCAACGGATAAGTTTAAAAACGGGTCTCAAAGTGGATTAGCTTGAACGTGGGTATCTTTTAACTCACCTGTGGGTTAGTGGAAACGCATTAAACAGATACATTTTAACCCAGCTACAACAGCAACAACATGCTCTACTTTTGGCACTTCAATTTAAAGTTGAAACGACAAAAAGGATGATAAAATGAGTAAAAAGAACCACTGAAAAAAGACGGGTTGACAGTAAAACTGGCGTTTCCATTGACTCGCTTTAAAAACGGATAACTTTGATCGTTCTGATGTTTTTTTCAAGCCTTAAAATACACCAAAGCTTACCTTTCATGCCCTTTTTTACACTACACCCAACAACTTTTCATTTTGAATTGAGTCATACAGCTTTGCACATGTTTAGTTTATCCTGTACCAGATTGCCTTTTGCATCATATTGGGAAGGGCTTATGCCAGCTATTCAACTCCAGACTGCCAAGCGACCTCTACAATACCCCCCCGGGGGGGGGGTACATGACTTGAGGATGGACGGGGGTCTGCCGCCCGGTTTTCAGAAAACTACCCTCTTCTAATTACCCAAACTTGCTTTTGATACCCACTTTTATGATGAATTTTGGCGGAAAACTGCCCATTTTAACCATTTTTTTGCGAATTTCAGCAAAACCCAACCCTTGTTTATAGGAAATCTGCCGAAAAAGGACCCTTGTTTAGAGAATTTTGGGCCCAAAAACCCACCCATATGGGTGGCACATACCCGTACCCTAAATATGTTATGTGCCCACCCCCCCCCCCGGGACAATACCCTGGTACTCAGGAGGGTACTTCCACAAGCGTTCATCTTGTAATTTACTTGCTTGTTCTTTATGGAATGGCCAGGGAGCAGTCATTGTCTTTTGTTTGCTCCTCCTGGTATCATCCTTGTAGTATCGTATCGTACCGGGTGTCCCAAAAAAAGTACTCCTGTTTAAAAAGTCACCAAAAAATTGATCATCAAACCTAAAATTTTCTTTTTGAATTGCTTTGTCAAAGCCCCAAAAATATTCACAGATGATGAAATGTCGTCCTTTGGTAGAAAAATTACACGTTGAAAAACCTTATTTTGAGCTATAGTTTTTAAGCAAAATATTCAATCTTGCCTAAGAGTCAAATTTTTCAGATTGTTTATCGTCATTGAAGTCTCCAATGATAGCGTGCATTTATTTCTGTCATTCACGACCAAACTAAAAATTTCACATGCACAAAGAAATTGATCTGGCAATCACCAGTGCTTTTTTGCAGTATGATTCAAACCAGGTAGCCCTAAAAAGAGCTAAATTTGTTATTTTCTTAACCAATTACAAGATCAGCTGTTTCTTGGAAAATAACTTGGTCCTTGATCTACTTGATTGACAAAAGAAGAAAATTGAAGATCGGTCATGTAATCAAATTTTGGTGAATTTTGAAACGGGAGTACTTTCTTTGGGACACCTAATAGCTTGCAGCTATGTAGTGTTTTAGGTTTGTTTCTGTAAAAAAACAAGCACTCTCCGTTTGTTGAGTATTTCTAGGGTACGCTAAAAATCTATGAGTACTAAGAATGTAGGTAAATTCGACTTTACGAAATCTCTCGTTTGCTATTTGCCCGAAAAAAGGACCTAAAACACTTGATCATTTTTGTTCAAAGGTATCGAATGTGGTCCGCACATTTATTGCAATCAGATCCATAAACTTTAGCATATGTTTAAAAATTCATTTCCTATAACTCTTGAGAGAGATTAAATGCCCTTGCGCCTTAAAAAAATACCACATCCCTACAACTGATTTATAAGAAACATTGCAATTAAGCATTTTAGCATCAATTTCAGTTTTAGTGAGGATACTAGAAATTCACCTCAAAGGATCGATTTTGTCTCCAGGGTTAGAAAGCGGCGATCTCATTGGCTGACAAGCATCAAATTGGGTGATTTCCGCATGCTCTCGCAACCAGTAAGGATTTGAGCCTTTTCTTCGCATCTTGCTAAGTCGTTGGCTTAGTGAATAACAATCTATTTGGAGTAGAAAGAAATTTCTTGTTACACATGTCTTGAATCGACGCAAAACTAAATCAAAGCTTTCCCGCTTTATTGTCTGATGTTAATAATGAGTATTCTTTTGTCAGACAACGAGATGCAAGGCTGGCAGCACGTGCTAAATCGTATGTGGTGCAGTGAATCAGGGGTGGCGCCAGAAATCTTCCGACAGCCGACAGGGGGACTAAAATTGGTAAAACATGCAGTTTTCGTACGTTATTTTGCCAAATTTCCTCCGACAATAACCCAAAATTTTCTCCGACGGAGGGGCTAGATGCTTCCGACCGGGGGGCTGTAGCCCCCCTAGCCCTCTCCTGGCACCACCCTGTAGTGAATAATCAATCACTGTTACCCATGCAAAGAGAATCAGATACACAGGGGAGTCCTTCTTTCCCCCTTTTCTAAACAAATGCTCGCAGCATCTTCCGCGAATTAACTGGGATACACAATTTCATTCTTATCCCTGTTAAAGAATTGCTGAGAATGTTCAATGTTTTGTTTCTTGCTTACACTATACCGGACAGTCTTTGCGCTGCGATGTTCGTGTCGGATAGGGGTACAGAATCAGGGCCGCATTTAAGTCTGTTGGGGCCCTGGGCCCAAAACTGGTTGGGGCCCTTTAGAACTCGGTACCCTGTTAGCATCCCAATAAAACTACTCTTGTCCAATGGTTTTTCACGATTTTCGTCTTGCCTTCACTGCTGCAAAATTTCGGATGATTTTCTTGGGGTCTAAAACCCTCAGGACAGCGGCGTGGCCAGGGTAAATTAAGTGGGGCAAACGAAACGGGGGGCCTGGGGGCGAAGTCCCCGGAAAATTTTTGAGGACACGCCCTTTACTTTGGCTTAGAATGCATCTCCGAATATCATGCTTGCGATTAGCGACAAGTAAACTTTGATATTTTGTGACGGTTATCCTACAAATCGGAGCAAAATGACATTTTTGTGAAGAAACATCCTTTACTTTGACTTAGAATGCATTCCCTCATTCCATATTCCATATTTGCCATTTCTCGAAAAGTTCTTTCCCAACCTATACCCAGTTAGTTTCTCTTCGGTTTTACAGGAATCTCAAACAGAGACGTACGCAGCACCTCAGGAGCGAGGGGGTCTGGGGCGCAGCCCCAAAAAAAACTTTGTGACCACGCCCTTCAGACGCTCGGAAAATGAGGGAAACGCCCTTTTTACTTATATTTTGCATCGTAAACATGACTGCAATGAACACAAAATGAGCAGGATGTTTTGTTGAATTTGCATTGAGAATTTATACCCAGCATATCAAGTACGAATTACAAAATCGCTTTTCTTCTTTACTGTAAAATTGATTTGGCGCTAGTTGTTATTATGATATTCAGGAAATGCCTCTTGTCGCCACTTCATCGGTGTTTAGTCAGTAAATGGCATCTTTTGCAAGAATCTTTTGAAAACAGGAAAATTTTGAAAACAGACATTCTACTTTGGCTAAGAATGCCTCTCTCAACATCGTTCGAGCATTTCTTAGAAACCCAAAACATTGCTCCACCAAACCTTAGACAAAACCATTCTCTCCTTGCTGTTCAAGAATCTCGAAGACCACCGCCTGACAGATCTGCCTGACCCTCCCCCCCCTTAGGTACACATTTTATTGCATTTTTGTACAAATCTCGAGGACCATCTTTTTGAAAAGTGGGGGGGTCCGGACCCCCCCTAACCCCCCTTGGGTACGCCACTGATCTCAAAGACCATATTTGGACAAAAGTGGGGGCAATTGCCCCTAATACCCCCTCCCCCATGGCCACGCCTCTGCCTCAGACATCAAATTTGCTGCCATTCATTAAGCAAAAGGCAACAACACGCTATTGTGACATTGTGGACCTTAGTTGACTCTTGACCCTTTCAGTATGGATAAACTTCTTTCACTGGAGGAAACTCTGCATGGCAAAGTGTGGTCGTTGCATTGAGCAACAATCTAAGTGCGGTTATTGCCTTTGGGAAGTTGCAGCTTCATCTCCTTTCACAATTTGCTGTTATAGATCATCCGAAATAGGCTTTTGTGTTTCATGGGGTTGTCGTCTCTTCAATTTCTTTCTTTTTTTGGACTTCGGCTTCGGTATCAACGAGATTCCTCCTTTTATCGAGGAACTTTTCGAGAGGCTTTTTAACAAACTCATGTTATTGCCAAATTTCTACTTTGCTTGCCCATTACGTATTGTCATTATATGAAACCATGGTGTTGTCTAAAAACGTTAGCACTCAATTCAAACACAAGAGTGAAATCAACAGCACTTCATAGGATTTTTCAAATTTTGCTCGGGGCCCCCTAGATTTAAGAATTTTAGGGGGCCCCTGGGTAAATGCGTCACTGTACAGAATCACACCAGAGCTATCTGATACAAGACGCTCCATTAGTTGTAGCAAAAATCACATCGCTGTGTAAGTGATGTGGTTTTGGCATGATTTAAATGGTGCTATCCGATACATTTCGCTCAATAACTGAAATTCTTTACTTCAAGTACCGAGGAACAATAACTTTGAGAAACAAAGGATTGGAAACAATACTGGATTCTCTCCATTTCTGTGAACAGAAGGCCTCCCTGGCATGAAAATCAAGGAGGACACCAAGTGTGTATCAGAGGAAAGAGGACACTAAGTGTGTATGAGTGTGAAGTTTTCATCAGTAGCGACCATCTTGACATATCGTTTTTTGGTGTGTTTTGAACTTACTTTTAGTCGTTAGTGAGCCACCTCATCGCTGTTTCGTGATCTTAAAATTTTGAGCAGTAAGCCATCTTAAGTGCAGATCCACCGTAAACGTAAAGTTCCAACGAGAAAGATAGCTAAAGTTTAGACACAAAACAATAGGTTAAGGTGGCTCGCTACTGATGAAAAAATATCTCACAGTAATACACACTTGGTTTCCTATCAGTGCGTTATTGAACTGGTAAACTTATAAAAACAGATAAGAAGCAAGTGTATGCTTATTATAACCATAGTTATTAATAACTTTTGAATATTATGGCTGATGCTATTCTTGTAAATATAACAATGCTAAACCAAATGAAATGATAAACAAAGATCAAATAACAGGTTGGAAACCTGTGGAAAAATGTCTTTAATTTTACGACTGCTTTAACAAACATTATCTGAACAAATAGTAGTGGAAGAACAAATCTAAGCACTAGCATTTTATTGTTGCATGTAATCTCATGATATCTATGTTATCACAATCTTATCAGAATCTTTGTTATTTTGCTGATATGGAGAACCTTGGGTAAGTCAACAAAGTTATATACTGTTTGAAGAATTGAACAAATGAGCAATTGACCTTTCTTGTTGGGGAGATGAGATACGGTTTGTCCGAGAAAACTTTTGTGTCCCACCGTGCAGTAGGCTAATACTCATGCGCCCGTCAGAGTTTAACCCTAAACGCTACTGCGCATGAGCATTAACCTACAGTACGGGGGGGGGATACATACGTTTCCTGGGACAAACCATATCTCATCTCCCCAACAATTTCAGCAAGCTATGTCACTGCTCTTTACAAAAAGCCTTTGCCTAGATCTCATTATAAAGAGCTAATTCCATTGCTCTCAGCGTGGCAATACCCCAGGGCGTACTCTAGTACAGTATACTGAGGATAGGGGTGCTCAGGTTACCCTTTTGGTTCCAAGATTTTGCAAAAAATGTTTTTGGATCAGTTATTTGTACGATAATTTTAAGGGTTCGTGATGAAAGAAACGAGAGAAAGCGGGGAAAACGATTTTCTCCTGCGCAGTTAGTAAAGTCTGCGCGCAGGCTACCCTTGCTGCAAAGAGTACAAATAAATAACACGACTAATAACTCGATGTCTTATTTGATATGAATCACTCAGAAGTTTATTATAAGCAACATTATCTGCAACTACTCCATTTAATGGTAAAAATAAATGTGATATACGTTAACCCTATCTGTACTGGGCGATTTTTTAGGTATTTTGTACTGGGGGGGGGCGTTTTTCGCCCCCCCTCTTTTTCTCCAAAACTACAAAAGATATAGCAATAAGACTTACCCCTATTGTTCTTTAGACAATTGGCTATTCAAATATAACAATGACAATTAATATGTCACGTGATTCGTTGCTAGGCAACCGAAAAACTGACGAAAATTGGCAAATTTATACCTTCTTAACCAGAAACATTCTATTTAATCAACCACTCAACCGATTTTCTCCAAATTTGTTTCAAATAGTAGGAAACATGTCATAGTTCAAATATACATACTTTGCAAAATTTTTTAGTTTCTATTTTTAGCACAATTAGCCTTAAATTAGCCTTTTGTTGCATGCATTTACTTTCATCGCAGATTTTTGCCACTCCTGCCCTTTTATCTGGTAATTATAGACTCAAAATGAATCAAATTAATAAGATGAAGCAAATTAGACTAAAAAAATTTATATTTGACACTTATTTATTAGGTAAATGACGTCATAAATGTGAATGACGTCATATATATTAAATTTTGCTGACATCAGCAAATAAGAAACAATTATATATCAAATGAAAGTACTCATCAAATGCAATCGAATGGTGCATATTTGAGATCGATCAAGCAAACGACACGAAAACTACGGACATTTTAAGCTTTTTTTTGTTGACTACTCTCCAAATATGGTATTACTGTGGTCACATGATCAGAGGTAGAACAATGAAATGTTAAGAATTTAATTGCCTATGAAATTTGAGTAAAAGTCACCAAAACTGGTGGTTATATCTCTTGTCGTTTTAGCGTAATGAAGCAAAAACTGGTAGGGGGGGGCGAAAAACGCCCCCCCCCCCCCAGTACGAATAGGGTTAACAGAATAATCATATGTAACCCAGAATAAATGTTAAAATAGGTAGCTTCGAATTACACAAGAGATACAGGACAGTAAAAACCCGCATGAAAGTACCTGCAAGCTTCTGAAACAGGCTGGAATAGTTCTGATGTGTAGGATGCATTGCAAGAAAACAGCCCCAATACCTTCTTAAATTGGTTCTTACACCATATCATAAGGAACGAGGAAAGATTTTGTGCATGAGTTTCTTTTTTTGACACCTCAATTCAAAGCGATTAGCGATCACAAACAAACCCAGGTAGCTATCGCACTCGTTGTGCATTCCACACATTGTTTCAAGAGCAAATTTGAGCATATATCGAAAGAAGGAGAATATATCCACATATCTTCCTTGGGCATTTTATTTGTTTGGCTCAGAAGCTGAGCAGTAAGTGTTTTAATTACACCCAAAAAATAGGAGAATTGAATCGCCCCACAATCGGCTTTTGAATCAAACAAATTAAATGCCCGAGGCAGATGTATAGATGTATCGTTCTTCTTTCAATCTATGCTCATGTTTGCTCTTAAAAACAATTTCTGGATTGCACAACCAGCGAGCCAGCTACCTTGATTTCAGAGAAACTTTTGCGGCTTTGCTTGTTTTGAATCACAGAGAATTTCCTTTGTCTGCGATCGCTGATCGCTTTGAATTGCGGTGTCAATGCTATTGTCTTACAAAATCTGTCCTTGTTATCATAAGGACCAAGGAGAAACATTTTTATGATTTTGAAACTGGTTCAAAATAATCGAAATTGTGCACTCTACAACTGTGCGTGTGTTTTAATGATCGAGCGTATATACCTAGGTTTGCATCAGTGTTTCAAACTTTAGTTATCTTCTGTATAACAACCTGCTTCATTTGCCAGCCTGAAGTGGTTTTTGTATATGAGGTGCTTAATTGGCCAAAAGCTTGGAGGTTCTTAATCAGCAGTTTCTTCTCTGTGGGCTTTTACTGTAGTCATTCAAGGCTAGTTCCCATTGTGCGATTAATTGTCACCGTTTTCCTCGTCGCCAACCAATGGCGCCTACCTTGTAGGAAGTGTGTTTATTCCCAGTACTGTACCCGTGACCCAGTACACAGAGTGACCCAGTACACAGAGCAATTGGTGTCCTGTGACCCAGTCCTGTTAATCTGTGGATTTCCAAATTCTAACGTCTGTTAGTGCTGACCAATCAAAAACCAAGCTGTCTGGTTCTCTGTGGCCAAATCGTATAACAGTTGATCTCGTATTACATCAACACTGGAATTTGAAACCACAAATATATTCATACGTCATCTTGACCTTGACAGGACTGACTCTGTGTACTGCTGGGTCGGTAGACACTCTCTGTACTGGGTCGCAGGACACCAATTACTCTACAGTACTGGGAATGAATACAGTTCCTACAAGGTAGGCGCCCTTGCGCCAACTTTTCAAATACGATGAAATTTCATCTTGCACTGGGAACAACCTTGGACTGTGTAAAGCTTGATTCACACTGGTCGTAAAACTCAGGCTTCGCAGTCAAAGATCGTTCCCAATGCAAGATGAAGTCTTGATCGCATTTGAAAAGTTATTAACGAGGCAAGCGGCAACAGTTCATCTTGCAGTGGGAAACAGCGTTCAGGAAGCTTCATCTAAATTTCCATCAATATTATATAATCTTGCTAAAATCTATGTTTCCTATCGTTTTTTATGTTGTTCGTTCAGCCAAAATTTGCTGGTGTTTCAAAATTGTGCTACTCATCTGGAGACGCGCAATAGCTCTCGTAAATTTGCTGACAGCTTCCACAGTCAACTTCCTTTGGCCTTAATTCTGCTTTGCTTGATATACCAAAGCAATCAAAGAACATGCTCGTCAAACGTTGCGTTGCTCTCTGCGATTTTTGTAGACAATGAGTTCAGGAGTTCGCCTAAACCGAGCCAAGTCGAGGTAATCTAGGCTCATTACATAAGTCCCTCTAACTTTCGCTTGCTAATGTTGTTGTTATCGCTTCAGTTGAGGTTGAGTCTGTTGTTAAGTCAGTTGAGTCTGTTGTAGCGACAGACAGGTCAGTTTGGGGAGCGAAGCAAGAGACTTTTGGAATGAGTCTAGAGGTAATCTACAAACAGGACAAAGAAAAAGCCTACGCACGTTATTGTTCCTCTAACTAAACAATATCCAGGCACATGTGGAAATTAACAAACACAGTAGGATAATGTTAGACTTGCATATGCAGCTCGTGAGTTAGCTAGTTATTAGACTGATGACATTCGTCTAAGTTTTGCTCCATTGAATTGAATTTTTATTTACTGATATAGTCATTGAATTGAATTTTCATTTACTGTTTAGTCATTCCGCTAAACTTTGTTGAAGCGGAATGGGTATTGTGGGGGAGGGGGGTATCGTTGGGGGAAAAGGGAGCGAAAACAAGGACTGATGTAATAAGTCTAGCTATTTCACTCCGTCAACTAACTTTAACGATAACTACGACAACTGTTATAAGTCTTAATATGGAATATTATGATGTACTCTGTTTGCTTCAAGAACTAATATCACAACTATGAATCAACTAGGCAAATTCCTGATAGACCCTTTAGCTATTCTGAAAATGAATCTGAATCGAACGATGTTTTGATATAGACTGATTATATGTTCGTAGGTTATCGCTATTGATAGACTGATTGACGCTATAACTACGACTCATGGCCATACGCTTCCAGAAACGGACATGGCCTAAATCACCTGCCATTTCTTCTCAAAACCACTGACCCTAAAACGCCACAAAAAGTGGTTTTCCTGAAGTGCTACACTGCAAAACAAGCTATCAGTACTTAGATGAATGTTTCTTCGAGCTATTAAAGCAAACAACTCCTACCTATAAGTGATATTTTGGTTGTTTGGGGGCGAAAAAGATCTCGTAAATTCGCTCGCTACTTTGAGATTTTGATCGTTGCAGCAGTTCAGTCGAACGCGTTGTTCGAACGCGTTTGTTTGCTTTTGGCGGGAGCTTTTGGCGGGAAGTTTGAGTTGAAGAAGAATCAGCCAATCGAATCAAGTTATTTCAAGTATTGCATCCTGATTGGCCGGGGAACAAATTTGATCGCTCGATCCACACTCAATTGAAGAATAGGTAAAAGTCTTTTCCCAATGGGTAATGAAATTAAGTATTACATTTACGACATATGACAAAGTGTATGAATGTTTATATACCGACCCTGTCGAATACATGTGTGCATCACTATAAAATTCTAACCCCGATATAATAAAAGAATTAGCATCAAATTAATCTAAGAAATGTTCTATACAATAACGAGATATTCTGATAAGCAGCTTAGGACTTTTGATTCAAATGCCAAAAGCTTTGCGAAAATTCCGAACTTATCATTTTTACCGACGCGAAGTGGGACTCAAGTGTTGTTGGGAAGTTTCAATGCACAGTTTCCATCTATGTGGCTCGCAACTTGATGCCTCACATTGCAAGCTTCGTGGATGTAAATCATGCGTTGAGACGTGAAGGAAATTCAAACAGGTAGGCTGCCGTTGAGTGAACTGACGGCAGAGGGCTGAAGGAAGGCCCGTCTATCGTTCTTGGGCTAATCCCCCCCCCAGAAAATCTTCCCTCGGTACGGCCCTGAAACTCGCAAAAAGGTTTTGAGGTTCACAAATTTTTATGTTCAGTTTCTTTTCTCTAGATTTCATGAGATAATTTGCTATGACTTAAAATTGGATGAACATATCCGAGAATTGGTTTTGTTGCAAAACATAGCTTGCAGTTTTAAAGAGTTTCACGAGCAAGATTTTTTAACACCCCTGGATAGTAATAAAACATCTCTCAATTGTATAGAAGCATTATCTAACACGCATAATCACAATAGCTATATATTACTATGCACTTATCTGTCTCATTTCAAATGAAGATATTGTGCTACAAAGATCCTTAATATCTTCAACAAATTTTCTATTGAAGCTTGATCTAAAATTGTCTCATCATCCGACATTTTGTGCCAAACGGTTGGGAATGGAACTGCAATCATATGTAGGACAGGAACGCCTGAAAGAAAACAGAGGAATTCAAGAAACTTGTAATCATTCACAAAATATATTGAGACCAACATGACAAATCCTAAAAATGTTGTACTCCCTTGTCTCTACAAGATACAGGAGACATTTTTTCGTTCGAAGAGAAAAGACGAAACGAGGTTGACAAAATTACGATACACCTTTCACAACAGTGTAATCTTGCATCTTATCATCAATCATACCAACCCCGGACATATCCTTTAAAATTAAGGGTTATACCGGGTGAGAAAAATGCAGCCCCTGTTGGAAAACTTACACATACCGGGTGACTCAATAAAAAGGCCGGCGTTTGAAAAATGCTGCTCCCTTAATATCAAAGCAATAACATTGAAAACTGTCTTGTTTTATTCCCGATATGTCCAATTAGGCTCAGTAATTTACCCGGCATTGATCGACCATTCCTTCCCGTCGATATGAGAGATTTTCTACAGAAAGCACCTTTCGAAAACCTGCAAAAACGAAGGAAAGCGACAAAAAAAAAGTCCCTTTGTTTTCCTTCCTAGCAATAATGACACTCACATGCATTCATGCATTTTGTCCTCTTGGGAGAATGGGAAAAGAAGGGGAAAATTTTTCCATTCCCACAAGAGGAAAGCACGTGCTAAAGCGTTCTTAAGTCATTGCTTTAAGGTAAACATACCAGGGAAAGTTGTTCATGATTTCAGCACGTTTTTCAAGGTTTCTCGAAGGAACATATATTAGAAAATCCCTTGTAAAATCTTAACGGATTGAGCGATTTCAGCCAAGAAAAATTCTAAGAGTTACTGAACATGTTGGCTATTCAACTAGGTATTTCAAAATATCATTGCTTACATATTCAGGGAGCAGTAGCCTTTCAAACATCGGGCTTTTTTATTGACTCACCCGGTAGAGCAAAAACTTTCAAACATTTGAAAGATATCAGGTATAAAGAGCATAGGGCTCAAATCTTTCAAACCTTTAAAAAGATGGGTGTGAAATTCGATTCCATTTTTCTTTGAATTAAATGGCTTGAAAGGAACTAATAGTACTTTACTGTAAATCTGCCGTGGAAATTTTTTGACATCTTGATTTTTTCAAAATGGGGGCAATTTAATGATTTTTGAAAAAGTTGATGGAAAATTTTGAAAACATTTATATCATCGTAACTTCTAAACCAAAGCAGGAAAAATCATACAACTTTCAAGAAAACCATAGTTTATGAAGGCATACAATGTGGTGAAAAGCAGAAATCAGTATCTTTCCTAGCTTAGGATTTAGAAATTTGATGACGTCATAGCCCCAAATTCAATAAATGCCGCCATTTTGAAAATAATCAAGACATCAATAAATTTCTACGGCAGATTCACAGTAAAAGACGCTAAGTTCCTTCCAAGCCATTTAATTCAAAGGAAACCATATTAGAATTTTACACCGACCTTTTTACAGATTTGAGCCCTATGTTGGTATAAAGACATTTTGAAGTGTAGGTCGGATAGTTTTTGCAGTATGACTTTATGAGTATTGCTGTTCAAACAAGTGATGAAATGTATGACTTACGTTTGCTGGCTCACCGGGTGTTATCATCAAAAAGTTCAAAATGAATCAAAAGTTGATCATATCAATTATTGTCTTACCTTTGCGCAAGAATGGCAAATGATCATCTTCTATATATAATGGAAAATTTGGTTTTCCTGGGAAATATGGACGATAGTATTTTTCGAGTTGCCCTGAATCAGCCAATTTCTTTTCTGAAATAAATAAGATTCACAGAATCAAAGGGGCTCCGTCGCCAGACAATAAACAAATCGGTAAACTCGCACGTGCCACCAATTATCCATTGTTCATCCATTGTTTTCTGCAGGTTGTTTGGGCTTCACCTAAGCCACCAAAAAGTGACCGTTAAAAATCCACCTATATCCGAGCAATCGTAGAAGATATGAATGTTTGGTTTGTTCCTTAGTAAAGTACAATGATTAATGTCCAAACAGCAACTTTCATTTTGAAAAAAATATGAAAATATCGTGTGATATCACCTTTCAAAAACTGCACAAATCGTTATTTTGTTTACATTTTGACGACGGAGCCCCTTCAAATCATGCTTCACTGCAGCATTGCTTCATAATTATTGATGAAAAAAGGTTGTTGATGCTAAGTGTCATTTTCTTTTTGATCTTTTTGTTTCAATTTCTTTTTTTCAGTTTGGAACTTTCCTGAGAACATTGACTCACATTATTCCCGAATACTTTCACAGACTATGCACCGGGTGAGTCAAACAAGTTTACACGTTGGAGGGGCTGTGGAATAAAAAGTATGTGGCCGATCTTCATAACTAAGATGTTAATCTATCAGACAATGAGAAGTTTTGTTTGGTAAAATCATTCATCTTTGAGACCCAAAAATTAGAAAAATGCTTGTAAGGGGTTTGTACGGGAATCGATAATTCCACCTTCCATTCTGATCCATGATTTACGTGCTATTGAAACCAAAATTCTATTTCTGAAACTGACTATTGAATTGAATCTAAATTTCAATGCCAAATAAATCATGGGCCAGAATGGAACGTGGAATTCTCGATTCCCATACAAACCCCTGAGAGGCATTTTTCTAATTTTTGGGCCTAACAAGATGAGTGATTTTACAAGCAAAATTTCTTTTCTAAGTTAACCTTTGACAGATAGATTAAAATTTTAGTTTTGAATATCGGCCACATACTTTTTATTCCACACCCGCCAAACCTGTAAACTTTTGTTGAAACAAACGGTAGAAACAACTCAGCAAAAATTATTCTAACAAGGTTGGCGGCAGTTTCCCAGTGACTTAAAGAAGGTAGATGGCATGTAAACACCGTAATATCGATCGGAACAAAATTAGCATTTCTTTATTGCGTTTTGATAACCTAGAAGATAGGAAACTTTTTATCTGATAAGTTATTGAAACTCGTTTTAAGGTTATCGCGACCTAATAGGGTAGGTTAACAGCTTGACAAAGGTCTTTGAAGTTTCAGGTCTTACATGCTAAATTTATTCATTTGGGGGACTTTAAGAGTTTTCATCATTTAAATCACTCAGTTAGCTAATTATTTTCTTAATGAATTATGTTTTTTCTTTCTCATTGCCCAAAAAATCATATCGTTTAGCAATTTCGATTTCATGAACTTTGTAAAAAATTTGGATGCAAAAAAGACAAGATATTTAGCACACTGAGGCCTTTCTGACTTGTGTCTTCATCAGAGTGTGACTAATGAAACTAAACTGATTCTAAAGTGGCGTTATGGGTATACATATATTGTGATTCAATTAACATAAAGTGAACGATGAGAAGAAGAGGGACAACATCCACAGAGAGCAGGCATCGAGTTGATCTTTTTGCGCTTTTTTATTCAGTTATCTGCTAACTAGTTTCGCCCACTAGGGCATCTTCAGAGCAACTCTCAATTCAATTAACAGTGATTCAATTAACAGATGGATTAACATTTCCTGAAAGGGATATTCTTATTAAAGGGAATCGACATAGTTAAAAGCTGGCCCGGGCCAGGTCAAAAATATATTCTATTATGCTCGACCACTTTGAGGCATCCGGTCTCATTGTGTAGCAGAAGAAACAATGGGTTTGTGGGCGTTTTTTCAGCCTATTTATAGCGGCTACGAGATATAGCTATGTCTATTCCCTTTAACTAATTAAGTGTACATCTAATTCCAAGATTCAAATGGCTATCAAAAATTTCAAAATTTTTCGAAGATGATATCGATAAAAGGAACAAACTTTGGGTACTTACCAATTAATTGCAAGTTTTTGTATAACTTCGATGTAGCATCATACAAGTCCAAGAACTGAGGGTTTGGAGCACCGATTAAGTCCAGAAGTACAAAAGCGTCCTGTAAATAAAGAATTATATGTTAAAGGCACTCTGTCACACATCTGATTGGATGCTATGCTCTACACAGCGGGTGTGATTGTGAATCATTGTATTTAGGACAAACGAGGGCTGATCTTTTTCACTTTCTAAGGTCGCATTAAAATCAGTAGGATCATCCGCCATTCAATTCTCCTATCATTTACATTGTCATTATCCACCCAATCAGATGCGTGGCAATCTGCCTTTAGGATATTCACTAATGGCTGCAAAAAGCAAAATGGAAGGTTATCTGTACGTATATTCATCCGTACGAATATCCATCTGATACCGTCACAGGGGGTACAGGAGTGTCATTAAAGACCGTAATTTTGGTTTCTTTGGTTCCCTGTGATCCGGATTATGAAAAGCAACAGCTGTGTAATTTGATACAGATTACATCATCGTTGCAGTCGGTCTGCTATTGTTATAGTAAAAAAATCTATTGTTATGTGAGAGCTGTTATCTTATTGACTGTGGTTTCAACTCGCGGTGTTTTCAAGTCCTGCGCCTCACTGTAACAATAGCAGGCCGACCGCAACAATAATGATGTAATCTAGTATCAAATTACACAGTTGCTACTTTTCATAATCTGGATCACAGGGAACCAAATAAACCAAAACAACGGTCTTTACTGACACTCCTCGACCCCCTGTGGTACAGTGTAAACGGGATCTAACGAAAAACGAGAATAAAATTTTCTCCTGAAATTTTCATTACATACGAGCCTGAAATTGAGTTACGACAAGAATCAGAAGCTAAAACCTTGTTTGCCACTGATCAAAGGGCACAATGGCAGCACAGCAAGAAATTACATGAATTTGATTCCCCATCTGAAATAAGTAGCCCAAACTATTGCTCAAACAATTGTTTTATTTCATCGTCCCGATAACAAAAAGAAACAAAATAAAAATAAAATAAAATAATTTTCAACTACCAAATTTATTTGGTCCTTGGAACTAATGCACCAAAAGAAAATTCAAAGATCTGTGAGATAAACATTTAAACAAATTTTGATGAATTCTCAAAACATCTTACTCTTTAATGGGTCACCTAGGGGCACCTACCTTGTAGGAACTGTGTTTAGTCCCAGTACAAGTTTCGTGAAATAGTACACAGAGTAATTGCTGTCCTGTTAATCACAGTGATTTTCAAGTTCTAACGTCTGTTAGTGTTGACCAATCAAAAATCACGCAGTCTGGTTCCCTTTGGTCATCTCGTATAACAGTTGATCTCGTATTACATCAACACCGGAATTTGAAACCATAAACTTATTCTTACATCATCTTGACGGAACAGCAATTACTCTGTGTACTATGTCACGGAAACACTACTGGGAATAAACACAGTTCCTACAAGGTAGGCCCCCTTGGGTCACTAGGTACGTTTCCACAACACCCAAATCTCTTTGATTCACCAAGAAGCACGGGGGGTGGATTCTTGGCAAAATTTTGGGCAGGGGTCTGCCGTGAGCATATTCAAAATGGTACCGTTAGTCCGGTAGCAGAAAGGGGGGTATTACCACCAAGAGAGGTAATTTATGAGACCAGACTATTAAGGTCAATTTTGGGGTGCTGAATCCGAATCTCGATGTTCTTTGGTCAGGCGAGGGGCCGTTTACGAGATATGGGGGTATTTGCCCCCAAAATTGGGGCAAAATGAAACTTTAGCAAAAATATCAACCTTCATCACCAATACAATTATATAAACACAAAACGCAAGTCTAAATGTCGTTTAATTTATGTACGAGCTTCTCAATTGTGTCTCGTGTCATTTTTGCTTCTTTTGGGGGCGGAATTGCCCCCAAAAGGGGCAAAGAACTATTGTGCTCGAAAATGATTTAAAAATATTCAATTATATCAAAATTGATGTGCTGAATCCGAATTTGAATGTTATTTCATCAAATTATGAACAAGTGAAGAGATATGGGGGCTTTTAACCCCCAAAGGGGGCAACCTGTCATTTACAAATCCGAATTTTTTTTAGAATTGTTCAAAAATATCTATTTGCATGAAATCTGAGGCACTGAATTTGAAATGTAATGTTATCTAATTGAATTTGGAATAAATGTTAAGAAATTAGGGGCTTTACTCATTGAGGGATAGAAAGTTATGGGTTACAGTACTAAAACGCTAACAGCAAGGTGCCAAGCTGTTAAATTTGGAGATATGATATGATGATGATGCGCATCAGTTGTTATACATGACCAGATCCTGAAACTGATTTGTATTAAAGTGATTTTAGAAATTAAACAGTTGTATACAACCAATAAAACGTTTTAGTAACGAAAGTAGATCTCCAAATTAAACAAGTCAGATTCTCCATACCGTATTAGATGAATATTTCTGGTCAGTATTAGTTTCCTTTTTCAACTTACTCTGAATTGTCACTATCGTCAAAATCTGAGAGTGAAACATCTTCCTCGCCCTCTTCTTCTTCTACATCCCTAATCCCGTATCTATCTGTGTCTATCAAACAGCAGATCTGCAACATCCTCTGGATATGCCCCCTATCCACATCACATTCATCTCAAGAAGCCAACCACGAAAGTGCTGAACATCGCATAACATAAGTGGTCGATATACACCCCTCCACATTCTTGCGACAAAATTCGCTCGTTTGCAATGCAGTTCTAAGTTGCTTTGACAAAGAGGGAGGAGTGAGAGATCAACAATCTTGCAGTCTTTCTCATGCTTCTCCCAAAACAAATTGTCCGTGGCCTCGTTTACGGAAGCATGTTTTTCTTTCCGAAGATTGAGCACACGAAATGTTCTAATGCTTTCATTGGATCTTCTGTGAGATTCCGACTTTCTCCAAGACTGCTAAACAGATCTAAAATTGAGGACTTTTCTTGACGTATTTCCAGCACGATTGATTCCCCTTTCGAAGAAAGCTAGATAAACAGTCAATCCCACTGAATGAATGAAGAGCCTCTCGTGCAGAAAGATTGCGAATGGAGTGTCCATGGATGTACCAGAACTAAGACAGTGATGTACTCTTACATGTGATGATGTACTCTTACTGTTTCATCATTAATCACGCCCGTAATCTTGCTGGCCATGGAAAGCAATGATGTGAACATATACATTGACAACGGAACTGGGAAGAGTCTAAGATGCTCGATTTGAGTGCCTGCAAATCATCATCAGAGAAACAAAGAAAGCCTCTACTGGGATTGCATTCATTCAGTGGGAATGACTGTGCATCTAGCTTTATTCGAAAGGGGAAGCAATTGTGCTGGAAATGCGTCAAGAAAAGTCCTCAATTTTTAGATCTGTTTAGCAGTCTTGGAAAAAGTTGGAATCTCACAGAAGATCCAATGAAAGCATTAGAACATTTCGTGTGCTCAATCTTCGGAAAGAAAAACATGCTTCCGTAAACGAGGCCACGGACAATTTGTTTTGGGAGAAGCATGAGAAAGACTGCAAGATTGTTGATCTCTCACTCCTCTCTCTTTGTCAAAGCAACTTAGAACTGCATTGCAAACGAGCGAATTTTGTCGCAAGAATGTGGAGGGGTGTATATCGACCACTTATGTTATGCGATGTTCCGCACTTTCGTGGTTGGCTTCTTGAGATGAATGTGAAGTGGATAGAGGGGGCATATCCAGAGGATGTTGCAGATCTGCTGATTGATGGACTCGGATAGATACGGGATTAGGGATGTAGAAGAAGAAGAGGGCGAGGAAGATGTTTCACTCTCAGATTTTGACGATAGTGACAATTCAGAGTAAGTTGAAAAAGGAAACTAATACTGACCAGAAATATTCATCTAATACGGTATGGAGAATCTGACTTGTTTAATTTGGAGATCTACTTTCGTTACTAAAACGTTTTATTGGTTGTATACAACTGTTTAACTTCTAAAATCACTTTAATACAAATCAGTTTCAGGATCTGGTCATGTATAACAACTGATGCGCATCATCATCATATCATATCTCCAAATTTAACAGCTTGGCACCTTGCTGTTAGCGTTTTAGTACTGTAACCCATAACTTTCTATCCCTCAATGAGTAAAGCCCCTAATTTCTTAACATTTATTCCAAATTCAATTAGATAACATTACATTTCAAATTCAGTGCCTCAGATTTCATGCTAATAGATATTTTTGAACAATTCTAAAAAAATTCGGATTTGTAAATGACAGGTTGCCCCCTTTGGGGGTTGAAAGCCCCCATATCTCTTCACTTGTTCATAATTTGATGAAATAACATTCAAATTCGGATTCAGCACATCAATTTTGTTATAATTGAATATTTTTAAATCATTTTCGAGCACAATAGTTCTTTGCCCCTTTTGGGGGCAATTCCGCCCCCAAAAGAAGCAAAAAATGACACGAGACACAATTGAGAAGCTCGTATATAAATTAAACGACATTTAGACTTGCGTTTTGTGTTTATATAATTGTATTGGTGATGAAGGTTGATATTTTTGCGAAAGTTTCATTTTGCCCCAATTTTGGGGGCAAATACCCCATATCTCGTAAACGGCCCCTCGCCTGACCAAAGAACATCGAGATTCGGATTCAGCACCCCAAAATTGACCTTAATAGTCTAGTCTCATAAATTACCTCTCTTGGTGGTAATACCCCCCTTTCTGCTACCGGACTACGTAGGCTAGACTAATTTTTACGAAAATGGTTCCCTTGGCTAGACCATTTTGACCATTCTCTGGAAAAATTTTTACGAAAATGGTACCCTTGGCTAGACCAATTATGACTATTATCTGCACCAATTTGTCAAATTTGTACCAAATATGATATCATGACCGTTCGCTAGACCAATATTTTCAAAAATGATACCCTTGGCTAGATCGTTGCTAGGCCAAAACTGCAAAAAGGATACCCTTGGCTAGACTAGAACTCCGTAAAAGTATACCCTTGCTCGCGGCACATCCCCAGGTACCTTTACTAAGGAAGAACCCCCCCCCCCCCCACCCCGTGCCAAGAAGTAAATCAAGAAATGTTATTGAAGAAATAAGCACAAAATAAATAACACTCACGATAGCATCCAACATAGAATTCTTTGATTTATAGTCTTCTTTATGATGAGGTTTTTCAGCTAACACACCGGCAAGATGTCTTGCTCCATAAATCGAATCTGTGTCAGTCCATTCTACAAATGCTTCTTCTCCATCGAGGAAAATTAGCTGTAATGTCACATTACTCTCCTACGAAAGAAAGAAAGGATTAGTATGAGCTTTGTCAGTTAGAAAGAGGAGAGTGAAAAAATATCATCCACTAATCATATTAAGCTTCTTGGAATCGAAATTGAGAACCAGCTTAGATTCAATAAGCATGTAAAAACACTCTGCGACAAAACAAACAGAAAAGTCAGTGCTTTTAGGAGGCTAAATATTTATCTCTCAAGAGAACAGGCAACGAAACTGTGCAACACAGTAATTATTTCAAGCTTTAACTATTGCCCATTAGTGTGGATGTTTTGTGGCAAAGATGCCAACAATAAAATAAACCGTACTCATAAGCGTGCTTTAAGAACACTCCACAATGATTACGACTCTTCCTTTGATAAACTTTTGGAGAAAAGTGACACGGTAACGATCCACATAAAAAATCTACAAAAATTGATGCTAGAAATCTATAAGTCAATGAACCATCTAAATCCAGCATACATCTGGCACCTTCATGAAAGGAAAGAGATTCAATACGACCTCAGAACTAAGCATCTGTGTAAATTACCGATTACAAGGACAATAAAATTTGGCACGGAGTCGCTCTCATTCCGAGGAAGCTTATTGTGGAATAATCTAAACGATGAGATAAAAGAGCTACCATCAGTTGCAAGCTTTAAAAGAAAGATCAAAACCTGGACGGGTGAACAGTGTAATTGTAAAATTTGTAAGTAGCCTGTCCATTACATTATGTAGCTTGTAAATACTAATTCTTATACATCTTTGTAAATTATATTGTAAATAGTTGGTATAAATTAGTTTTCTAAAACTATTGTCACACCAACTTTAAATAATGATTATGATTTGATTTGATTTGAGTGTGTTATGCACGGCTTATGATGTCACAACATTGCACTATTATTTGATACATCTCTCGTAACATAGGGCTCAAATCTTTAAAAAGGTCGAAGTAAAATTATATTACAATAGTCTATCTGCTGAAGTTTTTGAATGATTTGAACAGCTTCCAAGCTTTTAGAATTAATTTCGACGAACAAACGAGATACTCTCGAACTCCCAATGCGACGCTATGTTAGTAACAATTTCAGTTACCTCAAACCTCATTTTCGAGCGATGAAATCACGAGGCATGTCGCCCGTTTGAATTGTACCAACGAAAATATTTGCGGAAGATTACAGAAAACGACATAAAGTTTCTTTCAAGCTATTTATTTGAATGAAAAGGAAAAATGAGAAAAAAATCAGAGGCATCACTTACCAGCATAAGTTCCAAATCTTTATCTCGGCGTAACAAGGTGGGTGTAAAATTCAATGACCGATTTCTTCTGATTGAATGGCTTGAAACAAACTTTAGATACTTATCTATAAATGTACCGTTGGACTTTTCAGAAATTTTGAATGTTTTTGGAAATTACAGTGTATCTTACATTTCCACTCATTTGAGGATGTGACGTCATCAAATTTCTAAATCATAAACCAGATGAGTGACGGATTTTTGCTTGATACCATATTGTAGACATTCATAAACTATGCTTTTCTTCGAAATCATTTCATGTTACGTTAAACGGTTTAGAAATTACGATGGTTTTAAGTTTTTTTGAAAATTTTTCTTGAATAGACCTTTACTTTGTAGAATTTTCGAATATGCACAATATTGATAGAAGCTCTAACGCCACTCTATCGAACCTCGTGTATAAAAATAACGCTCGATTCAGACTCTTTTGTAGAATAGCTAAAAGGTCTATTCTTGAAAAACAAGAAAAACACTCTAATTCTGAAAATATTGAAGATTTCAGAAAATTCCAACGGTAGAATTATAGAGAATTAACTAAAGTTTCTTTGAAGTCATACACTTCAAAGAAGTAGGTCACTCAATTTTACACCAGCCTTTTTAAAGATTTAGAACCTATGCTTCACTTACCAGGGTCCGACTTTTTAACTTCTCATGTAACGTATTAGCAATATCAAGCATCATAGCACAGGGGACAGCCGAATCCGTTGCCCCCTTGAAATATTTCCCATCTTCTGGGGGCATTAGCTTGGAATCATAATGACAAGCAAGGACCAATCGTCTTTCTGCTTCTGGGTCTAATGTTGATATGATGTTGGTGAATTTGCGAGGGCCAAGCGGAGTTGGACTTTCGAATTCATCTACTTTCACATCCCATTCTAAGTCTTTCATAGTCTTGATTATAAACTGTAGGCAAAATGAGAATCCATTATAAACACATGTTGCAAAATCTGCGTGTGGCACAGGTTCTCGAAATTATGTTCAGTTACAGAAGCATTTGGGAATGGTTGGGTTACTCAATAATACTATGTGAGTCAAAACAAGTTTCAGTGTTCTTGAAAGAAAAGCTCTCTTTCATTTTTTCTGTCGGGTGTCCCAAAAAAGTACTCCTGTTTAAAAAATCACCAAAAACTGATTATCAAACAGTTGATAACATGCTCATTTTGACTTCTTTTATCAAGGACCCAACGATATTCATCGATGAAAAAATGCTTGCTTTTGATACAACAAGGTAGAAAAATTAAACCTTGAAAACCATATTTTGAGCTATGGTTTTCAAGCAAAATACTTAATCTCGCCTAAGAGTCAAAATGTTCAGATTTTTTATTGTGATTGGAGTCTCCAATCATGCTTGCACATTCTTTCTGTCACTTATTACCATATGTTAAGACCAAACTAGAAGCTTCCATGCACAAAGAAATTAATCTGGCAATCATCAGTGTTTTTTGCAGTATGGTTCAAAGCCAGGTCGCCGTAGCTAAACTTGCCAATTTGTAAACTAATTACAAGATCAGCTATGTCTGGGAAAATAATTTGGTCCTTGATCTACTTGACAAAATAAGAAATTTGAAAAAAGGCCGTGTAATCAAATTTTGGTGATTTTTCAAACGGAATTACTTTCTTTGGGACACCCGGTAATTCAAGACCGTTTCGGAGAGAGAGAGTGTGACCGGGATTGAATCGATACAGTGTTATTGCCTGAATATCCAGCGACCAATTGCCTTCTAAACGGGGGTTTTGCTCATCTTGCACTCTTGGAATCAAAAAGCTTCAGTAAGTGCTGAAATCTATGATCTCCCAATATCAACCCAATTTCTGATGCGCAAATGTTTGCTAAGATATGATGCTAAAGCATGAAAAACATGCTGAGTCTGTATGCAGTTATAAAAATTCTGAGCAATTCTGCCTGGAATCTGATTCTGAAAACACTTGAAGAACGATTTACGGTATCAGCCTCACTGCATATCCCTGGTTATCGCAACAACAACAACGACAACAACAACAACAACAACAACAACAACACCAACAACTCTTTTTTAAACCTTTTTAATTTCTTTGAATTGAATTGTTTCCCAAAGTCTGAGCACCCATCAGTCTATCAACAGCGAATGACTACGACGACTATGAAATCAGTCTAGCACGGCACGGCCTGTTCATGGTTCGATATTCTAATAAACATACCTAGAAGTATGCCCTATCTATTATTGATTACAAAGGCGTTCCTTTTGACAACATGCAGCATAAAAAGAAGTGTTTTCGTGGATTTAACGGAAGCCCAGTTACTTGCATGGTAGGTTCTCGTTAACGAAAAGCTCTGCCCTGCACATGTTCTCTTGCGTAGAAAGGAAGGGCAGCTCCTACGAATACAAAAGACATATCCTAAATCCGGCAATTTTCAAGACAACTGTCCATTCACATGTTCCACCTACACAAAGAGCCCAAAATAACTGGCAAATCCTCAAAAACATGAATAATTTCATTTCTCGAAGAACAATTTCAGCGAGTAATCCGGCAAGATCTGCAAATGTAAGTGATTACTCCCTCGCAAACCTTTACAAAATTCTGCAATGACATGTAATTCTGAGCCAAGTCATCAAATATTTATATAAGAAGAAAACTTTGCTGTAAATGATTAATGGAGTTGAGCAATAAAAGTAACATGTCAGTTTCATCAAATTTATTCAGGCTTTTTCTATGATTGATTATGAAGGAAGTAGGACAAAGCCAACTGTGCGTGGTGTCTTTCAGAGCGGATAGTAGCGCGACGCAGCATGCTATTCGGAAGTTCCGTTCGCGAAACAAAAATTGCAAAACCTTAGTTAATTATTTATGGCGCAGCGACCGCGCGATGGACTTCATGTATTGATTTTTACGTTCCAAGGTTATTAACGGGAGAAAGGAAAGTCTTCAAGAGTTTTGTCAGTTTGATTCGAGATTCAATAGTAAAACATTGCATTGCAACAGTATACCCAAACCACGCTACTTTTCTATTTAAATAGAACAGCGAAAGCTTTCCTTAGAAGCAATCCTGGCCGTGAAAGACCTTTTCATGTCCGTTGACAGAACCGAACCGGCATTCTCCATTAACAATATGGACTGTTTTAGCAGCAACACGCTGACGTTTTTGAAAACTCCGATGAATAATTGTTTCTGAGAGTTGTTCAAAAGTCAAAGACAGAACAACTCCTTGAAAATAGTCATGTTCAAAAGTACAATTTTCAGGTTGTCAGTTTCAAAATAGAAAGTACATTAAGTTTCTAGAGACTCAAAAATTTGTAAAGATGATTTCACGTGTAATTTATTTCCTCGCAAAAAGGATTACGCACTAAAGACTAACATATATAACTAGAGATAGAGCTTAGGGGTTTTAGGGAGATGGAGAAACCAGGAAGTGCCGTGGAGAGATCGACAATTTTTCCCGAAATCGTTAGCTTCTTTCAAGTCATATCGGATGTTAACGGACTGCCAATTATAAAGATTGGATAGGAGGGTTCAACCCAAACTGAGAATTATAGATTTTGAATGGGCCTAACTTGACTGCAGTTTTCATTTTCTATTCTAGGTAATTCCTATGATTGCAGAATATCAATCTGATTCCATGGGGGAGTGGAGATACGCTTTGTCCGAGGAAACTTATGTGTCCCCCGTGCAGTGGGTTACAGCTCATGCGCCCGTCAGAGCTCCAACCCCAAAACTCTAGCTTAGTTTTCTTATGTTATACACGGATTAATAGGACAGCAATTGCTCTGTGTCCTATGTCACGAAAACAGTACTGGGAATAAACACAGTTCCTACAACGTAGGCGCCCTTGAACCAACCATGCAATGTTTTTTAGGAGTTTGATTCCTATGATAAAGACAGGAACCAAATAATGACGCAATAAATTTCGAGGAAACAATGACTGAGCGGTAGCGGAGCTGAACAAGAACTGGACTTGCCCAAGTCGTCTTGTCTTGGGCAAGTCCAAACAGGAACCAATTTTATCACTTGAAATAAACGACAAAATTATCTTCCAACAGGAACAGGAATCCCGGGGGGGGGGCCGCTGAACAGGGTATCATTTTCAGGATTCCTACTCCGGGATAGGGTATCACATTTGTATAGTCGGCTCCATGACAGGGTCCATATTTTCTACAATTGACTCCATAACGTCGTTGTAAGCCATTTGCACTCCGCGAATGTGATTTAATTCGTTTGGATGGCAAAATTTCCGCATTTTCTTATAGATTTCTATCAAATTTCGAGAACGTCCTACGTGTTATCACATTCGGGAATTTTATTCCGAAACAAAGTGCCTTTTCAGATTTTCCAGTGGCACCTCCCCGTATTTTCGCATCCCAAGTACCCCCTCCCCCTCGGTAAAGAATGATGGTAAGGGACGCTGTGAGCGTGTCTTCAGATATGATAGCATATCTTGGACAGGAGCTTCGAAGTTGTCTGGAGTATCGGAAACTCAAATCAAAATCACAAGGAAGGTTTCACATTATTTTCCATATAAATGCCAAACAAACGACATACAGCAGCGATTACCAATGCAAGCAAAGAATGAAACTAGACCATGGGTCTAAATGAATTCCGCACTGCAAATAATCCAAAAACAAACCACACAAGTTGGGCACAAAGCTCAAAACCTCTTGCATATGCCAACTAAAATCTGCAGCTATATGGCACTGTAATCCACCTTGTGAAGCAGATCTCTCAGGATCAAAAGTCATCAAAACAAAAACTGTTCATTTCATCCTTGAACAACGAATATCACAGTTGATACATCATAAGTGGTTTGAAGAGAATATGAAGACAGAAAGAGATTTACCAGTGAGAACCTGGTAACACAGATACCTGTGCAACTACTGTGGTGAACAATAAATTTCACAGTAGCATAGATGTTTAAACAATAGAAGCACATCATTCTGTGTCAAAGAAATACAAAGAAAGGCTGGTGTAGTCTGACCTTAGAAAGGCATGGGAGGAGCCAACGTTTTGAGTATTGTGGATTCCATCCAAACTAAATAGAACAAGCAACAGTCGTTTTATTCAATACACAGCAGGGAGATTATTCTCTCTATATTTCTACCAAGCGTCCAAAGGCAGTTTTTAGGGCACTGGAGGAGACAAGCTTGTCGAAACCGTGTCCTGGTCCTTCCTCCAGATGTGACCACACCTTGTGATCTCTTTCGCCTGGAATGACAGAGAGTTGATGACTCTCCTTGCTCTGCATAGCAGGTTTGACAGTGTGGGGACTTGAACCACCAACCCTCAGATTCTTAGTCAAGTCAAGTGTGCTACCCCTGAGCCATCCCTATACCCAGGAGATGATCACCTTTATCTGGGTCCCCTATGAAATGTGTGTGAAGGGTTATTGGCCTTTCTTTCATATGCAATGAGCTTCATTTTTCAACGGCTTTTTAATATTGGAACAAAGCAACCTAATAACATTCTGCCATTAAAATATCAACATTCATTACTGTGATATTTTGACCAAGACTCTGAACATTGAAATGGCACAAACGGACATACTTTCCAAGATGGTGGACTAAAATCTGACTGTTACATTTACCGATGAGTGTACATGGAGATAAAATTTAGTGGGGGTGTCCGGATAAAAAATCCATTGTTTGCAAAAATTTTGCCCAATACAAGACCGATTTCTTTCTAATTATGGCCAATTTTTGCAAATTTAGCTGAGTCCTTAATGGTTTAATTGCCATTGCTGGAGGGAATAAATATCATGTTTTTCCCACCAAAACTTGCGCCTC
This sequence comes from Aurelia coerulea, assembly GCA_039566865.1. Taxonomy (NCBI): domain Eukaryota; kingdom Metazoa; phylum Cnidaria; class Scyphozoa; order Semaeostomeae; family Ulmaridae; genus Aurelia; species Aurelia coerulea. The sequence continues at coordinate 29,577,716 of CM076945.1, read as the reverse complement.
AATTGGGGAGTATCAAGAAATGTACTTCCATCAGTAACAGACTGTCTTTACCAAGAATAGAGCAAGATTCAAATGACTGTTTCTTTGTGGCTCAGCAGAAAGAGGGACCATTATGGAAACAAGGTTGCACTGACCTTTTAATGCTATCCCTGCCATTTTAAAGTAGGGGTATTTTTATACTAGATCTTTTTATTACCATTTTATACATGTAAATAGCCTTTCTTTCCTTTATTATATTTTCAATTTTTACTTTGTATGGCAAAATTTTACATACATACATACATACATACATACTGATTGATTGATTCCATTCATTGAACTTTGAATGATGAAGATAAACCAGATTGAACTGCCCCTTACAAACTTCAAGTCTAGTAGCTAGGAGCAGCTGCTCCATCAACAGATTAAAATTACAAAATAATTTGAAAGAGAGGTTTCATTTTATCTAGCATTGGCTTTAGAAAAATGCCAAAAAATGAACAGTTCATTATTTCCTCATTTTCATCCTCATCTACTATTTTTGTTTTGAATAAGAAGAAACTTTCCATTTTTGGATACATCGTTTTGGAAATTTATGTTTGATGACACCACAGAAAATGATAATTTATGTTTTCACTCATTGCGTATCCCATGGTGGGGTGAGGGTAACTGGCTGGTGGCTGGAATTGTGCAACAAAAGAAATACAAAAGAACATAGATTGTACAACATGTGCAAAGAAACAACGTTTCAAATTCTATACCTGTTTAACTTCTCTATGTCCAACTGTGCCAGGAACGCGGACACGTAATATTTTCTTGAGATAGGTGTTGTAAAATTTTTCATAGTCATTCAGATCCACCAGTCTTTTTATTCCTTTCTGACTCAGTTCCAGTAATTTATGATATTTCTACAAAAAGAAAAGGCAGCAATCTTTCAAATTCATGAAAATATCGGGATACAGAAAGGAATTTTTCTTGTTTCACGACCCAGTTTAAAGCACAAACAAAGCATATTGAAAAAGGAGCTAATTAAAAGCTATTATTGAAAAATAATGATGAAATATGAAGATGAAGTTGCAGTTTATAGAGCTGGGACCTCAAGCAAAAGAAAAGATCTGATCAAGTCTGCAAACCCTTCTGATGGCACTCAAGTGGTTCTGGTGGGTTTCAAACTCTCATAGGCGTAGGAGACAGGGGGACAGGGGGGGCTGCAGCCCCCCCAACATCAGAAAAATTTGCAAAAATCAGCCATAATCAGGCAGAAATCCGCCTCAAGTCGGGCAAAATTTTCTCAAACAATGGATTTTTTATCGGGCAGCCCCCCAAATTTTATCTCCCCCTACGCCGATGCAAACTCTGTCTGATTTACAGTTCTGGCTGCAAAGTCAGTGGATTACAAAGCTAAATACCTTTGATACAAAAATATTTCGAATGAAATTTAAAAGGCTCTGGATGAACTAGACTCGGATCATGAATTCTATTGAAAGAATAGAAGATTTTTAAAGAACATAGCATTTCTAGAGATTTCTTTCCTGGGATTTCTCATTGAAAACAAAAGGATTTCTAGGACAAGTCTAGAATCGCACACATTGATAGGGTTTTGGTAGGGTTTCAGCTGTAATCAGTATGGGCACATATGCCATTTTTTATTAGCACCAGATTTTTTATACTTGTCTGTAAGATTTGTAGGCATTAATTTAGCCCATAAATCCTATTTCAAAGGGACCATAGCCCTACTCTCTTGCTGACCTTGCACACTTTACTCCTTAGCAGCATAGGTATCTTTATTCCGCAAAAGAAAGCAAATCAAACCATCGATACTGTTCTCTTTTAACTCAAGGAAGTTCCGTCACTTTATGCAAAGGCTTGTGGCAAGTAGATCTCATTTATGGTGGTTATATGGGTGAGGAAATGAACACCAAAGAAACTCAATCTCTTACACCACAAAGAGCCAAGGGGCTCCAAAGTCTTCAGGGAATTAAAATAATTTCTTCAATTTTAATAAACTTGCAAAAAATGAAAAAACTGTCTGGGCATAGTAAATGTGGTCGGGCCAGAAACTTTCACAATCTTTCGAGAAACGGTCAGTATTTTTGTTTTGTGAAAAAAGTTTCATCGTTTCCTCCTTGTTGCAGAAAAATAATAGTATCCTTCTTCGGCTTTTCTAAGTACTGACATGCCATTGGCAAATAAAAAATAAACTCATTGAACGGTGTTTCGGCTGACGATCTTTGTTTTGATACAATGCCATGAATAACATACTGATTTTGTATGCAGAGGTATTGAGAAATTGACCTCTCAACAGGTAACATCTAACACTTTGCGTGATGTGCAAAACTGCTTCGCCTTTTCGGCCAAATAACATTTTAGCGATTCGAAACAAATTTATAAACAACAAAAAATGATTTATCATTATCAATAATGGTCATTAAGAAAATGATAGTTTCCTATCATTTATACTCACTCTCTTCAAAAGTAAAAGTTCTTCGCCGCTCTCCGCACTTTTTTTCTTGCTCTTTGTTGACTTTGCCTTTGTGGCGACTCCGAGATCAAAAAGTAGAAACTGTATCATAAGTAACGAACAAAATAAAAATCCTTTTCTCATCATATTGGAAAATAAGAGAAGCAAGAAATTCTGTTCTGCTTCTTCGATCGCCAAGGGCACATCTGATCTGAGGAATATCTCTCTTCGCTTGCTTTATTGGCCTAAGCACCTGCCGCCCGCCGGAAATGTTCGATTATGCCTGATAAAGTATCATCCGTTGCTGCCCACGCAGATCAGTGGTTGCACGTGAAACAATGAGATTTTTCTTCTACCGTTGCATACTATAAGTGATCAAGTAATTCAGCATTGTTTGCAAGAACGCAGGTGTTTGCAGTGAGTTTTTATACCATATTTTGTTAGAAAGTAAAATATTTTCTTCCTTCTTCACTGCTGCTTCGCAACTCTTTCGAATTTTCGAATTTGAACACCTGCGATACTGCAAACGAGGTTGATCCATAAGCTAGGAATATTGCTACTTTGAGCTATTGAGAAAATTGTTTGTTAAATAATTTGAGCTATAAATAGATTAAAATTAAAGATAAAAAAATGAAAGGAAAAACTTTATGCTGTTTTATGAAACTTATTATTCGATACCCGATTCGAAGATGTCAGAAATACTGTTCTGCTTCTTCGATCGAAGTGTTTTTCCGATTCGAAGGAAAAGTTTCTGGTTATCAGGCTAGGGTCGCTCAAAATCGGTATTCATTCATGAAAGAGAACTTTCAGTTGTTATTTTGTTAAGGCAACATTTGTTTCCTCATTGCAACTCTTTCGAATTTTAAAGCAACGCTTTCCCAACGCTTATGTCGGCATTTTGTGAAAGAGGCAAGGATTTTAGTTCCTGCAGAGGATTTTCGCTGTTTTGGGAATCGCTGTATTGTTTTTCTTTGATCTGTCGGTAAACTATATGCAGAGTACTGAATTTTTCATTCATTACATTGCAGGTTTTTTGGGATTTTGGTGAGCATTTTGAAAACATGCTTTCTTGTTTGGGAAAGCTCTTACTGCTTTTGACCTTGATTTACAAATCTCTCTCACAAAAGTACAATTCAACAGGTCAAGATAAAAATAGACCACTTCAATGATCACCCGATGTTTACAACCAATCTTCAATCTCTTGTTACATTCATTACAAAAGTAAGAAAATCCATGCAAATCTTTTTTCTGGAGCATCCAACTCCCCCAGGTGGAAAGCAGACCATGAAGTCGAAGTAATTCTGAGATTCAGAGATCCGCTTTGCACTAGGGGGCCTGGCCTTTGACTGCAGAGTGTAAACATCAAAGCTACAGACAGTCTTTGACAGCATAGAAACTCTGAGTACTCAAAATGTGATGATTTTAAGAAACTTTCAGTACTGGCTTAAATTGTTAGTTTCTTATAAAAAATACGAGTACATTGTATTGGTGCTTTGTTCTGCAAAAAGAACGGCAAACAGATGTTTTTCAAATAGTGTTTACCGATCGATTAAAGAACACCAGTTTCTTGTTGGGATAGCTGTTAATGGTTGTGATGGGCGTACAAAAAACATCCGAAAATTTCTCCATTACTTTCGATCAAATTAAAGTCCAGAAAGTAGTTACTGTGGTACCCACAAAATGACAAAAGGCCACACTAATAACATTCTACAGTCAGTTAACTGTGAAGTCTTCAAGTCTATTCAGAGTTCTTGATTAAATTTCACGGATCAAGGGGAGACGCATTGAAACAGCACTCTGTCAAGAATACGGCTTACTTCAGAAAGAAAACATGAATATACCGGGAAAGCCAGAAAAAACTTCCCATTTTTGAAAATTCATGGCCTGAAGGATACTTGATGGATTGGAATGAATCGAATTTTGCTCGATAGCCGAGAGATTGATGTAGTATTTCGTGATTTCCTCATGTTTCTATTAGCACAGTACTCTTAGTACTTTTTCATAATCATATGGAGTTTTCGAAAGCACGAACTTTTAACTTGCTCACCCAGCATGTTTCGATTAAACTTTTTCAGGTACAATTAGCATTACACTTCTTTCTTCATTCAATCGAAACCAAAGTCCCAGATCATTTTTCTTTTGTAATGGCAATCCATTACAATATTTCACTTTGCTGGTAGGCAGTTTCTTAAATTTTTTGGCCATTTTTGCAACCAAAAATTTCTCATCTGTTTCTTATATTTGTAATGCCAGAAGTGTAGAATTAATTTTGTGAGTCTAAAGGGCTCCCAAATTACTTAAGATCTTAAGTAAGATCTCAAAACAAGTAAATAACATAATTCGCACTCAAAATAATGTCCAAACAGTTGCTATATAACTGTATACTGTCAAAGCACTTCTGAGTGCGATAGGAAAATTAAAATTGTAAATTACAAAAGTTTCTTAGCTTTTTCAATTCAGGTAGGGTTGTTTCTTAACTTCCCAAAAATTGAGCCTACTGTTTCTTATAAGCGGTTTCTTATAAAGAAATACGTGCAATCTTAAGACACTTTCAGCACTGGGTCAGATTCTTAGTTTCTCATAAAAAATACGTGCAGCCAAAAATCCCTTGAACCTGCCCTGATGAAGTTGCTTGTATAATGAATGACCCAATAACATCTTTTATGAAAACATCAAGTTTTAAGAATTGAATTTGCACATGATTTTCCGGAGAAAACAAAAAATTTGCGTTTTCACACAAGATAATAATGAAATCTTACGTGAGCAATAAAATTTCCAGCGTTTCTATTGTAGACAGCTATTCAAAAGTTTCCAAATATTTTGTTGATATCATGACAACTAAAATGAAAACTGGTGGAAGCCGTGGCTACACCAGGTTATGGTATGAAGCTCCTAGAATGGAGCACTGTCCTTCTCAGTCAGTAAAAAATAATCAAATCTAAAGAACATGATTTGATATAGTAAAATGAATTGGCCGTTTTGTTGCCTGAAAAATTTCATGGTGATTTTGGATGTGAGAAATGTGAAAGAAATGCAATCAAAAACAAGGATGCCTACCTTGTAGGAAGTTTGTATATTCCCAGTACTGTTTTCATGATTGCGGTCCTGTCAAGATGACGTAAGAATAATTTTGTAGTTTCAAATTCTGGTGTTGATGTAATACGAAATCAACTGTAATACGAGATGACCACAGGGAACCAGACAGCGTGATTTTTGATTGGTCAACACTAACTAGACGTTAGAATTTGAAACGGATTAACAGGACAGCATTTACTCTGTGTACCATTTCATGAAAGCAGTACTGGGAATAAACACGGTTCCTACAAGGTAGGCGCCCTCGATCAAAACGAAGGAAAATCAAACTTGTAGCACGGCCTTCAGAATTCAATCTTCGAGAAAATCTTAAATTGTAAATCTGTATAATCTCCGAGAACTTTACTGTCAAAACAACTGGTGCGTTTCGTGTGGTCCTCTGACCACAAAATGGTACTTGAAATCTAAATCCGCTTGCTCTTTGTGGTTTCAGTCACCTTTCTTTATTTCGATTGATTATAGTCAAATAAGGATTTAGAAAAGGAAACTTGGGATGACTACTAAAATTTGACTTTGGAATCACCAATTGAAATTTCTTGTTGAGGATACCGAGGACTGCCCCTTTTGTCTGAGCCTTTTGTTATGCTGGTAAAGTTCAAAGCAGATCAACACACTGGGAAACCTATTACCATGCGCGAGAATTTCTTTGTTTCCTTGCTAATTCTTGTTTGGATTGTGGCCGGATTATACGCCCACATTTTTATCACAAAACCAAACATGCGCTCTGCGCATGATCACAGGTTTCCTTTTTGGGGGATAACCGTTGCTTTCGTTGTTTTGAACTTTGAGGATTCGTATCCCCAACAATTTCAGACTTTCACTGTAGTCAAGGATGTAACATGGCCAAACCCATCGCTAATCAAGTCGGAGGGTTTTACTATCTATACCAGGAAACGTAAGGGAGGGAATACTTGTGCTTCATCAAGATGGGCTGTCAAACATGGAAATTTCAGAAATCACAGGACTTCGTATATTAAGTCCTTTATTACGACCAAACTTTTTTCGAAATAAATTTCAATCACAAATGCAAGACTGGTAACGGTGTCAATGGATGCCCTACACGTAATTTTTTTATGAGAAACTAAGAATTTGGGCCAATACTGAAAGTTTCTTAAAATTATCAGATATTGAGTACGTACTCAGAGTTTCTTACGAGTTTATTAGAGGTTCCCATAACAATCTTCATGTTCACTACCAAAGAAACATGTGAAAATAAAGTAAACCTATGTCAAGGATTTCCTTTATCAAAATAAATAGTTTCTTAACTTATATTTTCCCAGTACTGGAGTTTCTTAATTTTTTTTTGGCGATCTGCGAGTAGAGTTTCTTTTGGGCAGTTTCTTATAAAAAAATAAGAGTCTCGTGTGACCAGTGTGACGGTGTACGATTTGTGAGCAAGTATATGTATTTGTTGGGGAGACGAAATGCGCTTCACCCGAGGAACCCATGCTTCCCCCCGTGCAGTAGGTCAAAGTTCATGCGCAGTAGCGTTTTTGGGGTTGAAGCTCTCACAAGCGCGTGCGCTTTAAATGCACGGGCGCACGCATAAGTTTCTTCGGACAAAGCGATCTTGCCTCCCCAACAAGTATGATGATGATCAAATGTCAGGTCAAAGTTAGAACATAATCTAACTGTCAGACATTGTTACGGGGTGAAAATTTAATCCGGGATTCTGTAATCACGCGAAACGCACCAGTTGTTTTGACAGTAACTGTCAGACATTGTTACGGGGTGAAAAGTTGCCAAATCATGAATTTTTTCTTAGGAAAAATTAAACTTAAAGACGCCGGAATAAAATGTTGCGAATATGGCAAATTTTTAAAGTTGCAGGAATTGAATGTTGCGAATTTGAGAAATTTCACAATGGTAAATTGCTTGGTTTCAACTGCAAAAGCTTATTATGTATGAAAATGTCCTTATAAAAAACTGCAGCCAAAGAAACAGTATAAGCGTACGAGAAGGGTGCAGATCAAAAGAAGATTTCGAAAGAAAGTCGCTCGAATTGAGTTGCAAATGGCAAAAATTTTAAGGGTTACGGGCATTAAAAGTTGAGATTCATGTAAAATTTAATTGTTATGGGAATCAAAAATTGTCAATTTTGGACGAAAACATTGACGACTTTTAATTGATCAAGCTGAAACCGTCCAATTGATAGACAGACGCGCTCCAGCTGTAACAAGTGGCAAGGCTGGAACTTGGCAAAACTGGATTTAATTAGACTCATTACATAGTACCAGTTATCACAACAACAACAACACATCGGTCTAGCTTTAAAAGACATCTCAAAATAGAAGATAACGCTAAAAATGGCGGCGAGGAAGGAAGGAAGAGTTAGGAAATATTTGTCGATGTTTTCGGACATCAGAACTTTGTTTACAGTAATCTTAAAAGACAGGATGTGCAACTAGAGTACTTTAAATTTGCAGAAATGAATGAACCACTACGTTTTTTCGATGAAACTTAGCTGAACACCACCACGAAAGCGTTTAAGCCAATGAGCGATAAAAATGCCGAAAGAAAGATCACCACTGTAATCTATTTGAAATTTCAGCTGCCACTTATGTAAAATTTATGCAACGCCAGCTGAGTTCAACAGCTCTCGCAGCGCGGAAGGAGGATCGATAATCGAAATTTTCATTTCTTTTACTATGCTTGGGCCGACACTCTGTGTCGGTAAAGGTTCATTCGATCAAGCTCCTGCGCTGAAAAACTCATCATGTTAAGTTCTCACGAAAGCATTCCTTCAGACGTCAACAAAAGGCCCAATGGGGCAACTCAGATATACATTAAAAGCTACAACTTTTGGATGTTAACATTTTCGGACATTTCATACGTCCAAAAGCTTTAATGTCCAAAATGTTTTGTAGCCTGAAATATTTGGTGTCCGAAATTTTTTGCAGCATACGTAGAAAAATCACAGCAAAACACTAGCACTGTTTGAAAACGTAATGTCCTGCTCATGAAACGCTTTGTATGAAAGGAATGTAGTGAGAGTATTGATCAATGAAAAATATTATGCGGTTATTAAACGATTACGAGGTCCATGCTGGAAAATATTTGGACCGCAGTTTGACGTACGGACCGAACGCAGTGAGGTCCGTACAATGAACTAAGGTCCAAATATTTTCCAGCATGGATCGAGTAATCGTTTAATAAAGGCTTTATTATATGGCAGAACCTTTTGAGAACGTTGTTTATAGTATCGTACTTTTCTGTTGTGTCTTCGATCCTGTGCATCACTGTAGTTGCTCGTTGCAACGTTAGCTACTTACATTGGCATTTTCTTCGTGTATAATTGCAAGTTTGTCTTCAAAGTTTACAGAAAAGAAATCTTCGATGAATAAGCTAAACTTTGGCTGACACTTCTTACGGCCTAAGCCTACACAAGAAGCTCCTCCCTTGTTGTTGATTTTTAAGGCAACGCCCGGTCCAATACGGCTTCGAACGAAAAATACGGCTTTTACGGACCGATCAAGAACCAATCGAATTGCTGCGTTGCCGGTCCGAGGAGCCGTATTTTCGAACACCATATAATAATATATTTTCTTAACTAAATCCATCTTTGCAATCATTCAAATCATCCTCAATAATAATCATTTTTGGAAATTTCTGACCAAGCACTTCTAAAATGAATCACGATCAATAAACGTATGACATTTTTAGAATGAAATACGCAAAAATAAACTGAAAATAAGGAATTTTTTTAGTCGTCCAATATTTCTGCAAAAATGCCGCAATATACCTTTTAGCTATTCTGAAAAGAATGAGAATCGAACGATGTTTTGCTGCATTTTGTAGAATTTTCGAATGTGCACAATAGCGATAGAGGCCCTAACGCCACTCGATCGAACCTCACGTGTAAAAATGTATAAAGATAACGATCGATCCAGGCTCTTTTGTAGAATAGCTATAAGGTCTATTCCGTGAAAAAACGTCCGATAATATTTTATCAGAAATCTATTCGCCTGAATTTTTGGTTTTTAATAATTCAACAAGTTAATGATAATTTAAGCACGTCAATAAGAGTACAGAAACAATGCAACAGAATCAAAGAACAGACTTTAAGCAGTTTATTTCTCTAAATCTCCCATTATTCACGTCAAACAACTACCATTAAAATGATCTAATTAATCTGCTATATTATAAATTCAGAATTTATTTTTCAATTTTAATATGCAAGTCAGGATAAAAAATCATAAATAAAAAGTGAAAAAGTTTTATAATGCTGAAATTTCTCTACCTAACAAAAACATTGAGAACAAAGGGAAGCAACTTGCAAATACAATTATTCAGAAGATTAGAACAATTTCTAAGGGTTGAAATAGATTAATGACTTTGAATATTTGGCAAAATGATAAATTAAGCAAGTACACAAATTTACCAGCGTTTATTACAATTTATTCCAGTCGATTGATGCGAAAAACGGATGAGATTTGACTTCTTCACAACCTGCAACTCCTGATCCTAGAAAAGAATTGATAAAATGTAAAAAATGAGGTCACGATTTAGAATAGTTTCTGCAGTATTGTAAGGAAGCTCGTTTGTAGTCTTAGGAAATTCGTAAATTGTACATTTTTACATTGAATTTATAAATTTCTTTTAGATGTCCTCTGCAAAAGCCCGCGAATAACAACAATAGAACTGCTTTGCAAATGAATTTTGCGTTATCGCAAATATCAGGTGATACCTAATTTGAGATGGACTTTAACTCTCTCAGACGAAGCCCTCAAAGAAAACATAACTTTTTTGAAGGGGTTCTGTCTTAAAGGATACCAGATTAAAATCTGGTCTGCAAAGTATGTAGGGCTCAGCTATATGAATGATCTTCGTATCTTTCATTCATACCTGCCAGCAAGAAATCCTGAATGCCCATACAGTACAAAGAAAAGCTACGAAGGATGGCGGGAACAATTCAAGGACTTTAAGTGACATGGAAAACTGGAAAACTCAAAGTTTGATTGAATGACTACATTATCTGCGAGTCAACATTTCACTTCATTTCAATAGCAGCAAATATAAAGAATTGGTTAGAAAATTAATGAATGTAAGATGAATGGAAAAAAATGAGGAGATGGATGCAAATGAATGAATAGTAAGAAGAAAGTCAACAAATGTTTCGAAAGGACACCTAATTTGCTCTTGAAATGAATGTGAGTCCGGTGTAATAAAAGTTTTCATTTGTTCAAATGTTAAGAAACAACATAACAAGGGCAGATTTTGTAATACAATAGCAACAGTTGCGTTTGATTGACACCTCAATTCAAAGCGATTAGCGACTGCAGACAAAGGAAATTCTCTCAACCAATAATTCAAAACAAACAAAGGCCGCAAAAGTCTCCCCGAAACTAGTAGGGCAAACTCTCGCCTTGTGCAAGCGAAAGGTGTTTTTAAAGAGCAGTTACGTGCTTACAACGAAAGAAGAAGGGTAGATCTAAAGTTCTCTCTGGCGGACTTTGTTTATTTGATTCAGGAGCTGTTTTGTAATCATTGCATTTGAGCCCTAAATACCCGAGAATTACAATGCCTTCTGCTCGGCTTCTGAATCAAATAAACAAAATCCGCCACGCACATCTTTAGATTTACCCTTCTTCTTTCATTATAAGCATGTAACTTCTCTTTGAAACCACCTTTCGCTTGCACAAGGCGAGACTTTGCCGACTAGTTTCAGGGCAACTCTTGCAGCTTTGTTTGTTTTGAATTACTTTTTGAGAGAATTTCCTTTGTCTGCATCGCTAATCTCTTTGACTTGAGGTGTCAATGAAATACAACTGTTGCTATTGTATTACAAAATCTACCCTGTTAAACAACAAAGTTTATGAATATATTGCGTGAACATGTACTAGTTTGTATCAAATTATATGCAATTGAATTTTGTCAACATCTACAGCCAGTACTGAAAGGTTTTTAGATATATCAAATCTTGAGTCCTCGGAGATTCTTACGAGTTTCTTAAATGTTCCATGACAACTTTCTTGTTCACTAACTGTGCCCTGAACATTTCAAAACGAAGCTTCTTCCTCGAATGTTGAGACATTACTCAAGTTTGCGAGCAATGTGATACATACAGGAAACAAGCGAAAGTAAAATTAAAATATGCTATTTATCAAGACATGATTTCTCCAGTTATATTTTTCAAGTACCGGAGTATCTTAATTTTTGACGACTTAGAGTGCAGTTTCTTACAAGCTGTTCTTTTGAAAAATACGTGTGACGAGTGGGTGTCCCAAAAATAGACATGTCCTAAAAATCAAGAAAACTCGATGACAAGATCAACATTTATAGATAATAAATGCAGGTATGCAGGATCAAACTCTCTTTTTATCTAGAATAAATACCTTGCTGATTCGATTTTACTGTTGAGAGTTGCCTGGTTATGGCTTTTATCAATGACATCTTATAAGGCCTTATAAGAGATATCATTAGTTTGCTATCGTAATCAATAAATCACTGCAGAAGTCGATTCATGGTGATACTTGTTGTATCTGATCAGTAGAAACAAATGGTATGATGCTAATCAGATAAACACGACACAGCCCACCAAAAAAGAAAGTTTTCGTGATGTAGGTATCGCTATAATGATCAGGCCATACAAATTAGTAATCGATATCTCAGCATTAAAGAACGTTTTTGGATGATAAACAGCTTCAAAAGTTCAAGTGGTCATTCATTTGATAAAACGCACAAGTGGGCATAAATGGTCATTCATTGGATAAAACGCCCAAGTGGACCAAGGGTGCCTACCTTGTAGGAAGTGTGTTTATTCCCAGTACTGTAGAGTAATGGGTGTCCTGTGACCCAGTACAGAGAGTGTCCTGAAACCGTACCGTGACCCAGAAGTACACAGAGTCAGTCCTCTCAAGGTCAAGATGACGTATGAATAACTTTGTGGTTTCAAATTCCGGTGTTATGAAACACGATATCAACTGTTATACGATCTGGCCACAGGGAATCAGACAGCGTGATTTTTGATTGGTCAACTATACAAAGATTAACAGGACTGGGACATAGGACACCGCGTAAAGTACCGTGAATAAACACACGTCCTACAAGGTAGGCGCCCTTGAGTGGACATACTTTAATTATGCAGGAGTTAGGGAAAATAAGAGGCGGAAGGGAGCGGTCACTCCCATTTGTCCAAATACAATAGTCTCGTAATGATTAGTATGGGGTGACCTACGGTACAAAAACTATATTTGACAAAAGTATGATGTTTACTAAACTCAAAGTATGTTTTCCAAGCCATGAAAATAATTCTATTTACATTGAATTGGAATTTCACCTAAGTTTAGTCTTACTCAAATTTTATTTCATAATTTGTCAAACCATGATTTTTCATCGCGTAAATTTCTGCTTGGCTAATATATCAACCTTTGAAATTAGCTTGTTTTGTTATCGAAATAAATAGAAAAGAATAATTTTCAAGAACAGTATTGTAATCGATTTTGAAAATTTAGAAAACTAGCTTCAAGTTTTTAGGTTGCCAGTTAAATGCATTAAAGTGCGTCTCAAATTACATGTCACCCGAGATTTGCGATAACGCAAAATTTCTTTGCAAAACAGTCCTATTGTTATCATTCGCAGGCATTTGCAGGTGATATCTAATTTGAGAAAGACTATTAAACGCCACTCCGTCTTTTCCCAGTGATATGGCATTTGTAATAAAAGCCAATCTGCCTAAGTACTGAAAGGTTCTTAAAATTCTCATTATTTGACAAATAAAAGTGTCTCAAGAATTTCTTCGATATTTCTTCACATTATTGTTTGTTACATCGGTGAGGGATCTCCATTGCCTTAGCAAACATTTCAAAGCAACTATTCATAATGAACTTAAGAGGGAGAATTGTTACCAGATCTCAATTATCTAACCATCCAACAAGAAATCAGTTAGATGTGGACACCCCAAGACAGAACCTAGAATTCTCCAAAAGCAGTTCTTTCTATTCTGGTGCAAAAACGTACAAGTAATGATCGAAATGCCTTGCTTGTTGCAGATAACAGTAAAGAAAACAAGACAATTTAAAGACGTGCAAAGACGGGCAAAGACGTGGAACGAAATCCCATCAGAAATCAGACTGAGTTCCATGATTACCATATTCTAAAGGAAACTGAAGGAATTCAAACAAAATTAGCTTCCTTCCAGAAGCACGATCCCTAGGAAGACCAGCAAATTTGTAAGATATTACATGTAAATGGATATTTATTTGCATGGCGATAGTTCTTTTTCAGCTGATAGGGTTTTTGTGTTAAAATACGATAAAATTAAAATGAAAAGAAATTTGTATTGAAAAATTAATGGGAAGCTTGGAATATATCAAATCATAGTAAATCCTAATGTGGTAGAAGGAACTGTTACAATCTTCAACAAGACCATAGTTTATGAAGGCCTACAGTATGGTGGCAAGCAGAAATCCGTCACTCCTTTGGTTTACGATTTAGAAATATGATGACGTCTCAGCCTAAAAAATTAATGCACCATTTTGCAAATAAGCTAAAAATCATAAGATTTCCATGGCAGAATTACAGGGAAGTACCCTGAGTTCCTTTCGAGTCATTTAATTCACAGTAAGAGAAAATATAATCTCATACTGTCCTCAAATATTTGAGCCTAATGCTTGCAAGCCATACTTTAAAAATGAACGATTTTTATCAAAAATTCTCACTTTACCAGCAACGCAGACGTCATTTAAATATAGCTTTACTTAATAGTTAATTTCATGACTGTTTTGCTCCGCCTTGCTGAGATTTAAGATTCGTAACTATAAATTAATGATTTATCTATGAGATAAAAGGCCCGGCCTAGCAACTGCTTTTCGCCATCCTGTCGCTTAAAATATCTGATAAGGTCAAGTAAAATCAACATGTTTTTCACAAAGAGTCATGACTACACATGTCAATTTGAAAAACACAACATCGATCAAAATCAATAAAAAAAATCCATGATATAGTAATAGTAAAATAATGTGGCGTTTAATTATCATTAAATTAGTTATATTTTCTGTTGTAAATATTTTCGAAATTTATAAGCTTCTCTTATTTTATACATTTAGGAGCTATTTGTATTAAAGTTTTCGAAATAAAATAATATGACACACAGACACTACACAACAAACCCACTGTTACATAACTGCACCCTTGTTGTTGTTGACTGAAACAATGACATTTTTTGTAGCGGTATGGAGGCTTAATGGTTTAACCCACCTTACCTTGTTACGTAAACAAGAGCTATAGTCCGCGATAGTTCGGTTCAAACGGGAGTTCTTACATGCCTGAAAGTTCCGTTACATCACATTGGCTGAAAGATTAGACAAACCTAAAGGAATCGGATCATCAAACTGTGTAAAAGCAACAAACAAAAAAACAAATGCAAATTTAGGCCCATTTCCCCCTTTTATATCGTACTTCAAGGTAACGAGTTATCTATAGATAAGGACTAGCCTCACTGCACAAGGACCCTCAACTTACACTCATCTCATCTTATCTCATTGAGTCCATGTTGTTGTTGTCGCTCAGTAGTTGTAGCGACATATCAGTTCAGGCAAAGAGCGAACTACGACATGTAATCAGTTTGGATAAGGACTTTGTTTTATTTGGAAGTTCCCTATTGGTTAAAAACTTGACCTTGTTGTGGTTTTTATGCAATGTGATTGGCTAAACTTGCAGAAGCGCAACAGTTTGTGATCCAATCAGGATTTGAAGCCTATACAGCATAGGCATAAAATCTTTAAAAAATAAAGCATCTTTCTTCTGAATTAAACGATTAAAATAAACTTCAGATACAACGCCATTGTTGCTTATTTATTGGTAAATTTTGGATATCTTGCTTATTCTCAAATCATAGTGTTTTTCTTCTTATTGAGAAAATCGAACAATTTCATGGGAAGCTTTGAAGAAATTAAAATCATCGTAAGTCCTAAATTAATAAAGGTAAAGTGATGCAATCTTCAAGAAACTATAGCTCTTTAAGGTTTACAGTAAATGGGCAGTAAGCAGTGATCTGTAACTTTGTTGATTTGCAATCTGATGACGTCACAACCTAAAATACTACCGGGTGACCCAAAAAAACTTCACAAGCTAGACCACATATACAAACAAGGTATCAGCATGCACCTGAAAAATTAGCTATCTTCTGAGACGCTGTGTGGTAAGCTTAAGTTAAACTTGCCTAACTGAAATCGGCCACTCTGTTCTGAAATTATGAGAGATTTTCTCGAGAAAGCCTCCCGAAGAAATCTTCAAAACGTGCCCAAAATCACGAACAAAGTTCCCCACAATTTCTGCCTTGCACGGGCCTTGCAGCAATGACTTTTGCACGCTTTAAGCACGTTCTACCCTCTTGGGAGGACGAACAAGTCTTCCACCTGGTGTCAATAACCTATTCATGGGGATTCCATTCTCTCAAGATGACAAAACCTACACTTGCAATTACCGTACTTGATTGCAAGCTTCCTTCGCTTGTACCTTAGTTTTCCGTTTGTATTTTAAACATTCCTTTTATTTGTAGTAGCAGTTACGTGTAGTTTATGTAGGTCCCCTTTGAGGTTACGTGTAGTATTAGCAATTATTTTTCTCTTTAGCAGTTACGTGCAGTGGTATGTTCGTATTTCCTGTTTTATGTTGTCATGAGGTAGCCGTAGTTTTCGCTCCAATTGGTATTGTATTAGTAGTAGGGTATGGTATGGTATTTTGTAAGTAATGTTGAATGTAATATGTATTGTAAGTTATTAAATGATGTATAAAAAAAAGATGACAAAATACATGCATGTGAGTGTTATCATTTTTGGGAAGCAAAACCATAGACTTATGACGATGAGTCTCTTGTTTCCCTGTGCTCTTTGATTTCTTGATGGCGCTTCAGTCAACAGAGACTCATAATATTACTATGAAAAAGTTGACCCTATTAGGCCTAATATGCTGGGATTCCTAGCATACCAATCAGATTGCGAGATTTTGCGAAGAACAATAAGTTTCGAATCTTCAATTCGATTGACGCAGCTTACTTAATTTGAAGGACGTTGCTGCAGCAGGTACTTGAAGATTTCTCTGCTATGTTTTGGTCTTAAAAACATGGAAATTGCAGCATTATAAGACTTATTTTGCACTCACCAGGTAAAGTGAACTTTCTTCTTCAGATGAACACCAAGTTTTGTTGATTAAGTGTCTGCTTACCGTGGTTTCTATCGCATTTCCTTTCTGAGGAAAGACCGTTGAACAGAGCCGAAGCAGTCGTTCGATCCAGATTCGATCAATCGAATGCAGAAGATAGGGTCAGGTTTTTAATTGTTTCATTATGAGTCCCTGTGAGCAAGGTGCCGCAGGGATACAAGGGACTCATCGTCATAAGTCTAGCAAAACCAACGAATGTTTTCATGGGATTTCGCAGGTTTTTGGACGGGGGTTTCTGCAGAAAATCTCCCATATCCACGGGAAGGAATGGCCAATTAAAGCCGGGTAAATTACAGAACCTACTTGAACATATTGGCAATAAAACAGGACAGTTTTCAATATCATTGCTTTAATATTCAGGGAGCAGTGGCCTTCCAAACGGAGATTCTTTCTTTCGACTCACTCGGTATTTCGAACTCAAAATGATCAAGGTAACCATCAACAACACTGAGCCTGTCTAAAGTTTGAAAGCTTGTTTACTATGAGGAAGAAAGGAATAAAACATCTTACCAAGTCGATCTTTAGGATTATACCGCAGCAGCTGAAAATATGAATATTTAAGAGCAGGTGAAATTTTTGAATGAACTTATTATGAAAATGATAGAAAGGATAATTTTGTTTAATTAAGAACACAATCACATGCATTAAATTTAATCAGTTTCTGACACTTCATTAATTCTTACAATGAGTATTTACTAACTTAAAGTCAAAAACAGGAATTCGTTGCATGAGAAGTAAAATTTCTGTCTAGCTGCACTGATGAGCCCTGAAATCGGACGAACGCGGTCTGTAGCATGACTTATAACGTGCTTTTTGATTTCTGTCTAAAATTTCAAGGCTGTCTATATCAGAGGTAGAGCAAGGGCAAATTTGGTAAAACGAAAGGTTCAGGATGCCCAAAAGACAAAGCAATTTGCCTTTCTGAAGAATAGCTTTCTAACCTCTCAGTAACAATTGGTAAGACAATAGCATGAGTTGGTTCTGATTGACACCGCGATTCAAAGTGATTAGTGATCACAAACAAAGGAAATTCTTTCAACCAATAATTCAAAACAAGCAAAGCCGCAAAAGTTTCTCTGAAACCCAGGTAGCTAGCTCGCTCGTTGTGCATTCCAGAAATTGTTTTTAAGAGCAAACATGAGCATATATCGAAAGAGCAAGGATATAACTACACACCTGCCACGGGTATTTAATTTATTTGGTCAAAAAGCCGATTGGGAGGCGATTCAATTCTTTTATTTTTTTGGGTGAAACTAAAACACTTAGAGGCCCTTTACATGGAGACCTGACATGAAACTCATGCCGCCATGAAAATGTACTCTGTTTACACGAGAGCCGATATGAAACTCATGCCGGCATGAACTCATGTCGCTATGAGACCCGACATGAAAATTCACAAACACGCGGCGAAAGCGATTTGGTTTTCATATAGTAGCTCAGACCAGCACCTGATATGAAACTCGTGCCGACAAGAAAATCATGCAGGCACGAGTTTCATGTCGGGTCTCATGTAAAGGGCCTCTTACTGCACATCTTCTGAACCAAAACAAATAAAATACCCGAGGTAGATGTGCAGATATATCCTTCTTATTTTTGAAATTAAGTTTTCCTTTCCCCTTTCCTTCCTTTCCAATTAAAAAAAAAAATTCAAACAACTTTTCAAAAAAAGGCCTGTTAACAGGCTACATAAAAAGGCGTAAAACTTCGATCACTTCCTCACTTCCTCGAAGAAATTTCCTCACTGATGGAACATTTTATTCATTTTCACTACCGGGTGACCCAGAAAAAAGTGACCCAACGCAATCTGTTATAGAAAAAAAGGTAAGTGGCCAATTGAAGTATTTCAAGCATTGTTTTGTCGCTAAAAAACTAGCCTACATTATGGGTATTTTTTGCAATTTTTTTGGGCACGGTAAAGTTCCCAAATTAAGGATTTTGTGGAAAAGGGCAGGCTTAAAATCCTCAAAAAGTCGTCAAAAACAGGAGATCGATTTGAAGCCATTTCAAATCTTCAAAACAACGAGGAGCGTGTTTCATTTTGCCTGAGAATATCTTTAAGTACCTAGGGACTATAAACTTGCTCTGAAGACTTCCTACTGGGTTGCCTATTCCCAGGTTGCAATGAAACACGCTTCTCGTTGTTTTGAAGGTCTGAAATGGCTGTAAATCAATCCCCTGTTTTTGACGACTTTTTGAGGATTTCAGGCATGCCCATTTCCTCGAAATCCTTAATTTTGGAAATTTACCGTGCCGAAAGAATTTGCAAAAAATACTTATAGCATAAGCTAGTCTTTTAGCGACACAACAATGTTTGAAATATTTCATTCGGCCTCTTACTTAATTTTCTTTAACAGATTGCGTTGGGTCACTTTTTTCTGGGTCACCCGGTATATATTCTTTAAACACGGTAACCCCGTCGACAAAGGGCGCTTTTCAGGGGGCCGTGAGGGGGCCATGAGGGGCATCAGTGCATCAGAACAGACATTATGCCCCTGCCGTTGCTGCACCAAGCCCCGGGGGGGGGGGGTACTTGACTTCTTGACTAGGTTTTGGTCGGGGACGTGCCATCGAAGCTTCAAAAACATACCCGTTCCTTAAACCAATTTTTCGAAATTGTATACCCGACCTTATACCAATTTTCCGATAAAGTATACCCGACCTTATACCAATTTTCCGAAAAAGTATACCAAAATCGTTTCTTAGACTGAAATCGCGAAAATCGATACCGTTCCTAAACCAAAATCGTGAAAATCGATACCCTTCCCGATGGCACGTCCCCGTACCCAAAATATGTGTAGTACCCCCCCCCGGGCGCCAAGCATCACTCCTATGAAAGTTTTCAGTCATACCGGTTAATTGTCTACAAAAATGCGCGTAAGTAGAAACACGACGGTACACCATAACTAGACTTGCCCCAAGTCTATTTCGTTAATTGTAATAAGTCTGTCTGAACGTAAAATACGAAACATTTCCCTTTTACAATTTTTTGGCGAAAGATACTTGGGGCAAGCAAGTCTAGACAGTGACAAAAAATGATTATTCTTCTTACCCCTGCGAGTAGCGACCAAGCTTCATTGCTCACTGGTTTTGGCAGATTGATGATCGAATGAGAATGTATTCCGTTTGGGTAGCAAGAATGTAGTGACTACAAGAGAAGCATTAAGATAAATGTAAATTTGAGAATACCATATTATGAAGATAGCCATGAAAATCAGTGCTGTTAGGTATGGTTTCATTATGTACACTGGGTGACCCTGAAAAAAGCGAAACATTTTGAAAAATCACTCAAAATTTGATTACATTACCGTCTTTAAATCGTTTTGTGTATTTGTGCGAAGGACAAAATAAATCTAATATTGATCGTTATTCTATTCTTTTGGGACATAGATGACGACATTGGGGCATGAAAAACGTTGTTTTCAGCATTGGCATTGTACGAAATATCACATTTTTAGCCAAAATCTATTTCTTGTGATTTCACATAAACTTTCGCCACGATGAAAGAGTTTTGTCAAGGATGTAGGTAAGTAGGTAACCAATTTGGAGGTAAAAATGGTATTACGGGGTGAAAAATCAAATTGATAATAATTTCCAATAATTTCGGAGTATGCTTTAAAACCAGGCCCGTCGCCGAACTGTAAACAAATTTGATAATACTGGCTTCAACCAAGCCACCAAAAAGTGCTCGTTAAAAATCCACTAAGATCCAAGCAATCGTAAAAGATATGAATGTTTGGTTTTTTCCTCTGTAAAGTGCAAGAACTTATCTTCAAAATGATGTTTTTATTTTCGAAAAACAGGCAAACACCTGTTTGATATTGCCCACAAAAAATTTCAAAATCATGGCTTCGACCTAAATTTGGAGACGGGAGCCCTCTAAAGCGGAGCTTTCCACAGTTCAAAGTAACTTCAAAAATTTACGATATGTCCTATGCACCACGAGAAATTTTCAAGAAGAGTGATACATTCAAATTTTGAGGATTTTCCAAATAACTTCCAGTTATTTTTAACGATTAGAACTAATTTCCATGCAAAACAGCCCATTAACCCTAGAACGACATGACAAGGTAATTTTTGTGAAATAAATTTTCAAATTTAAGTAGCCATCCGACTACAACAAGGGCAGATTTTGTAATACAATAGCAACAGTTGCGTTTTATTGACACCTTAATTCAAAGTGATTAGCGACTGCAGACAAAGAAAATTCTCTCCACCAGCAATTCAAAACAAACAAAGCCACAAAAGCTTCCCTGAAACAAGTAGGGCAAACTCTCGTCTTGTGCAAGCGAAAAATGATTTTCAAGAGAAGCTATGTGCTTATAACGAAAGAAGAAGGGTATATCTAAAGTTCTGTCTGGCGGATTTCGTTCATTTGATTCAGAGGCCGAGCAGAAGGCATTGTAATTCTCGCGTATTTAGGGCTTAAATGAAATGATTACCAAACAGCCCCTGAATCAAATAAACAAAATTTGCCAGATAGAACTTTAGTTTCAACTTTCTCCTTTCATTATAAGCACATAACTTCTCTTAAAAACCACATTTCGCTCGCACAAGGCGAGAGTTTGCCCTACTGGTTTGGGGGAACTTTTGCAGCCTTGTTTGTTTTGAATTACTGGTTGAGAGAATTTCCTTTGTCTGCAGTCGTTAATCGCTTTGAATTGAGGTGTCAATCAAATGCAACTGTTGCTATTGTATTAAAAAATCTGCCCTTGTTTATCCGACTACACAAAGCTGGCAGATCAGTTATCCTTAAATTTCTCCTTAAATACAGTAGAAACCCGCATAAAAGAACCTGTTTTTATAAGAACCTAGAGGCTGAAATTCAATCTTTAAAACCCCCTAAATAAGAACCCCTAAGAGGCTGAAACTGGGAAAGGTTCTTATATAATAGCTTTAATGTAAATTATTAAAATGACAAGAATTTTTAGAATTCTTCACATCCTGATCAGACTTCTTCATTGGTACAAAAGATTTGTTCTCAAGAATTCTCAAGAAATCTCAAGAATTCTTGGGCTGGAAAACAGTGTTAATGTGTGCAAGGCCTGCTCGTATATAAGAACCTTTTTAAGAACCTTACAGGCTGGAATTTAGAATAGCAGCCATTTAATTAAGAACCAATTCAGGCTGCCCAGAAAAAACCTAGGTTCTTTTATGCGGGTTTCTACTGTATCGAAACTCCTCCTTGATTCATTGATTCAACTGGTATGAATATCATTGGTTTCAGTATTCGGTCCCTTCGATCGGTGAAAAACTCATCCAAATAAAGAAAACATGTCTTTCACTCATGCCGCTTTTCCTACCACTTCAAAGAGATATCAATTTGACTTTAATTATAGAAGTTCATTATCGTTGCTAAATTTTGCCCACAAATAAATCAACCAACATATTTTTGATAAATATTGACACAGAATAAGGCAATGTTCTGCAAATCTAAAGTTACTGCAAATGAGTTCGGGTATTTTCTATACGAATTTTCTAATTCGTCTGCAATAATCCTATAGCAAAATTGATTGTTTGATAAAATATTCAACAATTCTAAATGAATGAAAGATTTTCAATTGCACCTGACTTTATTCTCAAAGAAATTCGCCTTTGAGCAGAATACGCTCGCAGCTACATAGCAACACATGTCGGATTCTCATCCGGTCAGTCAGTAGATAGAATACGCTTTTTCAAAGATGATTTCAGATATCATTAATAAGAATGCAAAACGCGCGGGAAAAGCACCAATTACCAAAGGAAATTTCCCGCGCGTTTTGCATGCGCAGAACCGGATCATATGGCTGAACGCAACATGTGCACTACACGTTTTTATAAGAAACCGGTTTATAAGAAACTAGTACTATGATGGCCGAAAATTTAAGAAACCCCAGAGAACAACGTTTGAAAAGAGCCAAGGAATTTTTAAATTTCTAAATCCAAAGATATCACAAAAGGTTGTATGTGTCTTTACTGGTTAAAACAGTGCTCAGTGCCATGTAGGCAGAGCGAATTATAACGGGATTGAGACAATAAAACAGACTACATTCTGTGTTGTTACTCAGAGTTTCACGCTATACGGCGATCATCAGACAACTGAAAAACTCTACTCATTTTTACGCATTTATACATAGTATACCGTGATGACATAATCTTACAACTATTCTTTACATGGGGTCTCTTTTGAAATTAATTAGATAATATTTGTTCTCATGGCGGCAAAGATATAATATAGAGTTATGAGGCTAAAATTATTCACCGCATCAAATTCAAACATTCTATAGGTATATTACAAGAACTGATAGTTACCTTCTGAGTCAATAATTCGAAAAGGAGAGCACCAAGACTCCACCAGTCAGCAGCTTTTGTCACTGGGAATACACTTTGAGCTTCTAAAAATAAACAAAATAAAATCAATCAGGGAAGCTGGATACAACGAAAGGCTTACTGCAAACCTTTTCTGGTTCCTTGACATTTTCTTAGTTTACTACAAAGTGAAGATAAAACAACGTATCGCTGTTAGAAAAACATCAACAAAATTAAAATGATAACCTCTGACTACGTTCTTGTCATGGTTCAAGAAAATCGCAAGCAGTTTCTTCTGCAAAGAACTGAATTTCAAAATTGCAAAAATTCTAGACAGGATCTATGGATTTTAGGAAGCAGTATTTCAACAGGCTTTCATGCTATGGTGCAGATTTCATTGAGGTTGAAGAGCATAGGTTCCAAATCTTTAAAAAGGCTGGTGTAAAATTCAGTGACCAATTTGTTTGAACTGAATGACTTCAAAGAAACTTCAGCTATTTCACTATAATTCTACCATTGGACTTTTCTGAAATCTTCAATATTTTCAGAATTAGAGCGTCTTCAAGAATTCAAGAAAAATTTTCAAAAAAACTAACACAATCGTTATTTCTAATCTGTTTGACGCAACATAAAGTAATATCGAAGAAAACCATAGTTTATGAATGCCTACGATATGGTATCAAGCAAAAGTCTGTCACTCTTCTGGTTTATGATTTAGAAATTTGATGACGTTATATCCTCTAATGAGCTGAAATGTAATATACGCTGTAATTTCGAAAAATATTCATAGTTTCTGAAAAGTCCAACGGTAGAATAAAAGATAAGTATCTAAAGTTTCTTTCAAGCCATTCAATCAGAAGAAATAGATCACAGAATTTTACACCCACCTTTTTACGCCGAGTTAAAGATTTGGAAGCTATGCCAGTCAACAAAGGAGTAAAGAACGAATGTGTGATACCAACCTGGAGCTGCGTAGCATCTCCTCATCGCAGCGTCATTCAAAAAGTATTCGATTCCCTTGAGTTTTGAGAAATACGTGAGCTTGATGTGACCATGGCTATCCAATAATAGATTGCGAGGATTTAAGTCCCTGAAGTAAAGGTTTACAGGAAATAATGATAGCTCATAATACCAAGAAAAACTAAAAAAAAAATCAATCCATTCAATTCAATTCCATCGTAATTTCTAAACTTTTTGAGAAAACATGGAAGGAATAATTTTAAAGAAAACTATTGTTCATGAATGTCTACAATATGGTATCAAGCACACATCTTTTAATCTTCTGGTTTATGATTTAGAAATTTGATGATGTCACTTCCTCAAATGAGTTGAAATACAAATTACGCTGTAAATTCAAAAAAATCAAGATTTCTGAAAAGTCCAACAGTGAAATTAAATCAAAGTACTAAAAGTTTCATTCAAGCCATCAAATTCAAAGACATAGATCTTGCAATTTTACACCAACCTTTTTAAATATTCTGCACCTATGCTAGTTGGCCTAAATATCACGCTTACTAACATGGTACAAAATGCCTTCCGCTTACCTGCAAACAATATCATTCTTATGCAGATCTCCAAGCACAGAAACAATTTCAGCTGCCCATTTTTTAATCTTCTTCTCAGGCACCCGATTCTCAGCTGAACTTGCAGCATTCTGTTCTTGATTCAGAGATGGATTACAAACGGGTTGACCAGTCGGGCTCTCAATCGTACCTCCAACAGAACTTGTGTCATTCGCTTCATAAGAAGCCGAGCTCCAACTTAAATCCATTTCTAAGTGATTCCACAATAAACCTCCGGGAATATACTCCAAAAACAAATAAATCCCAGTGTTGTTTTCTGTATGATGGCAAAGTTTAACCATATACTTACTCTTCACGTAATTCCTATCTTTCTGTGTGATTATTTCCCGCCTGTTTTTGTATTCCGCGCCACATTTATGCAGAACTTTCATTACAAATACTTCCTCAGTCCTAGGCCTCTCAACTAACGCTACATTGTCTAGCACGCCTAATGTCTTTACTTCAGCAAGATTGAACGGGGTATTATCCGTGTTTTTAGTACGTTTCAAGTTGATAAGATGACTTCTGTATAAATTCTCCGCGCGTAGTAAATACTGCGCAGTTTTCCGTCGTACGGCAGTCCGCCTTCCTTCGTCGTTATCTTGTTGTGCACCTTGTAATAACAAACCGATCCCCAATTTATATAAATCAAACGAAGCTTGATACTGTTGGTTATCTTCTTTATCTATTGCTTCGCTCATTGCTAAGCTTGCTTGGTAGATATAATCATCACGCTCAATTGCTCGCTGTATTCGTCTCTTCATTTTATCATCAAAAGACATCGAAAATTCTTTATTTACTTCGCCTGAAAAATGAGAATCGTTTGTAGTAGGCTCCAGTGAGGGTGATTGTGGACCGTCTTCACTGATTTTGTTATTGTTTTCAGTTGAATCCGAGGTAGCCTCTCTTTCATTGCAGCTGTCATCGATGTAAGGCGCTAGCAAAACGTCATTGTTCAGTCTGTCACTGCATTCTCCCTCTGGAGCCAGTTCTGTCTTACAGGGATCCTTAGGAGACGAAACAGCCTCTTCATTACTTGATTCTAACATTGGATTTTGCCGACGTGAAGTATGGTCTTCCAAACCTGAAATCTGCTCGTTTTCTAACTTACTTGTGGGGGCAGTCACTCCAAAACTAAAGTTACTCGCAATTGGAATGCTATCAGCCTCTGTTAGATAATCGGTAGCCTCCCATTCAGCAGTAACCGCATCATTATCAATAATAACATCTAACGCAGCTCGTCCATCAATTGAGTCAGGGCTTGCTTCTAAACATGACACAGGCGTGTTCTCCCCAGTCCTTTCACAAGTATCCTCGTCGACGTACGAGCTTGACCGAATCGGTAAATCACAAAGCTGTTTTGTTAGGTCATCAGTCTGTGAATCACTACCCTCATCACCCTCATCAATGGAATTATCAATAGCTTCTTCCTGATCTTTACATCTTGAGGACTCAACAGGCAACGTTTCATCCGCCTCTGACGCTAATTTCTCTATATCATCTCCTTCACTGCATACTGAGAATGCTTTACGCAGCCACTGAGTCTCGTCTTCTTTGTAAGCCTCGAATTCACCAAAAACGTCATCCTCGTTTCCATCTGGTGAAATATTTCCGCTTGCTTCAGGAAAGATACTACTTAAATCAGTATTTCTTGTTCCAGTCGGTTCGTGCTGTTCCGTGCTTTGATCTTTCTGTTCCGTGTTTTGATCTTTCTGGTCTGCTGTTTGCAAGTCATTATTTCGATCTCTGGTAGGACTACGCGAATCTTCTCTCGAAGCTAAGTTATCCCCCATAACCGGTGAATCCACTACCTGACTTCCTCCCCCAAAGTTATCATTTGGTTCAATATACTGCATTGTCCCAACGCTCACTCTGTCCTCAAGCGGCTCCGGAGTGGGTTGTCTATCATTCCATGTTCGTTCTACTTCTTCCTCGGCATTGTCTGTGAACAAATAATAACACAAATAATAAATTATAAATGTAAGCGAAGGCCCTTCGGTTCTGGCTGTTCGACGACACTAAAACACGGAACAAGCGGAACAAGCCAGTAACAAGCGGAACAGGCCAGTAACGAGCGTAAAGCAGAACAAGCAAGGAACAACCCAGAGTAACAAGTGGAATAAGCAAGGAACTGGCCAGTAACAAGCAGAATAGGCCAGTAATGCATTGAATAAAGCACCGAAAGCATGAAATTAGTGTACTGAACTCCAAGAGATTGGGTTGTTACTCCACATTTTTAAAGCCTCCTGCGATGTGTTGCGTGCTGCGTGAATCGAGTAATGAAAAAGAATAACAAATGAACAAAAATGAAAACTTATTTGGCAAAGCTAAAGCATGACATGTTTTTGCAAAACTTTCATTCTACCAGTTTGCATCAAGGAAAGCAATGAATACACTTAATTGTTTTATAGGAAACATTTTGCGAACAACTTTACTGTCAGATCACCAAAGAATTAAGACGTTGCACTAGGATGGATCGATTTTTAAAAATAAACTTTCTTTTCCTGGAGGTAGGATATTTCCCTTATTACAGTTGTTCTATGGTCGTTACTGTGTTGCTATTCCAATTTTACTGGCCTGTTCCTATTGTTTCATGCTTTTCATTGGACTGTTCCGTAGTTGTGCTGCTTGTTATTGGGTTGTTCCTTGCTTGTTCCGCTTGTTACTGGCCTGTTCCGCTTGTTCTGCTTGTTCCGTGTTTTAGTAACGTCGATCTGTCTACTTGGTCTCACAACATACAGTTGCAGCTAATCAATTGCAGTTACTCAAGAATAGTGAAGTTCGATTGAATCCTCGATTTAGCTTCTAAAAGGTCCTCGCAGCTTCTCAAACATCAGAGTTTCTCAACTTACAAATTTCTTATGCAAAAGTTTAATACATAAATCTTGTCTTGCTCAAGATTATTTGATACAAGCCCATTCAGACGATAATATTTTCGGACATTTATAGCACAGTATATTTGCCACATAAAAAAATTACAGGAAGGCGTTTTTAATTTCTAGACGATGTAAGCCTTCTTCTCTACAAAAATTCAGTCCAGTCCGAATATCCTTTGCCTGAAATTCTTTGCGTTTAATGCACTTGCATTTGAAGGAAAAGCTTGAAATGAAAGATACTCACCAACACTTGATACTTCTGAAAGTTGTCCTGAAAGTGACAATCTGTCGTGATCTTCTTCCAGAAAAATTGGTGCATCACTCAACAAGGGAGAAGTTGGCGGCTGTCCTGTTTGCACTGATTGAACAGCTCCCTAAGTAAAAATAGAAAACAAGTAAAATATTGTCGTGCATGCAAGAGCCTCAACACTCCAATGTATGTATGGTATAATTTTGCCATCAAACTAAATATAACTAGTCATAAAAGAAAAGAAATCTAATAACAATATGTAAAAATTTAAAATAATTACAGGCAAAAAGCTACATATCTAATTTAACAATCTAATTTAAAACACCCCATGGTTAAAGATGGCAGGGATAGCATTAAAAGGTCAATGCGACCTTGTTTCCATAATGGTCGCTCAAGGAGTGCTATTCAGAAGGAAAAAGAAAGAAAAGTTTTCGAGAAAAAAAATAAAAAGTTTTCATGGAAAATAGAATTTTGTCTAGACCGGAAATAAAATCTTTGATTTTACTGACGAATAAGCATTGTTATTGGTTGTTTTTAAATTTCTAATAATATATGTAGGGACTATCATTAAGACTTTGAAGATTTTCAAAGAATTGGTCTTTGATGTTTGAAACTGTTGATGTTTGTTGCAGATTTTAGTTCTGAGGGTAGGCTGTTCCATATTTTGGGTCCTAAATATGAGAGACCATTTTTGTCCTGTGTTGCTTTTTAACCCTCCATGAGAGTGTAAGCTTTCATGGAGAAATGTTGAGCAGGGATGGCTCAATTATAGTCTGTAGCACACTTGACTACCACCAATTAGAAGGTTGCTGGTTTTGAGTCCCCATCCTGTGGAAGCTGCTGCCTAGAATGGGGAGAGTAGCCAACTCTCTGTAATTCCAGGCTAAAGGAATTACGAGGTGTGGTCAAATCGAGAGGAAGGACCAGTACACGTATCTTTTTTATAAGAAACTAAAGAATTGGTCCAGTACTGAAAGTTTCTTAAAATTATCAGACTTTCAGTACTCAGAGTTTCTTACGAGTTTCTTTGAGGCTCCATAACGATCCCCATGTTCACTACCCATGCCCTTGTGAACATTTCAAAATAAGGTTGTTTAAGCATTTCCAAAGTTTAGACATTACTAAAGTACCTTACGAGTAGGGAGCAAGTGAAAGTAAACTAAAGATATGTCAAGGATTTCCTTTATCAAAACAAATAGTTTCCTAACTGATATTTTCCTAGTACTGGAGTTTCTTAATTTTTGGCGATCTGAGAGTTGAGTTTCTTATGGGCAGTTTCTTATAACAAAATCCGTGTACACTGCTTCAATAAAAAAGAAAAAAGAAGTGTCGAGGCTCAGTGCAAGCTATAAAGACATCAGGATACAAAGCATAAATAAAAGCACAGTAAGATTTGACTTTACAGCAATGATCGTACCTGTCCTTGTAATGTTGTGTGAGTATCTTATCTCATAAAATTTTTTTCTAGTGGCAAACTCTGCTAGAGATACATGTGATACCCTTTGCAATGATATTTCACTAAGAAATATTGCTGGCAGGTTTTTCCTGTCAAAAGACCAGGCCTGAGCTTTGGTACATTTGTACAGTTATCTCTCTCTAACAATGAAATAGCAGCATAGCGTTCTTGGCAAAAATTGAGCCATGTAGACCCTATTCACAATGAGGTCAGTTCTTTTGAAATGCATCATCATTCGCGTCAAAATGATATGGAGCTACCTGTACAAAAATACAAGGCTAAACTTGGCCTTGTACAGGCCAAGTTTTAGCCTTGTAGCAGGGATTATAACCTTGTTATGAACTTGTACTAACCTTTGAAGAAAATTACAAGGCTATCAGTAAGATTCCAAGTTGCAACCAGTCTAACACAAGGTTTCCACAAGGCTTCCACAAGGCTAATTAGCATTTTTCAAGCCATTTACAAGGTTACAGCAAGGCTATTCTAGGCTATTACAAGGTTACAAGGCCATAACTACAAGGCTTGTACATGGCTATTACATGGCCTTGTATTTTCGTACAGGTAACTCCCAACAGTGTGCATTGCTCTCAGCAACGCATGAAATAGTTTTTTGTAATGTGTATCTGCACCAAAAGGGCATGGTGTGGTAGGTTTCTTGCTGTGCTGGGATTTGCCTCAAATTGATAGCATAGGTTCCAAATCTTTATCTCGGCATAAAAAGGTGGATGTAAAACTCAATGACCTAGTTCTTCTGATTAAATGGCTTGAAAGAAACTTTAGATACTTATCTATAAATCTACCGTTGGACTTTTCAGAAATGTTGAATGTTTTTGGAAATAACTGCGTATGTTATATTTCCACTCATTTGAGGATGTAACGTCATCAAATTTCTAAATCATAAACCAGATGGGTGACAGACTTTTGCTTGATACCATATTGTAGGCATTCATAAACTATAGTTTTCTTCGAAATTATTTCATGTTACGTCAAACAGTTTAGAAATTACGATGGAAAAAATAATCTTTGAAATTTTTCTTGAATTCTCGAAAAAGAAGAAAAACACTTTAATTCTGAAAATATTGAAGATTTCAGAAAATTCTAACAGTAGAATTTTACAGAGAAATAGCTAAAGTTTCTTTGAAGTTATTCAGTTCAAAGAAATAGGTCACTCAATTTTACACCAGCCTTTTTAAAGATTTGGAATCTATGCTCAAATTGATAGTAATCATGAATGAGGTCTATTCTTCAAAATATACATGAGGAAAGTACTGTATAGCAGATTTTAATACATACATACATACCTCAAAGAACTTCTTGAAGGTCAGACTCTTACAAAGTCCAGGTTGTTGTGCAACATATTTCAAAAAGTTAGCTGCACTTTGTAGTCGTTCCTCAATTATGTGCTCTTCAAAGCGGCCTGAAATTGTGAATAATGCAATCAAATTAAAGTTGAAATAAAAAAGAATGCATTTCTCTAAATTTTTGGTTCATACTGACAGAACTGACCTTTCTAGGTAAAAAATGGCCAAAACAGTCAATATTCAAAACATAAGGAACATAAGAATTAGTTTACCAAAACACATAAAAAGTTCATCACAAAATTCCCCTTACTTACCAAAGACTTTTGCTTTTACAAATTCAGGAAAAATATCTCCATCACTCTGCAAATGAATTGCTCTTAATTCTTTGTGCAATTTCTTTATTTCATTGTATCTTCTCCATACAAAGATCTGCAACATTGAAAGATGTCTCTGAAATAATTGTACCATATTTTCCCTTGGTCAAATGTTGAGAAAAGGGACGATACAGTACTACTGATCTTGTGCACATTAACATGGTTTCCTTCCTTAAAAATATTTGAGAATATTTCAATTTCTTAAGAATTCTTGAAAAAATGTGAAGAATTCTTGCCTTTTGAAATGTTAAATATGTGTTAGGCCTTCCTGTACTTTAAAGTCCTTACACTCTTTCATATACATCAGGTTATGGATAATGTCTTAGTACTGTTAAGATCAAAATCATCATCTGTTTAAATCTATTGATATCAAATTCAATCTGTAACCAAATTTCACAAAGGCAAAACTAATGTGATATGAAGCAATGCAAATGAAGTAGGCATATTTGGCAACTGAAGTGAAGCCATAAATTAAAGGAATTGAGTCCATATAAATAGCTGAGCGTTAACGCTATGCTGACAAGCTGCTGATGGCCCTTTGTTATCGCACAATTGTGCTAAAGTCATTAGTAGTGGAGACCAAGCATAGCTTCCAAATCTTTAACTTGGCGTAAAAAGGTGGGTGTAAAATTCTGTGATCTATTTCTTTTGACTGAGTGGCTTAAAAAAAACTTCAGTTACTTATCTTTAATTCTACCGTTGGACTTTTCAGAAGTTTTCAATATTTTTCGAAATTTTAACGTATGTTACATTTCGACTCATTTGAGGGTGTGACGTCATCAAATTTCTAAATCATAAACCAGAAAAGTGACAGACTTTTGCTTAGTACCATATTGTTGACATCCATAAACTATGGTTTTCTTCGAAATTATTTCATGTTGATTCAAACAGTTTTGAAATTACGATAGTTTTAAGTTTTTTTGAAAAATTTTCTTGCGTTCTTGAAAAATAAAAAAAACACTCTAATTCTGAAAATATTAAAGATTTCAGAAAAGTCCAACGGTAGAATTATAGAGAAGTAGCTAAAGTTTCTTTGAAGTCATTCAGTTCAAAGAAATAAGTAACTGAATTTTACACCAGCCTTTTCAAAGATTTTGAACCTATGCTTGGAGACCAAAGACTTCTTCATCCTTGCATTATCCTCAGGAATTTCTTTGGTTTCATTTCAATAGCGATTAAATCACAACTTTTGTTTTTTGATTGAAAAGAAGCTGATATTGGTCATGAACGCACTATTTATGCGGACTCAGTGCCTTTAAGATCTACTAATTCAAAAACAGCAGATTGTTCAGATAATGTCTCGTTCAATTCTTTCCCTGACCATCCCCCTGGGCGGTTTGGGGATCAGCACAAGTTTATAACACAATGCCTGGGGGTGGGGCAAACTTTTCTGGTGAATGCCTGGGGGTCTGGCAATGAGAACATGCAATATTTTCAGTAGCTGTATAATGCAAAAGCTGCTGGTATTGTCATATCTGACAATTTTACAATATGGTATTTATGCCCATGGGCTGCTAAATGCCTAGGGGCCAGGAACAATTTTTCAGCAAATACCTGGGGGTGTCCCAGGGGGATGGTCAGTGTAGGAACTGAATAAGACATTATGCATTAGTTCTATTCTCACCTCATTCACTACAATTGGTAATTCACTGTTTGTTAGAACCTATAGGATGAAATGAATGCATAGAGTCAGTTGACAGAATTTGCTTGTACTAAGAGAAAGTGTGAGAGCCCTATGTGGAATTGGGGTGCGCCGTACGCCACAGATATACGCCAATTCTTTTGTTCTATTGTTATTTCTATTGTTTAGATTGGGTCTGTGCGCCACAGATCTGTGGCGCACCATACGCCGATTCCAGTCTGGATGAGAGGCCTTTCATCATTTACAAATTTTGTACCAATGATTGACAATGTGAACAAAAACTGTTTTGAATTTTCCCATCCTGAGATTCCTTATCTACCGGGTGCGCCAAAATAAACTATGCACTTTTGGCAAGCAACGCTAAATCGTAAACTGGACTGATTTTGAAAATTTATGACAGAAAGCCTAAATTAGATACTGGGATTTTTTGCAAATTTTTCCTTTTTAAGTTTTTAGAACCAGAAAACACTGAAAATGATAAAAAACAAAGATCAAGTTTTCTAAAGAATCGACATGAATGGACAAAGAGAGAACTTGATGGTGGTGATTTGGGATTTTTTGGGATTTTTGTAATCTGCTGTACGGGAGTTCGTACTAATTCCCCAAATCACCCTGGAAACGTTTTCTCTTTGTTCATTCCTGTGTGCAGAGTATGGCACTTGCACACCCGAGATTTCAATAGGCTATTCAAAATAAACAATAGAGAACAAAAGAAATTTCTCCTTGCACACCGGAGATCTCGTCGAAAAGTGCCATACTCTGCAGACTGGTGTTCATTCATGTTGAGTCGTTTAAAATTACGATGGTTTTAAGATTTTTTCAATATTTTTCTTGAATTCATAGAAAAGAAGAAAAACACTCTAATTCTGAAAAAGCTGAATGTTTTTAAAAGTCCAATGGTAGAATTATAGCAAAGTAGATAAAGTTTTTTTGGAGCCGTTCAGTTCAAAGAAATAGGTCATATAATTTTACACCCATCTTTTTAAAGATTTGAAACCTATTATGCTTTGACTTGATTGACCAATATAACACGATTTCCAACAAGATATATCCAGGTATTCATGAATTTTGTAAACTATTAGACGTCTGATCCAACAAAGTCTTCATATTTATCATACGCGGTTGGATGGAGAAACAATAACTGTCCGACCTGGCTTTTTAACCAGTTTTTACCTTCAGCACGACTCGATAAATTGTGTGTCCTGCAAATGAGCGTCGATGTTCAACAACGTCAAGCTCAGCAATAAGGTCTTCTCTGCTCCAAAATTCCATGGCTGAAGACTTTCCCAAGCATTTCTCCTTTCATAGTTGTAATTATTGAACGAAATTTGCAACTATAACGAAATACGACGCTGTTTTTTGCTGCAAATCTTGAGAAGAAAAGCAAAATGTTTCTAACCCTTCTAATCGCACAACAACAGCAACAGCAGCAGCAACTACAAAATGCCTTGTCTCGAAATTGAGGCTAGGTATGCAGGAGCGGAACAACGACAACAATTTTCAGAACAGAAAAGGCGCGAAAGAAAAAGAGGGTTAAAAAGGGTTGTCCCCCCTCTGGTTTGCTCTTTGACTTTGAAAATGATATCTGCTGGCTAGAAGAAAAGCAAATTTGAATGGTCGGTATGGCACAAAAGGACGTAAGTATTGTATTGCCCCGTTTGATGCAGCATAATAATAATAATAATAATCTTTCATATTTATACAGGTTAATTTGTTCAGTAAATAAGATTACTGTTATCAATCAAAGACCTGTATCATATATTTAATTTGATTGCGACTTGAAAATGGCCTACCAATTAAACAGGCCGGGTGGACAAAAAGACTGGGGCCCAGCCTGGAACGAATCCCACGCTTGGAAAACAGGTATGTTACACCAGATATCCAGGTTGGAAAGTTTGCAGACTGCGCACGAAGTGAAAATTTGAGAAAAAATATACGCACCCCTGTTTATAAGTTTATTGCACCGCACCTGATGAGGAATATCAAGTTCACTGTACTGAACTTATTCACCTCTACTTCTTCTTGGTAAAAATTCTGCCGTCATATCCGGTTTGCAGCATTATTCTTCTATACTGCCAGCTGTGCACTAAATTTCCTCGGTGTGCATTAAAATTAGCGTTTTCGGTGCACCTCAAAACGCAAAAAGTCGCAAATGCACACCCAGATCTCCAACTGCGCACCGAAGTTGTTTGATGCGAACGGCAAATTTTCCAACCTGGCCAAATATCTTTGGCGTAACAGGCCGGGTGCCGCTGGAAAACATGTGATGTTATGCCAAATATCTTTGGTATAGAGCAACATCAAGAACAATTGGCAAAACAGCGTGACGTAAGCCTTTGGCGTAGCAAAAACGAACTTTCCCCCTTGGCTGGAATCAGTAGACATTGCATTGGGAGCTCTGGCAAAGTCTTGCAATTCGTGTAACAGCCTGTCTGCATTTCATATGATCGCAAGGATCGCTAGTGGCACAAGGATCACACAAATTTGTGACCAGCAATTCTCTGTGATCCTTGCGTCATTTGGCTTCCATTTATTGCAACAATCTCACACATTTTTTGCAACTTTGGCAGTAAAATCAAATTCTCAAACAGCGGGAACAGATAACAAAGGCATAGTTTGTAAAAGAGAGGCTTCAATCGCTATAATTCCTGCTCACTCGGTTTCCATTAAAATATCTTTCAATGTAAGAATCGCAGAGATGGACATTTTTCTATCTCAATCGCAACGATTGCCAGCGTTGCAGTGATCGCAATGGATTTTTTAAAGTAGTTTCCATTAAGGCGCAAGGATTGCAAGCCCAATTTTCAGCGATCCTTGCGTCACTTGGGATCCTTGAAACATCAACTAATTTTGATTTTCTTGTCCCATCAATCAGCTTGTCAGATGGCCTCAAATGATGCATCAAACTTTAAGCTGAAGCCTGTCCTGTGCAACTGTGTAGAAACAGGCAACAAGGGTAATTCTCCAGAAAAATAATTATATACCAAGATGGGTCAAAAAAATGAATTACTCTGATGAAACTAAAGCAAAAGGACAGACCAAATTGTTTCTGGCACAGCATCATGGGTAAGATATTACTTGCAAACAGTAAGAATAGAACCTGTGAGTTTTTGTACTGCAAATAGTCCCAATAAACCTGGTGCATGTTTTTGCTACCTTGTAACACATATTACATTTTTTTCTTCTCAGAGCAAACAAGGAAATGCATGTCCTTGGGAAGAATTTTTGAAAGGTAAGATCACATTTTGGTTGGTTACAGTATGGGCCTTCCTGTACAAAAATACAAGGCTAAACTTGGCCTTGTACAGGCCAAGTTTTAGCCTTGTAGCAGGGATTATAACCTTGTTATGAACTTGTACTAACCTTTGAAGAAAATTACAAGGCTATCAGTAAGATTCCAAGTTGCAACCAGTCTAACACAAGGTTTCCACAAGGCTTCCACAAGGCTAATTAGCATTTTTCAAGCCATTTACAAGGTTACAGCAAGGCTATTCTAGGCTATTACAAGGTTACAAGGCCATAACTACAAGGCTTGTACATGGCTATTACATGGCCTTGTATTTTCGTACAGGTTATGTGCATTAACATGAGAAGGATTCTTTGCATTATGATAAGAATCCTTGAGCCATTTGAAGGACTGTAAATCTTTCTAAGCAAGAAAAATGCTTATGCAGAAAAACCACG
This sequence comes from Aurelia coerulea, assembly GCA_039566865.1. Taxonomy (NCBI): domain Eukaryota; kingdom Metazoa; phylum Cnidaria; class Scyphozoa; order Semaeostomeae; family Ulmaridae; genus Aurelia; species Aurelia coerulea. Next base: position 29,541,590 of record CM076945.1, on the reverse strand, counting down.
TTGATGTGTGAAAGGCCAGTACTATATTGTGAAATTCTATGACATGATGAAAACCATTTTCTTCCGCAGTTGATCAAATTTTTGCAAGAATGCTAAGTATGTCAGGTTCAAAACTTCTTTCCAACATTTAGTATTAGTACCATGACAAACATCATCTTAAAGTGAATCAACGGAGCTAAGTAGAGGCAATCTATAAATAGGATGAAGAAAACTCCTACGCACGTTATTGTTCCTCTGGCTAAACAATATTCACAAACGGCTCGAACCCATCAAATACAATAGGCTAATAATAGGATACCCAGACTCCTTCTGCTGGGAGCTTAGTTGATTCTCTTTCAAAGCTATTTCAGAAAAGAAATCAGTGTCAAATCAACATTCCAATTATCACGACTTTTCCAATTTATTTCCAAAGGCTTTTCCAAAGTCTTTAGAAACAGGACCTTCAAAAGTCTTCAAAGTCTTCAAGACCACTCCTGCTTATCAGTAGTTGAATGCTTGTTTCATTAGCAGTTAAAAACCCTACCTAAATAAAAACAAATCATACATTTTTCTAATTTTCTTGCATGTCTGCAGAAACTCTCTTGAGAGATGGAATAATTGACGGTGTCTTGCTGTTAACATCTATTGGGGACCATGTTTACAGTTATGGAGAATTGTCATTTGCCGCCAAGGTACAGTATAGCATCATTTTCAAAATATGACAATTGTTGAGTTTTTATTTTATTCATAAGCAGAAATAATTTACATTGAAAATTTTGCAGGTGTGAGAAACTTTAGAATCTAAGAATGTAATGATTTTTATGGTGGAGCAATTTTTGTGATCTATTTTAGTAAATTCTGAAACCAAGAGAAAACATTGAGACCCTTAGTAAGTGAAGCTGTGCGATTATTTATTATGTAGAAAGCAACACATATTTCCACTGACAGCAATGTTTAGAAATAATGAATTCTCGGCTAGATACTCTCAAAACAAGCTTTATCAGTGTCGAAACATTGGCATGTTATTTCTGGATTATTTACAAAATATGCCTTGAAAGAATTCTTCACTGTTCTTCCTAACTTGCCTTGAAATAAGACTCGCAAAAACAGGGACAAATTTTTGCGTGATGCCTGTAACTTGAAGTTGCTGATCTTCTGTTCTTAGGAGGACTATTCGCAGTTTATTGGTGTCTTTGATTATGATGAAACGAGGGAAGGTTAGTAGATGATTTGATCTGTCATCTTTAAAGTTCAACTCTATGACCATTTTGTTTATTTTCTTTTTGATCTTGAGCAGTACATGCCTTGTGCACATTGACATTGCAATAACTCTCAAGACTTTTTTGGAATTTGCAAGAATTATTCACATTTTGATAAGATTTCTTGAGCCATCTGAAAGACCGTAAATTTTCTTGAACGAGAATCATTAAGAAATTTAAATTTTCTCAAGGAATTCCTTGTCAGGGAAACCATCGTCAATGTGCACAAGGTCCGTTCTGTAGGATACTTTGGCCAGTGTCAGACACTTTGCCAAATATTGGAAGGGGGGGGTGAAGCTATTGTTTTTGATAGAAAGCATTTACTTATTACCATTGTTTTCAAACAAAAGATCTTTGTTCTAGCCAACATTTGGGGGATCGCATCCCCTGGCTCTCTCAAGTGTCCGCCACTGACCTTCGCTTTGACCTTTGTCATATTTCATTTGTTACTCACCAAAACGAACAGCCTTTTAGCTCCAATACTCCTTGTGAGTCAGAATAAAGTTCCCACTTTAGAAAATTCATAGCACCAACAATACTTCATATATTGAAACAGATCAAATTCTGCTTGATAACCATTAGACTGAAGTATTTTTGTATTTTTTTCACGTTTTTATAAGCACTGAAAATAAAGGTAAGTTTGAAATTTCATGGTTGCGAAAAATGCCTGAAAAGGGCCTAAAAGATTTGACCAAAACGTAATGAATCTCCTCTCACAGAACAATACGCAAAGGCATTCACCTCTCTCAAGAGTTACAAGAAATATATTTTCAACCAAATACTGAAGATTTTCAATCCTATGTCAATGAATGTGCAGACAGCATTTCTCACCAGTGAAAAATTGTCCTTTCTTTGTTGTTCTGTGTGAGGAATTTCTTTATAGTTTGATCAACTTTTTTCAGGTAAAGTCAAACTTACCCATAGTTTCAGTGCTCATAAAAACACGAGAAAATTCACAAGTATAGTTTGGTCTTTCGGCCTTTGTCTAGAATTTGAAGCATTGAAATCTGTCAGGTACTCTTGGTGCTATGCATTTTCGAGATTGGGAACCTAGTCTGGCTCATTCAGTACTTTTGCACTAACATAATGAATTATTTTGTTATATACTGTCGACATGACTATTCCTTCATTCATGAGTGAAGATGATATGAAAATATACGGGGTGAGCCAGGAAAAAATTCCCACTTTCAAAAATTCGTAGCACCACATGGATTTGAATGATTCAAATTTTAGTTAAAAGCCAAAAGATCGAAGTCTTTTTGTGATTTTTCTCGTCTTCTTAGGAGCACTGCAAATATAGGTAAAATGGACTTTACAAAAATTTCATTGTTGCAAAATTACTGAAAAGGGGCCTAAAAGACTTGATCAAATCGTTAGAACTCTCCCCACACAGAACAATACTTACGGGCGTTTCACTTCTCTCAAGAAATATAAGACATAGATTCTCAAACAGATACTAAAGATTTTCAATCCCATGGCAATAAATGTGCTTACGATAGCTCTCGCCTATGCAAAATTGCATTTTCTCTGTTGTTTTGAGCGAGGAGTCTTTCATGATTTGATCAAGTATTTTAGGCCTTTTCAGTCATTTGCAACTACCAAGTTTTTGTAAACTTGAATTTACCAATCTTTCCAGTGCTCGTAAGAAGGTGAGAAAAATCACAAAAATACTTCGATCTTTTGGCTGTCAAGCAAATATTGATTTATCCCAATCCATTCAGTACTCTTGATGCTATGAATTTTCAAAAGTGGGAACTTTTTCTGGTTCACCCGGTATTCAAATTATTGTTTCAGGACAATCACTGTTTCAGAGTGGAATCAAACTAACTTTGAAGAAAGAAGACAAAACTGAAAATTTAAAATTTGTTGTTTTAGGGACTGTTCATTATTTATAAAGGGGTTGGTACCGAAGAGAAATGGGTTGGGTAAGAGAAATTTTCTGACATAAAAAGGTTGGGTAAATATTTTTTCATGTAATTTCAAGGTTGTGAAAACAAAATTTTCCCACCAATTAATGCCAAATGTTTAAAGTCCAAAATTATCAATATCATCATCAACATCATCAACACTATCCATTTCACTTTCAGTGTCTACTTTGTTCATCTTTGTCGTCAATATTTACAGTATTGAATTGATAATTTACATCATTTGACATTGAAACCATGTTTATAGGTAGGGGTTGGCAAATTTTTTCAACCTGAAAATTGTTGGGTAGATGTTTTTGCTGTCACTTTTAGAGTTGGGTAAGAAGATTTTTTGGACAAGAAAACATTTCTCTTCAGTACGAACCCCTCTGTAAATAATGAACGGTCCCTTATACAGGGTGAAAACATTTAGTTAACAAAAACTATTTTACAATATGCCCTGTTAGAATAGAATGAAAAAGCAACGAATACTAATTAATACACTGTTAATTAGCAACAAAAGAAAATCTAGTAAAAAAGAAAAAAATCCTATCGAAAGAAAAAATAATAATATTGCAAGAGAAAAGAAATCGTGAAATTAGTTGTTAGAAACCTTCCTTTAGTTTTAATTTGAAATTTGATAACGAGGGAGACATATGAACTTGATCATGTTTGAATAGACGATTACGCTAAAGATGGCGGCAAGGAACTTTTTACCAAGATGCATTGCGTTCGAATTACGAATTTTTAACGATTCTATAGAAATTCGATTAAAGAACGCAATGCATCTTGGTAAAAAGTTCCTCGCCGCCATCTTTAGCGTAATCGTCTATTGATAAATTAATGAATGAATATACCCGGTGTCTCAGAAAAAGTACCCCCTTTTTACTGGAAATAGGAACAAACCGATAAGATATCATTGCTCATCGAGTTCACAGTTAAATGTATCAATCTTCAACTTAGATGCACATACCTTGCATTTAGAAATCATACACCAAACACCGGAGATACAAGTTTGCAAAGTCAAAATTTATAGTGCACCCGCTAAAAAGTTCGTCATAGATTTTGCAATATTGAATACATGAATACAATAATACAAGACTGTGCGAAAGAAAACAGGTTACCGACAATGAAAACTAACACCTTTAACAGCTTGGCAAGCTTTTTCAACGATAACTAAAAATCATTGTTGTTGATACTCAGATCTCAACGTAGACAGTATTTCAAAAGTTCTTAATGCTATTTCTTTTACATCATGAATAAAGATCTGCATCTCGGGGAAGCGTAGATAGGCTGAGATCATCAAACAAGCGATCTAAGATCTGAATTGGCCTGAAGTCTCAAGAAAAATGATATTCTGCACCAACGATTGAGCTCTTGAAGAAAACGCTTCTTTCTCTTCTCCTGCAGCTTTTATGCAACATCAAATATGAATCAGCTTGGTTTAGTAGTGATAAATCTGCCGTTTGGTATTCTAATAACATCGCACCGTCATCCAATTACCTCTGCTGTTGCTGCAGATTTCGTTGAACGAGCTGCCGAACTTCTGAGGATGTAGAACGGACCACTCTGCTTGATCTGCTCATTAGGTGAGGATATGTTTGTGATGTTTTCTTGCATTTATTTCTTTATTTGCTGCATCATTTAATTGATCTATCAAAGTACAGCATAGGCTCCAAATCTTTAAAAAGACTGGTGTAAAATTGAGTGACCTATTTCTTTGATCTGAATGACTTCAAAGAAACTTTAGCTAATTATCTATAATTCTACCGTTTGAATTTTCTGAAATCTTCAATATTTTCAGAATTAAAGTGTTTTTCTTCTTTTTCGAGAATTCAAGAAACATTTTCAAAGAAACTTAAAACCATCGTAATTTCTAAACTGTTTGACGTAACATGAAATAATTTCGAAGAAAACCATAGTTTATGAATGCCTACAATATGGTATCAAGCGCAAATCTGTCACTCATCTGGTTTATGATTTATAAATTTGATGACGTCACATCCTCAAATGAGCTGAAATGTAAAATGCGCTGTAATTTTGAAAAAAATATTGAAAATTTCTGGAAAGTCCAACAGTGGAACTAAAGATAAGTAACTAAAGTTTCTTTCAAGCCATTCAATCAGAAGAAATAGGTCATTGAATTTTACACCCACCTTTTTACGCCGAGATATAGATTTAGAACCTATTCTTCGAAGTACTCTTCTGGAACTGTTGTTTGGTGATGTTTGTATCAATTTGTAACCAGAATCATAAAGGCTAGTCAATAAAGAACGATAACTCCTATCAACAACTTATGTTTGTAATTGTGCGAAATAAGGAAGGCCCAAAGCTGAGAAAACATCAACCTAAAAATAATTTCTTTCATATTTTTCCAAAGTTACCGCCGTGGGAGCATTTTATCAACGGCGCCGTGAAAAGGTTGAATGTAGGAGTAACTTCGCTAGTTTAGATTGTTCAAGAAATTTGCTTTTGCCAATATTTATTGTTTTGCGTTTTGAAAACAAGAAACAGTATCGTTTTTTAGATTTTGGTATGAGGAACGGTATCGATTTTGCAAGTAAACAAAGGTAGAAGTAAACAATCCAGGGGTGGCGCCAGGAATCTTCCGACAGAGGGGCTAAAATAGCTAGAAAATGCAGCTTTCGTACGTCATTTTGCCAAATTTCCTCCGACAAGAACCCCAATTATCCCCAAAAATCCAAAATTAGCATAAGGAACTGGTATGTTTTAGAAGCTTGTCCTTATAGAAGCGGCACAGTCCTAATATAACAAAAATTTGGTCAATTGCCCCCCCCCCCCCCCACGGGAAAGATTCACGAGAAAGAATTTGATTCTTCATTCAATGGTTCCATTGAAATTGTCCTTCGTAAAAAGGTTCACGTGGTTTCGTTTCATTCCGGATCATGTTTTGTCGGATCGATCTGAACGTAAGCAAAAGATTTCCATCGGCAGCAAAGCTGGAAGTCCTATTTTATTCTCATTACTTTGATCTCTGACGGTTTGTAACACACTTTCCTACAAGAATTTTGTTATTAAATACTTTTAAAATGTTTTTATTACATAAACTTTTCTGCATGTTTCATATAAAAGATTAAGCCAAAATCCTTCCTTCTGAACATGGATAAATTTCTGATATAAAAACTGAGTGGATTTCCTCGGATCATATATGATAAGAGATTTGTTAACCACTTCTTGAAGAGTTAAATTGATTTCTTTAGATTAGTCATTTAATATATAATTGTTAAATTTGAAAAATAATCTTATTTTAATTGACTCACACAATGTTGATATTTTTCGAAATAATTTTCAGATTGTTAGTCACATTTACTTTAGTGACTTATCAAGGCTTGAGACACATTTTTGGGAGGAGCTTATTGCAACACCGCATTCTTGTTTGCTGACTTACTTGTAGGTTAATTTAAGAGGTCAGAATGAGAAAAGTATAGTCTGTGTTCATCATGTCACATGTTGTCTGAAAGCAAGTGCAAATGCTCCTCCAGGACTCGACACAAAAACGCTCTTTACAGGTTTACGAATTTGTAAAGTCCCGCCAAATTTCTATCAGCCAAACTGGTTCGCTAGTTGACTAAACTGGACTACATAAAGATCAAACTTATGGGATTTTTATTGTGTCTTTTCCTTCGAATGATAAGAAAATGCATATTTATCGTAATGTCGATAGTTTTTTTCTATTCATAATAAATTAAAACCAACTAAATTAGATACATAACTACTGTACCGCTCTTGGTGTATGAAGACACAAGGTCATCTGGTCTACACCAAGAACGGTACTTACAATTTGCAAATACAACTTCAAGATATAAATATATAAAAAAATACAGCAATACGAGGGACAAAACAAAACAAGAAAATAACACAAATAGTCAAAGAAAAGAAGGAGACTGGCAGTTCCACACCAAACCATGCAATGGGTCTAACCCTTTTATATTGTAGACTTCCATTATCTTTGTACCATCACATAGCAACTGGAATGTCGATAGTTGCTGGTGGGTGGCGTTTTGAGTCTGTTAGAAAACCTATGCGATATGCTAAAATTTAAATAATTATGAATTATTAGAAACTATTTCTCTTTTGCTGTCAATAATTCTTGATGACTTTTTATTGACTTGAAAAATCTAAAACACAATTTTTTTAACTTCGATGAATTTTTCCGATTAATCTTTGAAGTATGTGTCGCTATTGATTCTTCCATTTGAGTTGGTGGCCAATTTTAAAATTTCTAAGGTTTGACAAGAATTCTGCATGGCATATTTCTCTCAATACTGTTCTGTAAAATACTTAATCATTTGCAAAATATTGATTTCGAAGGGTGTCCTTCGATTTCACTATTTCTAAAATTTGCAAGGATTAAGCCTAGAAATATCTTGTACATATATTAAACTAAACTAAATTTCAGCTTTGCTTAACCTCAAAGCAGAATTATTTTGAAATCGGTCCTTTTCTGGAATCAAAAAGTCATATGTATTTTCAAACTTTCTCGCTCCCTGTTTATAGAACAATTTTAAACCTTTAATATTGCAAATACATGTCGGTATTAAGTTGAGATCTTTATGAACAGTTTCATAAACAAAATAAGGACTTAAAAAAGAAGCTTTAGCGAAATTTTTTTGTTGACAAACCTTTGACAATATGCCAAAAAAAGTTTGACTAAAATTGCGCAGATCATATTCTGCTTGATAGAATTTTGTATCATACCTAGCTAATTACTTTTAAAATATTGACCTAAGAAACATTTTCCAAGATAGCCCTATTTTTAAACTTTGCAGGGATTAAGCCGAATATAACTAATTTGAAAATTTAAATTTGCTAACATTTATTTTTTACTGACCTTAATAACAGAATTATTTTGAAATCGGTATTTTCCTCCAAAGCCTAAAGTCGCAATTATTTTCAAACTTTTCATGCAAAAATTTTAAACCTCTACTATTCCTAAAATATTTCGAGAGTACTATTAGAGCATTTAAAATCTATTTTATAAACCATATCTGGATTTAAAAACGGGACTTTAGTGAAATTTTGTTTGTTGACAAACAATAATGGACTAGGATGTTTCTTCATCGGGGGTTTATTATGTTTAAGTTTTTGTGGCTGAATGTTTTCTTATTAGTATACTTATTTAGCAAACACACTCCCACGTGATTGAAACGATGTCAAAGGATGACCCCAGATAAGAATGATTTTAATGCTTAGAAAGTAAGTAAAGAATGCTTAGAAAATTACCCTGGGTACCAGACTCTACAAGAAATTTGCCTCTAAAATTTGTAGTAGAGTCTCTTAGGGTTACCAAGGGTGGGCATGTAAGTATGGTGACAGTGGTCCTATGTATGTCCCAGAAATCGGTTTATTTTGTCCTTAATTCAACAATGTTTGTCCTCAAAACCAGGTTCTTTATAGGTCTTTAAAAGTAGTTTATTTTACACTACAAGAATGGATTATCTATATTTTGCAATATCTGTCCCCAAAAGTGGGTTATTTCAATGCCTGAACCTGGACAATGCTGTCATCGGAATTGCTGTCTGCAGAATCCGGACTTTTTTCATGAACTTGGTAGACAAAGCTTGTCCGACAATCCTCTGCCATTTCATTGAAAATAACGGTTTATTTCTCAAGTAATTCTGGACAAATCCCGAACGAAAACGTCACATTTTGAAAATGGTGTGAATGTACGGTTTTTTATGCCTGAAAGAGGACAGAGGTGGAACTACTTTTGCGATTTGTCCAGATTATTTCTTGTATTTTGAGGACAATTTGAGGCAGATAGTTTAAAAACAGGTTTATTTTCGGAATAGTTTGGACACAGGTGGAAACAGTTCTGCAAAGACTGGGTAAATCAAAGGCGTCTAGAGAGACAAAGGTGGAACCAAGATGGTGGGAGAAATGGGTGTTTGATACAAACTTAGACTTAAAATGAGATGAACTCATTTAGATTTAACAAAAGTTTCCATTGCAAATGTCTGTCCCCAAAACCAGTCTTTGGTGGACAGTAGATCACATTTATTCTCCAGAAACTGGGTAGATTAATTTTTTCTCGTGGACATACATAGGACCATAAAAATTACAGTACATGCCCACCCTTGGGGTTACTGTAACGCACATCATCATCATCATCATCAATAATTTATTTAATGTAGGCTAAATAAAAAAAAGAATAGCTAAATTACAGCTAATTTAGGCCTACTTTGTGACTGTGCGCGTAATTTTTGAGAAACAAAAATCCTTATTTTAAAATGCTCAAATTTGCAAGTAATTTGGTTTGTTTTGTGAAGTGAAAAGTGGCTAAAACAGTACTCATATACTTGGTGCATCAGAATATGACGAAAAGGAAAATCGAAAAATTCTTGTTTGAAGGGTATAGTAGCGTAGGCGTTTCTTTGCCCTATTTATAGATTGCCTCTACTTGGCTCCGTCAACTTACTTTAAATTTGGACCCAAATCTAATTGTATAAACTTCCTGCAAGGGTGTTAGGACACAGATATTTTGATTACGTATTTATTTACCTTGTTTTGATCTTCGCCTTATTTTCTTGTCTTGTTTTCTAATCTGTTCTGTTTCCTCTTGCTGATGCAAATCCCTCGTGTTATTTGAACACATCTTCCTGGTATTCCTGTGTCTTAGCGCGCCTTCGTAGAAGAAAGGTTTCAAACCGCATGCCAAGGCGCGCTAAGACACAGGAATACAAGGAAGATATATTTAAATAACACGAAGGATTTACATCAGCAAGAGGAAACAGAACAGAGTAGAAAACAAGACAAGAAAACAAGACGAAGATCAAAACAAGGTAAATAAATACGTAATTAAAATATCCGTGTCCTAACACCCTTGCTTCCTGTAGATTTTTTCAAGTTTCATAAAGATTGAATTGACAATTTATCAAAATACATCGAGGACTGCTTTTTGAACCAAGAATTGAAAGAAAGAACAAAATGATATGATTCAGATTTTCATTCCCAATATGCCGAAATCAAACTTATTTGTATCATTTGGGTTGGTAATACAATTTCTAGTTAAAAACACTTTGCAACTCATAACGGAAAACTGAAAACAGTTTCTTAATTTTGAAGTAGCGTCGGATCGCTTCCAGTAGAGTTTCTCGACTTTCTCAAAGAAGCTTCTACAGTTTGTCGTAACAGAAGTGACGTTTTGTCCCGGGGGGGGGGGGGGTACTTAGTATATTTGTCCGACGGGGATGTGCCGTTTTTAAGGGTATCGTTTTCACCAAGTTTTTCTGGCACAGGGTATCAAAATGAGGCAATTTTTCTAGAGCAGGTTGTCAAAACATGTCAAAGGGGAATATTCTGCTAGATCGGGTCGTTTTTCAGTCAAATTTCATGTTTTTGAGTATACTTTTACCAATTTTTTCTAGAAGAGGTTATCATTTTGAGCGAAAAATTCTGGAGCAGGGTAAAAGAATTTTTCGTGGGCACACCCCCGTACAAATTTAAGTCAAGTACCCCCCCCCCCCCCCGGGCGTTTTGTACGGTAATATGGCACGAAGATTTAACTTTTTACTTCAAATTTAGCCACAAGGACATTTAGACTGTTGGATTGGCTTTCGTTAGTTTAAGAGCGGTACTGAGTGTATAGCGCCAGACACAATCCTGTCTACCCGACTACGATTAAAGGTTGTGGGAATTAGCAATTTTGTTATAATCCTGTCATGAGAGCTAGACCTTCATAGTGAGTTAATGTCAAATGATGGTTTCATAAATCACACAATTTAATCTTAATTTAGGTCACCGTAGAATAGACGTACACGTATTTTTCTATAAGAATCTAAGAATTTTACCCATACAGATGGTTTCCTCTGGGGAGACCATTATGGAAACAAGGTTGCACTGACCTTTTAATGCTATCCCTGCCATTTTTAACTTGGGGTGTTTTTAGATTAAATTTCTAACTTTTATATTTACATTATATTGTACACTTGTAATTTTTTCTCCAAAATATAACAATTAATTTTTTAAATTTTGTATGGCAAAATTATACATGCACGCATACATTTCTAAAATGTTCAAATTTTCAGTGCTCAAAGTTTCTCAGGCTTTTTTTTATATCATGATCTCCAGTTAATTCATCTATTTGTTTATTTATTTATTTATATATACATTTCTTTGTTTATTTGAAATGCAATGTTTCCATATGCGATATAGCAGCGTAAGAATAATAAATGAACACTTTACACCAAAGTTTACAAAGAAGGTAATATTTGAATCGCGTTGGATTTGCTTCACAAGGAGAAAAAGTTACCTCAAAAATATATCCCAGTACTGAGGTTCCTTAATTTCTAAGTTATCCAAAAGCTGACTTTCTTATAAAGACTTCCTTGTAAAGAAACCTGTGCTCTATGTAGGCAGCAAGAAACACGGCAAACTCGTCCCCAGGGCCTTTGACAAAAAGCCCTGGGGACGAGGTTGGCAGCACGGGACATCCTTTGATTTATTTGCAGCGTGTAAAACTCACACGGTTGTCTGCAGGCTGCAGTGCTAACAACACACCATGTAAACAGGCCCTCTGGCCTTGTTTTTCTTGTCCGTGTTTATATAAAGAAGAGTTATTGGCAAAACAATCATTTACAAACAATGCTTCTGGTGAAGCACGTTCTATGTTATCGCTTATCACCTCAATCTAACTGTAAAGTTTGGTCTGTTCGAAAGAAAAACAGCTTCCCACAGAGATATGATTCGTGGACTTTCCCGCTGGACTAAAATAACTTTTGATAAACATAGAAACACAAGATATATAGAATTTGAAACCAGGAGGTATTTTATCGCCGTTACTTTGTGTGCGATGGTAGTTTTAGCATCAATGAGAGTACATGACTCATGTCACGTGATATCAAAGATATGTCACGTGTTGTCTGTGATCGAAGATGTCATCATTCTGTCCGCTGCTTTGTCACGTCTTTATAGTGAAACAAGTGTAACAGTCCCATAAGGACTTACCCAATTTAATTATAGGATCGTGTAAACTGTTGCTGGGACATACCTCCCCTGGTAAGGCAAACCCTAGCAGTTAGGCTGGCTTTCTTCTTGTCCATACAAACGCAGTCTAAGGACTTACCCAATTTATAGGATCGCATGAAACGTTTGCTGGGACATACCTCCCCTAGTAAGGCAAACCCTGGTAGTTGGGCTGGCTCTCTTCTTGTCCAGACAAACGATCGTTGTGATATGACATACCTCCCCTAGTAAGGCAAACCCTAGTAGTTGGGCTGGCTCTCTTCTTGTCCAGACAAACGGTCGTTGTGATATGACTGCTTTAAACATTTTTAACAATTTCAGTTTTACTGCTTGCTATTTCTTTTCCAATAGTTTGCAAACTTAAAAAAGATGCTTGCTTTTTTACCGTAAATTCTAAATCTTGAAGCAATTGAGAGTCCTCGGTCAAGTAAAGAATTTGGCACCAGATTTCTGTTGAGTTAATCGGAAATTATTGTCGGTTTGATCGGATTTCTTTTGCCGAAAGTTTTCCCAGAAAATTTTTCTATCAAATGACTTACCTTGTTCTCATTCGTAAGCTCAGGATACTTAATTAAAAATTGCCAAACGTTGTTGCTCTTCATTGCAATCGTAAATTCTGTACCATTCGAAATATCGTTTTACCTAGATGCACACTTCTTTGCTTTTAAAGCAGACTTTTTTCTTTTTCTCAGACTACGAATGGCTACATGTACACTGCTGCACTCCATGACGTTGTAAAACATTGAACATACCCTGCAAGAACATTGCTGATTATGGCAAATTGTAATCTTTCACAGTCAACTCGAGGTAACTCTAAATAATTGTCGAGCTATATCTGTGTAATTTTGGTACAAACTCGCTCAGACATTCTTAATTTAAATTTGTTGGTACAAGATCTTCGTGATCCAGGTCACGTCATTGAAGTTAGGCCTAATATTTAACTTTGTAAATAATACAGCCTTTACTAATGAGTTAGTGGGTTGAAAATGAAGCAGAAAGTAGCTATACGTATTTGTGTACAAAACATTTTCATATCAGGGACCCAACAGTCTAATTGAACATGTTAGCTAAATATTGAAGTTAGTTCTTTTTATCATACGGTATGCATGTAGTTTGTTCTGGTTTTTTGTCCTTCGTAAATTTAGTTCAACTCAGCTTATGGTAGCTTATTGTAGGGTTTAGCTTGTAGACAGTATTGGTTTCGGTAGGGCGTATTCAACTCTACTTTAGATTGGTGTAAGGCCACGCATTTGCAAGCATAATGGTGCTGGTGATGAGGATTATGATGCCGACTAATATGCAGGAATAATTATGATAAAATATGATATAACTAGGATAATTATCATAACGGAAGGCAAAAACCAGTGCCACCAAAGTTTTCCATTGTGCACTTCATTACTCCAACTGATTTTGCTTCAAAGGACGAAGTGGCAAAAAGAAAACAAAGTTCTATTTTTTCATTAGCCTATCATATGCTACGTAACAGAAGTTCTTTCGCAGCTGAATGAGAAATATCCACCGAGTGTCCCAAAAAAAAGTATGCGCGGATTTGGTTGACTCCAGCGATGTGTATTTAGCTTCAATCAATGTCTAATCACTCTAAAAATGTTCCTTGATAGTTAGCTTGACTATAGGCACCTCGTTTGTTTGTATTGGCGCTTTGAGAGCAGAAATGTTAACATTGGAAGCTCAAATTTGCCTCTTCCTGAAGCAGAGCTTCAATCTTTTGGCCTAAGCAAATTCTTAAGGCACAGCGCATAAATCAACGATAGCCTTGATAAAATTTGAACAATATTAGATCTTGTTTATTCTGTTTTCCTAAAGTCACCCCCCCCCCCCAGTCACCTATTGGGCAGTTTCTTAATTTTTCATTAATTTCAGTTATTAATTTTGATGCGCTTCAGGAACTTGCTTAGGCCAAAAGGCTAAAGCTCTGGTTTGCAGTTGGACGCAAATTTGAGCTTTCAAGATTCATATTTCTGCTCTCAAAGCACCAATATCAACAAACGAGGTATCTATGTTCAAGTTAACTATCGAGGAACATTTTGAGAGTGATTAGCCATTGATTAAAGCTAAATTCGCTTGAGTCAAACAAATCTGTATACTTTTTTTGGGACACCCGGTATAAAACATTACAATTCCTGAATTACGACAGTTTCCATTTCGTAATCTGCAAATTCATTCCCGCCTTTTTCAATCAGCTGTTTTGCGACAGCGACCAGATATTATACACCTTATTTATGGGACTAAGCCGTCTTACAACGTTTCTGTATCAAATCGGTGACCTACTTTCCCATCGCGTCGCCAACTAATACGGAACAGTTAAAATAATCCAATGTTTTATGTATTAACTCCTTTTATTTTCCCTGCATAGGGGCGTGTCAGTCCTGTTATAGGTGAAATATATCTGGCCTTTCTCACGCTGTGGTCTTTCGTGCATAAAGTCTAGTAGGCATAGGTGAAATAACTTATTACTGGCTTATCTAGGCTTATCAAGCTGTGTATTCAAAGCTAGCCGAAATGTTTTGGTAACGCGTTTCTAAGATCATTATGTTTTATGCCCTGACCCGCGAAATCCACACGAAAACAAGCTTGTTTTCTCCAATCCCCTCATCGACTTAGAACCGTCTGATCATTGCATTGCTAGTGTTGTATTAACTATAAAGTCATTTGTTGGTGGTCTGTCATATAATTGCAATTTAAATAATGCCTAAACCGATCTTATTAATGCCTTCATCCTATCCGACACGTGCAAGATTATCATTCGTCACAACAACTTTCAGAATGAACATGGCCTCTGCGATTTCTACGTAACCGCTTTGGTGTAAGAAGTCGGGAGAAGGAAACTCAGTCCCAAAAGTTTCTTCGTTTTTTTCTGGAGCTTTTAGAACAGCGAAAACGAGCAATTTGAGGGAAGCGTTTTTCAGTCCGTCTGATAAAATATTTGCCTTGTCCCAATCTAGTAGGCCTTGTTGACTCGTTCTACCAAGGACAATATGATTTGTACAGTCCAGTAGTGATTTAGGCCCGATGCCCGATTGGTGAGCATATGTCAATTTTAGGCCTAGTTTGCTAACATTCATGCGTGCTTGTTATCGTGTTTACGCTCAGTTTCAATCAAAAGCATAAGATAAATGGTACAATTAATCGAAACCCTCAAATCCGAGTAAAGGTTCCTGAAAAGCCTTGCAGAAGTTTTTTCATGCTGTTATCAAAAACGGCCTCTTTGTACGAAGAATGAACATTTCGTCATGAACGCTCACCATATTTGGACAATCGCTAGCCACATTTGGGCAACGGCAAGACAAACAGTTGTAATTTGAATTCAGCGTTGGGCCAATTATCCTTTTTCGATCCTTTTAAAATTGTTCTTTCTCCACCTAAAAGCTGTAATAACCTCGTCTCTAAGGTCAACAAGGATCACGCATTATTAAAAGCTAACAGGCAAAAGCAGGAATAGACTGATTATTTTCGTCTTACGTATCGTTACTACTACGTTAACCAGTACCTCCGTCACAACTCAAACTGGTTTGAGCGATAAATCTTGGTTCACATAAGAGTGACACACTAGAGAACACGTTAGAAATGCATTCATAATGCGATGCAGAAAAGGATCGAAATTGTTTAGCTATAATTTGAGATGTTGCTGTTGCCTTTGAGCAGGGCCGCAGCCAATGGGGGGCCAGGGGGCAGCAGAAGGCCATTTGTTGGAAATTTTACACATCCTGAAGGATGTTTGTGTCATTTACAGGTCCACCTTTGAAAGATTTTGTTTGGAGAAATGATGCATTAAACATGATTTTATCAACGTTCGAGGATAACTATCGACATGAATTTTGAATCTGCAGCTTATTTTTGCTTCATATTCACTCATTCTGAAAGTTGCAAGGTTGGATTGCCAAATTATTCTATATTTAGTTGTTGAAGATGTACACAAGTCATCAGAGACGTAGGAACCGGGGGGCACTGGGGGCACGTGCCTCCCTAAGATTGTGCAATTAACAAAGAAGTGCCCTTTTTGTTTTCAGGAAGTGCCCCTTTAGCTTAATGAAAAAGTGCCCTTGAAGTGTCGTGCCCCTCCAAGTTTGAGATGCTTCCTACGTCCCTGCCAGTCATTTCATGCATGATTGTAGCGTATGCTCCTACAACTGGTGTTGCTGCTGTTGTTGTTGATAATTCTACCTGCGGAAGATGTTGGTTCTTTGCCGCCCTCCAAGTATACAGTACATGGCATCAGTGGCGGACTGGCTCAGATTTTTGTACCGGCCATGGATAAGTTAAGGGGGCCCTAAGTGGGCGTGGTCTAAATGGTGCGGGTGCGGTCATATGAGCAAATTTCGTCGCAATTCCTCAGTCACTTTCTTTGAAAATGCGTGGCCATGTTAAATTAAGTGGGGGTGGGCAGTACAATGAGGGGGTCTGAGGGCGAATCCCCTTGGAAAATTTTTGTGGCTACGCCCTTTACTTTGGCTTAGAATGCATCTCCCAATAGCATGCTTGCCTTTAGCGACAAGGAAACCTGGATCGTTTTGCGACAGTGATCCTATGAATCAGAGCACGAGAAAAATTTTGGAAGAAAGGTCCTTTACTTTGGCTTAGAATGCATCTCCTAATATAATGCTTGCCTTTAGCGATAAGGAAACCTTGATCGTTTTGTGACAGTTATCCTATGAATCAGAGCACGAGGAAAATTTTTGAAGAAAGGTCCTTTACTTTGGCTTAGAATGCATCTCCTAATATCATGCTTGCCTTTGGCGACAAGGAAACCTTGATCGTTTTGTGACAGTTATCCTATGAATCAGAGCACGAGGAAAATTTTTGAAGAAAGGTCCTTTACTTTGGCTTAGAATGCATCTCCCAATATGATGCTTGCCAGTGCCAAGGTTTGACATTTCTTGGAAAATTCTTTCCCAACCTATACCCAGCTATTTTTTCTTCGGTTTTAGAGGAATCTCGAGGACCACCTTTCGAAAAAAGTGGGGGGGGGGTGGCAATTGCCCCCTCCCCCGTGGCAACGCCACTGATCTCGAGAACCATTTTTTTACAGGAGTGGAGGGGACCTTTACTTTTTCTGCAACGGTGCTCCTTTCTTCGCCATCCGTATCTTCACTCTCTGACTATATTCATTTCTTTGAACAAGTACACTAACACGGAAGGATTCAAATGTGAAATGATATGTCCATTATTCAAAATGTAAAACTACTAAAGAAGTCCCTTATTTTGCCAAAGGGGCCCTTTTCCAGTAAAAAGGGGGCCCTTTTTACAAGATTTTGAGGGGGGCCCACCGGCCACGGGCCGGTGGGCCGGTGGGCCAGTCCGCCACTGCATGGCATGTACCGGCTACACTAACTACCCCAATCTCAGTATCTGCTTTGTTCATTGAATTGGATGACGGAACTAAGCTTCAAGTAGTTATCGAGTCCATCAGTCTATCAATAGCGATAACTGCGAACATGTAATCAGTCTAAGTACCGGCCCTGCTTTGGACACGTTTTCACGCATTTGGATTGAATCAAAGAGTTTAGATTCCATTTGGAAATGGTTGGAAATAAACAGTCACTAAAAGTTTTTCAGAATGAGTTTAGAAAATACTGTTTCCTATTCAAATGCTCTTTTACTCTTGTGTGAACCAAGTTTAAAAGAGGCAGTTGTTAAGGTGGTAGTAGCCATAACTAGGACGAAAATAATGAGTCTAGGCAATGAGTAGGCTTACGACGTGATCCATTAAATCAGCCACAGATAAATCTACGTAGGAAGTTGTACGAATATGTAAGTCACACTCTGATGAAGACACAAGTCAGAAAGGCCTCAGTGTGCTAAATTTCTTGTCTTGTTTGCATCTGAACTTCTTTTATACAGATAAATCTACGAGTAGACCCAACTACCCTTAGGCTACTAAAAATAGGCTGTTCAACTTGTTAATCTGTTGTTTTATTTTCTCGACAACCATCCAATTCAATGAGCGATACTGAGATTCATATAATGAGTCTTAGGCACGAGTATAGTCAATGATGTAATGGGAAATAAGCAATTTTGCATTTGAAAGTAATCAAAGGAAATGCAGATTGATCCAATCATATTATGAGTAATATTCGAACAAGAATCTGTTTTGAATGATAAAGACCAGCATCAGACGGATCCAGAATGGTAAGAATTTCAATTTATAGTGGGAGTCTACGATCGGAATGTCGTTTCCAAATCTTGTTGTTTTAAATTCCATAATAGTCTTTTTCATTTCAAAACCAATTACATATTTGACTGAACGTCGTTGGCTGCTTTCAGGACATCTTGGGCGACTCAAGGCGATGCGCAGACACACAGACACAATGTAATTCAAATTAGCATTTAATTGATTACAATAGATTTGATTTGTCGCTTTGGCTCCTCGATTTTATGTCGGTTGCGACTTGGATGCGACTCGTATGCGACTCATTTGCGACTTATCCGCAACTATGGTTAACATGGCAGTGAAGAGCAATTTTGCCAGTGTAATTTTGAAGCTTATTACAATTCAGGTAGGTAGCGAATCATTTACGACCCATTCATGACTTACTTCCGACTCATCTGTGGCTTCATTGCAACATCAATAAATACAGCAATTAATAACTAAAAATTGTTGATAGCTTTGTCGTTCGCTACCCATCAATTTCGTTTCTTTGCCACAAAACGGGCAATTTCATACCGCAAAAGATCCTGTAAGTTGAAGATGCTTTCGAAAATTGTTTATTAGTCAAAAATTTTACAGGATGAAAGGTCAGAAATAGCAGGCAAAATAGACTGCCTGACCATGGAAAATGTTTCACCTTTGCGATTGGCCTTAGGTACGATGCATCGGCGTCACGGATTGTAAAACTTGAATGTTTCATTTTGCGGACCCAGTGCGCTTTTTCTTGTCCTACTATCTTGCCGATCTGTTGATAGGGTATGGAAAATACAAGCATGCACTTATTGCCTCACAGAGGTATCTTAATAGTCTAAAACGACATAACAGTCTTTGTCTTGCACTACCATCTTCATATCAAAAGCTAGCCTTTAACATCAGCCAGAGTTTGTGCTTTCCATGTGTCTGATACACTAACAATTTTTATTGCCTGTAATTAGTTTTATTGGATTCTTGCAGAATGTGGAAATATTTTTATTGATGGGCGAAGATGCAATATGCAGCCGCTTAGTACACTGTCGTATGTCTCTCCATCAACTATTTGAAATGAAATGAAATGAAATGAAATGAAATGAAATGAAATGAAAGACACATTCGCTGGTCCGGTTGAAAGACGCATTGCGCTGGTCCGGTTGCCTTTTCATACTGGACGTGCTACTTATCAGCGTATTTGTTCAAAATTCTACAACAAACAGGGTATATATATGTTTTAAATTTCAAGATGATTTCTAAAACATGGTACATTTTGCGTGTTTCTCCAAAGGAGGGTATTCTGTTTTGGTTCTTCTCAAAAAAAGGTATGCATTTTCACAAGTTTGACTCCGAAACGAGGTGCGAGTTTACATCTGGTGGCAGGCCCTGTATTTACCATACCTGTTGCCTGCCCCCCCCCCCCCCCAAGGACGAAATTACTGCAAGTCTCGGTCCAGTCAGCTCTCGGTTGCAGGCGGTGAAGGTGTTGTAATGCAGCAGTGTAACCTCTACAGCCAGGCGTGACATGGCTCGCTCCTTGTACGAGCCCACCACAAGGGGTTGCGAATTCGATTAGATTTTCTCTACTTCTGCGATCCCACAGCTTGGCGCTAAAAACTGCAACTTCAACATGCACTCCACCTTCACCTTCAGTCTTCCTCTGGAAAGGCAATTGTCCCCACCTGCCCTGTCAATTCGTCCACCATAACCGCGATATCCTAGCCACCCGACAAAGTCGTCTGTCACAAAGCAAAGTCACAAAGAATGATGGACATAAGCAGTAAGGCGAACGAGCACTTAGTTCGGTGTGCCGAAAGGATGTTGCGGTTGTAAAAGACTTTTAAAAACAAGCTGGTTATCTAATAGACTCTGTAATCGTTTTCCATACAATATTGCGGTTGCTCGGCTGAAACGCTTCATGAGCCGCGTGTGAGAATCTTCTCTTCCTATATTAAGAAAATAATTTCGCTTTATTTAGCAATGAAAGACTAACTCACCTTACAAGAGGTTCTCATGTTTCACGAGGATTTACAAATTTATTTAATCGAATCTTGTATACGCCATTTCAATTCATTCTCCTTGATTCGTGGAAGTTCTAGTGCGTAACGAAACGTATATTGAGATTTTTAAGAGAAAATTTGCAATTGGAGAGAGCACAGTGGGTCAAGAGAGGATCGGTGTCTGTAAGTATATCCACGTTAAGACGAGTTTAGCACCGTTTCTCTTGCACTGATCTTTGGAAGCAACTGTGTAAGTTAGGGTTAGTTTTTATGGTTGAATTGGTTTTCTAGGTTTAGGGTTACAAAAAGTTTCAGGTAAGGTCAGTGTTAAGTTTAGTTGGTAGCGCTAGGGATTAGGTTTTCGTACGTCTTAAAAGACATTTTTTATGCAAAGAATCTACAGGAGGTAAAATAGGTAAATTTGGAAGCAGGAACACCGCAAGACGACGAAAAACACAACAGCAAATGTGTGTGAATTTAGTTGGTAGCGCTAGGGATTAGGTTTTCGTACGTCTTAAGGGACATTTTTTATGCAAAGAATCTACAGGAGGTAAAATAGGTAAATTTGGAAGCAGGAACACCGCAAGACGACGAAAAACACAACAGCAAATGTGTGTGAATTTAGTTGGTAGCGCTAGGGATTAGGTTTTCGTACGTCGTAAGGGACATTTTTTATGCAAAGGATCTACAGGAGGTAAAGTAGGTAAATTTGAAGGCAGAAACACCGCACTACGACGAAAACGCAACAGCATATGTATGCGTGTGAATTTAAGAATGTATAAATTACCAATATTTCGTCCTGCCATGCTAGACTTGTTCAGGGCTATTATGGTAAGTAAATTAGGTAAGCTTTGGGTAAAATGGATAGTGGAGAGTGGGGCTCGTTTTTACAGAGGTAAGTTGTCACAGACTTATTTTCAATCATTTGCTTTCATCGTTTTGATTCTTATTGATATATTTCAAAGAAGTACATCGGATGTTTTTTTTCAAATACATCAATACATAATAATAACAATGAAACAATTGATTGAAAATTATACTGTCACAACTTACCCCTGTAACAACTGGCCCCGGTCTATTCTGGAATAAATGATGTCAACATCTCTTCGTTAATTTTGATCGCACCGTTTTCTAGCCATGAATATTTCCCGTTTTACCCCAGCCTGCCCTAATTACCTCTGCAAACCTTACTAAAGATCACTTGATCTGGTAGGTAGCACTACGTATAGCAGATGAAGGTGACATTTTCTTCGCAAGCTAGTCTTGAAACCGTCTTGACTATCTCTTAGTAATGTAAGTGCATCTGTGGTACACATCTTATCTTGCTCCTCCAAACTCACCCCATTTATCGCACCAGTGTTCAAATCAGCGGTTTTCTCATCATTCATTTAATGTGGCTAATGCAACGAAAGACAGACAGAAATTACGGGGATTTCGTTGGCATTAAGATGGCATCTTGCAAACTGATTACGATAAGAACTGGATTAACGAAGATAGCGCAAGATTTTAGATTGGAGTTGTAAAGATTTCGGACCGCAAGCGTTAAGGAAAAGCAAAGAGAAATGTTTAACTTTTAACTTGGTAGATTGATCCCACCTTTGAGAAACCAAAATGTAAGAATCTCAGGATTTGGTTTCCCTTGAAAAGAATGGTAAAAGAGAAGGTCGGTTAGCCTGACAATGGACAGTTAGTTTCTCAAAGGTAGTTCTTGACTGTAGAGCATTCAACAATACGATAAAAAGTTTTGAAGTTGATGTCTGTACTCCTGTTTACTTGGACTAATGACAGCTAAGAGATTAAAGCAAGTAGGACCAACGTCTGAAAGCATCTATCTGCATCTTCACTGCTTCTCTGTCTTGGAGGAAAGGCCCTCTTCGCAGTAGAACAAGACCAAGTAGTCTGGACAGACACGTGGTCTGATTGTTGTTTGTCTGGTGTGAATTTCGGAATTTGAGTCGGTCTTTGATGACTTCTCCGTTAAAGAGCTATTGTCATCCAGAGTCCTTTGCAGGCATTTTGCAATTTCAGACGGTCTGAATCTCCCATTATGGCCTATTTCTGATTGAAGATTGATTCAAAAATTTATCCAAACATTTACACCAAAGTTGAAGTTTTGTGGACGACGTTTTGAAGCTTCTTTCTTTCACAGTTCCAAATGGGCTCCAAATTATTTTGGTAAAAAGTCTTTTTTATCTATCTTTCGAGGCTAGCTTTCATGAAACTGCGAAAAGGACTTGGCCTGAAGCAGTTTATAGGTTAGGTTAACGATAAGCCTGTAATATTATTGATATTGGGATTCCTGCAAATGATTTTTCCTAAGGAGCTGGAGCTTATCTATAGTTGCAAAGGACCTTCATTCCTAAAAATAAAACGAAAAGGCCAACTTAGGCCAACTTAGGCCAAGTAAGGCCAATTACGTTCCAGAGGTTATCGTTAGATAGACTGATTACAGTGAGTCCCAGTTATCGCTCACCAAAACGAGACTACAGCCTGCCAAACCGAGACCGCTCAAACTGGCTGCAAGTTGTAGTGGGGTATTTTTGTTTGGCGGAGGGGAGGAGCGAAACTGGATTTGTTATCAGTCTAGGTTATCGTTTCCAGTAGAGGAGTCTTAATACAGAAACGAAATTTTTGGTGCGTTACAGACGCTAGCTTGTCCACAGGTTATACAGAAACGAGAACCGAAACCTTGCTGCAGCAGTTTTCGCTGTTTCGAATGTTTCAATATTTTTAAATGGAAAAAATTCATTATTTTACGCTGCAAGAATAAGTCCTTGAAGCATTTCTGAAATCCAATGATTACATGATTACATGATTACAAATAATGGATATTAAAAAATTATTATAATTCTTTGAGGACATTGAACAGCGTAACGCCTCCTAACTGCTTAGCCGCGCTTTTTAAAATCTTTGAAACTTTATTAGAGAGAAAGTTGCACCGTGCAACCTTAGTCCCTTCTTGTTAGTAAATTTCAGTTAGATGCTTAGTTTATAGATGCTTAGTTCAAAGATAACAATGTTTAACGTCACTCATTTTATGTTAATTTGGAACGAAGTTCTGAGTTTTTCATTGATCAAAGGACATGTGTTATTAGCAAAGCAACTTTTCCACGTCAAAATAGGGCCTTTCCATTGTGTGTAGGCCCTGTGTTTCCACTATAATTTAGAAGCAGCAGCATCTCTGTAGTACCGGCGTAACTTTGAATCCACAACAAAAGTTTCACGGATCAGCTTCCCGTTTACACTGAACGAACATTTTGTTTCTTCTATCTGTTCAATATTTTTGTTCTGGAACAGCAGGGCCACAGGAAGCATCTCACACTGGGGGGGGGGGGCACGACACTTCAAGGGCACTTTTTCCGAGGGGCACTTGCTGATAGGGCACTTCTTTGTTTATTGCAAAATCGTGGGGGCACGTGCCCCCAGTGTAAACGATCTAGACTTACAATGTGATTCCTTGTATTCGTTCAACATCTTAGATCTGATTTTTTATACAGCCATCCAATTCAATGAGCGATGCTGAGACTTATGTAATGAGTCTATATATAATCTTGAACCGTAACAACTTTGTATCGTATCGAAACTGTACTGAAACTGTGCTGTACTGTACTCACGCTAGCGAACCTATACGCACTACTGTAGTGGATACGCCATATTTACGCCATACAGAGGCGGGGTATTATGCTTGATGTGGTGAATACGCCATACAGGGGCGGGGTATTATGCTTACGTGGTGGGGTATTATGCTTGATGTGGTTGTTACAGCTTGCAGGGGCGGATTGGCATAAGGTTCTAAGTTTTCTTAGAAGAAGATTGGGATCAGTCCAGGGGCGGGCAAGAACTGTAAAATATTTGACCCCATCTTTGTCCAGAGGAACTGGAAAAAATAACCAGTTCTTTTATCAAATAGTACGACTTTCCTGCCCAAAACAACCAGTTTCTGGGATAAAGGTGAAATTTGAATATCAATCTTCCTATTCCATCAGTTTGTCACAAAAATCAAGTTCTCTAACCTTCTATCTAATCAAAATCCAGAAGTTTATCTGTAAGCTGGTTTTCCCTTTGTCCCCAAATTTCAGCAGAAAAGACCAGTATTTTTCAAATTTTCACGCAAGCGGTTCTACCTTTGTCCACCAAATTTACGGAAAAAGGACCAGAAATTCCAATTTTCCACTAAAGTCCGGCAAATTTCCGAAAAAAGGCCAGAATTTCTAATTTTTCATCAAAGCAGTCCTATCATTGTCTGGCAACCGCTTTTGGGATACACTTATTTTCATATCTATAAATTACCATTTGCTTTCGAAAACAGTAGTTGGTCGAAACTAGCGGTTTTTGGGAGAAACATCGTCAATGATACATAATGTTAGAATTGTCCTCCAAACTGAAGAAAATAGCAGCGGAAATTTGCCATCAAAAACGGCCAGTTTTTGGGACAAAGGTGGTGCAAAATTTTTTCATGAACTACCGGTTTTCGGACAAAGGTAGAACCATCGTTACCAGTGTGACATCCCGCCCTTGTCAGCCCACAGTGTAGAAGCCTCTGAAAGTACAAAACGCTTCTTTTTGTAGTATTCAGTTATTGCACATTTGTTAATTAGTGCGACAGAATTTTGTTCCTTGACTAACCATTTATTATTTGTTCAGAAACGTATCTGTAGCAGAGAAACTACGCGAATCTATGCACTAAATAATAAGAAACAAATACAGTGTACAGTGTAAACGTTACAGTATCTCAATCTCACACTCTGCATACACTGCAAATACGGTATGTAAAGTTGATTTGCTCGCAGTTGCCCACGTGTTTCTTTCTATGAAAGAAATGATCGATATTCCAGGTTTTTCTCGTTTGTTAAGTAATTTGTGCATTTTGACAGAATCAAGTGAACATTTGGCTAATAAAACGCTTCCGTCTGCGCGAGCCTACCAGAATTTCCCACGATCAAAATCACATTGAGTTTAAATGATAATAGGCCTATTTCTGTTATTGTTTGACTGGCGAACTCTTATCAATGTTTTTAAGATACATTTATGTCTCAAATTCGCTTTTATTCAACAGGCGAAAGGACACCAACGTTGAGTGAAGAGAAAGGACGTTTCAGAAAGGTAGAATAAAAACAATTCTGGTTCATCGAAAAACATTTCTGGTTTATCAAAAAACAAGAAGTGGAGTTATTGTTGCAAGAATACATTTCCGACTTTTGGTAAGTCCCTTGATGGTTGAATGTATACTTTTTTCTTTTGAAAGATATTGCCTGGAGACATGTTTTGAAATGTCCTGCTACATCATCATACACGTATTTTTTTATAAGAAACTAAGAATTTGGGCCAGCACTGAAAGTTTCTTAAAATCATCAGATTTTCAGTACTCAGAGTTTCTTACCAGTTTCTTAGAAGTTCCATATCAATCTTCATGTTCAATACCTGTGCCCTCGTGAACACTTCAAAACAATGTTTTTTAAGCCTTTCCAATTTTTAGACATTGCTCAAGTACCTTACGAGTAATATGATACAGGAAACAAGTGAAAGTAAAGTAAAAATATGTCAAGGATTTTCTTTGTCAAAATAAATATAGTTTCTTAACTTATATTTTCCCAGTACTGGAGTTTCTTACTTTTTTGGCGATCTGATTCTAATGAAAGGAAATACGTGTATGTACTCTGTCAAGCAAGTTATTCTTCTGCGGATTTTAAATAGCCTTCTTCTCAAAAATTTATGTGAAATGAATTAAGTCTGCAACTGTGCAATTTAATCTATAAACAAGTAAAAGGCAAATGATATTGATAACAAAGTAATGAAGTGAAATGAAATGAAATGAAATGAAGTGAAGTGTAGTAAATTTTCTGCACATCTTTCTTCCCAAAAATTTGTGCGAAACAAACTTATAAAACGCATCCAAAATTGTGCAGATGTGAAATTCCTGGAAATTCTAATTGTACAGTTGTCGAGTATATATTTCAATGTGAATGATGGTCCTTGCAACGAATCTTAATTTTTTTCGGAATTTAAAAAGTCATAACACTTCGTCTTCTGTAAAAAATTCTCTCACCGCTTTCGCTGACGTAAGTTAGTCATTTCCGATGCAATATGCTAAAAATATTTTGCTTCCACAACACTAAATCAAATTTCCACAAATTTTCCAACTTCAACTTCAATTTAATGATATCGGGGCATTGCAATGTTGCACTAACTTCCCTAGGAGGGAGGAGCAAAAATGTTTGTTTCCTCTCTAATTTCCCCCTTTCGTTGTTCACTTTATTAATTGCTATCTATTTCAACAATCAAAAACTGTAACTATGTTGTTAGCAAATTAAGTATTAAAGTAGTAGCAATAAATATGAGTAATTATAAACTTTACGTCAAATGTATTAAATCTTTATCATAAATCAATATTCATGGCTACAGTCTGGACGCAAATAGACTTGCCCCAAGCCTATCTTTCGCACAGACTTATTACAGTTGACGAAATAGACTTTGGGGAAGTCTAGGACGCATAGGTTTTCTTTAGATAAAACTAAATATATTTGAATTTAGTGAAATTTAAATAAAACTAAATATATTTGAAGTTAAATTAGAAAATTCTACTCAGGAAATAACCCGAGTTTTGATCTTTTCTACTCAAGAAATAACCTGAGTTTGGACCTTTTTGACAGTCCAGAGAACATCTGTAGATGAGAAGAATTTATTAACGTAAAGAATAATCAAATATTTGCTGACTGGATAATAATCGAATGAGTTCATAGTTTGCAAATATACTTTGATTTCATTTGGTCTGCAAATATATACTATAATAATATAATATAATAATATATGTACCTCTTCTCCATTTCGGAGCAATTACTACTTTAAGACTACTTTGCACAAGTGCAGTGAGAGTAGTAACACGGGTTTTTGACTGGTCTTGCTTTAGTTCAGAAAGCAAAATTGTTCCACACATTTGTTTATGTTACTTAGTAATTTTGGATTATTTCCCTGTATGCTACATATTCTTGGTAAATCGTTGTTTTGGAAATAGGAGCATTCCCACAGGTGCTCTAAATATTCCTCATGTTCTCCACACCTTCTGCATAAAGCGCTTTCATGTTTTCCTTTGTAGTTTGTCTTTAATTCAGTCATGTTTAATTTTAGTTTTAGTAGTTTTGCACCTTCGTTGTGTTTAATATACCGTTTTAGACCAAATGAAGTTTTTTTGATAAATCTCATTTTTGTTTTATTATTTTGACTCATATCATTTTCAATGGATGTAATTATTTTTTGGTTTATTAATTTTTTCCACCCTTTGGTTGTCAAGTTGCAAATTTGTTCTTCCGTTAGATCAATGTTAAGGTTTTTTAAATCTTCCATAATTTGATTATACCAGCAATCTACAAAGTTTAGTCGTTTTTGTTCTTCGTACACTTGTTTCACAAGTCTTGTTTCTTTCATATTTAGTATTTTATGCAGATATGTAAGCCTTTTTTCCTTTATTCTATATTCCATTGGTTTGAGGCCACATTCATATAATATGCCTTGGTATGGTGTTGAAATTGGGAGACCATTGATTATAGTTAAAGCGTCCTTTTGTATGTTTTCAAGTTGTTTAAGTTGTTTTTTAGAAATTTTTGACCACGTTTCACACGCGTACAGTATTTTTGGTATTAATAAGCATTCTATGAGTCGTATGCTTATCTCCAAACTTTTCTCCTTAAATGGCATTTGATTTACTAAGAATTTAATTTCATTAGTTACTGCTTTTGCAGAGTTTCGTCTGTTGCTAATGGTTTTGTCTAACGAATTTTTATTATCTTTTAAGTCCCCTAAATACTTATACGTTTCAACCTCTTTGATTATTTCATTATTTAATTTCAATTTTATTTCAGTACTGTTATGTTTTGTTCTATCAAAATGCATGTGCAAAATTTCACTTTTCTCCAAATTAAAGTTTAACAAGTTTTTGTTTTGAAATTCTTCTGCAATATTAAGCATTTCTTGCATTTTTTCAATTGAAATTGATGCTAGTAATATATCATCCTGATACAATAACGGAGGAATTATCATGTTTCCAAAATGTATTCCTAATTTTTTTGTTATTATTGGCTGCATGCCTTTGTCAATGTGATTGGCACAGATTGGGGCTGCCAATATTGTTCCTTGTTTCAGGTTCTCATCAATTTCATACTGTCTCTTCATTTTCTCACACTTTTGCAAAGTTTGCTCACTGTTTTCTCAATTAATCTAACATTTTGCATAACGGGCTGGGTAAATGTGACACTGTCAAAATATATTTGTGATCAAGCCCTTTTGCAACGAGTTCCAAATACGTCACCATTTCTCAGAAACTAACTGTTATCGCTGTTAAGAGAGTGCTGCCAGAAATTAAAAGTGTGCACTTGTTAGCAGATGATTACATTACGAACTTTGGAGAGGCAAATGGTGCTGGTGGTGTTGCCAAATAGTTGAGGCGCGATGTTTCGAATCTCGTGGGGTTTATCAGTAAATACCCAGCCTGCGCTTTAACAAATAAATATTGCTTGCTTGCTTGCTTGCTTGATTTCTTGCTTGCTTGCTTTTTTCAGCAAATCAATTCTTGAGAAATATGGAGCAAGTTTGCTCATTATGCGGAGAATATTCCAAACTTTTTTGTCTTAAATCATCCTTGAGGAGAGGAGGAATGTTTTCCAATTTCAAAATGTAATTGGGCTTTTTCGTGCTCGTATTGAAACCTTGTTCATGTTGCATCGTCTAATTGCTGCTAGCAGCGTTTAGCATTGACCCCTCCCCCTCACTTCAAAGCTACCCCAGCCATTTGTGATGTTCAATTATTCCTGTTCCTTTTTCAACTTCACAAATACACAGCATCTGGGAGTTCTTCCAGACCCTCCTGTGAGTCTGACATTTCTCTTATTTGCCTTAAGTTTATTCTCGCAGATTGTTTCAGAGGCAAGGAAGGAATTTTCTGTACAGTCTCAGTAGTTTGTTATTAATTTAGATTATAATGTCTAAATTCACTGCATATTCGCTACTGGATTAAAATCGACAGAGAAACAAAGTTGAAATAAAATATGTGAGCGCCAGCAAACTGTGAATACTATGAAGTATAAAGCCATGTCTTCGCAGCTATACCGTGTTAGATATTCCCCAACAGTGAGCACTTTGCCAAGTATGTAGCCTCGGTTGCAGTTCACTCTGGATTACGGTTTTACTTTGAGTTTTCCTTAGACTTATTATTTTGACTCCTATTAATCGCTACCACCCACTCTACATACTCTCTCATATTCTTTTTCGCCAACCTGGTACTGTACTACATCTGACTTATCCAGGGCCACATAGGTATTAGCAACCCCTCGTCTCCTGTGTTTGCATATGTATGCTCTCTAATGTTTCGCATATATGTTTGATATCTGCTCAATTTGAAGTTTCAGTTAGCAAGCTTTAGGGCTCTTGCCTAAAAAGATTATGGGATTTCGCATACTGGAAGAATTAAGTAAGATTGTGGGTACGTTTTGATGTCAACTAAAAATTAGCCAGTTGTCCAGTCCACAATTCCTCGGGGATTATGGGGTGGATAACATGCTACTCAAAATAGAAGATGTGCCGAATTGAACTTCAAAAAGTCGCAAGATTGGCAAGAATCTCAAAAATGTCTAGCATTTTCATGAATTCCAATAATGTATACTGTTTAACCTACCTTGATTAAAAATTTGAGTCCAACAGTTTATTCTTGGTAAGACACACCTTTGTCCTCGCTTATTTTTAAATCCTCAGTTATATGCATTCAAACATGTACAGTTGTTGCATTACACGAGCCCTTGTGCATTCTGTTTAACCGAGAAGAGATTTCCGCAGAAGCGAGGGAAGAGACTTAAAACTCAACATCTGGTTAGGCCGAGCGATGTTATAAAGGAGCTCAATGAAGACTCTTTTGTTCAGAGACTTAGGCCCAATGTAAATGTGGCTTTATTTCATAGATCAGAGCAGATTGTCTGTGTGAGTCTCGTTGAACGATAGAGCCCAATTAGCCAGATGCTGCAGGGCAGTGTGCAAGGTCTTCTATCCTTTGTTCTCTATGTAGTGTTTGTTGACTTTGTTATTCTCTGTGTGACTATTAAATATAATCTTTTCTCTTCGCAGCTTGCAGCTCTTTAGTTCTTGTAGAGAAGTCTCGCAGAAGGTACGAAGAAACGAGGTGCTCTGGTAAGTCGATAGATCATTATTCTAGCTTTCCTGATGTCATACGAAGCATCAAAAGTCCTTGTTTCTTGTAATTACACGTACTTTTTATAAGAAATTAAGAATTTGAGCCAGTCCTGAAATTTTCTTAAGATTGTCAGATTTTGAGTACTCAGAGTTTCTGACGAGTTCTTAAAGGTTCCATACCAATCTTAATGTTCACTACCTGTGCCCTCATGAGTATTTCAAAACGAAGTTTTTTGAAGCCTTCCAATATTTAGACATTACTCAAGTACCTTCAGAGTACTATGATACAGGAAACAAGTAAAAATCAAGTAAGAATATGCCAAGGATTTTCGTTATTAAAATGAATGGTTTCTTAAGTTGCGTTTTCCCAGTACTGGTGTTTCTTAATTTTTTGGCGATCTGAGAGGTGAGTTTCTTACAAGCAGTCTCTTATAGAAAAAATACCGGGTGAGCCAGAAAAAAGTTCCCACTTTTGAAAATTCATAGTATCAAGAGTACTGGATGGATTGGAATGAATCAATATTTGCTTGACAGCCAAAAGATCGAAGTATTTTTTAATTTTTCTCGCCTTGGTACAAGCATTGGAAAAATTGGTAAATTCAAATTTATAAAAACTTTGTGGTTGCAAAGTAACTGAAAAAGACCTAAAATACTTGATCAAATCATGAAGGACTCCTCGCTCAGCAGAACCTCAGAGAAAAAATTTCTCAAGGCTGAGAGATATCTTCTGCACATTTATTGCCATGGGATTGAAAATCTTTAGTATCTGTTTGAGAAGCTTTGTCTTATTACTCTTGAGAGAGGTGAAACGCCTGTGTTTATTGTTCTATGTGATGAGAGTCCTAACAATTTAATCAAGTGTTTCAGGCCTTTTTACAATCATTTTGCAAACATGAAATTTTTGTAAAGTTGAAGTTACCTATATTTGCAGTGCTCGTAAGAGGACGAGAAAAATCACAAAAATAATTTGATATTTTGGCTTTTAAATAGAATTTGAATCATTCAAGTCCATGAAGTACATGTGGTGCTACGAATTTTCGAAAGTGGGAACTTTTTTCTGGCTCATCCGGTATACGTTTGTGCTTGCTTTCCTTACGTCATATCAAGCATCAAAAGTCCTCGTTTCTTGTAATCATTAGAGCAGGTGTGCTCTCATGTATCGTCAAATTTGCAAGAATTGGGCATGAAACGATCTCCTAGTTTGCATATATGGATACAAGCTCGGCAAAGTACGAAATATACAAGGTCAAAAATGTCCAGATTTTCCGCGATTAATAAAATGCTCTTATGTTATCATTTGACTCACCACCACGTTATTGTCTGCATGCATGGTTTAGAGACAAAATGGCTGTAGCATCTGGTAGCCCAATGGCTGCGCTGTCCCTGGTTTATAGACTAAATTGCTTGTGCATAATTCTTACGATATGCGTCAGGTTATGGTTACAATCTAGATGACCATTGACAAGTTCCCGCGCTCTCAAATTCTCATTTATTGGCAGCATACAGCGATAGTAAAGATGCCCCCTGTTTCATGACATGTAATAGAATCCTAGAATACCTTCATGCAATGGTAGAGGGGTCCCCCAAATCGATGAAATTCCGAAATAGCGAAGTTCTCGTTAAGGGTTAAACTCGAATTAAGTCCTTGACTCTAAAGTTCTACAAACGTTGAATCGCTTTTAAAACACAATTTTATATCACAAAGATCGTAGTCAGCTTTGAATAACTGTTCTGGACAATGAAATGAAATGGTAAGTCAGATCCAGCTGGCTTGATGTATTTCTGAAACAGAATAGGGAACATTGACTGGGTCACAAAATTTTTACCGTTCTTCTTGAATTAGTTGATTTAAGGAGAGTTGAAGAGCTGCATGTTGCTCTTTCTCTTGAAAATGCCCTTCGTAACTGTTCAAAATAACGGAACTGCTGAGGCTTGATATTGGTGAAAATCGATAAACAATATTCTTTCGGTGTGGGTGGTTAATTCCAGCGAGAAAATACTATAGTTTGAAAACCATCTTTTGCAGCTGTAGGTTTTTAAATCACATTCTCAAAGGGCCCCAAACTTTTGCGACTTTGCTTGCTTTGAATTACTGGTTGAGAGAATTTCTTAATCATTGTGAATTTCGGTGTCAATCAAAAGCAGCTCATGCTATTGTCTTACAAATTCTGTCCTTGCTGGCCTGAGCATGAAAAACATGGTAAGCTGCCGGGTTGACCAAAAAGAATTTCAGCTGTTTGAAAATTCATTATGCAGAGAACACTTGAGATACTGGAATAAATCAAGTTTGATTGATAGCCGAAAGTCTGAAGTATTTTTTGTGATTTTTCTTCCTTTTTTCTGAGCATCGTAGATATAGGTAGAATTGGATTTATGAAAATTCCTTTACCTCGAGATGCTTGACAAAGGGGTGAGTAGTCTCCTCACTTTGAACAACTTGCCAATACACTTCCTTTCCCTCAAGGCTTTGAAAAGTGATTTTTGCAAAAGTAGCAGATCATAGGTATACGCTATTGTTTTTATAAAGATTTGATTTTAACTCTAGAGGAATGAAATTTGTGTGAGTAATGAGATTTTTTATAATTTTGATGAAAAGTTTCAGGCCTCTTTTCACGTTTTCGAAGTTATAGATTTTTATAAATTAATTTTAACCTATATTTCCAATGCTTAGAAAAAAAGAACGAAATTCTCCAACATACTTCAGCCTTTCGGCTATTAACTAAATTTTTTATTCAGTCCAGTACCTCAAGTATTCTTCACGTAAAGAATTTTGCAAACACTTGAAGTTCGTTTTTGTTCACCCGATTGATTCCGGGTGCGCCAAAATATGCACGTTTGGCAGGCCACAATAAATCGTACACTGGACCGATCTTGAAGATTTACGATTTAATCTTTAGCAGACAGCCTGAATTAGATTCTGGGATTTTTTGCAAATTTTTCCGTTTTCAGTTTGTAGAGCAAGAAGCGAGTTTCTTAAAATTTTCGTTCTCGAAAACACTGAAAACGATCAAAAAACGTTGATCAAATTTTAGAAAACTCAACATGAATGAACAAAGAGAAAAAATTTTCAGGGTGATTTCGGGGTTTAGTACGAACTCTCGTATAGCAGATTACAATTAGTCGATTTCTAAATCCCTAATCACCACGAACAAGTTCTCTCTCTGTCCATTCATGTCGATTCTTTAGAAAACTTGATTGATGTTTTTTTATGGTTTTCAGTTTTTTCGAAAACTAAAATTTTAAGAAACTCGCTTCTAGGTAGCTCTAAAATGCGAAAATGAAAAAATTTGCAAAAAGTCCTAGAATCTAATTCAGGCTTTCTGCTAAAGATTATGTCATAAATCTTCAAAATCGGCCCAGTGTACGATTTATTATGGCCTGCCAAACGTGCATAGTTTATTTTGGCGCACCCGGTAGCTTTTCCTTCAAAAAACACAAACTTATCATGACATCAAGACATGCTTTACTAAGACAAGACTTATCAGTTCAGCTCGCTGAAAGTCGCACAACGATCAGGACTGCTTGCAGATCAAGTAAAGGATCCGATGACAATGTTCCTGAAACTATTTTTGGCCATGACAGCCATATCATAAAGTTATTTGACAAAACATCCATGCTTCTTGAATTAAAACAATATGGTGTCCTTACATCTACTAAATTCAAACTTCTAGACTTCATCCGCCCTCATAATATTTCACCGCTTTTATGCAACCCAGGAAAGACCTATGAAGCCTGCCCCTCTAATGTCAGAAGGCGTCAATAATTTTAGAAAATCCATCCCCAAAGTGCGACGAGGCAGCTGTTTTCCACGTGTTTTCCAACACTTGACACTTTTTACCATGAATGCAATTCGAATCATCTCAAAATTTATGATTGAGATTAAATTTTGATTCTAACAATTTCAAACAATCAAACGAAAAATGGCATGTTGTAAAAACCAGACCGTAGGGTAGGACTATAGGACCTCTAAAGCCCCCAGGATTCTTCAGTAGGGTCCTTTTCATCTTTAGTAGTAATAAAGTGAGACCATGAGTGGTAGGACACAATTGGTTTGGATTGGAATAAATTAGGTTCGTTGCCTACCTCGAAATGCCATAGATATCCTTTCCTTGACTTTGGCAGCCTTTCTCAGCCATATTTTATTGTTTTGACGTCTTAGATTCTCTGCTATTATTGTGCTGGATGTTTTCAGGCCCATAACCTTGGAAATGACCACCTTAACTCTCCTGCGCATTATTAGAAGTTTGATGGAGACCACTGCGTAGGACAATAATGCGCAGGAGAGTTAAGGTGGTCATTTCCAAGGTTATGGGCCATTTCGAGGTAGGCAAAGAACCTAATTTATTCCAATCCAAACCAATTGTGTCTACCACTCATGGTCAGACATGAGGTTGCGTATCGTAAGCTTCTTCTCTTCCATCCCACGAACTTCCGCTTGTTCAAACCAGAGCCAGGAATCATTCAGAGAGTTTATACGTACTAGTTAGAAGTACTATTTTGTGTAGCCTCCGTCGTACTTTTTTCAAGCTATCTGCTTGGTTCCTGATGGCGTTCTGGCGTCCTGGCGTTGGTTTGAATGAGCAGAAATCGTAGGATGAAAGAGGGGGATTTTATACGATACGCAGACATCTTGTTTAGCACCTTGGTGACATTGTCTGTCTGTGGTGGGGGTGGTAACCCTCTCGTGTTATTTAACGATCCTTTTGATCTTTGGTACTTTAAAGATCCAAGTGGTCTCCGGGGTCCTAGGGCATCTTGAAAATAGGGTTCCTTCAGATTTCAACTGAAACAAAATTGGATCTATGCTAGGCAACACAGCTGTGCAGGGATCAATGACAGTTTTAATCCTTATCCTGTAATGGCGCCAAGATCATTTTTATCATAAACGGGGGTTCATAAGAAACTTTAGACAACAGCAAATTGAGTTATTGCTGCCCTCAAACTCGCTATTGTTTGAAAACAATGCCCAGTTGTTCGTTTTCGCGTTGTGCAACTGTGAACTGAACTGCGTCGATTTTTCAAAAGCTATGCTTCTTGCTTCACCACGTTGTGACTTTCGTCGAAGAATCCAAAGTTTTAAGCTGCTAGCATATTTTGTGTGCAGCAGGCTTCACCATGGTGTGTTTTACATACACGATTGTCATTTAGAGCATGAACACTGCCTTCAAAATGCTATGAAAATGGATAACTTTAACGCAGATTGTACCACAGATTGTTTTATCTTACTGGTTACGTTGGACGCCCTGTTTAAAAAACAGAATGATTCTGAAAAATAGTGCAAATTTGATTCCAAGAAACTCTTAGTAGCAAGAAGCTTTTTTGAGCTAGCCTGTGTTCTAGACTCCAGAAAAATAAATTATATTTGCGTAATGGTCTGGAATTTTGAGCCCCAAGTGCTTATGACTCAATCTTGGAGACTCCAGAGGGGGCTTTAAGGGAGAGGGTGCTTGTCAGCTAGAGAGGGGGTTTATTCTCAAATGAAAAGGATATAAATTAAAGCATCTTAACTCTTTTATCCCCAATTTTGAGGAATGACATACAATATTACCGATAGTGGGGGAGCTTATTACATGAATCGTGCAAAATGTGATACCAGCATGAAATTTGGTGGAGATGGGCAGTTTGATACGCTGAAAAAGATGGGATGTGGACACAAGTTTCTCCACCAAGCCCATCTCCACCAAGTTTCATGCTGGTATCACAATTTGCACGATTCACCCATTTTTTTGTGCTAACAGCCCTCACTACGAGTCAAATGAACAAATTCGACATATCTATCAAAGCAGTATCAAAATTAACCTGCACACTTTTTTAGCTAAATAAACTGAAATTTGACATCCTTTTTAATACAAATGAAGGAGGATGGAAAGTGGGGCTTCTTTAGAACATTTAGCTTAGAAGGGAGGGGCTTACCAGAGAGGGAGGGGTTTATTAGAGAGGGGAGCTAGGGAGCTAAAAAAGAACGTTTCTTCAACCTCAGTCCCCAGAGTCTTTGTCATGTTTGGACTTCCCAAAAATAAGAAATTGTAAGAAAAGTACGTCTAAACTAATTTTTTTTAAGAACTAAGGTCAAAGATTGCCAGACAGTCTCTTAAATGTTAGGATACTTTTGCTACCTAAAGTCTCTGAATGAGTTTTAATTTCCATTCTATGATTTATTTTTGTTCGAAGAGCTCTTAAATCACTTTGTAATAAGATTTCAAACTAGTAATAAAGTGATTTGCGCTCAAGAGAATTTAAAAATGGTTAAAACATATTTTGAGTCACCGGAGAACATTATAACGGTAAATTACAAAAGTTTCGTATTTTTAATTCATAGTTTAGTTTTTTAAAGGGAATCTCAGGATCTATAAACCTTTGACAAAAATAACAGGAAATTCTGATATCCGATATGGCTAGAGCCACTTGAACCACTTTTATTATAAAAATGAGTGTATTATTGTTGAGAATTTCGTCAAACCAGCTGTGAATCATAATGTTCTGGAATCTCTGCACATGGGGATGGCGTGGCAAGTTGTCAAAGAAGCTCACCTCCCATAGCCAAAGATACTTTGTTACTTTTGTAGATTTCTTTCACATGATTGTTGATGTGAATTTGGTGATTTTTCTGACAGTACCAACAGGGGATGTTTGGGGGTCCCACCGTAAAACCGCTCAAAATTTAAAATGTTTTGCGATATTTTACATCAAACCGTTAAATCTGGCTTCGTCAGCTACTGAAATTCTGCAAGACAGTTTTCTGGGAAGATCCTGCTGCACAGACAAAATTACCATTAGTGCCTAAAAATTCTGAAAATAAAATGGTACAAGCATAAAACTATGGATTCTCCGACGAAAGTGGTCTCCGGGGTCCTAGGGTCTTAGGGTCCGAGTTTTACAACTTGCCATAAAAAAGTACATCCCCATGCAAACATAGGTCGTCATTTGTAGGTGCAAAACAGCTTTACTTGTCAGCAAAACACGTGGTTATAGTCTTGAATGAAGTGTTACAAGACAACAATTATAATCCGTCTGCGGGTCTGATTAATTGGCTATTCTTTCCATTCATTTCTGTAAAGTACGAATTTAGAAATAGTTGAATTTAGACCTAAATTCATTAATTTTGAAGAGTTGGAAATGTGTGATTTGCAGAAGTAATCGATTTAGTAGTAGTTTGGATCAAGAAGGTGCGTATCTGTATGTGGATGACGTTGTTGTATTTTGCCGATGTTTGAACTGTGTTTTGCCAGATGCGCTGTCTGTTGACGATTTTTTGCTCTGGTTCCTCTGTATGTCGACGATCTCGTTGCTCTATTTTCCTTTCTTTCAAACTGTATTGATAACTTGAGCATAATTTCATCAAAGTAGATTCATAACTTTGAATAACTCTTTCTCCTTGGGTTCGTTGGGATCAGGGTTGGGTTTCAGCTATCGACTTTCAAGTATAGTCCCATAAAGTTCTTTTTCAGCATGGGTCCTTTCTTTGGCCGACAATTTAGAATATTCTGTTGCTATGGCCTCCGATTTGAACTTCACTTGAATCTTTCTTGAGCATTTGTTTGATTTTCAAGTATTAAGTATCAACCTTTGCAATCCGTCTCACACTCATTAAAATCTCTTGATATGTTTAGTAAGTCCGAGGGTAACTTTGTTCGTTGTCTTTATGTGGATGATATGGTAACGAGTGCATCTTGGCTTTATATTTTAGTGAGGTGGATTATCTTAGTACCGAGGGTAAAGCTACCAGGAATGCGATGTCGAGATTTGAAATGAAATATAGAAAGGGAGCAACGAGAGCACAAGAGTGTCATTCTTTAAGATGGGAAGAGCATTAACTTGGGTGTCGACTCGACTAGGCAATGGATCTCATTCCTCTCCCGAGCACATGGTTTATCATCAGTATCTACACTATAGCGTAAAATTTTTAGTAGCTAAGACCTAACAAAGCTACACCTACATACCGTCCACGCTTATCACCATATTTAGATTCCTACTAATTAGGACCACATAGGCTAACTATTGCCATGCCCTGTTCCTTGAAGTAATCACAAAACACACTGTTCATTCCATTGACGAAAAACCTGACATCTAATGTATGACAGAATCTATTATGGTATCCATTTGTTTCTGATCGTTTGTAGTGTAGTTGTATTATGTTAATGATCGTTGCATGTCTTTTTAGATTGGCCATGGGGTAGTCATTGTCTTTTGCTCCCCTTGGTATCGTCCTTGTGTTGTGTAGAATAAGGAAGATGTAGTAGCATGTAATATTTATTGTAATATTTATATGAATAGAAAAAGGAAAAAAGGTACCAGGTGTAATCCATTTCTGCAAGTGTTGGGAAATGAGTAGTCGTAGTTGTAGTGGAATCAGTTCAGTCAAAAGCAAGATTCTACGACATGTATTGAGTCTAAGGCTCTATATGGAGAAGCTGCGAGAACAAGACTGATGGATGAAATCTGTTGTAGGTGGGATTTAAACACAGTGTAGACCTCAGATTGATTGATTAGTGTATCATTTTGCACGTTGCATGTTGCCTGGATAGACATGTGGTCTTTTCAGTTAAGCAAAACCATTACTGGAAACCAAATACATCACTGTCGCCATATTGACTGGATCAACCGAAAATCTATTACTTTACAGTGTCTGGGCAGCTAACAAAGGCTTTGTCCTATTGACTTCTGCCGCTATAGATTAGCTGTACCGCGCAAGCCAATAGGGGGCCTGAGATGTGGCGTAGTTATAAGATGTTATAAGTCTATGCCTCTATACTTTTAACTTTTGATGTCAATGGAACGAGAGAAGTAGCATAAAGCAAAAGAGAAATTGACGTTCACAGAAGGTATGGTTGTCAGAGATAAGTTCTCCGAAGCTTCTTCTAAACTTTGCTACGATATCTTTACAGCTTTCATTCTAACATTACAAACTTCTTTTTAAGTGTAACATTTCCTTTTAATTGTTAGTTCAATAGAATTAAAGAATACTCAAGGGAAGTTATGGGAAAGGGTGGGGTGACAGCAGGCTAGTAGAGATTTTGGAGGAGAAAATGTCTTTACCCTTTTCGTCGAGGTTTTTTGTATTAAATTGGGAGCCGCAAACCCGTGTATCTTGTCAAGCACTCTTATTCGTACGTCCTAGTTACACTCTTACTTTTTGACATGCTGTACACATTTATGCCACGGTTTTGCTTTGTGGCCATAGCATCATTTTAACCATCAACTTTATAAACTTGATGTCATTTCAATCCGGAGAAGCCAGTGAAGGATGCCAGAACAGAAACTCTCGTACAAAAAAGCACTGTAAGCGATGCTCTATTTTTAAAGCGATACAAGACTAAAAATGGCTGCGTGTAGCAGGCGCAGGCAAGTACTGTAAAATATTTGACCGCATGTTTGTGCAGAGGAACTGGAACAAAATAACAGGTTCTTTTATCACATAGTACGATACTCCTGCCCGAAACAACCAGTTTTTGGGACAAAGGCGAAATTTGAATATAAATTTTGTTGAGGCCTCTGAAGATGCCCGAACACATCTGGATAGAATCAAACGGCCTTGCTTCTATTTGGAACTGATAACTCACTAAAAATGCTTTTAAAATGAGTCAGGAAAATGTGTAGTTATCTCAATTCTAACTCTTTCTTACTCCTGTGTGAATCAAGCCCATAAAAATCGTGTTATTCCAAATTCCGTGTTCAAGAACTTTTTCAGGATTATAAAACGAGGTTGTAGACAGGAAAAGGCCTGTCACTGCATAGGTCGAAGCTATGTATCCTCTATGTATGACTAGGAAGCTTCGAAATGAGGATCTAAGAAGGAAAACATTATCGCTTTTACTTGTTTTTAATAGTTCACACGGATATCAACCTACCCATCCGCCGTATGTTTTTGCCGTAAAACCTCTCTAATAATTTATCACCCTCTCTGATAAGCCCCTCCCTTCTAAGGTAAAATTTTAGACCAGCCCCCTCTATGTAATAAGCCCCTCCCTTCTGGGCCAAATTTTTGATAAGCCCCCTCTCTATTAAGCCCCCTCTCTAATAAGCTCTTAGAAGGTGTTGTGGCGCAGTGGTGTAATCCTCTGACATTGCAGCCAGAACAGTCAGGTGGACCGGGTTCGATCCCAGGTAGAGCCCCATCACTTCAGCGTCATGACAAGGGGTCGCGGACTCGATTAGACCTATTCTACTCATGGGTAGTTAGACACTGCTGGTGTGCTTCTTTGGAGGAGCGCTGGATAATATGTATCTGCGGGGGAAATTTTTTAATATTTTCGTTCTTTCGATATCTCCTCCGTAGTACTACAAAAAATTTCCCCCGTAGATACATATTAACCAGCGCTCCTCCATAGAAGCACACCAGCAGTGTCTAACTACCCATGTTCTACTTCTGCGATCCCAGCGCCTGGCGCTAAAAACCGCAACTTCACCTTCACCTTCACCTTCACCAGCCCCTCCCTTCTGAGCTAGA
Organism: Aurelia coerulea; assembly: GCA_039566865.1. Lineage (NCBI taxonomy): Eukaryota > Metazoa > Cnidaria > Scyphozoa > Semaeostomeae > Ulmaridae > Aurelia > Aurelia coerulea. The sequence goes on along the minus strand of CM076945.1, from coordinate 29,500,710 downwards.
TTTCGAATGAACCCTCTCTATTCCCCCCTCCATTTATATCAAACCCCAAACTCTCTAAAGATTTTCCATTTATTTAGCTAAACAAGTTTGCATCTTATTTTCGATATGGTTTGGGATAAATCATGTTTCGATTTTTTGTATTCGATTCGTAGAATTGTCTGTTGATTCCACTAGATATGGGGTTAAAGACGTACAAAGATAGCTCTATCATTTATATCCTTGCCATTTGACTGTGTAAATAGACCCCCTCTCTAATTCTAATAAGCTTAAGCCCCCTCTCTTTTAAGCCCCCTCTGGAGTCTCCAAAATTAATAACCCCGGGGGCTTAATAGAGCTTTTATGGTATCTATGCCTGGGAAAAGAGCCACGGGTAAAGCTGATAATTACTTCCAATCTTTGACCCAGGTTTCAATTTTCACAGCTTTATCGTTTCGTTACCGCTTTTGTGGTATTTTTAAATCTGCTAAAACCCTTGATTTTGATACACCTATAGTTTACAACCGCACAATACCATTTTGTTTTGGGAACAGAGCGGAAGAAAATTCCCAGAGGTTAGGTAACTTCATTCTTTACGAATAAATACAACAAACACAATTTGAAGTGATTTGTAAAGATCGTCTTACTGCTGCTGCCGAGTAATTGTGATGATTTGGACCGAGTATTTGTGCCAGAAATGTCCTCCTTGGAGAGGTAAGTTATGAGCGGCTTAATTCACGGTTAAAGGGTACATACGCACATTTGAGGAACTTAAAACGCATCGGCGTAGGGGAAGATAAAATTTGGGGGGGCTGCCCGACAAAAAATCCATTGTTTGAGAAAATTTTGCCCGACTTGAGGCGGATTTCTGCCCGATTGTGGCTGATTTTTGCAAATTTTTCTGACGTTGGGGGGGGGCTGCAGCCCCCCTAGCCCCCTATCTCCTACGCCTATGTTAGAACGCCCCTCCTAAGATTGGCCAACGTAGAGTCACTTCCTACTAATTTGCAATTCATCCAACTTATGAGAAATATGAGTGAGCCAGTGATATATGTCTTTTTCAAATTTCTAAAGGAAGCATTAAAAATACGAAATGAGAACAGTTCCCAAAGGTCTTGCTCCCCATACTGTTTCTGTTCGTTTTCCTTCATTCATGTTATTTAGTTACTGTCAATTTTGATTTTTAGTAATAATCCTTGTTAATCATTGTCGTAGTTACTGTTAATTTTTGGTGTGTTATGTTGTATTCCCAGTGGGTGCAATTCACTAGTAAAAGGAACACCACGCTCGTCCATACCATTTCATAGGATACCCTTTCCCATGACTTGCTAGTTGGCGAAAATACCCCTTATCATGGAAAATTTTGATGGTAACCCCCCTTTAAAAGAGTATCAATGAGCCCTAAAGAAATCTGTACAGTAAAAATACTAGTACTGAGAGAAAGGTTTGGGATTTTTGCACTTTATTGCGATTTACTTTACTGATATCTCTTTATTGGAAACAGTAGAAACCCATAAAACTTGGGATATCAGACTTGGCCCAGGTGAAATTTACTTTTATTCTAGGGTCCCGAGTCCACCAGCATTTAACAGTTTTTGAGTTGGGATATTTTCCAAAGAAAAATACCCCGTTTTATCTGAGATTCTAGGTCCTAGAATTCTGCTTCACCGGGGTTGTATTGCTGCCATACCCCATATGGAGGTAGTGCATTTGCATTTAAATAAAATAAATAAATAAATACATATCCAAGACACCCCCGTCTAAGTGGTACACTTCCCCATGGGAATTCTACTTTACATGACCCACACAGCTAGAATCTCGTATTTGATATTATCTGAAACCATCTAACCAAAAATTTGATGACGCAAAATGCATTAACAATTACCAAATGTGTTTGAAATAGAGTGGTCTATGGTTCATATTGTGCATGCCTTTTGTTTTTTTATTTTGAAACTGCCCACAGAACCTCCGCAAAGACTTCAATACTTTCAGATAACGGTAACCTATTGGAAAACTTATCAACTCAGATGAATGCAGTTAAGGAGCCATGAGAACACATTAATGTTGCTTTATATTCTCATGGGAATTTAGTATTTATTTTTGTTTTAAATATAGAATAACCTGACCGAGATAGCGTATGTTGAATTGGTTGTCTCCGTTCACCATTTCCTGGAGCGTTTACTCGATCGTTTACTTTCTCGGGTAAGAACTAGCAAAAGGGGCATTTCACTCATCCTAAAAAGCGCACGAGATTTTCAGAACAACAGGATTTTGATGCATATTTGATGGATTTGTCTTGAAAACAAAAGGATTTTTGCCGAAGGTGAACGAGATTTTTCGGGCGTGAAATGCCCCTGTGGAACAAGGGGGAATTTCGTTTTCGACCAATCAGCGCATTTGTTGACATTTGGGGCCTCGACCAATCAGAATGCACTATGACGTCACGTCAATGGCGGAAGCTGTGGGAAGCTGCAAGGAAAACATCTCCCCCAATATCGCTCGAGCTGACAACGGTTATCCAACTTTTGACCGATTTTATTGGTTTACATCAAAGTTTGGTAATTTTTGGAACTTTCTGCCACTGCAATTTTCGATCGATCGTTTTCTTCAAGAGAAATCGTTTTTTAAATAACACTAAAATTCGAGGCTTTGATGAGAATACCATCCCCTTAGGCCCTTTTTCAAACCTGCGATCTTTCGCCTTCTCTTCCAAGAAAAGTCGAAGATTTCCTTAACTTTTCGTAGCCACGTCCCACAAATGAAAATTTTTCACAAAAATAATAGTCACCCGAGTCCCCTGGGATGGCGCGATTCTTTGTTTTGGCCAAAGTAAATCTCATTCATCAGTTTCCTCGGCAGCGTTCTTTTGATTCTCTTACTTGATTGGCTCTTTTGAGAGATTTGGTGGGAAAAAAGCTCGGTGACTGGAAGAAGGAAATGTCAGGTGCTAAGTTTATTCAGTAAACAAATATGCCGAAGTTTAAGAAAACTTGTGGAAATCCCTTCCGCACAGAGTGGGTCAAACAATACAGAACATTCTATGCTTGTGAAATTGAAGGCTGAGGGATTGATTGTTGGTTTGTTTCCTTGTTTTAATTCGATCTTTGATTGAGGAGGGAGGAAGGAAAAAGTGGAGATAAGTTGTACAGAGAGGTAGAGAATGTTTGCACATCATGCCTGAAGAAAGTTTCAAACCCGACTGGCTCGATATATACGTGCATCGCATAGATTGAGAATAATAAAACAGGTAGATATAATCTAAGAAACCTTCTTATGGAATGGAGTTCATGTATTTATCTTTTAATAAGAAACTGCCTATAAGAAACTCAGCTATCGGATCACGAAAAGATAAAGGAACTCCAGTACTGGGAAAATATAACTTGAGAAACCATTCATTTAATAAAGGAAATCCTCGTCACATTTTTAGTTTATTCTCACTTGTTTCCTGTTCTACTCGCGAAGTACTTCGGTAATATGTAAACATTGGAAAAACTTCAAGAAACGTTCTGAAAAATTCACGAAGGCACAGGTAATGAACGTGAAGATTGTTATGGAACAATTCTGAGAACTAATAATGTGATAATTTCTAGAAATTCAGTATTGGCCATTTGGCCAAAATTCTTAGTTTCTTATGAAAAATACGTGTAAAGAGATTTCAATGCAGGCTGTTTTCTCAATTTCTTATAGCAAAGAGATTTCAACTCTTTGCTTTTGCATTTATCGAACCATTACTCTGGGATATATTTTAAATTCAGTAAATTTAAACTTCATAATCTTCAACATCTAGTTGACTTTTCCACCTTGATACTTGTTTCTCATCTTTCCATAAGCAAGATTTCTTCAGATCCTATTTATGAATAAAATAAAAGGTTTTGGGCTTCTTTACTCTCTCCATATATCTTAATAATGTTTAAACTTTAAGAAAATGCATCTTTTGGATTTTTTGTACCTAAGTTTCTTGTAAAAATGAATGTGTGAATTATGAAATTTACTGAATTTAAAATACATCCCAGAGTAATGCTTCGATAAATGCAAAAGCAAAGAGTTGAACTCTCCTTGCTATAAGAAATTGAGAAAACAGCCTGCATTGAAATCTCTTTACACGTATTTTTCATAAGAAACTAAGAATTTTGGCCAATACTGAATTTCTAGAAATTATCACATTTTTAGTTCTCAGAATTGTTCCATAACAATCTTCACGTTCACTACCTGTGCCTTCGTGAATTTTTCAGATCGTTTCTTGAAGCTTTTCCAATGTTTACATATTACCGAAGTACTTCGCGAGTAGAACAGGAAACAAGTGAGAATAAACTAAAAATGTGACGAGGATTTCCTTTATTAAAATGAATGGTTTCTCAAGTTATATTTTCCCAGTACTGGAGTTCCTTTATCTTTTCGTGATCCGATAGCTGAGTTTCTTATAGGCAGTTTCTTATTAAAAGATAAATACATGAACTCCATTCCATAAGAAGGTTTCTTAGATTATATCTACCTGTTTTATTATTCTCAATCTATGCGTTCATTACCTGTGCATTGGTCAATTTTCAAAATGTTTCTTGAAGCCTTTCCAATGTTTATTACTGAAGTACTTCGCGAGTATTACAGGAAACATGTGACGAGGATTTCCTTTATTGAAATTAATAGTTTCTCAAGTTATATTTCCCCAGTACAGTTCCTTTATTTGTCGTGATCTGATAGCTGAGTTTCTTTTCGGCACTTTCTTATTAAAAAATAAATACATGAACTCCATTCCATAAGAAGGTTTCTTAGATTATATCTACCTGTTTTATTATTCTCAATCTATGCGATGCACGTATATATCGAGCCAGTCGGGTTTGAAACTTTCTTCAGGCATGATGTGCAAACATTCTCTACCTCTCTATACAACTTATCTCCACTTTTTCCTTCCTCCCGCCTCAATCAAAGATCGAATTAAAACAAGGAAACAAACCAACAATCAATCCCTCAGCCTTCAATTTCACAAGCATAGAATGTTCTGTATTGTTTGACCCACTCTGTGCGGAAGGGATTTCCACAAGTTTTCTTAAACTTCGGCATATTTGTTTACTGAATAAACTTAGCACCTGACATTTCCTTCTTCCAGTCACCGAGCTTTTTTCCCGCCAAATCTCTCAAAAGAGCCAATCAAGTAAGAGAATCAAAAGAACGCTGCCGAGGAAACTGATGAATGAGATTTACTTTGGCCAAAACAAAGAATCGCGCCATCCCAGGGGACTCGGGTGACTATCATTTTTGTGAAAAATTTTTATTTGTGGGACGTGGCTACGAAAAGTTAAGGAAATCTTCGACTTTTCTTGGAAGAGAAGGCGAAAGATCGCAGGTTTGAAAAAGGGCCTAAGGGGATGGTATTCTCATCAAAGCCTCGAATTTTAGTGTTATTTAAAAAACGATTTCTCTTGAAGAAAACGATCGATCGAAAATTGCAGCGGCAGAAAGTTCCAAAATTTACCAAACTTTGATGTAAACCAATAAAATCGGTCAAAAGTTGGATAACCGTTGTCAGCTCGAGCGATATTGGGGGAGATGTTTTCCTCGCAGCTTCCCACAGCTTCCGCCATTGACGTGACGTCATGGTGCATTCTGATTGGTCGAAGCCCCAAATGTCAACAAATGCGCTGATTGGTCGAAAACGAAATTCCCCCTTGTTCCCCTGTGGTAAGAGGTTGTCCTATCTGTGCTTTCTGAGCCACTGTGCAGATGGAAAAATCAGATATGTATTGTCCACTTTTGTGACCTTTTTTTTAATTTAGGGACTGTTCATTATTTGAAAAGGGGTTGGTACCGAAGAGAAATGGGTTGGGTAAGAGAAATTTTCTAACATAAAAAGGTTGGGTAAATATTTTTTCATGTAATTTCAAGGTTATGAAAACAAAATTTTCCCACCAATTAATACCAAATGTTTAAAGTGCAAAATTATCAATATCATCATCAACATCATCAACACTATCCATTTCACTTTCAGTGTCTACTTTGTTCATCTTTGTCGTCAATATTTACAGTAATGAATTGATAATTTACATCGTTTGACATTGAAACCATGTTTATAGGTAGCGGTTGGGCAAAATTTTTTCAACCTGAAAATTGTTGGGTAGATGTTTTTGCTGTCACTTTTAGAGTTGGGTAAGAAGATTTTTGGACAAGGAAACATTTCTCTTCAGTACCAACCCCTCTGTAAATAATGAACGGTCCCTAACCAATCAGAATGCTGCTATTATATACCCATATCAGCCTTTCCACACGTCCAAATGACGCAACTGTAATAGATTGGATTAATACTCAAATCAGCATTTTATCTGGCCTAAATATCACATGTAGACAAACTTTATGAGATCAATCTTTCATCGGCTACACATGCAACCTTGTTGGTCCTGGGAAAATGTTTTTGGTAAGGTTGGCATGGCAAAGAGCAGTAGGAGTAGTGAACACGTTTTGATAATCCAGTTGTTCGTATCATGTTGTAAAAACCGGACCGTAGGACCTCTGAGGCCCCTGGGACCCTTCGGTACTAGAGATGAAAAGGAGCCCGCAAGGTTGTATACCACAAACTTCCACTGTTTCAAACCAATGCCGCGCCAGGAATCATGCAGAAAGTTTATACCATTGAGAAGTACTCTTTTGAGTACCCCTCGTCGTACTGTTTTTGAAACTCTCTGCACTATGTCTGGTGTCTTGGCATTGCTTGGCGTTGGTTTGAACAATTGGAAGTTCGTAGGATAAGGAAATCTTACGATACGCAGCCCCTGTTGTTTGACAGCTTCTGCTTCTGCTTCATAATGACCCACTGGTGTCGAGGGTCCATTCCACCTTTGATACTTAAGGGTCCATCTTTGGTACTTAACGACTTAACCCTATTTTTATTGGGGAGAAAATTTGCCCCCTGGTAGATCATCCTCCCCCTGGTAGACTTTTTGTTATAACTCTAAACTCTGCCAGGAGAAAAATTACGACTCATTAAGTTTCATAAAAATACTTTGACAAATGAGGGGGAGGGAGACAATTTTCTGGGACTGACTCCGTCAAAATCGCCAATTCTGGAATATTAATTTTCGTGAAAATCTATCGTAATTTACATGTTTGGATGGAAATTGTGCTCTAAATTAAATTTCATCGCATTTTTCCTGATTTTGGCCGATTTTGCCACTTTTCTTTACCACACAAAGAAAAATGCTGACGCAAGCAATAATGACGGCTATCTTCGGGTTAATTTTTCTATTTTCATAAATTACATGCCTGGGGCTATTATTACACCAAATCTGGTTGCTCTATCTATTACCAGTCAAGAGATAGGTAGGGGCTCCCCCCAACCAAAATAGGACGTGTCAGATAGGTCAACCACTACAGTAAAAACCCGCGTATAAGAACCTAGTGGATTAAGAACCTACAGTCTGAAATTCTCAAATTTTCAATTGTTTTATAAGAACCAATCCATTGTTTTCATTGTTTAAGAGCCCAGGCTGATTTGCCAAACAGTAGGTTCTTATATGCGGGTTTTTACTGTATAGGGTTAAGGGGTCTCATAGGTACTCAGATCTTATGGTCCGGTTTTTACAACATGCCGTTGTTTGCTCCCCGAAACATTTAATCAAGGAAGATCCTTAGGTGGGCCCCATGATGCTTATAATGGCCTTCTAAGCCTTTTAAATTCGACAGAGTATTAAAGGAGATTTCTTTCAACAGATGCTGTCCACATGGACCCTATGGTTTTCAAGGCGCTGAATTAATTAATATGACTATGATATGATACATGGTTTCACATCAGACATCTCACAATTCGCTTGAAATATTATTTTAGTCTTCCATCAAAGTTGTTGGCAGCCTCAAAGATCGACAAACATACAAACTAAAGGTAAGACTCTTGAAAATGTTGAATTTGTCATAATTTGTATTCGTAAAATTCAATGCTGCGTCACGCAAAGAGAGACAAGCGCGATCATGCCCCAGTAATGAACGTAAATCCTTCTTCCAATCCTAAACTTTCGTTTTACAGACTGATTAATTGGCCTATTGTTTCTAGTTTCTTTCAAAATTTGGAACGTTGTTTCAGTTTGGTACACCCTTAGAATTAGATGTTGCATCACACAAAAGTTACGACTAGATACATGCAACATTACTGAAGGCATCCTCAGTTTTGATCCAACCCAAAATCTTAATTTTAAATACTATTCAACTCTCGCTAACGTTTTTATTTTAGTTTTGATAAATCCTTTCAAAATTTGGAAAGTTGTTTCAGTTTTTTGACCACAAAAATACAATGTTGCATCATCCAGAAAGACAAGAATAAGCATGCCCCAGCACTAAAAGTAATGTAAGCATTATTTCAAGGCTGTCAAGCCATTGTATTAAACCGGTCAGCATCTTTGAGGCAAAAAGTCTGAAGTGAAAGTGCTATTTTAAGAGATTGGGGGATCAATTTATCAGGTGATGGCTGAATTTTTCTCTAATGCTAGCCTAGGCCTCAGTGAAACTCTATGCTTTCTCTATGCTCTATGTTTTCTCTTGTTCTATATCGCTTCGTTCCAAAAAGCGAAACGCTCAAGGATTTTTTCAAGAAATTTGGATCTATTCATTTGACTGTGAAGAATAATTTTCTGGTGCTTTTTTGAAGGGGGTTTCTGGAAAGTTCTTAGTCCACGCAAGAGCCAGGGAGATATTCACACGAGAACGCTTCAAATAATGTCGTTCCATTCCAAAAAATGGAGCAAGAAAAAGAGACACGAAAAGTGGAACGATACGCACAGTCGTTCCGTTCCCTTCCATCCCCGTGTGAGCAGGCAATGAAATGCAGAATTGATCCAAAAAAACTGAACGATAACACTTTGCCCTGAGCGCACGTGTGTGTATTGTTGTTGTTGTTGCCAGGAAGAATGGAAAGAACTGAAGCAACAATTGGGGAACGGAGCGATTGCCTTTGTTCACGGGAACATCAATCAGGGAACATTTTTATCATTTGTTTTTTACTCCAGAGACCGTTTATGCTAGTTGGCGCTGTTCATAAACTGAACAATTGAGAACATTTGATATAGGTTTCTAATCCTTCATCAAGTATTAGCCTCACTACACAAGGACCCTCAACTTACGCTCATCTAATTGAAGTGAATTGATGTTGTTGTTGTCGCTCCAGTTGAGGATTGAGATTGAGTTATAGCGTCCATCAGCCTTTCAATAGCGATAACCTACGAACATATAATCAGTCTAATCAAGTATCTTCAAAAATAACCCCTGAACGAAATTGCTGATAACTCTGGAACGAAATGAGCTATTTTAGCGAAATCAATTTTAATATTAAAGTCAGTTTTTTCTATGCAAAATGGGATATAGTATGATGAGATTGATCAATTATTCGTAATTGTACTGCTTGTCAAACGTCTATAGTAGATCGCACGAGAAACCTGTTTTTTACATTCCGTTAAAAATTTACGATACAGTGTGCTAAATTATTCTGCTTACAAACTGTTTTATGCTACTACGGCCGGGTGAGCCAAAACAAGTTTCACGAGCCCGATCATAACCGCCTCTCTGAAATCGGAACCTATTGTGAAACGCTTTGTATCACAGTTTAGTTGAAAGGCTTAGCTAACTTTGGAGATGCTGCATGGTCATTTTAAGCAAAGATTACCATCCGAAAAATCAGATCTAAAGAAAATTTCGAATCCCGGATTCCTCATTTGAGTGAAATAATCGCCATCATTTTGCAGTCAACATTTCATGAAAACTCAACGTAGCGATGGATTTGAAGTCGTCTGGGAAATTTTTTGTTTGCAAGATGATTGACCGTTGTTCCTCATTCAAATTCCGTGCTCCAAAGCAAATTTGGAATTCAGCTTTTTTCAGATCTTCCAAAACATGGACTGGAAAACGAGGGAACAGTCCGAGAAATGAATGAATTTTCACATTTTTGAAGCTGTGTTTTCGGACAGTTGGCATAACGTAAACTGACCAAGCAGCATCTCAAAAAGATAGCTGAGCCTTTCAGCTACATGCTGATACCTTGTTTGTGTTCATAACATTCGCTTTCAGGAAACTATGTGCAATCTAGCTTGTGAAGTCTTTTATGGGTCACCCGGTAGGAGCAAAACTATGTCTACCCCATGGCCGTACGAGAACCTCATTCAAAACTACAATGGAAATGAGGCTTTACAGTGCAAAAGTCTTTGAGCGACAGTACATGCCAAATTAATTGTTCAAGCCGTATCTTTAGACTGGATGAACTCCCCATTAAGAGATATAACTGACAAAGGGGGACCGCGTTGTTATACAGGTGGCCCCTGGCAAGCTCCCAAGCCACTAATACAGCTCGAAACCTTTGATTTACTATTAAAAGATACCATACCAGTGCCTACATAGCATCTTGAGACTGTTCAAGCTAATTAATGTGTCCTAGCACCGCCTAGCACGATACAGTATAGTTATGACTAAATTATGAATATTTATCTAGTTTGTATAACATTAAAGATATGTACTTGATCTTCTGATCAAAATCAAAAAGGTTGCCCAGTCCATCTCATTACCCTTAGCTCTATCAAAGAAAACGTCTTTTGTTATGTTATTGTTACCCAAGACTTCATTGTACTGATAAACAATAAGGTTTTAAATGTTGAAGTATTTTGACTTTTAATCAATTTTATTTCTGACAACTTTAAGCGACATTCACACACAAGGCCACGCCAGGTCGCAGGTGGCCTAAAAACTCTTAAAATGTCAGCCAGAAATCCGTTGTTTTCTTTTCTCTTTGGAAGAGCAAACAACAACATGAATCTTTTGGAAACAGCGATAAAATATGAATATTGAAGTACTTAATTTGATGGTATGTATGTTCCTTAGCTAAGATCCTTGTATGTTAGCAGTAACCAAGGAAAGTTGATGGTAAGTTTTCATAGGTGAAGGTGAAGTTGCGGTTTTTAGCGCCAAGCGCTGGGATAGCAGAAGTAGCTAGGCGCTAATCGAGTCCACGACCCCTTGTCATGATGCTCAAGTGGTGGGGCTCGACCGGGTATCAAAACCTGTCCGCCTGACTGTTTTGGCTGCAAAGTCAGAGGATTACACCACTGCGCCACAACACCCTCATAGTAACTCATTAGTCATAGTAACTCTTAGTAAATCGTGGTAAATCGTATCGTGGTAAATCGTAATAAATCGTAGTAAATCGAAGTGCCTTGTTGAAAATAGTCTCAGAAGTGGGCCAGCTTCAATATTTCGTGCCTAAGGTAGCAACCAGAATATTCATTGCTGCAGTAAGGGTGTGTTTGATAGGTACCAATTCTGAAATCGGTGGACTTAGTAGACTGGGAATTTGTGTTTTTGATAGACTCCAAAATGCTCATATTGGTAGGTTGGTAGGTTTGGAAGACCTTCTTAAAGGGGCTCCGTCGTCAAACAATAAACAAATCCGTAAACTCGCATGTGTCGCCGATTATCCATTGTTCATCCATTGTCTTCTGAAGTTTGTTTGGTGGCTTCACCCAAGCCACCAAAAAGTAACCGTTAAAAATCCACTTATATCCGAGCAATCGTAGAAGATATGAATGTTTGGTTTGTTCCTTAGTGAAGTACAATGATTAATGTCCAAACAGCAACTTTCATTTTGAAAAAAATATGAAAATCCTGTGTGATATCACCTTTCAAAGACCTGCAAAAATCATCGTTTTATTTACATTTTGACGACGGAGCCCCTTTAACCTTATGCTCCAAGAGGCAGAAGGTTTGGCAGAATTCGAAGAGATTCTCATTTTCATTAGCAAACCGCCTGGTGAATCTGAATCCTGACGTTATTTAAAGATTTTTGTATTTGATAGGGAAATATATTTCCGTCTCTGCGAAGTCTAATGTTTTCAAAATTTGATAGGTTTGCAATTACCAACCATACACACTCTAAGTAAGAGAAAGATGGTCTTGGATGTGATCTTTCTTAGAGTTGTGCCAGGTCCACTGGAAGAATGCTGGTCTATTGTTGATCTTTGATAGGGACAATCGAGAAAGGCCCACATGGTAGACTTCGCAGTTTACTAGCTGGAACCGACGTTGTAATTAGTAGCTGTTCGCAAGGGGCGATAAGTCTGGAACATTAGAGGATTTGTAACGAGACATGATCCAAGAGGGCGATTACAGCTTAGAGTAAACTGTGATCAATGCTTGGTTTCAAAACATGAATTTAGACGAATTTTAGTGTGTCTGCCAGAAGAGACCATTGCTAGTGTATTCACTGAGGAAATTTGCCAACGGCAGCTATGGCATTTGTCATTAAATGTCACCTAATGTCTGAACGGCAAGCTAAACATCATACATATATGGGAAGGAGGGCCTGAAGCAACTAGCAAGGACTAAGTGCAGTACTTTTGATTTGGGAGTTAGAATTGTCGTGGATTTCCGCTGTAGAAATTTGACTTGGTAGCGAGTTTTGCTTCTGAAACACTGGTCCATAGACGCTGTTTATGCTGTTCATAGTATTTATCGCCCCTTTTGGATATTTCTATTTGTACTTAGTATTACCTTTGTGGACACAGTTGAAATAGCGTGACTCCATTGTGAGTTTTACTTACTTAAAAGACTGCTTAAGTTGCTTGTTACTCTAGAATCTCGATATCATGATAAACAAAGCTGCAAATCAAGATTCTTGCTTGCACATTTCACTGCCTGCGTCTCTGTTGCTCTTTAAATTATTCATCAATTCAGACTACAAGAGTGTGCTTTACATTTGATAACGGGGGAGGAGTCTCTACATGACGAGGCTCTATATAAGTTGTTGGGAGCAAGGCCAAAAAGGACTGGGAGCACGGGAGCATTTCTATAAAGGTATGAGAACTAGGGAGCAGGGAGCACATAAATCGTTGGGGAAGATGAAAAAGCTGGGAAATCAGGTCGAATATTGAAGGGAGCATGCTTGTTCTGAGATGGGAGCACGAGAGCGAAGAACCTTGTATCAGAGCCTCCCTGGCGTGTGAAAAAGCTGACCGGTCTCGACATTTTTAGGACCTCTGATATTCAATCGTTATACATGAATTGAACTTTGATTGACAGAAAAGGTACTAGAAATTTTTCTTCAATTTTTCTGAATGATTCAAGAGCTCAGATCTGAAACAATCAACATTTAGGAAGACGTTTGAGAGAAGTTTTGATTTGCGAACGCCCATGAAAAACTCACACAACCTGTATCATATCTATATGCACAGTTGCAGAACAATCATTTCGTGTGGTTCACTTCATGAATTAAGAAATGAATGTTGAAAAACATGGCCAGGTTGAGTACCTAATACCAACCAATAAGGATGGCCAATGTGATGATAGTGAACATTTTTCATATTTCAGAATCAAAACCCTCCTTTTAGTCCCAATTATCTCAACTGCCAGTGCGCAAAGAATTACTAGAAAAATTGCAAAATATAAATTTGGTCTTTCTACCTGGAGGGAAAGCTTGTAGTTTATCAAAGTTTCTTTAAATTTCAGGTAAAACGAGGGTGTGTTTACCTTTTTTGGACAAATTTCTCCCAAAATTAGAACACTATATATCTTAAACATTGTCAGAGATTCCAAATATCAAATTTTACAATATGGTGAGATCAGCCTAAGCACCGGTCATTTAAGAACATCTGCTTCAAATATATTCTTCTCGCTCTTCAAATTTGTAATTTCCTCAACACCGTCTGGAGTTAATGTGTTGTTACCCTGCTCAATGTTTAACTGATCCGTATATCTGTTACATGGATGGTCATTGGGGTTATTGGTTAAACGAAGGCAGGATGGCTTGACGATTTTGGCTGCTTCAGTGTAAGTTGGCATGTTTCTTTGTAACTTGAACATTCTTACGATTAATTTTGTACACTTCGATGTTGATAATTTGTTTATGGGTAACTTGAACGACTAAATAGACATCTGGCAACATTTAGAATTCCAAATGCTATAATGTAGATGTTAAAATTGCTTGTTTCAGAGCAAAGGAAAAAACGAGCGACTTTGTGCGTCAATGAAGCGAAAAATTTGGAATCCTTTCATCGTTTGGTAGTTTTGAGGATCTGCTAACTAGATGTAGCCATCAAGTCTAAGAATAGAACAAAACAAGGTCACGTGCCCCCTTTGTTCCTATTGTTTTCATCTGTGGAGATTTACTTTGATCTGGAGTCCCATAATTCCAGATAGCGCGAACTCCTTGGTAAAAGAATATCTTTTTATTTTTCATGAGCACATATCGAAAGAGGAAGAATATATCTAAACTTCTGCCTCATTTTATTTTATTTGCTTGGTCAGAAGCTTGGCAGTAAGTGTTTTGATTACACCTAAAAGTACGAGAATTGAATCCCCTCCCAATTGGCTTCTGCACCAAATGAATAAAATGCCCGAGGCAGGTATTTAGATTTATCCTTTTTCTTTCGATATGTGTTCATGTTTGCTCTTAAAAACCATTTCTGGAATGCACAACGAGCAATCTAGCTACCTTGGTTTCAGGGCAACGTGTGCGGCTTGCTTTGCTTTTGTTTATGACTTGACCAACCGAGTATGGAATTCAATTTGTCTGCAATCCTGCAATCACAAATCGCTTTGTATGTAGGTGTCAATAAAAAGTAGCGGATCCTATTGCAACATTATCTGTCCCTGTTGTTCGTACATGCAAAATGCTGTAAACGCAATGTCCTTCTGAAAACATTGATTTTACCTACCACTGACGACTACATGCACCCCCGTCAGGGAGACCATCCTGGGATTTAAAAGCTAGTTAACTGCACTTAACAATTTGCAATTAGTAAACTATTCAGATTAGGACCAGCTGCTCTTGTTTAGAAGTTGTCTCGGTAAGGTAAATAGGCTAAATAGAGGACGTGTAAAAGTTTGTTCAGCAATTTACTATCTGCACTGGATGTCTCATAGGAGGGAAAAGTAGTTATGTTTCCGGTCTGTACGCTCGTGAAATTTGCTGAATTCAATGCAGAGAGAGAATAAACAGTTTCATTTCCAATTCAGATTGCACGAAGTAAACATTCCTACCAAAATTTGCTTGTTTAGAAGTTCCCTTCAAGACTAGAAGCGATTCTGCCAAATATTTCGCGTTGCGAAATTTGAGACCGTCAGACCGTCCTTTCCTTTGGCAATCAAAACAATCATGATTGTATTGTATTAGATTTTATCATTGTTTCATTTGAAAGAAATTAGATCCCGCTGACTGAATTTGAAAGAAGTCTTGATTGTTTTGATTGTCAAAGGAACGCAAGACGTGATTCTTTGCGTCCTTAGATACGTATATCGACCAATCAAATCAACTGAAATTCAATCAGTGGCAAAGCAACAAGGGCAGATAATGTTACAATAGGATCTGCTACTTTTGATTGACACCTAAATACAAAGCGATTGGTGATTGCAGACAAAGGGAATTGTATGCCTGGTTGGTCAACTTATAAACAATAACAAAGCAAGCTGTAAAAGTTGCTCTGAAACCTAGGTAGCTAGCTCGCTTGTTGTGCATTCCAGAAATGGTTTTTAAGAGCAAACATGAGCATAAATCCAAAGAAGAAAGATATATCTAAACTTGTGCCTCGGGCATTTTATTTGTTTGGTTCAGAAGCGGATTGGGAGGCGATTCAATTCTCCTATTTTTTGGGTGTAATTAAAGCACTTACTGCTCAGTTTCTGAACCAAACAAATTAAAGGTAGAAGTTTAGATATATCGTTCTTCTTTCGATATATGCTGATATTTGCTCTTAAAAACTATTTCTGGAATGCACAGTGAGAGTGAGCCAGCTAGCTACCTGAGTCTCAGAGCAATTCTTGCAGCTTGCATTGTTTTTGTTTATGACTTGACCAACCAGGCATAGAATTCCCTTCGTCTGCAATCGCTAATTCCTTTGTACTTGGGTGTCAGCAAAAAGTAGTGGATTCTATCGTAACATTATCTGTCCTTGTTTGGCAAAGCATCACGGTAAAATGCTTGCTCGTTTGGTAGGCCTTTAGGGGGAAGATATGAACGAAGAAGACCCAATACCCTAGCAGATTTCTTTTGTTTAGGAAATCAAATCACGAGCGAAATTAAGAAAATTTTGAATCTCTAGAGACTTTACGACGCATTCGAAATTCCAAACTTTTGGCACGAGAAGAAAAGAGCTTTGTGCTCACATTCATAATTGTTGTATGAAAACAAAAAGACTATTTTTCATCAGGTCTCCAGTAATTTAAATTCATTACTTATTGACATATCAGAAAGGGTGTTCCATGAAAAAGTCCTCAATTCTCACTGATCAAATGCTGCTTTTTGGACGACAAAGTTATGGCTGAAGATTTTCCATTTGTCAGAAAACCCAAACTCGTTAATTTGATTTGCAGAAATCTTTAAGAATGGTAGTTGTTTGTGCATCATTGACGTCAAAAGGGGTTGTCTCGTTAATGTTGTTATACTTTATTGGAGTCTGTGATCATACTCGCTAGTAGGGTGGGTGGGTGGTAGCGATTACTACGACTCAAAGTAATAAGTCTAGTCGATATCTTGATTCCAAGTTTTACCTGTGTGTGTTTTTACAGACCTAAATCATTTCATGACGGAACATAAATCATGACCAGAATTGAACATGGAATTTTCGTTGCCATACAAGCCCCTTGCCAGCATTTTCCTAATTTCTAGGTCCTAATGATGAGTAAGTTTGCCAAACAAACTTTTCACATCTAAGTTAGCCTTTGGCTGATACATTAACTCTTCATTTTTGAATATCGGCTGCACACTTTTTATTCCACAGCCCGCCGAACATGTTAACTTTTTTGACTCACCGAATAGACAAGATATAGACCGAGGCAAACTCAGCTTGCTTTAATTTAAATTGTTTGGAGCTAGAAATAGGTTAGCAATCTGGGGTTCGCTGTCGTGGCTGAGCGATAAGCTGTGCAATCTTGATTCGCCGCTGTTTCTCTGAGAAATAGATTACTACCTTCCTATCGCTTGGTTGTGCAACTAGCAGGAACTCTGCAAATTCTGTTCGGGTTTATTTCAAGTTGTTTGTGTCTAGAAATAGATTACTAATCTGGGGTTTGCTGTCGTAGCGGAGCGGCAAGCTGTGCAGACCTTGATTTGAATCCCCAATGAATCCCAACTTGACTAGCAATTAGGATCACAAAAAGATGTGGTGGATTTATCTAAACTGTTGATGACCATATGTTCATAATTCTGTCTTAAATTGAGATCAACAGATAGATTTATTGCATGAATTCTCGTCAAAGGGTAACCAGATCATCAATCAACTCTCTGCCAAGGAAATCTTCTTTTCGAAGGAAATCTTGTTTTTCGAATAAATGATTGAACTGTTTTTCTGGTGGCTACTGGCTGTTGAGTCGTGTGTTGAGTTTGCTATAGTCGATGTATTTTGGATGTCTTTGTTATTCAATTTGCAGAAGATAGATGTATCCGAATGTTGCTTTGGTAGCTCGTGTAAGCATGTATTGAATTATTTTATGCAGAAAAAAAGAGAGGGGGATTTTAATGGGAGTTTATTTTATAACAAGAAGAATTTTGCAGGACGTGCTCTCGTTAGGCAGCTAATAGCTAATTGAACTGTTAACCACTTGACATTTTGAGTGGTGTTCCGCAGGGATCTGTTCTCGGTCCAATTTCGAGCTTCTTTTGATAACGGTATATGTCTCAATAGAGTTTTACTGAAACAATTGTCTGCTAAGTTAAGTGCTATATCGTCGATAGAATTGTTCTGGAAGGAGTTTCCTTTAAATTTACCATAGATGAATTCAATTCGCATATAAAGGTTGTTCAATATAATCATCATTATCATGGTGTTCCACAGGGATCTGTTCTCTGTCTGATATTGAATAGTTTCTTCTGCTGTGATGTTGCAAAGGGATGTTGATGAATTGGTTCCACTGTATCTTAAAGACCCATGGTGAACCATGATTTTCCTTCCTGGTGCCAAAGTCGACTTTCATGTTATCTTAAAGTCATTTTGGCCTAAATTCTTTTTGTCTTGCTTTTCTTTCTGCTCACAAATGATCATGGTTGACTATGGGTCTTTAACCTACCCTGATTTTCTATGAGATGATCTTTCCATTATAATGTAAGCATGTTTGTTTTAATTGATTCCCATATGCATTCATTTACGAACCATTGCAAAGGCTGTTGCAAACTCTGGCAATAAGTAGATAATTGATCAAGAAAGTCTGCATCCACGAGTAAGCTGGGGCACTCGTAGATTTATGTTGCTTGATCAAATTCAGTTCAGATCCAGATTTCTTTCAAAGGGTAATTTTCAATTTGACTGTTTAATAAGGTTCTCCACTCTTCGACAAAATTGAATTATTTTCAAAGAATATTTTGCTTCGATGTAAAAATTCAGCATCTGATTTTTGATTGATGCAGGCAGACATAGTTAGGTTTTTCCATTAAAATTAGGTCGAATGGCTTGGCTGCATATAGATTTCAATGCTTCCAAAGCTCTTTGGTACAGATTTCCTTGCGGGAGTGGGGGGTAGATTGTCTTCATAGCTGAGTTGAAGCTGGTGTAAGCAATTATGATCCTTATATCTTTGCAGGATACAGCACAGATGATAATTAGAATACAAAAGGAGTTAAATTAGACAGCTAAAACTCAATCAGACTTCTCCACGAGATGCCTTGATGTAATTCTGATGATCTTTGTAGGAGGTGATCGTTCTTCTAGATGTTCTTGAAGCTGGTGTAAGCATTTAATTAAAGTCTCCATTGTACTTTTGAATAATAAAGGAATAACGAGGACAAAAATATGCATTATTTAGAAAGGGTAAGCCACAAGGAGTACCGGGATCTTTTATAGCATTTCCAGGCAAGAGTAAAGTTCTTCAGTTGGTGGATGTGAACAGTCCGCAACAACAAGGACAGATTTGGTAAGACAATAGCATGAGTTGCTTTTGATTTACACCGTAATTCAAAGCGATTAGTGATCGCAGACAAAAGAAATTATCTCAACCATGTGATTCAACACAAACAAAGCCGCAAAAATTTCTCTGAAAACAAGGTAGCTAGCTCGCTCGTTGTGCATTCCAGAAATCGTTTCAAAGAGCAAACATGAGCATATATCGAAAGAAGAAGGATGTATCTGCACATCTGCCTCGGGCATTTAATTTGTTTCGTTCAAAAGCCGATTGGGACTTGGGGGTGATTCAATTCTCTGATCTTGTGGGTGTAATTAAAACACTTACTGCTCAGCTTCTGAACCAAAGAAATAAAATGCCCGCGGTAGATGTGTTGATATATCCTTCTTATTTCGATATATGCTCATGTTTTCTCTTTAAAACAATTTCTCGAACGCACAACCAGCGAGCTAGCTACCTGGGTTTCAGAGAAACTTTTGCAGCGTAGTTTGTTTTGGATTACTGGTTGAGGGAATTTCCTTTATGTGCAATCGATAATCGCTTTGAATTCAGGTGTCAACAAAAGCAATTCATGCTATTGTATTACAAAATGTGTCCTTGTTGTCCGCAACTTAAAAAGTTCTTAAAGATTGTGAAGTTAGAATCCAACGCTTTCCAGCAAGGTCTCTTTTGAAGGAGCTTGCCTCGAGGAGTGTGGGGAACTTCATTCGTTGAAGGGGACAACATACCTACTGAGGGAACGCAATTGATGTACAACAGACTGGGGATCAACATATCCGCAGGAGACTAGCCTTTCAATGATCAGGGAAAGAGTCCAAGTCCTAAACTTACAGAAGATTACTTCAGCAGGAATAATATTTAATGTATATCAAGTTCTTCGACTCCAGCTGAAATAGTGCACTGAGTCAGTCAAATTTTTGAATTTATTATGTCTCGACTTTTGCTTGTATATTTCTTCAATCTAAGTAAAAGGTTTGACCTCATCTTTTGCAATGAACGATATATTCTTCTTAGGCCCTCAAAATACATATCAAGACTTGCTGAGCATGAAATCAAAATGTGTTTCGACCAGGCCTGGTTGCCTACAGTATTTAAGGCCAACGTTTGTCATTCTAAAATATATCTTTCCTAATTTACTGCTCTGAGACAGTCTTTTGGAAATTTTTTCGATTCTTTCTCAAATTCAAAGTTTTCTGCAATCTTTATGATATATTCTTCGAAGGCCTTCAAAATACATTGCAAGAAATTACAATGTTTATCTTGGATTCTGACAGTTTTATGAACAGTCATTGGAAAAAATTTCAGCACTTAAGCAATTATGGACGTTATTTGTGGTGCATCTGGTGAATTTACATAACATCATTGAACGTGTCTTCATGAATCCATTTATTTTCATGTCTATTTTATTAGCTGTCGTTCATTTGTCTTGTTGACAGTCTTATTAGGTGTTATTTTAAAACGCGTTCTAATTATCTTAACACTTCATTAAAATATGAGAAGGAAATGGTTGATTGTTTGAAGGTTTTATAGAAGACCAGAAGAAATTTCATCGTTTTGAATTTCATAGGCCAAGAGCTGAGCACGCGAGGAACATTTTTGCTTTCGATGTCCTTAGACTTGAGACCCTCTCAAAAAGTTGGAACGTTGAACAAAGAAGCAAGTTTTGAGGAGACTTTGTAAATTGTAGTTATATGGCAAATTTAATTTATGAATTTATTGCAGCTATGGTGAATTTATTTCTCTTTTTCTTCACAAAATTTATTTCCCTTTTTCTTCACAAATAGCTGTAAATTATTAGTATTACTTGCAAGTCTTGATCAGCACATAGGTTTTCACATTGGCCTCCTGCGGCCCCCTGTAACAAATAGATTCGCTGAGGATGATGATGATGATGATGATGATGATGATGATGATGATGATGATGATGATGATGATGATGATGATGATGATGATGATGATGATGATGATGATGATGATGATGATGATGATGATGATGATGATGATGATGATGAGGATGATGAGGATGATGATGATGATGATGATGATGATGATGATGATGATGATGATGATGATGATGATGATGATGATGATGATGATGATGATGATGATGATGATGATGATGATGATGATGATGATGATGATGATGATGATGATGATGATGATGATGATGATGATGATGATGATGATGATGATGATGATGATGATGATGATTATGATTGTCCTATCCCTTCGCAGTATGTTTTCGTACGGGAGAGAAATTTTTTTTCTAATTTTTGTTTGCATTTTAGTCAATAAGATCAAGTGTTCTAATTCCAATAAAAGTCAGGCTAAATATTTCCCCATTATAAAATCATTGGAGCCTTACCAAAACATTTAGAACCATACACCTTGTCAAAGTCAAGATTTTAAAGGTATCTTAAATTCTACAGGGTGTCCCAAAAAATTGTGCCCCGTTTGTCTGAAGATTGCGACAAAACGGCAAAGGATTTTCGCCAAATGTTTGCATGATAGTGCTCTTCAGATGTTCAATTAAAGTTTGCCACCATCCTCATAAAAATCCGTTGAAAAATGATGGAGCTATGACCTTCAGGAGACCAAATTTGCCTGATGACTGAAACCAGCGGTCGGCCATTTTGTCTTACTATTTTGCAGCGATAAATAGCTTCATGGATTGAAAATGAAACAGCAGCCTCCAATGTCATAGCTCTCGTGAAAATTCCGATAAGCCTCGGAGAGTTCCACTATTTCTGACCTCACAGAAATTATTTCTTACCTCACGTGAAGATACTTATCACTGCAAAATACTAAGACAAAGTGGCCGACCGCTGGTTTCAGTCATTAGACAAATTTGGTCTTCTGAAGGTCATAGCTCTATCATTTTTCAACGGATTTTTACGGGGATGGTGGCAAACTTTAATTGAACATCTGAAGAGCACAATCATGCAAAAGTTTGGCGAGAATCTTTTGCCGTTTTGTCACAATCTTCAGACAAACGGAGCACAATTTTTTTGGGACACCCTGTAGGTGTATTAGAATATCAAAACAAATTTAAATTTAAACCCTATCAAGAACATTCTCCCTTAAGCAGCCTTCTGATGTTGTTTTTTAATTTGTGATGACTTGAAGGCCCCTTCGTGTGTCTACCAGGCCCGTAGCACCTATTGGGGCCGGTCGGGCCCGGGCCCGGGCCCCCCCAATAATTTCCAGAAGTTGAATTTTTTATTCTTCATAATAACATAGAAAACTGATCATCAGTGACAGGCCCTTGGCACTGAAACGAGTCAAGACCTATCTAAGTTCAACAGGGTTCAACAACAGCAAACTACCGTCTCAACCACCTGATGGTGAAACATGTGCACAACGACAGAGTTGATAAATTCAACCTTGTCAGCATCGTAAACGAATTTGTCATAGATTCCAATGCAAGGAAATTTCACTTTGGAAAGCTCAACCCTTTTGGCATCAGAAGCACTTCGTCAAGAGAGGCGAAAAGTACCCAGACTTCAAGAATCAATAATCATATCTAAACTAACGAGGAGTGGCGTGGTCCTCGAGATCCTCGAAAACCGAAGAGAAAAAAGCTGGGTATAGCTGGGAAAGAATTTTCCAAGAAATGTCAAATCTTCCATTTTAGCATTGGCAAATATGGAATCAGGGGATGCATTCTAAGCCAAAGCAAAGGATGTTTCTTCAAAAACTTTCCTCGTGCTTCAACTCATAAGAAAACTGTCACAACTTCTTTTCTTCAGGACCTCCGATCATAAAATGCCCTTTCAACAATGCACAGATGGGTGTTACCAAAAGAAAAGAGGGCATTGACCGAGCAATTCTCCCGGGGGCTTTGCTTCCGAACCCCCGGAAACTTTACCCCTTCGGTGTGAATTAGTGCCCCTCCAATCTGAAAAACGCTCCTACGGGCCTGGTGTCTACGAAAAAGTTTTGTTTTAGTGTAGGGTTATAAAGTATGCTTGCAAATGTTTGAATTCAGGCCGATTTTAGGCCAGTGCTTTCAAATCAAATCGAAGGGCTACGAGCATTCGAAATGTGCACAAACAGGTATTTTCAGATCTTCCAAGAAAGATTTTAAAGTCGAGGATAAGACTAAGCCTCGAGTCAAACCCATTTTGTACAATTTAATTTCATTCAGTGTTTGCTTTGTTGCAGGTGGAAGGATAAGATCACAGAATGAAAATCACATACAGTCGCAAATGAGAAAAGTCAAGTTTGTACTCACTACAAATTCAGTTACAATAAAAGTTTGCTCATTGTCTGGTTTTTGCATTCAGCTTTCCAGAATTAATTTCAGCTCTGGGATTTGCAAGAGGTGGTTGCTTTTAATTTTTAGGTAAGTTGGATCTTTTCATTGTCATTGAAGTTACCTGGTGTCCAAAAAAGTACTCCAGTTTGAAAAGTCATCAACATTTTATTATAAGGCTGATCTTCAAATTTCTTTTTGTGAAGAAGACCAATGACCAAGTTATTTTTCCGGCTGTTTAATTTTAGAATTCGTTGAAACAAGATGGGCCTTGGAACCAGAAGGACTTTTTTTGCAGCTTCTGTTCTGACCCTTGTAACGCGCATAGTAGCTTTATTGTCTCTTGTACCATACTTTTTTGAAAGTCTTTCTAATCTAAACGGACAGACAGACGCCTTTTTTTGCAACCAAACTCTCATTGCGTTCGTGTTTGTTCGTTTGTTCACAGCTTTACATTGCGTGATTATTGCGTGAAGCCTGGCAAAAAGAGCAAAATTTTTTCCAAATATGCGATGTTTGCTTGTCAAGCAAACTATTTGACTGCTAAAATAATTCCCGAATATTGACCAGACAATCTCACCAAATATTGATTTGGAAGTATTTTGCCTGTGTTGATTCAAACTCAGATCTCGAATATTCATCTAACAATGTTCGCCCAGTTTATCAGCGTTTGCCGCTGTGTTTCTTTGAGCAGGCTAAATTCAGGTTCACTTTGAATCGCTAGTCAGCTTTTTATGCACCTTCAAAATCAAATGCTCTGCTAGACACAACATGAAGTCTTCCCAACTCTAAAAGAATCCATATTCTTCTCTTCGCCCTGATGGGAGATTTTGTTCCCTGAATACTTCTTTCTTCGGGGATTCTCCAGGAAAGAGTCCTTTTTGGCACGTGTGCACAGTTTGAGTTGACACACAAAATGCTTTAATGATCTCCTTCACACTGTTCATTTGCATTTACGATTACACAGTGCTCCAATGCTTTCTATATAAACAGTAGACATCTCACTCTGTGAATTGTGAAGAACATCAAGTGCACAGTGGGTTGTTTTTCTTTGCATGCACAGTAGGTTTCTGACTATACAAGCCTTGAACTCTGTCCAGTGCTCCTTGCTTTGTTTTTCTGTCAATACTCCTTATCAGCCTTTTATTGCGTTAATTTCGTTAGGTCTTTTACCTCTTTCCTTCAACCAATTATTTAAGGTCGTTTTAATTATTTTCTTTGCGAACTTGTTGACTCCCCGCTCGTACTATTCACATCTATTGTCCGAACACCTGTGGCTGATCTTACCTCTGTCCTCACATCTGCCCTCCAATTAGAGAGCAATTGCTCTATTATGGTCCAATGACCGATGAAACCACTATTGTTCCTAAATTCGTTTTTGCGCACTTGCGGCAATACGTTATTTACATCGTGTTTTGAGTGACTGTTCTGCTCATTTCCCGCCAGTGTTGAGATTCTTTCCACATGGGACATGACTGCATGCTTTTGAGGCAGGATTTGTATGTTGGGAATTGCTAGTCGAACGCTGTGTTCTTGCATTGGATGTAGAAGTATTTGGAAATCATTGGTGGTCTTGATTCACGATTTGCAACAATTTGGAAATCTTATGCGCACCATGAGTAGTAAGTTCATTCCTTGATTCCCGGTGATTTCTCTCGTCTTTAATTTTGACGTATTCCGCTCTTTTTATTTTAAATTTTGTAGTATATGATTTTTTAATTTTGTAAGTAATTTTTTTGCAGGGCCAATTGTAAAACAGTATTTATACTGAATTTGTACCCTGGGTAAACAATTTTAAAATGAAATGAAAAATATTGTAGCATTTATAGTATTCGAGGCGTCGTCAAGAACTGCAATCAGGCTAAGTTTATGGAAGTGTGGAAATATTTGAAAGCGTTTGAGAACAATCATCTGTTAGCTGCCTTTGACGTACACGCTCATTTGTAAAAAACTGGTTTATAAGAAACTAGTACAGTACTACTACGATGACCAAAAATTGAATAAACTCTGTAACTACGTTCAAGAACAATTAAGAAACTCTAAAATCTTATTTCTAGAATGAGAGTCGGTAGATTACGGTTCGCACGACATTACATCGCGTTAGAAATTCAAAACTTTTGCCCAAGCAGGAGTCGAACTCGGATAATGGTAGCGCTACACGTTTTTTTTTTATAAGAAACTGGTTTATAAGAAACTAGTACTAAGATGACCAAAAATTTAAGAAACTCTAGTACTACGCTCAAAAACAGTTAAGAAACTCTTAAACTTCAATTTCTGTATAACAAAGATACCTTCATCTTTTTTTAACTTTTAACTGCAAATATTGGTACTTTTTGGCCTGAATGTGCACGGCTTATTCGTGATGACAATGTCAATGTAAAATGGAGGCCCTTTGTAGAGATGAAGCCTCAAATTTGAACAATATTGCAATTTTAGGCCCGAAAAAAATAAGAAACTAATTAAGAAACTTTTACTACTAAAACACCGAAATTTTCATGCGAAATTGAGAAACTTAAAAAAACGTGTAGTTTGGCGCAGTGGTGTAATCCTGTCGCTCTCTTGACGGAATGCTAGAATGGTGGATTCAGGAGTGACCGAAAAGGGAACGGTAAGACGGACTGAAGAGATTGACTTGGGCAATTCTAGTTTTCATGGTCAATATGCCTTGCAAGAACTCCTGCTAGTAATTGCATATTTCGTGATCCGAATCTTTCGGAGCCACCTTTAGCAAATATCTAAAAACTATGATCGTCATATATTCTTAATTTTGAAGGTTCCGACAGATCCTATTTGCGAAAACATCTGTTTTTATTTGCACAAGCATTAAATTAGATTAATTTTCCTGAAAATGGAAAACGATGCTTGCAGTGAGGTTGCAAACGTCTTAACCTAGAAGTAAATAATCTCAGTGGTGAGTTTTCACAGTAAGCTGCCAGCTGGTCAGGTATTCTTTGATGACGTAGAACCTTGTCAAACTTTATTTATTCCCAGGTACACGTCATGAGGTTCTTTCCCCAGACCTCTGACCGCGCTAAAAGACTCGTGCTGGTCGTTATCAATGTGATCAACGTCAACACAACACAGATATGTCAGAGCTCAACGATTTTTTTTAAATTATTTTAAAATCATTTTTGCCAGTCATTTATATGAAGAAAACTTGCTTTTAATGTATAACAGTATAATGCAACGAACGAAGCCGACATAAGAATGCGAAATTCCCTCTAATGAAAGAGATACCTCTAATTTCAAAACTTTTGGTAAATGAGTAAATGAGAAGTACTCAGAGGTAACGCTGAAGGCACATGCTGTAGTGCTGCAGGCCCACATCAGCTGTATAGCTACGTAACAAAAAATGTTGCTTGCTTGGTGGGTAGCTTGCTTGCTTGCTTGGGCTTACATTATAGGTCCAAGACACAAAGATTTGCCCCCTCCCATTTTTCCCTTCTTGACAATTTACAAGATTTTACGAGATTAAATTGAACTTTCAGATTTCTGATTTTGAAACGAATATTTTGCCTCCAATACAGCCTTCTCAACATTCCATAACAGTACGCTTGAAGTAGGTCTGGGTTGCCTACACTACAGACACTCGAGTATTGTGACCTAACATTTTTAATCTCATGGAAACGGTGCAAAGATTGAACAAATATTCGAATTTTTCTAAAAATTTTAAACCTTTCTTTCACAGGTTTTCAAATATTTAGGAATCGTGAAATGTGTTGCAAAGAGGGAATATTTCTTTGATAAAGCAGATTTGAGACGGTAAAAATGTTATTCTGTTTTTTATGTTGTATGTTGTGTTGATCAAATATCTTCAGTAGGTTCTGCCAGAAATGCCGCTACTCTGTGAGAATTCTGGAGATTCCATTTTTAAACAGCACAAGAGTTTTGCAGGCAACTTTATTTTCATTTGCGAGGACTAAAAATCAACAGTATCGAAGAAACGCTTACCTGATAGTTTTTGTGCGATATCGTGAACGATGGGGACTTTTGGCGGGGAGCAGTGACGGCAGCAGTTGTTGCCATTGTTGTTCTATCGTCCGCTGGGGTTGGGGTTGTTCATCATCATCGCCTTTGCTGGCCTGGCATTTAATGTGAAACTGGCTTACGTATTTGTTAGCAGAAAAAGTATTGTGTAGCATTTTGTAATTGCACTGGGTGAGCCAGAAAGAAGTTCCCATTTTCAAAAATTAGTAGCACCACAAGTACTTCATGGATTTGTATGATTCAAATTCTACTTAAAAGCCAAAGGATTGAAGTATTTTTGGGATTTTTCTCGTCTCCTTACGAGCACTGAAAATATAGGTAAATTGAACTTTACCAAAAATGTTTGGTTGCAAAATGACTGAAAAAGGGCCTAAAACACTTGATCAAATCGTTAGGACTCTCCTCACACAGAACAATACGCACGGGCGTTTCACCTCTCTCAAGAGTTAAAAAAGATACAGATTCTGAAACAGATACTAAAGATTTTCAATGCCATAGCAATAAATGTGCAGACGATATCTCTCACCCATGAGAAATTCCATTTTCTCTGTTGTTCTGAGCGAGGAGTCCTTTATAATTTGATCAAGCATTTTAGCCTTTTTCAGTCATTTTGCAACCATCAAGTTTTTGTAAACTTGAATTTACAAATTTTTCCAGTGCTCATAAGAGAGCGAGAAAAACAAAAGAAATACTTCATTCTTTTGGCTGTCAAGCAAATATCGATTCATTCCAATCCATGCATCCAGTACTCTTGATGCTATGAAATTTCAAAAGTGGGAACTTTTTTCTGGTTCACCTGGCATATTTACTCGTAGTTTGGTTGTATGTTTTTCATTTAACGGTCAGAAGGTAGTTATATGATAGTCCTTCTTGTCCTTGTAAAGTTGTAAAGTTGTAGGGAAGACCGGGGTCAATTCTAACACTTTTTGGAAATCAGCCATATCCTCTAAATAATGATTAATTGCGCTCTTGGAGGAAGATGATATTGTAGTTGCAGCTCTTGGAATGAAATAGATCTTAGTTTCAATCACATAGAACGAATTTTCGTGACGCTGTGATAGTTTTGAAATCAGTGGCAAAGTGTTACAATTGCCTTCGGTCTCCCCTTCTTACATTGTGCCTCAAGTAGTTCGTTTATGTAAACCTTTATGTTGAATATATCAAACATTATGGAGATTGCCAAATAGTTGTTGCGCATTCACCATGTTCTCTTCTTGCGAATCAATTTTTATTGTGGTGCGTTTACCATTTACTAGTCCGGTGTTGCTGCTTTTAAAAGAAATTTTCTTGATTCTTTCTCTAGGAAAATCTAATTATGTTCGCAGATACAAACAATTTTATGGAAATGTAGGCTATTTAGTGAGTTGATATATCAACGATAACAACATGTACTGTATTTGAAGATTCGCAAATTCTAACGACATTTCCATTATTATTCCAGGAAAATTCTTCGAGTGAACAATGAAGTACTCTCTTTTGACTCTCATCTTTGGATGTATTTTAGTGCTACTTATTGCTGAAAATTTTGGTAAGTCCTCGTCGTTGACAGAAATCGTTAACTTTTGATTGTTCGAGGAATTAATTCGATTGAGCAGCGTTTATAGTGATGCAGTTATCTTTTGCTAAGTAAACAAATGATTGATGCCGTTCGTTTGGAGCGCAAAAGCTAGCAGCGTCGTTTAATCGTCATCATATTTTCGCATCTTTCTGTCACGACAATCCAAAAACACCGAATATGACGTCATTTCAGGACCGATCTCGAGGCAAAATCAAATCGAGGCATCAAATTTTTGGGCAAGTTTAGGCCCGCTCTTTTAGCTTCAGAAGGTCGCAATGGAAGCTCGTCTGGCAAGCGTATTTGTTGAGAAAAAAGCAAGAGGAACTTGTCTTGCATTTGCTAAGCTGCAAGAAGCAATAATGAAATTCGCAAGCAATTCTTGGCTGCACAGGAGGTCGATAATGCGGGTTAAATTTGGAGGGAAAATGACGGTTGACAGCACAACAAGACAGGAAGAAGAAAGAGAAAGAGAGAGGTCTTCTCTGGTCTGCAACCAACGCAAACACAGAACGGAAACAAAGCAATTGTTGTTCAACAGTGTTGAGTTGTGATCGTCTTCGGAAGTCGAAGAGGTGAAGATGGAATTAGATTGATTCAGCTCTTTTCTTAAATTCCAGAAAACATCATATCATGCATGCAGCCAAAAATTTCAAGTCAATCGAGCAAACTCGTACAACTGAATGGTTGGCCAAAGATTGCCAGATCTTTTTTGCAGACAGTATTTGATTTGTATACAAAAATGAATGCAAGGATTTGGATGAGAAAGCTTCGGATTGGAATTTGACACAGAAGATCTGTGCAATTTCAAGTATAACGAATGAAGAAAAATAGATCCATTGTTTTCAAAATGATAGCCAAGTCATGCATCTTCCATGCACACTCTGGGCCCTCAAATGTTTTAAAAATTAATACAAACTTAAGTGAAGCTGGAGGGTGCCAATACTCCAGCCCAGACTGGAAAGTTTGTATCACGCGAGCAATATCTTGCCCGCGAAGAAACTTGCGCGGTTTTCAGTCTGAGCTGCGCAGTTATCAATAAACAAAAGATCTATTGTTTTAACCTATTGTTCTTAACTGCGGAAACTGCAAAATTTCCGTGAAATCTTACTTAGGCCATCTCAACTTGCGCACGCAAAATACAAACTTTCCAGTCTGGACTCCGGCCACTTGTCGGAGCTGTGGCCGGATTATTCTGGCATGTTTTGTATTCATTTTCTGCTCCGGCCATGATGTGGCCAGGCTCCGGTCATTTCGATCCAAAATGATTGTAAATGCGCAAAGCTTTTGAGTTTTTCTACCGCTTTTCATTTATTTGCAAAAAGTACCTGGCTCATCTTGCTCAAAATTAAAGGTTTAATGTCACTTTCTATGCAAAACTTTGTCAATGAATTTTCAGCTCCGGCGAGTGCTCCGCCACAAACTGGCTCTGGCCAGGCATGGAGTTTTGTTCAACTATATGAGCATGAAAAAAGAAACAAAAAGTGAAAGAAAACAAAAAAGCGAAGCTTCCGTGACCACTGCTCTTCCATTCAGCATCATATTATCATTTCAAATCACCTTCTGCTTCTTTAGAATCCGTTGCATATGGATAGCAAAGTAACTCTAATGGTCACAAGTTTTGGAGAAGTCTCACATTTATTGATCAAAATCGATATACACTGTGCATCTACTTGAGCAGAATCTAGTAAGACGCTTTCTTTGTTTTGGAAGTGGTCAAATTATGGCAATCGTTACAGTGTCTTGTATTTCACAGAAGCTCCTTGGTGATGCTTAACGATAATAAATGCTCTCCTAAAACTTTGAATTGAAAATATTGTTATGTTCTTTCCAGCTGATAGACCCCTGAATTGGAGAAGAATAAACAAGAGACTGAAAGAATTGTCAAAAACTGCAGGAAGCAGATGGAGACTGAAAAATGTAAGTCAATTACCATTTTGTTGTATGATGTTCAGATCACATCATCAAAGTAGTTAGTCAGGATTGGGGAAGAGCTTGCTGAAAAAGTAGGTAAAAAGCTAGTAGTGATCCTAATTTGGGTCTTGTTCACTGTTCACCATTTAATTTTGTCATGTGCAACCAAGCTACATCTTCATATTGCTCCGTTTTTATGTTCAAATTAAAACAAGTACATATTGAAGTGAGGTTGAGCTGACAGCATTACCCCCCTTGCACTTAAATTTGGAGCTGTTTCTCTTACTTCACCCAAAGAAAATTGAAAATTTCCAAAAATCTTCTCAGAGGAAAACATAATTTGTTTAGTATCTTCACAGTGATCAACCTGATAACAGATACAGATTGAAAAATATCCATTGTTGTATGTCCATATTGCTTTGCCTTTGTGAAATTAGTCGTTTGGTCTATGCTGTGTTTTCAAAAACATCCATTTTTGTGGATATCCACTTCCATGGCATTGTGTCACCATACCTAAAGATGCTTGAGTAATGTCACTCTCAGAAGTTGTTTGGGGTAAAAATCAAAGCAACAGCATATCAGATACTATTTAACAGGAGATATCATGTGCCCTTGCTTTTCAATTCATCTTAAGTTTGTTAAAAGCTGAGAGAAAAACAGAGCACATGTTTATCACCTTCAGGCATATATGTAAAATATAACAGAATGTCCAGTGGAAAGGTTTGAAAAAACATATAACTATTTTGGTACTGTTTCCTCTTTGTCATAAGTTAGATAAGAACAAACAATAGAATGGCATGAGTTCTGTCAAAGTTTAGATTGCATACTAAAGTTTGCAAGACCTTTAACAAGTTTCTTGGACTTTTGTGTCCAACTGTTGTATTGTCTTCTCCAGAAGTTATTTTTATTTACTGAATAATCAGAACCTCCATATAACCACATACATGATGCAAAATGAGAATAAGAGATGTGTGGTTTTGAAGCTTTAGAAAGCACTTGTATCAGAGTTGAATAAGGGAAGAGTTCCCCAGGGTTGTGGGTCAAGTCTCTTGCTGTTTTATTTCCAGTATTTGTAAAGAAATAACGAATCCAGAATTAGCAATATACACCTGCTCCATTACATAAGAGCCTTAATGTTGACTGGTTGACCGCAGATCAATGAAAACCATGCCTAAATTTATCTTGAGATAATGGTTAAATGGTAGGAGGATCAATAACGACGATTTTGTGGTATTTCATTCAATATAGAAGTTATTACCTTACCATTCGTGTGTTATCCATCCCTCATTCATGTGCAACGAATGGCATTGTTTTCAGCTTGCCAAAGACAAATGTTGCCTGGGGAACCCATTGTTTGTGGTTACTTCAAATGGTATAATCCAGCTTTAGGTATCATCTTGTTTACTACTCTTCAAGCATTACATAGTGTCAGCCACCTGGCTTTTTTCACGTGCTGAATTGCAATGCACTAAAATCCATCGATACTTAGAAATGCCGGATTTAAAATCTGCGCTCTTTCCTTTCTGTTCACCCCACATTTTAAGCGTCAGAATCCATCATCCACGTGGCTTTTTAATGTGCTGTAATGCGATGCACTGAGTCTATCGATGCTTAAAAATGCTGGGTTTAAAAGTCTGTACATAGTACTTTCTGTTCACACGACATTTTGAGAATTAAAGCTGCATCATTCACCTGGCTTTTTCACGTGCTCATGAAGTACCATACACTAAAATCAGTCGATGCTTAAAGATGCCATCTTTGAAGTCAGCAATTTTTTGCATCGATTCACCTCACATTTCAAGCATTAGAATCATATCATCGACGTGGCTTTTTTCACGTGCCCTATTACGGGGTACTAGAATCCTTCGATGCTTAAATATACCAGCTTTAAAGTCTACCCTCTTTCGCTTCAGTTGACCCCTCATTTTAAGCGTTAGAATCGTATCATCCACCAGGCTTTTTTCACGTGCTCTATTACGGGGCACTAAAATCCTTCGATGCTTAAATATACCAGCTTTAAAGTCTACCCTCTTTCGCTTCAGTTGACCCCTCATTTTAAGCGTTAGAATCGTATCATCCACCAGGCTTTTTTCACGTGCCCTATTACGGGGTACTAGAATCCTTCGATGCTTAAATATACCAGCTTTAAAGTCTACCCTCTTTCGCTTCAGTTGACCCCTCATTTTAAGCGTTAGAATCGTATCATCCACCAGGCTTTTTTCACGTGCCCTATTACGGGGTACTAGAATCCTTCGATGCTTAAATATACCAGCTTTAAAGTCTACCCTCTTTCGCTTCAGTTGACCCCTCATTTTAAGCGTTAGAATCGTATCATCCACCAGGCTTTTTTCACGTGCTCTATTACGGGGCACTAAAATCCTTCCTTGCTTAATAATGCCGGCTTTAAAGTCAGCACTCTTTCGTGTCCGTTCACCTCTCATTTTAAGCGTTAAAATGGTATCATCCGCGTGGTATTCTCGTCATGCCGAATTACGATGCAATAAATTTCCTCGCTGCTTGAAAAATGCCACATTTTCATCCTTGATCCCTAACTTGCAAGTTGTCTTTCAGCACATTCCTTTCTCATCCAGGAAAGACTATTTTGACGTCAGTGTACTGCCTAAGTTTTGTAACCTCCCTTTCCCAGCACGGTTGCTTGAAGACAAGTTCGTTAATTTTCAAAGATACAGATATCTTTATGTACTTAATGCATCGCATTTCTTACTTGCGCAATGGCTTTTACTAAATACATATTTCAAAAGATTTGAGAATATTACATCATACAGTCAGTCGTTCCGTTCAAAGCTTTTTCCAAGCATAGGTTCCAAATCTTTAAAAAGGCCGGTGTAAAATTGAGTGACCTATTTCTTTGAACTGAATGACTTCAAAGAAACTTTAGCTATTTCTCTATAATTCTACCGTTGGACTTCTGTGAAATCTTTAATAGTTTCAGAATTAGAGTGTCTTTCTTCCTTTTCAAGAATTCAAGAAAAATTTTCAAAAAAACTTAAAACCATCGTAATTTCTAAACCGTTTGACGCAACATGAAGTAATTTCGAAGAGAACTATAGTTTATAAACGCCTACAACATGGTATCAAGCAAAAGCCTGTCACTCATCTGGTTTATGATTTAGAAATTTGATGACGTCACATCCTAAAATGAGCTGAAATGTAAAATACGCTATAATTTTGAAAAATATTCAAAATTTCTGGAAAGTCCAACGGTAGAATTATAAATAAGTATCTAAAGTTTCTTTCAAGCCATTCAATCAGAAGAAATAGATCATCGAATTTTACACCCACCTTTTTACGCTGAGTTAAAGATTTGGAACCTATGCTCTTTTTCCACTTTTCCAATTTCGATTTTTTTTAATCACCCCGTATGGTTTTTTCGATTCATGGTGAATATGACAAAAAGTTTCTCCCTTAAAAAATATTTCCTCTTTAATTTTGCGACAGTTTTCGCACCCTCATTAATTGTTAATCTATTTTTTCTGTTATCAGTAGCAAAGTTGATCGTTTTAATCTTTCTAATTTGTTTCAAAAACAACCAGCAGCTATCAACCGTTGTTTATGTCTGCAATTAAGCGGCCTACACCCCTTCAAACAAGACAGAAAACATACAAGAAATCGGGTGAAATTGTTTCAAAATTTATAATGTTTAATATTTCGCATTGTCTTCCT
The DNA here is from genome assembly GCA_039566865.1 of Aurelia coerulea. NCBI lineage: Eukaryota > Metazoa > Cnidaria > Scyphozoa > Semaeostomeae > Ulmaridae > Aurelia > Aurelia coerulea. Next base: position 29,466,496 of record CM076945.1, on the reverse strand, counting down.
GATATTGATAGAAAGATAAGCATGATTTGTGATCATTCATGCATTCCACCGTAATTAATAATAAAATAGGCTGTTGGAGATTTTCACACTGGTATCAGGTACTCGTATAGTTGGTGGGCGAAATTTGATTTTGGAGTTGAAGATAAGTTGTTTTCCAATTAAGAGTAATTAAGGATAAAGTAAGGCCCCGCACCACTTTTTTGCACTTCAGCCTAAAATCTTGTTTAGATCTGTGTTACAGTTCAATTTTTAGGCCGAGTTTCCACTTTCTTATCTTGAAAGTCCTGGAAAAATAGCTTACAACAGAAACTGGTTAGTTATAGATTCATAGTCATATGTATATGTTATCAATGACTGTCAAGGACATCACGATTTTAGGTGAAAATCTGTTAAATGTAAGATATCTTGGTAGCAATTTCTTATGAACCATGTACGAAGTGGAATGCCCTCAGACAATCAGACCAGGAACTAGTGTCGATAAAATACAAGAAACTTTATTTTGTTTGCGAGCCTCGAGAGTTTCTTATAAGTAGGGGGGCTAATTATTTTTCAGTAACCTTAAAGTTTCTTTTAGGTCTTTTCTTAAATGCGGGGCCTTAGTGTGTGTCTTTTTGCCAAAGGTGAAATTTAGGGTAGTTTTTGAAGGCAATTGGAGCCTTGGAAATTATCCCAAACTCAGTAGAATTAGGAGGGCAAATCTAAGGGACTTTGGAGTAAAACTTCTCAAACTAAGACGTGAAAAGGTAGAAATCACAGAGCTTTGATCACTGATGGGGAAATTTTCCTTCACTGCCCCTCTGACAATACGGCTTTGCAATGCTGATCTTGTCTCTGCGCTTTTTCTCGAATTTTGCCATGCTTCTCAAATTTTGCTATGCTTCTCGAAGTTTGCCCTGCTTCTCGAATTTCACCATGCTTCACGAATTTTGCCATGCTTCTAGGATTTTGCTATACTTCTCGAATATAGCAAGGATGGCTCAGTTGCAGCACGCTGGACCACCAATCTGAAGGTTGATGGTTCGAGTCCCCGCCCTGCCGAACCTGCTACGTGGTCGGCTACTCTCTGTAATTCCAAGTTAAATGAATGATGAGGTGTGGGCATATCGAGAGGAGGCACCAGGACATTGCTTTGATCAGCTTAGCTTTTCAGTGCCTTAAAAACTACCTTCGAATGCTACGTACCGGGTCAATTAAATAAGATCTTGAGGTTGACGTGCGGCAATAGTTACAGTTGATAAACATAAATTTCCTTATTGATCAAACTAAAATGCCAGGATTTAATTAGACATAAGCCTTCATGTATCGGGCATAACCCTTTATCAGTAGTGATGAGAAATAGAACGCACAGGGCAGTTAAGCGGAAGTGATCGAAATATCGAAAGATAGAGAACTATATAACGTCTAATAGAATTGGACGCTTCAGGGAAGAGGGTAGTAAAGAGGTCAAGAGGGTAGGTCAGCAAAAAAGGGCCCGACGTTTACTGCTCCCTGAATATATAAGCAATGATACAGTAAAAACCCGCACATAAGAACCTCAGATTTTGAATTCAGCCTGTTTAGGTTCTTATGCAATGAGGCACATCCAGTAATCAGGGTGTAGGTTCTTAACACAGGGAAATATGTGAATCTAAATCTTAGCCAAACTTACTTAAACTCTTGGTCCTATCCATTTCAACCCAAGCTTACCCAGTTTACCTCTGCAGGCCCTGCCTATTACAGTTCTGTAAGTAATGTTTTGGAGTTCACGAAAGAGGTTGATTGCATTTATTTCCCAATGAATGAATTAAACCCTTTTTTAAGAACCTGGTTATGATATCAGGCTGAAATAGTTCTTATCCATTGAGTACAAAATATATGCTTTCAGGCTGTAGGTTCTTAATAAATGAAGGTTCTTATGTGCGGGTTTTTACTGTATTTTGCAATATCTGATTAAATAGCTAACATGTTCAATTTTTTTTTAATTTTTCCTGGCTGGAATCGGTCATTCTTCAGACTTTACAAGTGGAATAAAAAGTCTTCCCCCCGAGTAACTTATTGAGGGGGATTCCATTCTCCCAAGAGGACCAAATGCATGAATGCACGCAAGTATCATTATTGCTAGGAAAGGATACAAAGGGAAACCTTGCTTGTCGTCTTTATTCATTTTTGCAGGTTTTCGAAAGGCTTCTGCAGAAAATCTCCCATAACCACGGGTAGGAATGGCCGGTTAAAACCGGGTAAATTACTGAACCTAATTGGACATATCGGGAATAGAACAAGACAGTTTTTGATATAATTGCTTTGATATTCAGGGAGCAGCATTTTTTCAAACTCTGGGCCTTTTTATTGACTCACCCGGTAGAAATATAGAGAAAAAAAGAATTTTGCCGTTTTCAGAGGATATATTAGAATTCATGTACCCGAAGGAACACGTTCTAGAATACTGAAGGCCCAGTTCTCATAGGTTTACAATTTATCAATTCTCTTCTTCTTAAGCTGTAAAGATCTTGTCCCTGTTACTCCATTCATTTACTGTAATGTAGCGGATTCCTTGCCCGCCCAGGAAAGTCTCCTTTTTCTATTTTGACCATGTTTTGACGATCATTATTAAGTTTCGTTGTCGCCCATAATATCATTACTTATTACAGTCTGCCTCAAAGAAGATATCACATGAAATATGCGCGAATAAAGCAATTAAAGTGTCTTGAATGATTGATTTTGCGTTATCGCAAATCTCAAATGAAATTTTATTTGAGACAGACTTTAATTGATGAAATGTGACAACTTATAAATTAGATAATTTTTTGAGATATGGAATCAGCAAAAAGCAAGTAATTTTAGCTAGCAACGAGGTCCTTTCAGTCCTCCTCTCTCATTCATATATTATCATTTTGATTCGTTTAATGAGGATACCGAACTTTACTGCAGAACGTGCGGAGTCTTTGAATCAGAAAGTGCATTAGCGGCAATAAAATGGCAGGTGTTGATCGCAAGATATCCCTGCAAATAACAAGGACATATAATGTTACAATAGGGTCGGCTACTTTTCGTTGACACCCAAGTACACAGCGGTTAGCGATCTTAGACAAAGAGAATTCTATGCCTGGTTGGTCAAGTCATAAACAAAAACAATGCAAGCCGCAAGAATTTCTCTGAAACCCAGGTAGCTAGCTCACTCGTTGTGCATTACAGAAATTGTTTTTAAGAGCAAATATGAGCATCAATCCAAAGAAGAAGGATATATCTAAACTTCTGCCTCGGACATTTTATTTGTCAGCTTCTGAACCAAACAAATGAAATGCCCGAGGCAGAAGTTTAGATATTTCCTTCTTCTTTGGATAGGCTTATTAAAAACCATTGGTGGAATGCACAGTGCACAACGAACGAGCTAGCTACCTGGGTTTCAGAGCAACTTTTTCGGCTTGATTTGTTTTTGTTAATAAGTTGGCCAACCAGGCATTGAATTCCCTTTGTCAGTAATTGCTAATCGTTTTGTACTAAGGTGTCAACCAAACGTATCTGATCCTATTGTAACATTATGTGTCCTTGTTCCTGCAAATATAAAAGATTCTAAAAGATTCTCAGTTCTCAAGGGTCCAAAAACTCATTTTAATCATTTTGCTACTTTCCGCAGAAAATATGAGCTGCCCGAAAAATTCTTGTGGCTTTTGATTAAATACAGAACATTGGCGTCTAATTAAACCCCTCACATCTTAATTGGTTTTATTTCTCAGATCTTTTCTTGAATTTTGTTGCAATCTCATTCAAAATCATTTTGAAATTGCTTTGTTACTAGCTTTCAATGGCGAAATTGTATCATGGATTAAAATGATCGAGTAACATTTTGAAAACTTAATTTAGCATTTCGACTTCAGATCTCAATTTGAATCATGGCAATTGATCAATTGCCCAATGGACCAGAGCTGAACGTGTAATTCTCGTTCCCACACAAACCCCTTACCAGCTTTCTCCTAATTTCTAGCTCTAAGAGATGTAAATCCTAAACTAATAGAGGAAACATTACATAACCTTCAAGAAAACCATAGTTTATGGAGGTCTACAATATGGTGGCAAGCAGAAATCTGTAGCTTTTGTAGTTTAGGATTTAGAAATTTGATGACGTCATAGCCTCAAATTTAATAAATGCCGCCATATTGAAACTAATCAAGATATCAATAAATTGCCACGGCAGATTTACAGCAAAAAACCTGAAGTTCCTTCCAAGCTATTTATTTCAAAGAAAACGGCAATAGAATTTTACACCGACCTTTTTAAAGATTTGAGCCCTTTTACTAAACAAAATTTTTACACCTAAGTTAGCCTTTGACTGATCTATTAACACTTTAGTTTTGAATATCGGCCATGTACTTTTTATGCCCACCAAACGTGTCAAAATTTTTTCACTCACCCTGCATACCAATTTTAATTGCCGGGTTGGCGAGATTTTTAGTAATTCTCGGCAAATTTGAGATTCTGCTGCTTTCTAAAAGAGCCTCCTTCTTACTAATTTCAAGGGTGTTAAGACACGGATATTTTAATTACGTATTTATTTACCTTGTTTTGATCTTCGTCTTGTTTTCTTGTCTTGTTTTCTACTCCGTTCTGTTTCCTCTCGCTGATGTAAATGCCTCGTGTTATTTGAATATATCTTCCTTGTGTTCCTGTGTCTTAGCGCGCCTTCGTAGGGAGATATATTCAAATAACACGAGGCATTTACATCAGCAAGAGGAAACAGAACAGAGAAGAAAACAAGACAAGAAAACAAGACGAAGATCAAAACAAGGTAAATAAATACGTAATTAAAATATCCGTGTCCTAACTCCCTTGCTAATTTGTGATGTTTTGTGAGGAGGATCGCCAAAATAATAATGGAGGAGAGTGTTCTTTTGGCTGCAGCAGGACACTTGAAGCACTGTAATCGGCTGATTAGATTTTTTATACCGGGTGAGTCAATAAAAAGGCCCGGCATTTGAAAATACGCTGCTCCCTCAATATCAAAGCAATAATATAGAGAACTGCCTTGTTTGTTCCCGATATCTCCAATTAGGCAAAGTAATTTACTCGGCTGTTATCGGTCATTCCTTCCCATCGATATGAGAGATTTTCTACAGAAAGCCTGCAAAAACGAAGGAAAATGACAAACAAAATTCCTCTTTGTTTTCCTTCCTGGCAATAATGACACTCACATGCATTCACGCAGTTTGTCCTCTTGGGTACAGGAAGGAGGACTTTTTCATTCCCTCAGGAGAATAGCAGGTGCTAAAGCGTTCTCAAGTCATTGCTGTAAGGTAAGCACATTAGGGCAACTTGCTCATGATTTTAGCGCGTTTTTCAAGGTTTCTCGAAGGGACATTTCTTTGGAAAACCCTTTGTAAAATCTTAACGAAGTGACCGATTTCAGCCAGGAAAAATTCTAAAAGCTATTAAACATGTTAGCTATTCAACTAGATATTGCAAAATATTGTTGCTTACATATTCAGGGAGCAATAGCCTTTCAAACGCTGGGTCTTTTTGTACTCACCCGGTACATGTTAAAGTACGTAAGTCCCGAAGCTAAAAACGTCTTAAAGAGTTTCTGGATGCTAGATTGTTCTGAACTTTGAACAAATAATTATCTTACAATTTTTTTGGTGATACCGTTTTTTCAAAATGAATTTCTTTGAAAGTGTACCTACTACTACTAAGACGTCACACGCAGTTAATACTGCACAACGCGTCTCACGATGCCACGCCAGTTCTTTCTATCTTGTGTCAGTTCAGACAATCTATTCAATGTTTGTGCTTCTTTTGAAAGATCCAGTTTAATTCCAATGCTGGCCAAATCTTGCCTTACTGTCTGCATCCAGGTCGTCTTTGGTCTTCCTTGTGGCCGTTTCACTTTCCTGAGATATTCTTTAAGGGCTTTCCTTGCTGGTGTTTCTGGATGCAAGCGCATGAGATGTCCTAGCCATGTTAGTCTCCTTTCTCTTATTATTTCACTCCATGGTTCACATTTGAAAGTACCACCAATGAATAATGTGGTACTTGTTGCAAGGCGAGAATACATTTTACTGCAGAACAGTCTTCGACATTTTTTTAATCACCGTCTGAACGGTTACAGTAACCTTAATACTGCACAACGCGTTTGCCACGCCAGTTCTTTCTATCTTGTGTCAGTTCAGACAATCTATTCAATGTTTGTGCTTCTTTTGAAAGATCCAGTTTAATTCGCTGGCCAAATCTTGCCTTACTGTTGCATCCAGGTCGTCTTTGGTCTTCCTTGTGGCCGTTTCACTTTCCTGAGATATTCTTTAAGGGCTTTCCTTGCTGGTGTTTCTGGATGCAAGCGCATGAGATGTCCTAGCCATGTTAGTCTCCTTTCTCTTATTATTTCACTCCATGGTTCACATTTGAAAGTACCACCAATGAATAATGTGGTACTTGTTGCAAGGCGAGAATACATTTTACTGCAGAACAGTCTTCGACATTTTTTATTTTGAACGTTTGACAGAAATCAGTCAGGATCGATGGTTCCTTTTTAGCCCGTAAGGCCTCCCTTGATAACAGATTATTATTCTGATAATTTTTGTTGAGTCATTTCGTTGATTTATGTCAGATTTGGTACAGTCTAACTCCCCCCCCCCCCCCCCCCCCCCCCCCATTTCATGCTGGCCAGACGTTTAGCGCCAGAGAGGCATTTATCTGTCCGGTTTGAATAGCGTCCCACCGGCGACAACGTGATCATTTATCCGTCCGGTTTGAATAGCGTCCCACCGGCGACAACGTGATCAACACCCCTCCTTAAAGAGCACGCCACGCATGTTCGTGATTATATCGAAGCAGCAGCTCCTCGCAAAACACGTTTTGTACATTGAGAATTCCAGATAACGATTGAATAAGCGTGACAGGAGCGTAACACAGTCTTGTGCTGATCTGACCTGGCCAGTACCCACCTGCATTTGCTAGTGTTCGATAGCAATCCCGGGGGTTGCTTGACTTCACTCTAAAGCTCCGGTCAATGGGTGTCAACATATCACTGACTGCTATGGGCGAGGCTATGGCCATATCACTCCAAAAATAGCGGGAGATTTTGGGATTTTGAAAATCTCTCTGATTTTTCAAAGATTTTTATTATTTTCTCAGAGATTTTTTAACCTTTTTTTAAGGATTGATAACACTTTTGAGATTTTTAGGTTGTTTGATATTTTCAATATTTTCAAAGGTTTTAAAGATTTTCAAAGATTCTCGAGAATTTTCAAGATTTTTCACAATTTTACAAGATTTTGGGGGATTTAAACGAGTTTTGAAGATTTTCAAAGAACTGTCGAATGATTTTTGAGAATGTGCTTCATTTGTTGGGTGAGTTTTTTGGATTTTTATTCAGATTTTCTATGATTTCTAAGATTTGCTTTGGGATGTCTAAGATTTTGTGAAGATTTTTGAGATTTTGAATATCTTTCGAGATTTTTTGTGATTTTTGAAGATTTTTTAGGATTTTTTACAAAAATGTTCCAACATTTTTGGGGTGATTTGCCATTCGACTGACTGAACATCGCCCACTGTTGATGTTCAATTGTTCAGTGAAATGTTCGCACCGTGTGACAACTTTGTTCAGTAAAGCTCCGGTCATTCGTACATACTTCATACGGTGCCAATAGTTCACCGAACATCACCAAACATTGATGTTCAGTGTAATGTTTGACCATCTTTTTCAGTGATCTGACTTTAATTTTGTTTTACCGCAGTCTCCCAGCCAAGCTGCTTCAAAATCAATAGATTTCCTGTAAAATTGATACCCTGCCCCTCCATGTGTGTTGCAAGCACTGATCAGTGGTTGCAAGTGACATGCCCAGTACCCAAATTGTCCATAAATTTGTGCACCCCCCTGGACAGCAGTTAGATCAAAGACAAACCTCTTTCACGTATCATTGTGTTGACCTCGTTTTAATCTTCGTCTCTCATAAGGCCGACTGGCTTGCTTTTAGTATGACATTCGTCTTATCACGAAAGGGGAATCGCGGCCACAATGGCTACTATTCACATCCGACCTTGTGCGTAAAAAGTTTTCGGTCAGATCTGTAATCTTTTTGACGCCTTTGAATAATCACTGCAAATGTGCTCAACCTGAAGCTTCGGTCTATTTTCTTAGGCCTGTCGCACATGGCTTGTTATATCATCCATGGAATGATAATAAAATCAGTTATAGCATAGTCAATGGTTATAAAATAGAATAAGTTTCTCGTTGTGTGTGCCCTCTTGTTAGGCTAACTACTTCAGCCCAATTTTCTCTTCCTTCATTGCATACGCTGCAAGTGGTTATAGCGTCCATCAGTCAATCAATAGCGATAACTACGAACATGTAATCAGTCTACCGTCCTGTTTATTGACCAAGCCAAAATTTTTTGCACTGCCTCGTTTGCTTTTTTTAAATATTTCTAGATACTAAATCAGCAGCACAAGAATTAAACTCGATTCTCATTTTTTTGTTAGGGAGGGATAGAACCACTGCCCCTGCTTTGGAGATCATCGTGAACACCAGCCAGTTTGATCATAACCTTCAGATTTTGATATGTTTTCGGTGGACAGGCCGAGGGGCCTACCAGCGACGGAATCTCGTGCACGTTTTATGGAAATCCTTTTGCTTTCTTGAGAAGTCCCTGAAATTCTTTAGAAATCTCTTTGTTCTCGAAGAAACTTCATATGGTTTTGGAAGAAGGTGATCTTCGATGGGATAAGGCCTTGAATTTGATGTTGTAACTACGCTGTTTTTTGCGTCATGCTACGATTTGCGGCTAGCGATCGCCTTATGTCGTTGACAATATGGGCGTTTTGTACTACCTCTTGTTTGAAATCGTACAATCCCGTTGCTTACTCTTGATCAAAATATTGTTACTTGAAATTATGCCTAAGAGGCTTCAGGACGAGAGAGGAAAGTTTGCTTCAAAGATTTTAGGCAAATGTTAAACATTTCTTGTTACTCACCAGAGGTTCAGAGCACAGGCAAACATCAAAATTTATCATGTAAAATGTTATTACTCTTTTCTCAATCCCGTCCCCAGAGAGTGAGTTTGTTCCTCTACCGCCTTTGATTGGCTACTGGAAAACAATAACAACATAAATTTTTCCTCAAAAACTTCCTAATCATTCGAATAACAACAATGTAATCTTGTCACAAAGCAACAGCCATTACAAGTTTGCTTTCTTGTTTGAAATCGAGGTCGCATAATTAGCGTTGCCTAGCAAACTGCAAATCCATAATGGCTGCTAATCTGTCCTTATTTCGTCATAGCACCCTGGAAACGAGGTTGAGTTGCAATAATTCCAATAACCACTTTCAAAATGACATTTATCGAGGCTTTGCTTTATCTATATGATACCCAAAATGCGACCTTGTGATCTTAAAGTGTACAAGCGGTAGGCAGATTGGCGCATATGGATATAAGGAATCTATTTTCGACTTGTTAGATGGAAAAGTTGAATCAAGGTACCACTTTCAAAATGACAGTTATCGAGGCTTTGTTTTATCTGCACAATACCCAAAATGCGACCTTGTGATCTTAAAGTGTACAGGCGGTAGGGAGATTGACGCATATGGATATAAGGAATCTATTTTCGACTTGTTAAAGGGAAAAAGTTGAATCCAAAATAGTAATTCGCACGTGCCAATTCAAGGTGAATAAACAGGTTAAGCAAGATTTGTTTTCTTTACTGTGTACCTGATACCTGTCATCAAAACAACTGCACGCGAATAAACAACTGGTTTTGCAGGTTTGTTTTTGCTCTTTGAGGAAAATATAAAAGCAATGGAAACATTTTGTAGAAAGAATTTGAAGGGGTATGTCGTCAGGACATGATAATTTGGCAATCCCGGACTGGTTCTTGTTTTCTTTTTCATTGGCCATCTCCGAAAAAGTGGTTTTCGTTGCGGAGCAAAATAAGGATGGTGCTGTGGCGCAATGGTGTAATCCTCTGACTTTGCAGCAAGAACAGTTAGGCGGACAGGGTTCGATGCCCGGTAGAGCCCCATCACTTGAGCGGCACGAGAAGGGGTCGTGGGCTCGATTAGGTCTGCTCTACTTCCGCGATCCCAGCGCTTGGCGCTGAAAACGCACTTTCACCTTTACCAGCATGGACGTAATATTTCTAGCCCCCACCTTTCGGTTTTCCAGTGCTGGTATACATGTTTTAAAAATACGACAATTGCGAAAACTTGAGAATTGTAACATTTCTCAACTTGCTTCGTCAAAAATTGGGTACTGTGAATGATCTTCTAGAACTATTGTAGCGACAGCAAGTTAGATGGGCCACCAAAGTTGTTTCAATATTTTTGATTGTTGAAAGCTTTAATCAAGGGTATGTTTCTTCGTTTCTGCTTGTAAGAAAATATTTGAACACAGTTAAAATGTCATATTATCACATGCAATTAATAAACGGACAGGGAGGAGCATTTCCCGCCTTCTCTTGTACCTACAACGAATCTATTTGCAATCTGCTGCCATGTTCTATCCAAAAGAGGTTTTGCTATCTATGTTCTCGTAGCAGGGATGGCTCAGTGGTAGCACTATGGCCTATCAATCTGAAAGTTGGTGTTTTGTGCCCCTGCCCCACCGAACCTGCTTTGTTGAGTGAGGAAAGTCGCCCACCCTCTGTAATTGCAGGCTAAAGGAATCACGAGGTGTGGTCACATCGAGAGGAAGGACCAGGACTCTGCTCCGATAAGGTCAGCTTCTCAGCGTGCTAAAACTACCTTCGGATGCTAGGAAGAAACAAACGAACTCCTCTCACTCCTTTTCGAGTGTTGATTTTGAGTTAGAAGATTGAATCATGTTCAAAGGTGACAGGTGGTGCAAAGAAGCAACATGACCTGTCTCAGAAATTCCATCCTGAAAAAAGCGATCAATTAGGCTAAGAAAACGCAAAGCAGTCTGTATGTGATTAGCAGGGAAGTGGAGATCTCTTCGTAATACATGCCCATATGATTTTTATTAAGATCAAAGCGTGGATCAAAGTGGGTTTGCGAAATAGGAATGACCAGTCCTTTCGGTGCAGGTCAACGGCATGAAAGTCTCAAAGATTCAGATTATGAATACAATTTATTCCCACGATAAGAATTGTTTTAAAAACGATATGGTTTAACGCAAAATTAACAGTATTGCTTGAAAAACGTTTCAATTAGGCCATTTCTTATTTGTGGTCTCTTTTCTTTTGAAATATTGTAAGTTATAAAGCCATTAGAAGTCGTTTGATAATCTGTATCATAAAAATTGTTATATGAGTTTTTGTATCATAGAAAATAAATTGCATCTGAACCATATAATGTGTACCAAATCGTGTCATTCTTAGCTGCTTATGCATGACTGAAATTCGGCTGAAATGAAAAAAGGTTCCACAGTAACTGTTTCTTTGCATTGAGACTTCATCGTCCAATTTTCTGTGGCAAGGCCATTTTCACTATGATTTCCAACAGGCAGAAAAAGGGTGACAATTAGAAAGGGACCATACCATCTTATTTTAACTGGGACTTTTTAAAGAAAAGAGCTTACCTGTAAACCAAAATTGATGATCAAAGTGTCAGCATTACTACTGGCAATGCATAAATGCAGATTTCAGAATTTTATCACGTTGTATCATTTGGCTAAAGTCAGTAAAAGTCGGGACATTTTGCAGGCCTTTCGGTACCCTGGGTACCAGACTCTGTTAGAGAGGCTGGTACCCAGGGTAGCCTTTCGGTTGTAAAGGCTGTCTCACTGCAAAATAGATCGACAGAATAGACCAATTATTTGAAGCTTCTTTTCATTTGTTTCAATAACCGTAAAGAGTGAACTTGATCAAGAGGTTCAAGACGTCACTGCTCATTTTACATGGGTAAACTTCTTGCTGAAAATTTTTGCCACCCAAGTAGATGTATCCCCATCACGTAAAAGGCAAAAGTGATTTGGTCTCTATCTTCACTGGGTCAAAATGATCTTAGAATTTGTAACGAAAAGAATTATTTAAATCAGGAGCCATTTGGTTTTATTGCTAGTTTGTCAGTAACGATTAGTAACAATACAAAGCACCATTCAGAGTTCATAGGATTTTGCAAATTTTTCATACTTCATACTGTTGAGGGGAAACCTACAATTATTACAAAAGAACCTGTAGAATTATTCAGTAGCTGATTTGCCCCAATGTGAAGGTATTTTTCGCTGACTATTTGCCCTTGCACGTTTCCATTTTGAAGGGATAGGGGTTAGAAGGAGTGGATGGGTTGTCTGTCTTTGGGTGAGATTGATAAGGGATAGATTGTCGTTGAGTCACAAATTTACTTGGGATTTAAAAACATCTTTATAGTGGTTGGGCTATCTGACACGTCCTAACCAGATTTGGTGTACTAATAGCGCCAGGCATGTACTTTATGAAAATATAAAAACTAACCTAAAATTGGCCATCATTATTGCTTGCGTCAGCATTTTTCAAGAAAAATGGCAAAATCTGTCAAAATCAGGAAAAATGCAATGAAATTTAATTTGGAGCACAATTTCCATCCAAACATAAAAATAATGATAGACTACATCAAATAACACTGCTCTGCAAAAGGAATTTGCACAATATTGCAATTTTACTTCCTCTTTTGCGAAAATTTAGATTCGAAAATTTGCGATTTCGACAGGGTCAGTCCCGAAAATTGTCTCCCTACCCCTCATTTGTCAAAATATTTGAATGAAACTTTATAAGTACTTGCAGCATAAGTAGCAGCGAAACGTCAAAAAGTTTCAGGGCCATAACCTTTCTCCTGGCAGAGTCATAACAAAGAGTCCACAAATGGGGCAAATTTGCCTCCCCCACCAAAATAAGGATAACGCTTTATGATATGGTATACTGGGGTAAAATGGGATAGGCAATAAATGTCAATAACTTTTGTAATAATCTTCATAAACAGATTTTCTCCAGCTTTATCTGCTAGAGCTACCCTCCATGAAGCATTGAATGTTGATTGAAAAGATCATGATCTGCCGTTGTTTTGCAAGCAACATTCCCATTTTACCCCAGCGTACCAATTTTACCCATTTTCCATCCTTTAGTTTCGCCTTTATAGCCACACCTACCCAATTTCCCCCTTAGACCCTTGCTATTGACCGAAATATGCAAAATTCGTGTGCAATTAGACACAGTCAAAACTCGTTGCAGTGTCATGTTTTTTATTTCTCTGACAACGGCAATTAAATAATTAATCACGAGAATTAGTCAGACAATTGAAACAAAATACATTCAAGGTTTTTGGGGGTTTAAATGGAATCCCTCAAAACCCCTAGATATATAATCAAACGATAACGTCACAAATGAGCGGCCTAGACAATGTTTGTTGACATTTTGTGTGGCCGATCAGTGTTGACTAGGCCTGGGAAAAGTTTTCATGTACGGCGAAACACAGAACTCACCCCCAAAGATATCATTCATATCTCACAGGTCGGTTGCATTAAAATAGATACAGTTGATTGTTTGTTTGGAAAACGATGGTATGAAACTGAAAAGACGCCTTAAAGTTGTCTTTATTATTCCTTTCTAATTGTAACCGCCGTCTGTTGTGGGATATTTATGGTTCTCAAATATAGAATAAAATTGATAGTGTGATAAGAAAGTTATATTGGTTATCATTGTCATTAATGTTGAATGAATTTGAAATACTTTTTTCTCAGACGTGCGCATTCGGCCTGTCTTTTGAGCGGCTTTTGAGGTACAGATACTGCAAGGCAATAGGCCGAAAGCATTGTACTTTCACCTAGTGGCACAGCCACGGGGAAAATGGGCGGTCCGGACCCCCCCCCACTTTTCCAAAAGTTGGTTCCTGAGATTTGCACAAAAATGCAATTAACTTTGTCTCGGTTTGTCTCTTAGTAGCGGTTAAACGATCTAATAAATGTTCTTACCAATCTACTGTGAATTTAGCTAAAAGGGCGCTGGCTGCGTTTTCCAAAAGTTGAAGGGTGTGGTCACACAAATTTCCATGAGCAAGACACAAAAACCCCTCACTTGTAAAGTGCTGGCTCCGTGGCAGCTTTCGCCATTAAAATATGGGAGGTTGAGGAACATCTTACTGTTTACTTCAAAAAACTTTTTGCCAGTTTACATGGACGGCTTCCCCCCAGCTTTCATGATGATTTTGTCATGCTCATCCAAATATGCCCCTTCTCCTCCCCTCTTCTCCCTAGTTTTTGAAAGAAACTCTCTATCCCTCTTCTCTCTGTTGACATTCTTGTACTTTTTTACTCACTTGACTCTCACGTGAAATTGACATCTTTGATTCCCCAGGGAAGAGAAAAAGTGATGTTGATGTCTCCTTTGAATACGCTTGGGAGAACATTGGTGTGTCTGCGTTTTGTAACGAGCAATAATAATTGCTACATACTTGCGGTCACAGTCTAGCCAATCACATATCAGTTTTCCTGTTGACCTCGATAAGTTACCCAAATATGGTGCGGCACGTGTTACAGCCTTTTGTCTTTTCACAGCTAGATTCATCAAATGCTTATATATGCTTAGATTCCCTTTAACCGCGTATCAACGGCGTATCTTTTTTTTACCCTCTTGAAACAAGCTAGATTATACATTTTCAGTCCCTTAGACAAATATAATATCACAATTAGAACAGCAGTTGCCCTACCCCAGCTTTCTAAAGAGCCTGTGAGATATTTTAGAATCAACCTATCATCAGTTCATTAAAAGTCGACCTCAAAATGTCGAATTACACCGTGGCAGCTTGCATAATGTTTGATTTACTAAGACATCTTTGTAACTTAAGGCCAAAACGTTTTGGCCTTAGCTTACTTGCGGCATTGCCTTAGAGAGATTGAATTGCGTATGAGACCATAATACAGCTGGCCTGCCATTTGTTCACTCAAAATAAATGAATTAAATTGCTACATTTCTTCTGTGTGGAATTTTTGATCGCTTTGACCTCATTGTTTTACGATTAATTTCGTATGATTGAGGATTGTGAGTACACCTGCCCGACACACGATAAGATCGTTAATGCCGAATTATTTCCCGTATGCGCCATTGGGAAATACTCAATTATTCCTTATCCAGCTTCAAGGGGGTCATCGCTGTTTATTTATCATACACTGCACCCTATGCCAAAGCTGATTTGTAGACCTTTCATAGCTGCTTACGATTTAACGACATTTGTAAGAACTTAAGAGTATTAAGATGAGTCTCTTTGCTTGCTTTTTATTGGCTCTTAACAATGAATTGCTGCTTTCAGAAAATCTTCTCCAAGGGACGCATCTCGATTGTGAGGACAGTCTCTCAGAAGCTCTCAGAAGGGTTCACTTGTTAGAGATGGAAAGGCACTTTCAACTTTGAAAAAAAGCTCAGGAAAAAGGGGTTGAAATCGAGCGTTTTCGAAACTTGGAGAGACACGGTGCCCCTGTACCCCCATGTCCAAATCCTCTGACTTCGCAGCCAGAACAGTCAGGTGGACAGGGTTCGATCCCAGGTAGAGCCCCCTTGCGCGTCATGACAAGGGGTCGCGGACTCATATAGGTCTTTTCTACTTCCACGATCCTTAGCGCTTGGCGTCCACCTTAAGTTTTTTATGCATCATTTAATAACTTACAATACATATTACTTCTAACACTACTTACAAAATACTATACCCTACTACTAGAACAATGCCATTTGGAAGGAAAAACTACGTCTACTTCTTGGCAACCTTCAGTTCTTACTCTCTAGTAACTAGATGCCTCTGACGTGTTAAATTTTACGTTCTGAGTTCTGGTAAGAATTTTAGCCTGCCTCAAGTGTATGAAATAGGACTCTCGTTGGAATAAGGCTTCTTATCATTAGATCATGATAGCCCTTTCCCCTCGGGGGGATAACTTAATAGGTTTGAGGTACGGGGACATGCCATTATTTAGGGGTACCTCTTTTCTGAAAAGTGCGGAATTATGGGTATCATTTTCAGAAGTATGTGCGGAATTATGGGTACCATTGGAAGAAAAAGGCGGAATTATGGGTACCAATCTGAAGAAATATTGCAGAATTATTAGGAGGCAAGTTTAATGGAGTTAACGTTAACAAACTGATTGTTCAGTCAGAACTGAAAACTCTTTGGACTAAGAAATGTTACTATTCAAACATATACTAGATGTTACCCTCTTTACCCCATTAACTAAGGTGAAGTTGCAGTTTTTGCCTCGTTCTTTGCCTTGCAGAATTATAGGCCAAGTTTTCATCATGTTTGCGGAATTATGGGTCACATTTTTTCAGAAATGTGCGGATTTGTGGGTCCAAATTTTGAACCAAAATGGCATTTCCCCATCCAAAACTAGGCTTATTTACCCCCCCCCCCTGAGTCTTTTTTTTCTTTTTTGTAGTTACGTGTAGTATTAGCAATTATTTTTATCTCTAGTAGTTACGTGCAGTGGTATGTTCGTATTTCCTGTTTTATGTTGCCATGAGGTAGCCGTAGTTTTCGCTCCAATTGGTATTGTATTAGTAGTAGGGTATGGTATTTTGTAAGTAATGTTGAAAGTAATATGTATTGTAAGTTATTAAATGATGTATACAAAAAAAGTCTTTCCTGGTGAATAGAGTTTCGAATATACATACCCATTTTGAAGTGGAATGTGGATTCTTGAAAAGTAGGCCCAGTTTGAAGTCCTAATGCATCCTCGCTGTGGCGTGGCTGTCAAACCTGAATTGACTGCATTGCATTGCTTTTGCAGTTTGCCTTCGAAATCATGGCAGATGATCTGCCATTTGAAAGAAAGCTCGTGTGGACTATTTTCATAGAGAGAGAATGTGTGTCACGATTGTATGAGAGATCAGGCTCACCGAAAACTAGAAATCGAAAATTGCAGGGGCCTAATTTCAGGCTAAGAGACAGTGCTGTCAGATCTCAAATTGACCTTCTCCGTGCCAATGCTACTGTTCCTGCTTTTTCAAGAACGTTTGTGGTGGATCTTCTATCAATTTTCTTAATCAACCCCTTTGCGATTATATTCTCTATATTCTCGACTGCATTCCGCAGTTTTCTCCGCCAGATATTTTGTTTGCGTATACTCCAACATCCAAGAAAGAGCAAGGGTTCTATAATTCAAGGAATTTCTATCTGCATTCGGCGAACCTCAGAATCCAGACCGGGTTGCAGCAAATTTCAAGGGGCATTAGACCTTTCAGATGTCTGGCAATAGAGTCTGGATCGAGCGATATTTTTGTTCATTTTCATTCAAAAGGTTCGTTTCGATTGAGCGGCTTTAGAGCTTCTATCACTGTTGTGCACCGACGAGAGTTGGTCAGATTTCTATACCATGTATAAAAAATATCGCTTAATCCAAACTTAACTCTATAGCACCCTACTGTCGACCGTTTTATTTCATACCTCAGTCGAGCACCTTCCAACGAACTTACAATTCCACAAGATCACGAGCTCTAATAATGACGACGCAATAGCCGCCCTCGCATCATATCTCATTCAAATTGACTATATCAGGGAACTCTAGCCAGATAACAGTAACATGATATTCTATGCCTACCTGCACACACACTTGTGATTTACGTTTTGGATTTATTCTCGAATTCTGTTCCTGTGACATCTAATTTAACTGATAAGTTTTGCTTTGGTTTTTTGTTCGTTCTTTTGCTTCCATACCTAGTTTTTAAAGTGCAGTATAGCATTGATGATGATGATGATGATGATGATGATGATGATGATGATGATGATGATGATGATGATGATGATGATGATGATGATGATTATGATTATGATTATGATTATGATGATCATTATTATGATGATGATTCCTATCTAGAGCCAACGCAGAGATAATTTGGCCTCGTTCTCCGCTGGCCCCCCTTTCACATGGTATGATTGTATACCTCTCTTGTTCCCTTGTGATAAATCACATTGAGTATGATTGAATCCCGTACAAAGGCCCATCTTCTGAATACTCTCGTATTAACAGCAAGGGAACACCTGACCTTTGAGTAAACAGACTATTGGCCACTGTCGACTGAACAATGGACCACGAGGCAACACATAATAAGCTGCGAAGTTGATTGTCTTATATTATTACAAAACAGTTGACTTTTTTTATCGATCTATGATCTGTGATAAAGATTTTCAGAATGAACAAAAACCCCGCTTTCTAAGATACCCAGAAAAGGCTTTTTGTCTGAAGGATTTAGCTTCATGCATCTTCAAAAATAATCTGTTGTCTTTTAAAGATCACTTCGCTTTATTATGATTTGTTGTTCTTTACACGTTGATGAAAAGGACGGAGCTTCTTTTCACGTGTACATTTTCAAGCCACAATGAAACTGTACAAATGTTCACTACTAAGACATAGTAATGTGTAACCTCCTTCTGCCCTGCCAGGCAATACAACAATCAACAATGAGGCAGACGACGTTTTATTTGAGAGAACAATATGAGTGAGAGTGTAATGAATAGCCAGTAGAGACAATAGCTTTGAATTAACACTTCAAGTGTTTTCTTGACGCACCGAAATGAGGATCATGTTTCATGACGCAAAAAGCCTTATTTGGACATACTTGAGTCTTATTTGGGAAGCGGCAGTAAAACGCTTCGAATCTGAATTTAGCTTGAAGATTGAAGGATCGAGATCTGAACCAATAGCCTCGCCTTTCACTTCTTCTGAAACGCGTGGTTCCACTGAGTTAAAACCACCACATGGTTCCCCTAATTAACTTTTAATTTATCCGACTGCCCCTCTCTTTGTTTAAAACAAGAAGGCCGTCGCAGCTTACCCTCATTGAGCGGACAGGGGCTGATGGGGGGCTGACGGGGGCTGACTGACTTCCATTAGTTGCTAGTATATGAAAGATCATAGTAGAAAATCCCAGCCAGCAATTACCAGGGTGTGCACCTTTTTTTATCAATCTAAAATCTAAAAACAATAAATTAATACAAGATAATGTGGCATTTGTAGCGAGGAAAGACGCAAGGTCACCGGGTCCTCACTACGAATGAAGTGGGCACTTTGCTAAAAGGGTTTCATTTAAAGATTTCCAGATTCCTGCAGACCCGTCATGTATTGCAAAATGAATGGGCACTTGTTACTTACGAAAGAGAGATACATAGTTTATTTGTAAAGCCTACAAGGCAGAAGAGAATTTTCGTTACAGAACTTCTTTCAGAAGGCGATGAAAAGGCACAAGGCAAGCAAAAAATCGCGATTTCGTTGTTGTGCAATCGTTGGTACCCATGGTACTTACTTTCCTTTGTAGTGATATATTGCTATAATGCACTACATAAAACGATGTATGGTAGCATTAAACAGTCAAACAAAACTAATCAACTAAAATATTGTAACAGGAACAGAATATACGAATGCATTTAAAAAGTAAATCATAGGTATGTGTATATCCAGGCACAAATCCATCAGTCTAGCGTTATCTGGTCAGGGTTTCTTTAATATGGTTGGCTTGAACGAGGCACGAAGGAACGAGATCGCAAAACTCACGCTACATCTAATTCTACCGGGCGAGTTAAAAAAGATGCCCTCTTTGAAAGTCCATAGATCCCTCGATATCAAGACAATAATGTTGGCAAATATGTCGTTCAATAGTGAACATGTTCAAATGTATTCTAAATTTTACCTGCCTGAAATCGGCCACTCCGTTCTGAAATTATAAGAGATTTTCTCGAGGAAGCCCCTTCAAGAAACTCCCAAAAACTGCATAAAGTCACGACCAAATTTCTCGTATGCCTGTGCCTTATAGCAATGACTTGTACATGCTTTGGCACGTTTTATCCCCTTGGGAGATGGAAAATGTCATCTCTGGGGGCAAAACAACATTATTCCGGACGATTTCATCTTCCCAAGAGGATAAAACATGTTAGAATGTGTTGAACTCCTTGAGATATGGCAGAAAGCTCGGGAAATGTTGGTCGTTGTTTTGAGCCTGTTGTGAAGATTTCTCGAAAGGGCTTTCTGATAACTTCAGAAGAGTGGCCGATTTTAGTCAGGTAAATATTGAGGTCCATTTGAACATGTCTGCTGTTAAATGTTATGTTTCCCAATATCATCATCTTGATATTCAGGGAATGGTGAAATTTTAAACAGGGATTCTTTTTATTGACTCACCCGGTAGATAGATTTTAGTCATCTTCATCTTCCGTTAGCTTCGGACAAAGTGTTGAAGGTTCAAGGTTCAGTTCAGAAATGACTAGTTCATAGTTACACAAAAGGCAGACAGAAAAAGCACTTGCTAGATCTAAGAACTAGTATAGTTCTTAGATTGAGTTCACATAAGATTTCACGAACGCTGTATCCGCAATGCTATATCATCCTTCAGTACCACTAGGCCAGTTTAGATTGAAACATTGAACTGACAGTATACGGAGTCTTACATTCGGTCTTACAGTAGGAAGAACTATACGCTCATTTTTTTGTAAGCACGTTGACTCTGGTCCTTTTTAGTAGGGTTTCTTAACGTATGGTCCATCTCTTACAGCAAAATTTTCTTGCAAAGTTTCTTAAGTTTTCCTGAAACTAACGTTCACATTTAATCAAAACTCTTTGGGGACCGCTTTTTGAACCAAAAGTTACGAGAAAGAACCAAATCGTAAACGAAAATAGGCCTTTTAGCTATTTTAGAAAAGGGTCTGGATCGAGCGATATTTTTATTCATTTGTACACGAATTAGTGCTTCTATTGCTTTTGTGCAAATTCGAAAATTCTCCAAAATGTATCAAAATAACGTTCGATTCACATTCTATCTTGAATAGCTGAATTGTTAAAGTCCTTGTATTTTCCTAAAAAACGATCGTTCCCCTGGATTTGGTTTTGGCTCCATTTTCTTCATATCCAGGTTACACTCTTTTTTTACAAGAATAATAATGTTTATGAGAATACTCAGGCTCAGAATCATCATATTTTTGAGAATATTATAAGAATAAGAATATTACTCAGCCTAGCCTCAGCTCGCATATTTGTGTCTCATTTTTCAGCAGTTGCCAATTTTGCGATGTTCATAACAGAGAATCGCATGACTAACGTATCTCGTTTTTTCAAAAAACGTGGTTTCTATTTGCTGAAACCCTGAAACCATATCTGATTTGAAAAAATATAAGGATACTTTAAGATTATATTTAGGCTGAAAACAAAAATTTCTTAAGAATCTCGAGGATTTACAAAATTTATAGTACTTTTATAAAAAAAGAGTGTATTTTAATGGATTTTATTAACTGTGTTGCCTTTTTACTATGGCAAAATTTGTTTTATAGATTAGGGTAGATCTCTCCATGTTTTTAGGCGTACAATGGGACCATGGGACGGACGACCGAAGATACAGTACCTTCATCACCTGACCTGAACAGCCGTCCTGGTTTATCTAATGTTCAAATATTAGGCTAATACCCTGAATACGGCGAAAAAGCAGGTTTAGATTCCGTTTAGATGCTGTAACCCCGAGAAATCCGTCTAAAGCGGGATTCTGCAAGATCTCATGCAGTTTTTAACGGACTTCCTCAGTTGATAGTTTTACTCAATGTCATTTTTTCGAAAACATCGATTTCTGAATCCGCTATGTTTTTGAAATATCTTGGCCTAGAAATTCCCCTGAACTGTCACAGTGTACAGAATATGGGAAAATGTATCCATACTAATGCAAGTTTTTTATAAGAAACTTAGATCAGGTCAATTAAAAGGTTTCTTAATTCAACATGAAACATTTTCGCATTTTAATACTAAAAGTTTCTGTAATTGTTTTTTATTATTTAAATGCACGAATTATCATGCAATTGCTAACACTGCTGCAGATATGTTTCTTGACATACAGCACAACTTTTAGCAAGAAAAGAGTTTCATTTGTCTCAAAATATAACGTTGTTGTGAATATCACTGAGGATTGGTTCTGCGACAATTTTGCCATGGCATTTTATAATTCTAATTTTAAAAGCTTCTTAGTTCTTCTCGAACATGAACATAGCACTGGAGTTTGTTAAATTTTTGGCTATCCAGTACTAGTTTCTTATAAACCAGTTAGAAAGAATACAGAAAGAACGTATAACGGATTAAATGTAACTAAAACATATGGGGCAACAGGCTTGCTATTCGAAATCTTTTTTAGTCAGTGGCATTGTAATAAACTATTTCTCTCTCCCTGCTGGCCTACTGTAAAGGAAAACAACCTCTGCTATGTCCCATCACTTATAGGAAAGCATCATGCTTTTTCCCACACTTTTCTCCCATTGTTTACCCAATCTAACAGTGTTTTTTAATCACGTATTTCAATCAAAAGGCCTGCTATGCATTCGAAGGCCATGCGTACAAACCAAAAACTCCCTTTGTTCATATTCAATTGTGCGATCTTTTTCATCCGTTATTTTTCAGCATTTGCTTGCAACCGAACACGAGTGCGGATGATTGCATGTTACATTTTAGCTTTGTTTAGGAGCGATTAGGCCATCTTGCGAGGCTTTAAGTCGTCCAAGAGCAGCTGCGGGGTTCCTTTGATGATTTTCCGGACTTTTGAGATAATTCGAGCAGTTAAACGGCAGATACAGTGGACTAAAACAGCGCGTGCTGGAAGCTTGCTGGCGCGTGCTGTGATGTCTGTAGCAGGTCCCCCTGTGGTAAAGGATAAAACCAATTTCCATTTGTAGCCCCGGCCTTGATAAGAAATGGCTTATCCGCACAATAAATTGACGTCACATTTCCAGTTCGATTCTTGGTGGGATTTGATTGATGGCTGGCACGCTTATGGGGGCTGTGTGGTTAGAAATATCAAAAAACACGATCTATGAAATCCTAACTATCTCCTAACCGTTAATTGATCAATAAAAATCAATTGATTATACTCATTAACGTTACGGGAATTTTTTCTTGTGGTGTCAACCCCCCTTACAAACGCTCCCGACCAGGCCGCTAGGCGCAGACATAATTTGCGAAATGAAATAAGATTGTGGCCCGGCCATCTGCCCGAAAATTCTTTTGTTCTTCGCAGCATGTACTATTTTGACTTCAAGATAAATAAAAAATTGCATAAATAAGAATACTCTGTAATTTTTTGTTTTACAACTCGATAATTCACATTCAATGAAGTGTAAATGGGCTAAATGGTATAAATGCTTTGGCAGGCAGGCTTTGAGTTTTGGAATCAATTATCAATGAATATGCGCATGCGTCCGGCTGTGTTACACCGCCCCAAGGGATGACAACCCACCCGGCAGATCAGTTCGTGGAGTATTTGAATTGAGAAAGACACGATTGTGCTGGTTTGGTTAAGTATCACATGCCTTGCTTATATCGCTGATCCTGCATCGCAATCGCCCAAACAAATCACACACATCGGAGGCAAGCAACAGCAGAAAGAAATCAGACTAGGAGATTCGAACTTATTTAGAATTAATGTGGCGTGAACAGGCAGACCTGATCGGGGTGCTGCTGCTGGCTAGTCTCGTAAGGAGATAGATAGAATCAAGAAATGTCTACATTTCTACTCAAGATTTTACAATTCGCTCTTGTAGCTACAGTTTTGCTTCTACAATCGAAGGTTCGTCAATCGTCAATCGTCGTACCTAAACTACTATCGTATTCACTGATCTTACAAGAAGATATCGAAGCGATATAATTCCGCGTTTCTACTATCTCAATACAGTATTCATTCATCGTTTGGCTCAATTTGGGGGGCGTTGTTTTGGGGGTTACTTGGTAATTATTGGAAGGGTATTGTATTTTAATTTCGTTGATTGGATCGCTAATTCGTAAATGTTACTTCTTAGGACGTGATTGGGACTGGAGCGTTCGAGTTGCAACTGGTTGAAATTACAAATATTGATGGCATATTGAGAAATGGCTCGTGTTGTGATGGAAAACATATCTTTGAGTATGAGAGTCAAAGATGTCTTGACCCTTGTGAAACGTTCTTCAGGCTCTGCGTCAAACAGTACGAAACTACTCAAAGTACGACAGGACCATGCAGGTTTGGCAGCACGTCAACTCCTGTTCTTGGGGAGAATTCATTTAAAGTTCCTCTTGCAAATAATAAAACAATGAAGGATGGGAGGAAATTCAGCAACCCTGTTGTTTTACCATTTACTTTTTCGTGGATGGTGAGTCGAAGATTTTTATTTTAAATTACTCCCCACAAATTAGCTTCAACTAACTTTAATCAACATGAAAAATAAAGATACTTTTTATCAAGATATGTCGATTTTTATATCATGCGCTTGTGGTTGTGAATATTCATAAGATACCACACGATCTTATATGCTTATGATAATTACAAGGAAGCAAGTTTATCGAAGTTTAAGGCTTAAAAGTTTTGTCAAGTGGGAAGTCTTGCAGGCCCTTTGATGAATAATGAATTAGGTCCAGGGTTTGTTATGATAAAGTCAGTGTTTGCAGGCCGGGTCTCATTGCTATTGTCTAAATCAGACTAATTTGTAAGTAAGCCTTTGCAGCTTCTTCTTACCATCTTAAAGACCTTCTAAAATTTCACATTTATCACCTTTACATTTTGGCTTTCTGCAAGAAGTGGTTTCCTTCTCAACGGAAATCTCCTCTTAGAATTTCATTTGTTTATGAAGGCTTCAAGTCGGTGTCTATCAAGAGAGAACCTTCGAAGCGTTGTTTATTGTTCAAAAACGAAACTATTCATAAAATTGTCAGATTTCTTTTGAGAGAAGGTGTCCAAAAAATAATTTTTGTAATTACTCTTAATGCCTATTATTCCCTAGCACGTGCAGGCGAAAGAATTGTTATCACGATTTAGATCTCGAGAGATACTTTCTTATTCATTTGTTTTGATGTGCTGATGATACTCCTCGCAGAATCTCATTATTGCGTTTAAAAATCCAGATGGATTTTGGCGCCAATATAAGATAATTTTCGTGTAATTTTCACATTGAAGTAGCAATATATGAACGGGCTGAATTCTGCGGGAGCTAAGTTAGGTTTTGGAAGTTCTCAGGGAAACTAAATACAGCTGCATTGCAGCGACCAATGAGGGCAAGATTTGCTCGATACCTTGGAAGTCACTCGTCAAAATAAACATTGCTCAGAATTTGAGCAAGAGAACCTGCAACTCGCAGTTCTCTTGTGTACCTAGGAATAAAATGAATATTACAAAGCCACGTGTGTGCTTTTGAATTGTGTCATTTCGCTCGCGCCGAGTTGAATTAACGAGACTGGGGATTTAAATAACAATATCGCCAAGCACAGATCATCCTGACCACTCCGTAGGAACCCATTCAACTCGCACCTGCCTCCATGTCAAAGTTTGCTAGAGTGTTTTCTCTCACGCCCCCTTTTCTTTCTCAAGTGCCCAAGACAATGACCGGGATTGTTCAATGAAATATTCTAGACCGTGCTGTTCAAAAGAATAATTATTCAAGGGATAATCGTTGGTTGTTCGCCTCTTGTTTCAAGGTGTTGTGTGGCCATTCTTGCGCACGTGGCTGCTTACAAGTTCAGCTTCAGTGATTTGGCGCCAAAATCCTACTATCAATAGTACAACTGAAAGAAAATCTCCTCTCAAACACAACGTCAATGACATTTCCGTCGCCCTGTTTAGACCCATATGACTAAACTGACAGTAAATGTTAGTTTGAAGTTTAGCTACGGCTTTTTTGCTTCTAAATATAAAATCTACATTCACCTCCATTCATTAAGCTTCAAAACAACAGGTTGATTTCGTGCCTCAAAAGTTTATATGTACAAAAACAAGCGAGGATATTTTTGCCGGTGTTGATTACATGCTTACACATTGTAATGGTTTCTCTTGAACATTGTAGTGACTTCTTTCCGGATTGTTGCAGATTTGTTAAGTTATATTTCTTACATTGATCACGAGTCATTTACTGACGATTTTGGACTAGGGGGTAATGAGCAAAGGGGTGTAGAGGGGTGCCTCATTGTACCAGACTTTAAGGCTAATTTCCAATCAGTGGAATTTTCCGAGCGGGTGGAATTATAGACATTCAAAGGTCGCTCAGCCTTAATTTTCTATTCAATTCAAAAGCGACATTTTCTCTGGTATATAATACTAATAGACATTCTACCCGCTCGGAAAATTCCACTGACTGGAAATTGGCTTTAAGAGCCTATGAATACAAGCAAGATGTTTTTGACAAAAGAAGTACGTGAGTTTCTCTTTTTCGTAGGAATATGTAATCAGGCCTAAGTAGAAATCATTGCTAAAGAAATCTGAGCGCTGTTTTAGACCGGACTTTATAGTTGGGCCTAAGTTCTTTTTATTCATATAAAATATTACAATACATGGTACATTCTATCACCTTCTACTATACTTTTTAACTACTATACAACTATACGACACTACAGAGACGATACCACAGGTAGCAAGGCCTAAGTCTTGCGCTAGAAACCCGATCAAATTTCGCTATTGCCTCGCATCTAACATAACTTTCCTTAGGGATTGTCTCCTTGTGAATTGCGTAATTTATATGACTGTTCATACGCAATAGAAAAATGTTCAATTACCTATTTGCTTGCCCCACCATGACGACGATAGAACAGGTCATGGTTAATTCATGATCAGCAGAAATGAAATGAAATCATTCCAGATCACTAGGATTTGTTTTACACTTAAACAAAAAGACCAAAAATGGTTTGCAGGTTGCTACATACAGAAACATCGGTTATTATGTGAAATATTATGATACCAGGGTGACTGAAAAATCGTTTTTTAAGATCTTACAGTTTGAGGCCATTTTTGTGAACATTTTTACCCTTCTAATGTTACATTCTTTTTTTATAAGAATAATGTTTGTAAGAATATCCAGGCTCAAAATCATCCAGTTTTGAAGAATATTATAAGAATATTGCTCAGCCTCAGCTCGCATATTTTTGTCTCATTTTTAGCAGTTGCCAGTTTCGCGATGTTCATAACAGAGAATCGCATGACTGACATATCTCGTTTTTTCAAACGTTCGACCATTTTCTCGTAATGACAAGAAGTTTTCTTTTAACTATGTTCGCCTGAAATAAGATCAGATTTGAAAAAAGTAATATTACTTTTAAGAATATGTTCAGGCTCAAAACGAAAATTTCTTAAGAATATCGAGGCTGGACAAAATTTATAGTATTCTTATTTATAAAAAAGAGTGTACTTGGTTCGTTGTTTGTCTCTTGTCAATTTAGAGGTCACACTGTCATACTGGTTCGACAGTGTCAGGGGGCCTTGAAAGGGGGTTCTTAATCATATACCAAACGTAAAGTAAACATTTTACCAAAGTTGTAGTTGCTTCTTGTTGATATGCACATATTTATTAAAATTTGATTCAATTAGTTTTGCTTGTGATATTCCCAGATGCGAAAGGTATCTCAATACCAGAAAATCTCGTGCACTTTTAGAAAAACCCCTTTGTTGTGAAGAAAACCCCTGAGAAATTTCATACACTTTTTCAACGTAGTGAAACTATCCACTCTCAGTCCAGTTCGGTTCATCAAGTCCCACCCACAGTATATGGAGTCCCAAACCCGTTGCACGATTTGTAGCAAGCCAAATTCCCCCATTTTAGCCGGTCAGGACCCTCTTAGAGCCTTTCTCTTGCAAGATTTACCTTTTTTCTTTTTTTATAAATACAGTGTAAAAAATTTACAATTTACGAATTACCTAAGACTACAAACGAGCTACCATACAATACAACAGAAACGATACCAAGTGGAGCAAAAGATCATGACTACCCCCCAGGGCCATCACATGGAGAACATGAACCTAAAAATATAACTAATCATGCACTATTGATAATTTACCCTAATAAAGTCTTTCCAAATATCACATCAAAGTATTGCTAGCCTAAAATTTGCCTTCCTATGCATATTAGAACACGACGTGTTAAAATTATAATTTTAGGTCTTGCTGTGCCCCTTGTCTTCTTATTCACAATAAGACACTTTTTACTACCACTGTGATAAACATTTAACCTCAACTTTGACATTAATTGTGTCAGCTCTTCAAGAAAAAAGACTTCGTTGTCAAAGCAGGTCCATATTCAAGGCCAAGATAAGTCATTCTATACCATACATTATTGACAGTGCATTCACAAGTTCCCACAATGACTTATGCATGACTTGATTGTAACATTGTCTCTATTTCTCCAGATGACATATGCTTTAATGATTGATATTCTTGATAAAGATGATGGTGGGAAAAATGGTAAGTTATTCCAACTTATTTTTCAATGGTCTTTGTTTATTTTCATTTTCGTATCATGGATACAGCAGGTTTTTGAAACATTGACACTTTGCAAAAGGTGTTAGAGAATCTCTGTATTGACAAAAAGGCCTTGATGAGTCATTCAGTAGCGCAAAAGACTTATTTCTTTAAAATACTGGAAACATACCTTGCACACATCAACATGGTTTTCCTTAAGAATCTTTGTTGCTTTGTTAGAAGAGTCTACAGTCTTTTAATATGGCTCAAGAATTCTTATCATTGCGCAAAGAATTCTTGTCAATTTAATGTGGACAAGATCTGTACTTTAGCTTCGAAAACTAGAAAGTAGGTACATCATTTTGTACTAGATCTAAGCCCAGTATTAGGGGGGGGGGGGGGGTATAGTATACTCTCTTAAATGACTCCTTAAGTAAAACAACTGAAATGTTCTTTGAAAGTTTGCAGCATTTTTTTTCAAAGATAGAAAGTAAGGACATCTTTTGATACAAGATCCAAGCCCATTATTAGAGGCCATACCCTCTCCTTGGAAGTATGCAGACCTCCTCAGTAATTTTTCTTGTTCACCTTAAGCTGCCACAATGATCTAAAGTTTAGGAGAATATTTCTCAACTGTAATGTCTTCCAATCCAAAGAAAGTGATCTGACCCTTTGAGATCTGCTAAATCAATTGCTATTTTGCAATAATTTTGTAATTTGAACACATGGCTATTTTGCAAGGAAATTTTGATGCTATACTGTCAAGAATTGGGAGATAAAAGGTTGGGTATGGAAGCAGAGTGCTCATAGATGATATATCTTGACATATCATAAGCTAGAGAAAGTCTTTGGCCATGCTTTTAAAGAAAAGTCTTTTGGCAAGTTTTTGTTAGTTTTAGAAAAACTCCAGTGCCATGAGTTGTCTTTTACCCTTCCCCATCCTCACAAATCTTCTACTGCCCCCTTCATGAAATTTCCCCCCCCCCCACTCAATTTAATTCATTCATCGAATATTTAAAAACCTGTGTCTCTCTGTAATCATCTAATCACATCCCACCAACCATGACAAAGATAGCTCAATGTTGGTACAGCCTGTCTGATACCTATTTCAGTGTTTGCATAGGCAAC
The DNA here is from genome assembly GCA_039566865.1 of Aurelia coerulea. Classification (NCBI taxonomy): domain Eukaryota; kingdom Metazoa; phylum Cnidaria; class Scyphozoa; order Semaeostomeae; family Ulmaridae; genus Aurelia; species Aurelia coerulea. The sequence continues at coordinate 29,437,282 of CM076945.1, read as the reverse complement.
ATCTGGCCTCTTCACATACTTACGTTATTTGCAAAGGTTTTTGCTTAGCATTATATTTAGCTGCCATGCCATATCATTGCCTCTGTTTATTCACATACTGACTCAGAGCAAGCAGCTAAATCGTGATGAGAAATTTGATTTCCTTTAGGCTTACAATATCTGCAAATATGTTTTAGTTTCTATTGTGATACTTTCTAAGTTTGTCCTTTCTTTTGTTTCTTACCCCTTAATTTATTCCATTTACTTGGAAGTCAAGTGAAAATTTCTCTCTATTTATTTGTCACTTGGGCTCAACGGAATTAGTTTGATGAAACTGAAGTGGTCAGGTGTTTTTTACTGGGTGGTCCTTTTCAATGTATTTCCCGATGTAATTGCTAATGTGTAGAATAAAAACGAAATTAGAATATGCAGGTCGAATTTTATTGGCCAGTTGTAAAAGCAGCAAAGACGTTGACTATTTCAAGTACCTCCCCAAAGATTGCAATGTGACTTAAAGTGGGACAAATTCTTTAAAGTTAACCGAAAAATAGGCCATTTTATGACAGCTTCGGATTATAGACCGTAACAAGAGCGCTGCCTTACTGCAGACATCCCCCTTTATTTTCCAAGACTCGGTATAGTCTCGCTTGCCTTATCCTTGTATCATTCTTTTAAACTTACCTCTGTTTGTCTCTCCAGACTTGATTGATAGAGTCATGAAAACTGGAACTCTTACCCCAAACAAAACGTGGCAGCAACACACATATAATGGACCAGCTGCGACCGTGGTCTACAAAGTAAGACTGATATGCGACGAATTCTATCATGGCCCTTCTTGCACCATGTACTGTAAACCAAGGGATGATAATTTTGGTCACAACAGCTGTGACAGGAATGGCAACTGGATATGCTTGCCTGGTTGGAGTGGGCCTTACTGCAATATCCGTGAGTATTTATAAAAGTTATCTTTCTCTCTGCTGTGTCCTATTTGACTTCTTTGAGCTTGCAGTGAACGCTGAACATTGAAATTTTTATCTGCCTTGTTTTCCAAAATTTTCCACAAAGGCCCTACATGCGATATTTGGATCGTATATCTTTTGGAACAACAGCCTTCTCTCATAAAGAGCCCAGCCAGGTGATAGCGCCAAAAATGGCATCAGATTTTGTTACCTTGATGTTATGCCGAAATCGCTTAATTGGTTCGATTTTTGCGCTCTGAGTTCTTTGTCATCTAAGGACTTAGTAGTCAATGAAATCGAGCAGACCCTATCAGCTATAATTTGGTAATTATGTCAGGCTAATTTTACTACCTCCGAGCAGATGCCTGACAAAAATTAGATGTACAAATATGTGTTTACAAGTTCACCTGAGATTGATGATAAATTGAAAAGAATCATTATTAAAAACAGATCTCTAAGTCGATGGAATGGCACAAACGTTGAAACCGGCTTTAGATAACGGACCCTTGTTTGTACGACGGTTGTCACTGCAAATTATCAGACACAGTTTGAAAGAGAAGCTGACGGAAACGCACAAAGTATTTGCCGCAGACATTTGTTGCAAATAAATGCACAGTTTACAGTTAAAATTTTCCTTGGTGATTAGTGTCAGAGGAATATGATTAGTTCTATTATGCAACTCTTTTGTGGATTTTCACCAGCAGTTTGCTCATTGCAGGAAAGAAATCTCATCAGTAATTTCGAAGAAGTGACCAATGTTCACCGATTGCTAAGTTATTTGCAAGCTAAATACTGTACGATATTCTCCCTTAATTTGACTCGCCCTAACTTGTTTATCGAAGTCAGTTGTGCTTTATTTCGTAAATAGAAGTGATTCACAATTAGCGATTCAAACGGCCCAAATCACTGAACAATTTAATTGATCTAATTCTATAATTAAACAGCGTAGAGCGTTGGTATGACATTGATTTGTGGTTGACAACTCTCTCCTTATTTTTCTTTCTAGCTGTCTGCAAAACAGGCTGTGATCCAGATCATGGATTCTGCAATGCTCCCGGGGAGTGCAGGTGCTCGTTTTTCTATTTAGATTACCCTGCTGCTTCTTTTCTTCTGTCCTTTTGTTTCGTCAATCCTCACTTTAATTTGCAAATAGCCGAATTTTAGATTGCGTTCATAGTTCAAACAGTTTAAAAGATTTAATCACACTTTCTTGTGTTGATCGATTGCCAAATGAATTTCCAGACCAGTTTTCAACGCTTCGAGAAAATCCAGGTTTTAATCAGTCTTTAAGATTGCGAGCTACATCGCATAAATTGCTTGGTATCTTTATTTTCACTTTGCAAGTCTAGCGTTTGAAAAATTTCTCAAAGCCTTTTATAGCTTCTTCCCAAAAATCAACTGTTCACATCGATTCGAATCGATCATTTTTTCATCCGTTAAGTTGTTTTGAAATGATTTCAGAGAGTTAATTCACATTTTATTCTTGTTTGCGAAATTAATGAAACGTTTCTTTAGAATTTCGTAAAAGCAATAATTCCACCTAAGAACGACTTAGGAGATGAAATTAAATAGTGGTTGGTTTAAATACTTCTTATTAAAAATTCTTTGTAGGTTTGTAGAAGTTGTGATTGAAATTTCGATTAGGGATTTTGATATTTCCAAAAGTCCGTAAATTATCGATTTCAGTCGGCCTAACTCAACAGCTTGTTCAGACTTTTATCCATATAGACCATTAATTCCCACCAATGTCCAATACACTGTGTGTTTACGATGATCAACAATCCATTGTGATATTTCGATACAAGATTTTGTTATCGTATTGCAAAGGATTTTATGTTGGTGGCATAATTGTTCGAGCTACCTTGAAAAACACTTTTCCGATGATGATGTTTGGACGGATGAGATTTCTTCAATCATTGTCAACGTGTTCATTTCTTATTCCTTTTGTCCAAACATTGCCCCGAGATTGTTGTTGATACAATATTTTTTTACGGCCTATTCTAGTACACAGTTCAGGTAAACACGAGTTAGCCTATCAAATTGATTGTGTCAGGATAATTTCAATAGCATAGGAGACAAATTTACAAAGTAAACACACCATAAGAATGTCATAGGGTTCGAAACGTGAATGGACAAAACGTGCTAGCTTGTCATGTTTTTTGAAATTGTAGAAATTTGAAAGACCGGGGGTTTCGTCTTTGGTGAATCTTTGCGACTTTAAAAGTGGGTCAGCCCTCCCATGTAAATCTGCTATAAGGCTGGTTCTCACTGCCCAATGAACTATAATCGCTTCCATTATCCCCAATTTTTCAAATGCGATAAACGTTCCTGTTGCACTGGAAATGAAATTTGACTTTAAAGCTTGATTTTTACGACCAGCATGAATCAGACTTTACAGTCAAATGTTGTTTCCAGTGCAAAAACAATTTTTATCGCAAATTCGATGAGGAATGTGATGAAAGCTTATCGCGCAGGAGGAACCAGCCTTTGCAGGGAGCTAGAGCCGAGTTAAAAGCAGGTTAACTCGTCCATATTATCACCTCCTAAGATATGCTATCATGGTAAAAGTACCACCACCACCCATGTCAAAATTCGGAAAAGTACTAGCGCCACCCATGAGATAAAATTTATTGTTTAACATTGTCTTTCGTTAATCATATCATACGGATTCATATCTTCGCAAACATGCCTATTTATCTTGTTTTTATTATGATTTTTAAAAGCACGTTGTGCTGGTAGTACCTGTCTTGTTTTTTTACATTTTCGCTTGCATCCTGGAAGTTCATTTATCAAGATCAAACATAGAAGTCAAAATCGGTCAAAATCTTTCAAATGATACCCTGTGCCGCAAAAATGTAGACGCGTTTCAAAATCACGAAAAAATCAGTTACAAGATCAATCTTTAGGTTTCCCTAGGCTGAAGGATCAAATTTTCTTTCCATGTAAAAGTTATCTATTTTTAATTTCTTGATTATTTGCAATACGTGAGAGAAGTTTTGAAAATAGTTAAAAACCATCGTTGTCAACTGAATTTGGTAGAGTTAGAATGGTAGAATTTCATGAATACAATAGTTTATTATGGTTTATTATTAGTCGGCGAATAAATTGCCAACAAGAACTTTCCTTGAACTTTTCTTTCCTTCAACAGAACCGGGCTGTGGTTAACTTTGTTTTCTTATTTGCCTAGAATTCATATGTTGTCAATTATTTTTATTCACCGCTAATGTAAATATGATAAATTCTTATTGATTACAGAAGGCCACGAAACCTTTTCTGCAAATAGAATAAATTTTGAGCATTAGAATTCTAACAGATACTACAGAACTTCACAAATTTATCAGTTTTAGAATTATGTGTTCGGTCACTTTAAGATTCAATAGGCAAGTTTCGCTCTTCTTTCTTTTTGTGCCTTTTTCTAATAGACAGCCTCCCCCCACCCCCCCCCCCCCCCCCCCCTACGACTCTACATTATTGATACACAGGGAGGCCTAAGTATTATTTATAAATCAAGTTGCTTGCAACTGAAATCAAACTGTTCAGAAGCCATATATCATCTTGGACTTGCACCCTACTTTCGATAATTTACCAGGAGTTCTTTTCTTCTTGCCAATAAACCTGTTTCCTGAGATAGTGATTTCTCTGAATAAATATAGATGGTAGCCTGCTAGTTCTTTCGCTGTTATTTTCCCTTTTATTTTGCTCTTTCCTGTTATTTTCCGTTATTGGATGTCTTTACCGTGTCGTTTCATTTCAAATATTTTCGTTTCTCATTCTGTTATTTGATTTACATCCAGTCATTCTCCCCTTTCTTTCATTTTGTTTTCATTGTAACATTTCATAATTTTACCGTCTGTTTTGTGCAAAAACGCTTACTCTGTTGTGTTTACGCCTATTTTTATGCGCACTCCGAGCAGATTTCATAGAAATATGTTTGAATGGACCTGCGGGAATGCAAAATGACAAGAAATGGAATCTTCAAATCGTTCCTTGAATGCTTTTTTAGCTGGTCTCCCGTATAGATCGCCATACTCTTTTCTTTCATCCTTTCCCATTTTCTGAGGGCGTTTGTACAACAGGTCTCCGATGGAAGTTAGATTCTTGGAATACACTTGATTCTAGGCCCACTGCTCCTAGCGTTTCACTTACTACATATTGTTCTGGTTTAGGCGTAGCTTTATTGGGTAAATTAAAACTTGGAAGGAATTCCACAACCGCCTATTCCATTTACCAGCTGAAGTTCCCTTATAGGAAACACAATAGATCTCAAAAAGATTTTTGAATTGAAAAAATAGTAAATGCTTTTTTAACATCCATCAGTAGCACTAAAGTTATCCCTTGCAAATAGGCAATTACGCTAAAGATGGCGGCGAGGAACTTTTTACCAATATGCATTGCGTCCTTCAGTCGAATTCCTACAGACATTTCAAGATTTATAATTGGAACGCAATGCATCTTGGTAAAATTTCATCGCTGCCATCTTTAAAGTAAGCGCCTATTCCCTTTTTCAAATCTTTATTCCTGATAATTTTACAATGGCATATCTCTACTTTATAAATCTGAAACTCTGAATCATCTTTAAACATTGAGTTTTCATTTCTAGATGTCTCAAAGGCTGGAAAGGACCGTTATGTGACGAATGTCAAACATTTCCTCATTGTGTTCATGGAACTTGCTCAACCCCATGGAAATGTGATTGTATGTCTGGTTGGGGAGGTGTTCTCTGTAACCAAGGTATGAGCTTCAACCTGTAGAATAGGTCGACCGTTTGTGCCGATTTTGAGCTTTTTCACAAATGTGTGTGTTTAAGGAGCTCTGTTTGTCGTTGGCAATGATATACGTTTTTGCGAACCGAAAGTAAATCGACAAAATCGGCTGAGGTTTGTTTACAAGCACCTCAAGTCAGGTGACCAATCTCTTGATAAAACGTCTTTTGAATTCTCCAACATTTTCGTGCATGAAAACTTGTGCCATGAATACGAAAAGTAGTATGATACTAAAACATCCCATGGGTATGATCACATGACTAGAAATGGGTAAAACCAACTTTGGCCGATTTTATCTATTGATACTGAAGATAGGTGACTGCAGTGAAATGCAGAGTAAAGATGATTTCCACTGGTAACCATAACATTTTTGTTATTCATAAACATTACTTTGGCAGAAGACAGTTGCTGGTAAACAGTGCGTGAATAAATTGTAGAGGAGAAAATGAATCTCAAACACAGGAATGTTTGGAAAACGTATTATCGTAAAGCTCGCTCAGAAATCGTTTCGCGAAACATAATATTTAGACGAGCAAAATTTGATTTTGCGAGCCGAATCCCGTAAATGCAAAATATCGCGCCTACGTACATTCTGTTGTTTAACTACAAAAGTTTTCGGGCGAAGATTTCTCTCGATTCGTACACAATTGCTATGGTCAAGTTTTTTGGTATAGTCCAGATGATATACTTGTAATCTTTTCTGCAAGAGAGCCCGGATCGAGCGATATTTTCGTACATTATTAAATGAGGGGTTCAACTGAGTGGCGTTGTGCACATTCAAAAATTTATCAAAATGTATTAAAATGTTGTTTGATTTAGATTCTGTTCCAGAACAGCAAAGGTCTATTGTTTAAAAAGTTTGTTTATGATCAAATTTAGTAGGCTGTAAATATGATGACGTAAACATCCCCAAACAACATTGTTTTTTTGCTATATTTAGTCCGTACACTCATCAAGAGCCTTGAATTCAATAGTCTATTTTTAAAGTCGTGGATGGAGCCAGTTTGTTTTTCATTTTGCTTTGCTGAATGCATGATATTTTCCTTTTAGCTTTAAAATTCTTCTTCTTTCAAAATTCTTCTTTTAAATTTGCAATTTATCTTGCTCCATAGATTTGAATATGTGTCGTCATCAGCCATGCAGAAACGGAGGAACCTGCGTTAATACATCACCTGGAAATTACACGTGCTATTGTGTGCCTGGATTTTATGGCAAAAATTGTGAAAGAGGTAACTATACTGAACTCAATGATAGATATAAATCTAGAAAGAGCAATATCGAGTGTGGTATTCCTCAGGTCTCATGTCGTGGACCCTTGCTTTTCGTACTATACATGATTGATTTTGAAAACAGTCTGAAAAACATGATCTCAAGTATGGCATGATGCATGTGTATTCCAATGATACATGTGTGAATATCGCGTCAGTAAACCTTTTGACCAAGGAATCATGACATATAGATATTTTCATGACCTCTGTCCGGCAATTTTCACCATGAGGTTCACTGAAATACTCCATATTTCTGAGTGTAAACCAGAAATCTTACACAAGCTGGAATGATATCTTGAGAAAAAGAATTAATCGTTCTGTTCAATACAGGTTTAGAAAGTATTTTTTGAACCTACATGACCCAAACGCGACCCTTTGGTTGTGCAGCGCATTACTATAGTGTAGTTTTTATCTGTCTTGAAGATAGATATATTTTAATAAATTGATGTTTACTATTGATATTATTATTAAATATTGATAAAATGATAAGAGGAAAGGATGTAAAGCCGACAACATGAAAAAATGAAAAACTAAGGAAATGACAAAATACAAAACTGAAAAAAATTTAAAAATGAAAATATGAAAAATGAAAGAAAAGATGATGAAAAATTATAGAATGCAGCACGATAAACGTGACAAAATTACTTCGAAGATCTGGTCATTCAATTCTTAGAAGGTAATTAGTCTGTTATTCTTTCAAAATACAGTCATCCAAGGTTACTCAGCGTCGCCACATCGTCGTTACGTGTCATTACCTCATCGTCGTTTCGTCGTTTCGTTGTTTCGTCGTAACTCAGCGCATTGGCTAGTTCAATTTCGGTAGCCAAGGCCTTCAAAAAACCTTGTATAAATCTGCAGTCTAAATCAAAAAGTGCGTTCCGAATGTATGAAATATTTTCAAACGAAATTAACGTTAATTAATTTGAATGTGATTTGATTTTACTAAATGAATTTTACTTTAGTTTACTTGAATTTTACAACAATTCTTTCACTTATAATTACATTTAGGATAACGGAAATCTGTGAATTTAAAGTAGTGGTTTTGTTGAAAAACTTGCTCTATAAATTTCATTTCATTAAATCAAAATCAGCGCTAACTCACAATTGCGCTGAACAAGCCTCACTTGCGGCATTCGGCTGGCAAAGTCAAATTTTGCTTGCGTAAATATTATGTTTGGGGAAAAGATTTCTGAGCGAGCCTTACGATAATATTTTTCCAAACATTCTTATTTTCAAACGTCACATTCTCATAGAATTTATTCGCGCACTGTTTACCGGCAACTGTCTTCTGCTAAAGTAATTTTTATGAATAATTGAAATGTTATGGTTTTCAAAACCAGTGATATATTGACAATGTTTTTTGAATGCAAAGGAGCGTTTTCCATCGTCTTATGGCACTCGATATCGAACGATTGTCATTTTTCAGTTCGACATCAGCTCACAAATCATAAATTATTCCACAGAAGTGGACTTATCAAACTTCGCAGCACAGCTAGTCATAACCAGATCACAGGAAGAAAAGCGATTTCTTCTCGAATTAAAAAATTCGTTCATTGTTATTCAATATTTTATTTGCATTATTTATTGGATTCCAGCAACATTTGTCTCGTCTTGACTTTGATGATTTGTTGTGCGTCATTTTCATTACAACAGCTGCCCTAGAAATCTTGTGTACTCGGCATGATAAAGTATTTACGTAAATACCGACATCCCCCACCGAGGATATCTTGTGTTGCAGCTACTAAAATAGAGCATTCTCTGACGTTTTATTGATATCTCTATTAGATATCAACCAGACGTTTGGCTCTCAGATCTTGTAGTTTCTATCAAAATTGCTAAGAGCTTCAAACGTATGAACGTGGTTACTAGCTGTAACATTCCTATCGCAATCAGATCTTGATCCATCGTTAGGCTGGGATGTTTTATCATTCGTTGAAAAATTGTGCATTTTCACCTTTTGATTAGATATCTAGTGTCATCAGGTTGTCAAAATTCTATGAAATTTGCAGGAATTTAGACATACACTTGCGCACACTCACAGTAGCATCAATGAAACTAATTCGTAGTTATGGGCACGTAGTTTGCAAACGAGCTAAGGTTTTCTGCTATCACGCTTCTGCTCTGCAAAAAAATGTTTTGCTCAAAGATAAACAAGTAAATAAAAATATAAGCTTTTTGATCTGAACTGAATTAAGCACAATTAATTTTGTTTTGCCTACCTAGTATGGTGTACGTTTCGTCTAAAACAGTTGATATCAAGAATCTAATGTTGTCAAGAACCTGCCCCTCCCCCGCCGTAAGGTTTATGGTTACCCAACGAAATATCTGCTGTTTGAACTTTATTTTACTTCTTACATAGCCTAGTTTTCGAGATTTTAAAATCCCTCAAAGTTGGCCTAAAAGTCAACTACCGTTGCTTTTCGTTAAACTGTTGAGATCTTTCTTTCTAAAGTTATTTAACATTTACCAGAGAGCGATGGATCTTTACCCGACTGTCAAAATTTTGCGCCTTGCATGTCTCGTTGACAAATTACGTTAACTTGAATATTTTTATTTCTGCAGAAAGAGACGAATGTGTGTCAAGTCCATGTCTGCATAATTCTACCTGCATTAATAGACAAAATGGATACCAGTGCATTTGTGCTGCAGGATTCGATGGAAGTAGATGTCAAAACAGTGAGTTCTTGCGACTACTCTTTATTCTGTTAGTTCATAGGTCATAATTCAGTGTGTATACCGGTAGGTTATAGTACAAAGTATACGTGTCAAGGTTTATAGGACATAGAACATAGGCCACAGACTTCCAGGTTCAAAGGTGAAGGAACCGTAGATATTAAGTTCATAGCCTTAAGATCAGTAGAATATAGAACATATGTCCCATGGCTCTACGATCACAGAACATAGAGCGTAGAGTTCGTTGCTTCTGACACTTCAAGATCCGAGTGGCAAACGTAAGTTTGATATTATTTGGGGCGTAGCGAGGTACCAACTTTTGGGGGGGATGTCGTATGTTAACCATTTTGCTCTGCAACATTGCCTGACATTTTGCCCGAATGTGTTAAGTTCTACCCGAATTTCGCATTTTTGACCATTATTTGGTTGGTGTCACACTCCACCATTGGATAAAGAATGCTTCAACGTCTATTCAGCCTGCGTTAAACTCCTTTTTAAGATTGCTGCTAAGGTGCGCTCGGATTTTATTGATATGCCCATCGACACATTTGAGTAAATCAGCTTAGGAAGAAGGAGCCGGCGAGAAACTAGATGTTACAAAGGAGATATATACACGTATTTATTAGAATAATGACATACGTTTAAAAATGAACTAAAGCTGGTGCAATCTCTATTATAATATCCTCCGCCATAGGTATAAGAGAAGAACACAGAGAGGAACACATTCTGTTCCGAAACCAAACATAACAACTGCTTTCTACTTCTTGCATAAGATAACTACTTTAGGAGTCTGGGCTCTAGTCTATATATATATACACATCATTATATCTATGAATTAAACTAAAGTGATCATTAACAAGCAGGTTCGAAGATTAAGCCAGCACAGAGGCCGAATCTTGAACAACGGCAAGAATAATAACAATAACAATAACAGTAGCAATTGAGAGAACAGTGGCAGGAGCAATAGGAACTGCAGATTCTGGTCGTGTGTGTTGGTCGTTTAACCGCTCTTCGCAAAATGAAAAGCTACGGAAGGGAAAAGAGGATTTTTGAGAAATTTATTTACAAACTTGTTTCTGATACTGAAATGCATACTTGCTCAAGGGGGCTAAGGATTATCAGAAGATTTGGAGGGATGGCAAAGATATACATTGACGGCAATCTTCCACTCCAACAAAGCTGCGTCAATCCTTGCCATTCCTCCAAAGCTACCAATATTTCTTAGATCCCTTGGCTGCTACTTTTTAGTTCATATATTTTCAAAGGAATAATGTCAAGCTTTTTTGTTGCAGACATTAATGACTGCCTTGGTAACCCATGTCAGCACGGGGGTACATGCATGGATAAAGTCAATGGTTTTACTTGCAAGTGTGCCAAAGGCTGGGAAGGAGTTCGATGCCAACGAAGTAAGCCTTCTCTTTGAATTTTTAATGGACCTAGTAAGTGGGAACTTTCTAATTTGACAAGGAGACGTTCTAAGGTAAAATTCCCTTCCTTCAAGTCAACGCTGGGTACCAAAAGACAGGCTTTTTGGAGAAACCTACAAAAAAATTAAGAACTCATTTTTTTTGCTCTTTTTGAGCTTATTGGGACTCTAATTTTTGGCTAAATGCAGGTTTAAGAGAGAACAACCCATCTAGTAGCTCGCGAAGAATCCCCAAAATTAAGTTGACGCTTTAGTGACACATTGGATTTAAAATCATACAAACTGGTTGCGTACTTTTTTTGCAATATGGATTTTCAAACAGTGCATGTATTTTTATGACTCCCACTATGGAGCATTCATCGTTTTCCAATTTTTGTTCTTTTCTTAAAGGGGCTCCGTCGCCAAACTGTAAACAAATCTGATAACACCGCACGTGGCCATTGTTCTCCATTGTTTTCTGCAGTTTGTTTGGTGGCTTCACCCAAGCCACCAAAAATGCTCGTTAAAAATCCACTTATATCGAAGCAATCGTAAGAGATATGAATGTTTGGATTTTTCCTCTGTGAAGTACAAAGATCTATCTTCAAAATGATGCTTTCATTTTCGAAAAAACAGGTAAACGTCTGTGTGCTATTGCCCATCAAAATACTTCAAAACCACCATTTCGACCGAAATTCGGAGACGGAGCCTCTTTTCTTAACAATTTATGTAACTCTTTTCAGATACTGATGAATGCCTATCAAGCCCATGCGTGAATTCACTTGGCTGCTCTGATCTAGTAAATGATTACTCTTGCAAGTGTGGACCGGGATGGAGAGGCAAGAATTGTGATGAAGGTGAGCAATTGTATGTTTATTGTTTTGCATTAGATCTTGCAAAGTTGAAATAATTTCCAGTCTAGTATGTGAAGCCGTGGTAAGTTATCTAGTATAATCCTAACCAAGAGTCTTACATCAAAAGGCAATTTCACGAACTATGCACTCCCCCCCCCTCCAATCGTTTGACTTTTGACGCCCACTCTTCGAAGATCCTTGTCACAGCTGCATAGCGTAAGCAGATGTGGACCATAAACCTTTTAACTGTTCTACAAAAGAGCCTAGATCGAGCTATGTTTTTAGATATCTTTATACGAGAGGCACATTCGAAAATTCTACAATAAGTATAAGAATATTGCTCGATTCAGACTCCTTTTTAGTGCAGCAAAAGGTCTATTGAACAGAAAAACTGGACTTTCGGACCATTCGTAACGTAAGCAGACAGAAAAACGTGCATAGATAGGCTGGGGGGTAGTTGGACCGTCTTGTCTGGGCGCAAGTCAACGACATTGGAACTTATTCACCACACATGTTTCTCCAGAATGTAAATTTAATCGCCAACAGATCTTACAAACTATTTTGATTTTCTAAATAAAGATTTGATCCAAAGAGCTATGCAAGAGTTTTCTGTGCGCGACTGTCACTTGCTTTGTCAATAACTTCGGATATGAATAATTAATTCCAGGATTGCTCAGATCTTGAGGTAGATAAAGATTTGATAAAGAATCATCGATGGAAAATGTGTTGAATTCAGCAAAAGTTGATAACGATGAAAACAATGAAATTCGTAGATCAGAATCTCAGATCGATATAAAACCATCGACACTTAAACTTTAAGCAAATTTTGTTTCAGCAGAACTGTCGTTAGTTTTTGTTATCTAAGTGAAGTATCGTTTTATCATAATCTTTGTACATAAACCAACATGAATATAGCCATCATTCTTGCTCCTGTTGATAAGCTTAATTCGATTCACAAACTCATCTGCTGTGAAAGGAGGCCAACGCATGTGGCTCTGTGATGCACTGCTATCAGGGCCACATGCGCTTACTCTCTGTTTACGTTCATTCAGAACTTATCGGCTCTTTTGAAATAGCCTCGTGTCCTCTCCCTTTTTATGCTAGCTGCTACAGCCACTATAATTATGCAATACTATAAACTATAATTACTTTTACGTTGATAAGTTGTTTTAAGAATGGTGCTCGGGCTGAGAACTTTTTGCAGGATATAGGATGGGGACCATAAACCTTTTAACTGTTCTACAGGCCTGTTATCGTGACAATGTTATCTGTTTTCATTCCTGTCTGGCGTTATCCGATGATCTGCTGTAACCAATGGCAAACGAAAATGGTAGACAAATTTTACATTATGCAGTTCGATTTTCATATGCTCTACATGAAACATGAAAGCTTTCTGTATGAAATTTTTCAAATCAAATTTCTTTTGGTTTCAGATATCGTTGACTGTCAGGGACAATGCCAGCATGGAGCACAATGTCAAGACCTCGAAAATGACTACCGTTGCTTATGCCCGCCAGGGTTCACGGGAAAGAACTGTCAATTAAATATGAATGACTGTCAGAGTAACCCTTGCATGAATAACGGTGTATGTATCGATCGGGTGTCATCATACCAATGTGTCTGTCAAACTGGTTACTATGGTAACAGATGTCAATATCATACTGACGAATGTCAACCAAGTCCGTGTCGTCATGGTATCTGTACTGACCTGGAGAATGACTATCGATGCGATTGTGAGGAGTTCTGGGGAGGGAAAAATTGCTCGCTGCGAATACCAACTGCAGTTGAGTCAAACTGCAACCAGAATCTTTGCCAACATGGCTCTTCGTGTGTGAGCATGCCTCAGACCGATTTCAAATGCAACTGCTTGCCTGGGTTTACAGGGGGGTATTGTGAGACGGATATATACGAGTGCGACAAGAATCATTGCCAAAACGGTGCTACTTGCATCGACCGAGTTAACGGATTTCAGTGTGTATGCCCGGCCGGATTCAAAGGCGTGCTGTGTGAAAAGAACGTAGATGACTGTTCATCGAAGCCTTGTAGGAATGGTGGCAAATGTCTTGATGGCGTTGATTCGTATAAATGCAGCTGCCTTAAAGGATACACTGGAGTTAACTGCACTCATGACATTGATGAATGCGTCAACGTGAAATGCCAGCATGGAGGAAAATGCGTTGATCTGATTAATGGCTTTCAATGCAAATGCAGGTATGAAGAGTTTATTTGTTATGAATTGGAGGGCTGTGTCTTTTCAAGCATCCCTTCACAAACCTCCAGGAAGTCCTTTGTGATTCAGTAGGAAATGCTGCAGTACGAGGATTTGATTCGCGCTCGATTTCCCTTCATGGAGATGATGAGCCATGGGAAGGGCTTACCCTCATCTTGTGCTGTGTCCAGAACTAATTCATTCATATATTTATTCATTCTTTTATTCATTTATCTTTCATTCTGTTTCCTCAATCACCATGTAGCTATTCATTGATTTATCCAACTATTTATTTATTCATACGAGGGGCCGTCCAAATTCATGGTAGGGGCTGTCCAAGAATCTCACCTTTTCTCAGATACCTGTGAATGGAGGAAGTTTTGAACATGAATTCAAATTCTGTGGGAATCGAAAATTTGATTGCGTTTAAAGCCGCCTTTTTTTCTCCACATGAGCAAGGATAGATTCAACAAGCATGCACGACAATTTATGTAAATCAAATGAAATGGAGGATGGAGTCCCTTGCAAACAGGGTGAAGAAATTCGCGCATGCGACGTTATTTCTTCGAATATGCTTTGCTCATGCAAGCGCTGAATTCTTTGATTTCAATAAGCTATTCTTAGACTTGTAGCGTCAAAATAAGCATGTCTGTTCTGTTAAGAATAAAAGTTTTATAATTTCTGCAGATTGTAGCATGGATATTGTGGACACGGTTTGTATTGATCGTGTCCACCACAACACTCAGCCTAAATATTATTAAATGAATTTAAATGTCTTTCTTAACCTTGCTTGTCTTCATTTCATTGATATCTTTCTTCTGTCGGTTCTCTGTTTGGCAGTGCTTGCTTTCGGTTTGCTACGGCCTAAGTTTTCAAACGGTTACCGCACTCTGAAAGATGAGTCGTTAGAAGGCCGCGTCGCGCTAGGAACTAGTTTGCGGGCCATAAGAGGCCCTTTACATGAGAAATTTCAACCCGGGTTGAGTTGAACACGGGTTGAGTTTCAACTCGGTTGACGGTGTAAGCCTTCATCGCGTTTACATGAAGGAGGCCGAGTTGAAACTCAACGCGGGTTCAACTCAACTCGGCAACTCAACCCGTGTTGAAATTTCAACACGGGTTGAAATTCTCATGTAAACGCAATATTGTTTCAACTCGGGGCGAGATTAGAATGCGAACAAAGGAGATCGAATCTATTTCCGCAATCATTCGAATATTTGAGTGGGCTCACATTCCTTCTTCCATTGTTTGCAACCATGTGACCTAATCTCAACCCGTGTTGAGATTTCATGTAAACGCAAGGCAAAATAAGCAATGCTGTTAAAACTCAACCCGTGTTGAAACTCAACACGGGTTGAAATTTATCATGTAAAGGCCCTCTAAGTTTCAGTTTGCGGTAACTGTTTGAAACTTAGGCCATAGCAAACCGAAAGTAGGCAAAACCAGACAGTGAACCAAAAGAGGGAAGATACCTATAGAATGAAGACAAGCAAGGTAACGAAATACATTTGCTCATTTAGTAACATTTAGGTCAGGTGTTGTGGACACGCTCGATACAAAGCTCTTCGACAATAACCATGATTGTATCTCGACATTTGATATTGATATATCTTACTAAATTCATCTCGCAGACATGGATATTCTGGTCAACATTGTGAGATTCAACAACGATTTTGCCTGAGCCAACCTTGCAAAAACAACAGCACATGCATAGAGCAACCAGAGACATACACATGCAACTGCTTAAAGGGCTACACAGGGAAACAATGTACAATAGATATCAATGAATGTGCTACGTCACCTTGTTTGAATGGTGGTTCATGCTCGAATCTTATTGGAATGTTTAAATGCACTTGCCGTGGACCATTTACAGGTGAGTGCGATATAAATCATCAACTATGACTTTTAGATAACACGAAAGTCGACTTGGCGACACGAATGATCTTGCTTAAAGGGGCTCCGTCGTCAAAATGTAAACAAAACGATGATTTTTGCAGTTTTTTGAAAGGTGATATCACACAGGTTTTTCGTATTTTTTTCAGAATGAAAGTTGATGTTTGGGCATTAATCTTTGTACTTCACTAAGGAACAAACCAAACATTCATATCTTCTACGATTGCTCGGATATAAGTGGATTTTTAACGGTCACTTTTTTGTGGCTTGAGTGAAGCCACCAAACAAACTGCAGAGAACAATGGATGAACAATGGATAATCCCCGACACGTGCGAGTTTACGGATTTGTTTACTGTTTGACGACTGAGCCCCTTTAACAATGGGTCTTTAATTATGAATTTCAAGGTATAGATGTTTCTGGAATATGCATTTTATCACTTCCACTCAGCTTCTTAATCACACAAATTTCAAGGCAGAGAAATAATCACTAAAATATGTTGTGTCTAATACTTATCTCATTTGATAGGAACCAGATGTGAACATCAGATTAACTACTGCGCCTCTTATGTGTGTCATAATGGTGGAACATGTGTGAATCGTGAGACTGCACCACATTGTGTATGCAAACCAGGCTATATTGGCGCCCAATGCCAGACTGATATTGATGAATGTGCTTCACAACCATGTACTAATGGAGGCAAATGCTTAGATCAAGAGGACCGATTTATTTGCCAATGCCCAAGTGGGACAAGAGGGAAGTTGTGTGAACAAGGTGAGCGAATTACTGTTCTTTACCATTGATTCGAAACCAATTTTTCTGCGAATGATACTGTTAAACTATTTTCTAACACTGAAGATTTGTTGCAAAAACATTTTCAATGGTGCAAATATCATTGAAGGCATTCACATAAAAAACTGCTTCTATAAAGCTCTACAAGATGATGAAATAAAAGGCATTTGGCAACTAACCGAGCATAGCTGACTGTCGGGAAAGAGCGAATATTTCGCTGGCATCCTTTTGAGTGCTTCATGCTTCAATCCATTCACACGATTGCTTAACTATTGGAATTTACCAGTGATGTCTGTTAAGCCATCACTTTTATATGATAGCTTTGGCTTAATTGTTGTTGGACTTTGTGGCTTTTTTCAAGGTTTAAGTTTGCAGGCAATCAGAAAAGTAGGATGTTAGTGTTCAGTTTCATGACATAAGCATGCAGCTGCTCCGAAAAAGCAAGTTTTTCGTTGTCGTCTGTGGATAGACAATTTTGGTCAGTCAATTTAAACGCTATATAAATTTTGTATACCACTTTATGTCGATATCTTTACTGGCATGTGGTATATCGCTGAATGAAGACACGTGATTATGCACGATTTCCCAGGCAGAAATCGACTTAATTTGTTGTTGTTTAAATTCATGAGCAATGTTTTGGCAGTGATACTGAATGAAATTGTTTACATTACGTTCCAGTGACTGACAGCTGTACTCGTGTTGTTTATGGCAATTCAACGCATGTTGTCCATACTGGTGTGTGTGGCAAACACGGTACCTGTAGTGTTGTAAAAGATGGGGGATTTCATTGTACTTGCAATCCTGGATGGACAGGCAAACGATGTGAGACAGGTAAATATTGCTAGTTTTTAGTTGATTTTGCCATATGCAATAGAACTTTCTATAGACTATGATTTTACCTGTTGTTATTTTCCATCATCAAACAGGTATTGATAGCTAGCGTACATCTAGTGTAAATATCGTTTCCAACCTGCCTGGGATATATTTTCTTAATTAGCTCATAGACCATTAGAGCAGGGCATGAAAAAATATTTTCCTTCCTGCGACCGGACAGAAATCATCCTCAAAAATCCTGCAAGCATAGAATACTTAAAATGTCCAGCTTTCTCGAAAAGAAGTCAAGTTTCAAAGGTTCCAAACGATCTATTTTGAATCCCCATGTCCATAGCATTTATCAATTATTGGATTTGAATTAAGTTTGAACCCAGTCACAGAAACTATCATGGTTGGCATTGGGTTAAGTTACTTTCTTTACTGATCTCATATTTGTTATTACTAATCTATAAACATAAATGGTACATATCTCGATAAGTCAATTTTGCCTGAATTTATGATACCTCTTTCATTTCTATGAAAGAAAAATGGATATCAGAGCATGAATGAACAGGATATATTTGAAAAATTTCCTGCAAGACATTAGTAATGAGAAACTTCCTGCGACCGCCCGGTCGCATGTTCGGGTGGGTTTTCATGCCCTGCATTAGAGTTTCAAGTTTCATTAGTTTTGCGCAGATTATAACACGGAAACAATCAGATTTGAAGCTTGTAAATATATCTTTCGAACCTTGCAACTGGAACTCAAATGCCCCTTTCCCAGTAGCTAGATGATCTTTTCCGCTGTCTTAAAACATATTTCAAATATAATCCTGAAGGTTCCAGTTATTGACGGACAAAGCTTCACTTTATAACGCTTGCACGTGATGCATCCAGCAATGGGTCACGTTTTCCCCAAATCTCCTTACACCAAGCATGATTGCTTTGCCTGTTAATATTAAATCTCTCTTCATGAGGTCAATAGCTTTTCTTCCATCCAGCCTGATATTTGCCCGTGTCAAGAATATTTAACTCTGCTTTTGTGTGTTCAAAATTTCTTCCTTTTCTCGCGTGTGCAAATTGCCATTTGGTATCAATAAGATAGCAACTTATTCGTTTCTTTTAATTTCAATTTTATCTCCAGTTGTAAGTTTATCAGTTGTGGCTTTGATAACAGCAACCACGAAAGTATTGCTGATGTGTGCCATGCATGCACACCGTTTACTTTTGGTCGTAAAGGCAAAACGATATCGTGATTAGGTTATCTCTTTTAACACTCTCGATGTTTTGTTTTCCTATACATTGCTTAGCCAATCGCACACAGCACCGCGAACGCTTTTCATAGATATGTGCTTGCAGCCTGGCTTGCTGCATTGATTTTTGTGGCAGGAAGCCCATTGACATAGAAGGGTGGTAGCTGTGGCTCTCTTAATAGGCTGATAGCATTTGCAAGAAATGTGGCAAAGAGCTCAGGCTCTTCCCTTTCCATAAGCTGTTCCCTTCCCCTGGCCTTCTCATACACTTAAATAGCAGAGCACTGCTTTTTAAGAGCTTTATAACCTATCTTCGTTCATATATGGGAGGGTAGAGCGAGTAGAAGAACATTTAATTAGGAGAAAAATTGCAATGGAAACCAGGCTTTCACTGCGTTGCGCAGGTTGGCCGGAACACCTTTCCGCCATGAGCCATTCGCTATGGTTATCAACGAAAGAGCGCGAGGGATAGCATTGAAACAGTTGCAAACTAACTGTCTCCCCTTCCCGTTTTTTGTTGATGCAGTAGAGTAGTCCACCTTGACAGTCCGGCCACGAGCCAACAGCGTGGTTAAAATGTCTTCAGGTTTATCAATGGAAGATCTCGAGGGGGATGGCATTGGTTCACTGTCATGTCACAAGGCAACAGCTCTTGCCCGCCCCTTTCGAATTAGAGTCATTGATCAGTCCTTCAATGGGATTGTATTTGCCAGCCAAGTTGTTTATTTGTGCTTTGCCTCATTATGTATGCAAAGAACGCCTGCTGTGGCATGTGTATCTATCTACTCGTCAACAAATCGCTATTAATTGACCCATTCAGACTCGCGTGCCCTTCTTTCATTCTTTCAACTATGAATGACCTTTGCTGAAAGAACTACGCTGAAGGCGCCAACTTTCCATTCATTTGTTTAATCTGAGTCTTCTGCGTAAATTTTAGCCGTCAGACAGCACGTGGCGTTCTTTTGCATGTTGTTCCTTTATGCTGTCTTCAATGGTCTTTAAGAGTAGTTAGATTCATTGATATGATTTGAGCCTGTCGACAGCAGGGTGCCCATATCACTATCCAGCTCCACGCGACCCATGAAAACGGACCTCAAATTATATACTTACTGTACACAACAAGAAGGCTGATTTGCAAATGCTTAAAACTGTCTTTCCTTACGGTTGCTTGCGGCCTTTTCCAGTAAAAAAGGCGTCATTTCTAGCCGTCATTTAGGCTGTTCACAACATTCTGCAATTACACTACTTTCCAGAAATAGAAAGCGTCATTTCTAGCATACTTTACCGCCTGTTTGGTCGTTCACAGCGTTCTGCAATGTTGGCAGACTTACAGTGGGCTGACACTTAGGCAGGACATCATTAGCCACTTAGGCTGGCTATTGTTTATTTTGTGTTGTTGCTGTTAGCTAATTACTAATTATCGTTGGTGTTCTAGTGCTGCCGTACCTCATATGGAGGAGAGTGTTTGCATTTAAAACGGAAAAAGAAATAAGAGAAATAGTAGAACAAACGCCAGTGTTTTTATTCGGCGAGAGACTGGATATAGACAGAGGGCGATTCTATGCTTCTCGTCATGTTAGAATAGATTTGTGTTAGTTCCCGATGTGTTTTGATTATTCGCCATAAATGTTCAGACTTTTAAGTAATGAACAATTTTTCTCTTTTGCAGATATTGACGATTGTGTGAGCCATAGATGCCAAAATGGTGCCACTTGCATTGATGCCGAATCGAAATATCGATGCTTTTGCAAGACAGGGTTCCGAGGGAGATTTTGCGAAACAAATATCGATGAATGCGAAAGTTTGCCGTGTTTACATGGTGGTAATTGTACTGATCTAATCAATGATTTTGTATGCCGTTGTCAAGATGGTTGGAAAGGAAAATTCTGCTCTTCTCGTAAGTTGAATTTCATGTTTTGTTTTGGTACATAATGTACTTCCCTGTTTAGATGCGTATTAGCTAATGCTACTGTTCTACTATTTTGAATTTGCGTTATTAGTTTTTTTCTTTATCCAGATAAATAATTTACAATATATGTTACTATTTACTCAAATTGATGCCTGTTTTCTTCGGATGGTTAGGCCCTCTTCAACGGTACACTTTATTTACTATTTACTCTATATATTAGTACTTTTCAACCATACAAGACTACAGGGACAAAACGATGAGATGCAAAATAGCATGACAACCAAATGTCATTTGAAATGAATACAGTAAATCCCCGCATATAAGAACCCACAAAGATGAGAACCCAGAGGCTGTTTTCCTAACTCATACACCTTGTAATTTTGAATCTTTCAGTTTGATGAACAATATATTCACATTGAAGGGGTAGCAAAGTTGACTTTGGATTCTCGTTATTAAGTTCATCTTTGTCCCAGTTGGCTGTTACAGTTTAATGTCCTCCTCTGCTGTTTATAAGCCTAGAATAGGTTATTAGGTACATAGTAACTTTGCCAAAACAAGTAACGAGGCTGAACATCTTTCCTGAAGGTTCTGAAACGGCCTACAAGGCACTCCTCAAATGAGAACCGTTATATCTTAAAATTAGTCTTAGTACCTTTAGAATAAGAACCTATTTCAGCCTGGCTGTCGAAGAAGTAGTTCTTATGTGCGAGGATTTACTGCGAGTTACAAAACATTGTCTCCAATCTTTCAAAGACAATTTTGATTTACTCATTTACCATAAAACGATGTAAGGGCATTGTCTTTTGTATTGATATTCTTCTTGAGCTTTCAACTGTATGCTGATTTTATTTTGAAGGTTCATCCAATTGCCACGGAAATCCTTGTAATAATGGTGGTAAATGTGAAGACACTGGTTCAACATTTCGATGCAATTGCCCAAAGAACTGGAGAGGAAGAACATGCAATGAACCGGCTGATGCATGCCAACCGAGCCCATGTTTGCATGGAGGTGTTTGCATTAATAATGGTGGAATTGCCACTTGTAAATGTGCTGAAGGATTTGAAGGCGTTCGGTGTCAAATTGGTATGTTCCTTGTCGTTCTCTCTTGTCAGATTTAGGTCCCTTTTTATTTTGATACTTCTTACTTTTTGTTTACGTTTTTTTCTATTATTAATTCTCCTAAAATTTACAATCTACTAACAAACATTGACATTACGAGACGATAGCGCAAGGAGCATGAAAATACATTGCAACCTTGTTTATGTTTGTCTGGAAGAGACCAATGTCTGTCTAAAGCCACGTGAGATTTGCGATAATGCAAAAATTAGTCAGTCAAGACCATGCAATGGTTGTTATTCGTGGGCATTTTCCTGTGACAGCTATTTTCATCATCATCATCATCATCATCATCATCATTAATTTATTTAACGTAGGCTAAATAAGATAAAAAGAATAGCTAAATTACAGCTAATTTAGGCCTACTTTACAAAATTTACAAAATTTACAAATTAATTCCTAAAGCTAATCAATAAAAACATTTAGTGGATTATTTACAAGATAAAAATCATGCCTTCCCTACGAGGTACGGAGCGACGCCCACCTCCCAGAGAGACGGCGTTTTTTGAAACAGACTTTAAAACCCTCATGTCAGGCCTCCACTAATCGATAGGAATAAGCGTTATGGTAACATCATAACAGAAGACTCGGTTACTTTAGTTCTTGAAACTCTTACAAAGGAGAAATTTCATGGATGTTCTTTCATACAAAATACTTGCCATTCGTGCGTACGGAATTTGTGCCAATACTTTGTATTAATTTTGTGCTCTTATTCTTTCTAGATAAAGACAATTGTGCGCAAAACCCATGTTTTAATGGTGGTGTTTGCATTGATGGACCAAATTGGTATCGTTGTAAGTGCAAGCCTGGGTTCGCTGGGGTCGATTGCCGTATCAACATTAACGAATGTAGCAGCTCACCTTGTGTGTCAAGCGTTGGTGCGAAATGTATTGATGGTATTGGAAAGTACACATGTGTATGCCCTGAAGGACGGGAAGGAAAACGATGCGAAGGTAAATATACACTCCAGTTAACTGAAGGTGAAGCTGCAGTTTTCAGTGCCAAGCGCTGGGATCGCAGAAGTAGAATAGGCCTAATCGAATCCACGATCCCTTGTCATGACGCTCAAGTGGTTGGGCTCTACCGGGTATCGAACACTGTCCGCCTGACTGTTCTGGCTGCAAAGTCAGTGAATTGCACCACTGCGCCACAACACATTCAATTCTTTTTATACAGGTGAACAGACAAATCCGGTAAATGGGCCATTCAGGTAGATATGCCAGGAATATAAGAGATTAATCGAGAAGATACAAAAGAGCTTCATAAATGTATGCACAGAATTGAAACTGGTTTTTTAGAAAGTGAAAGCTTGTGAAATATTTTAGAACGCACCAGTGGACAGTCTCATCTGCAAGAATTTGTTTATATCTGCGGGTTGAAGTGATAAATGCGAAAGAAAGTTATGAACATTGAAGAATATGCAAGGATGCTAAGAAAATGTTGATTTGAGAGATCCTCCAATGACAGACATTCTGCGATGGCCTCCCTACTTTAAAAGCGTCTTTGCTTATTCTTTGTCGATTACAGTAAAAACCCGCACATAAGAACCATCATCTGTTAAGAACCTACAGCCTGAAATAATATATTTTGTACCCAATAAATAAGAACCATTTCAGGCTGATATCTAAACTAGGTTCTTAATAAAGGGTCTTATTCATTCATTGGGAAATAAATGCAACATTTTTGCCAATCAACCTCTTTTATGAACTCCAAAACATTTCTTACAGAACTGTGATAGGCAGGGCCTGCAGGGGTAAACTGGGTAAGATTGGGTTGAAATGGATAGGGTCAAGAGTGCAGATAAGTTTGGCTAAGATTTAGATTCACATATTTCCCTTTGTTAAGAACCTACACCCTGATTACTAGATGTGTCTCATTGCATAAGAACCTAAACAGGCTGAGTTCAAAGTCTTAGGTTCTTATGTGCGGGTTTTTACTGTAATGGTTAGAATGCGTAGATTTTTGTCCCCTATGTTGAGAAGAAATTTCATGTATGGAAATCTGATCTAGAATGTTCACGGCAACGAATTTTCTAATTTTGATATGTTTTCCCTATCTCCTAAATGAAGATTGTAAATATCAAAGATTTTTAAGGTCTTGTCTACAATGTGTTTCCATTTCTCTTTCAGTTGTTATCAAGAACGCCAAATGTTTAGTCGGTGACATATTCATGGAACACAATCGCACATGGACAGAAGAATGCAACACATGCACATGCGAGAACAGAAAAGTAACGTGCACCAAAGTATGGTGTGGACCAGCCAATTGCATGGATGCTAAGAACGAAGATATCTGCAGTGAGGACCATCCTTGCCGGCAGAAGAAAGACAGCTTATGTCTTACACCGCCTTGTACTCCTTGGGGTCAATGTGAAGGAAAATACGAAGGGTATAACCAAGGTGCTTGTACCCCATCTACTGAAATGTCTAAGCTAACAGATGACTGTGCAAAAGTTAACATTCGATATGATGCAAAGAAGATGCCAAAAGGAACAATACTTGAAGAATTTTGCCATAAATTGCGATACCTGACGTTGTTTCGGTCATATGCCAAGAAAGGTATCATCAAAGTTTATTGCAACATCGATGCTGAAGAGAAAACAGGAAATACCTCCAATATCGTTGTGTCCATCAATAGTGAGGGGACTGGACTTGCACCTAAAGCTGCCTTGGATCTTGCGAGTTTAATTCGCTCACAACCGTCAAATGCTACAATGTATAATATTTTCATCGCAGTCATTCAAGTCACAGTGGAGAGACCAATGTATATGTCTTACCATTCAACAAAAGGTGAGGACAGTTGTGTTAAAACCCCTTTTTGTCAGGCTAAATTTTCTAACCAAAAAGGTTCATTGGAAAGATTTTATAAACGTCATGGCAGGATTTGGAAAACGTTGCCTTTAGCAAATCTATTAATTCTCAGGCATCTTTCATCCAAGAACTTCTCGTGTGCACTTCATAGTAACAACAATTCTTTTCATTTCATTTTTTTCATCTTTCGCTATCTATATAAGTAGAGCTAACTGTTTTACAAAATTAACCTGTTAAAGGGCCTAAATTAAAGAATAACCCTACATATATAATATTTAGTTGTAACTTGCACAATTTAGCATAGCAGTATAACAGCATAATAATTTTCTGCGCACTGACAAGCTGGTTCGTTTGCAGAAAAAATACTGGTGCTTTTAGTAAATGTGAAGAGAATAGCAAAATCATTGATGCATTTTTACCCAAAATGGTATACGGAGAGGGATTGGTCTGCGTCTATTATGCATCTATGTGCGATTCAAATTCTCTTAGCAAAGAACCAAGTTTTTACTGACGATTATTTTCTGCTTGTCAGTGCGGTATAACCTTCCAAGCCTTCTCCTCTCAAGACTTAAGCAGTTTGCAGACCTCAATAAACCGACTAAAATTTAATAATTCTGCATTCTAGGCCCAGTATTTCTCATTCCACTGGTTGCTTGCATGGTTGGATTAGCTGCAATTCTACTGCTGGTACTTTGCATAACGACAAGGAGATATCGAAACAAAGACCCAAATAATACACAACCAGGATACTTCACAAAAACGCGAAACAATTGGCATCGAAAGCGTAGAGACAAAAACTTATGTAAACAAGATCGAGGTCTAAGTAAACTCTCAAAAGATAGCTCGCCGACTGAGCTTACAGACTTAGGACCGAGTACGTCCGGTCCATCCTCATCATGTTCATCGTCATCTCCGGAACCGTGTGATGATCAGGACATTGAAATTAGTGACAATAGAATATTAGCGGGCGTCCGCGCGGCTAGACAAATGCAAAGGCAAGTCGAAGAGTCTCTACAGAAGCCGGATACGGTGGATTTTGACATACAGCCTGACAGTGACCCAGGAGATTTTATCGTTTAGGCCACATTGGCTGGCGTATAATGCAATAAATGGATATTCCATCGTAAATGCCTAATAAAGGATAGATGCTAATAAAGCGTGCAGGATCGCTCGCACGCCGTTGAAGAATGAAGCGCTGCTCAGCATTGCTGCTTCGTTGCGGCAGCCAACATCCTCTGCATATGAGTCTCTAGAGAATGTTTAGAGGAGGATGCGTTAGCTTATGAAGACACTATAAAGTTGTTTTGGTTCGAAAATAGAATGGATGTTTGCAGGAAATTTGCGAAGAAGGAATTCGCTGCTACAGTTTGCAGACATGTTGGTAGACTTTGCTTGGCCGTTGGACAACGAGCTGTTGGTATCAAATTTGCTGGTATCGAAATTAGTTTGCAGCACATAGAGAGTTAGATTGGTTTTCGAGTTATTTTTGTTGAACAGTTGCAGAATATTCGATGCATCCATTTCGCTGAAAATGCATCAGAAACAGAATTGTGTTGTATAATCTGAAGTGAAAATCAGTGGAGCAGAATCATAGCCAGTTTAGAGACGCCGCCTATGAGCTGTGTCGTGCAAAAAAGAAGTCAGAATGTTAGTTGCAGAATGAAGAGCAAGCATTGTCCAGTAGACGAATTGGCTCCCCCAAAAAGTAGAAGAACAGTTTGTTCCCATTAAAGAACAAATGATAGACCTTTCAACTATTCTCAAAAAGAATCTGAATCGAATGCTATTTTGCTATATTTGTGGAATTTTCGAGTTAGCACAATGTTGATAGAAGCTCTAATGCTACTCAGTCGAACCTCTTCTTATTTGTACAAAAATATCGCTCGATTCAGTCTCTTCTGTAGAATAGCTAAAAGGTCTACTGGGCCATTTTATGGACTGTCACGGTACCAGTATGAACCGTGTTTTAACCAAACCTGCTGCGGTGAATTCACAATACATTTATCTTTGAATCACATTCAACTGGGTTTATGTTTAACCGAACAGTTATTTAATGGTTCTAAAAGGGAGAGATTTGATGTTTAACAATTGAATAATTCGTGTAGATATAGAAATATATAAGTACTATTTGTTTCAGTATTGCACCTCTCAAAAATAGAGGGGTAATTTAATTTTGTAAATATGTACATTGATAATATCATTATAAGTTATGTTGTGTTTGTTCCTTCATTCGTAGATTAATTCATCATTTAGATGTCTTCTATGTAAAGAGAGTACTCTAGTCATTGATTTTGAACGACAAATATTATTTAGTTCACTTTTGTTGCGTTTGCATTCATAATTTTTATAGTTTTGTACACGACAAGGCCCCTTTGAAGTCCAAAAGTTTAAGCCAACTAATAGGGGTTCAATAACGTTGATTAATTTTTGCTGGAAGAGCCTTGAATTTTACCAAATTCAGTTCATGACCATTAGATATACAACATTTCCCATAATACTTTGTAATAATGTAATCCATTTGAAGAAGGACTGCAACTTATGTTAGACTTGTTTCCAAAAAATACAAGTAGAATCTGTCAATAGATCAACTCAAATAACTTTGTACCTCAAGTCATGAATCGCTATTTTTGCAACCTACTTATCTGTACAGCGCTGGAAAGCTAAAGAAACTCTTGTTAACTAAAACGATCTTTTACCCTGAGAGTTTTTGAAGTTCAAGTAACAGTGCTAGTGTAAGACAGTGCTAGGAAAGCAAACTCTCTGATTTTTTACTTTAAACCCAATCAGCCTGAAAATAGGATAATATCAAATTTTCAAGAATTCCCAGCTAACAGTTTGGTCGTAAACTGACCTGTTCGTTTTAGACAAGCAACATACTGAATCTAGATTCTGCTTCTGTCATAAACTGGCCATGTTAACTTTACACGTTTATCAAGCAAAAGAAAGCACTTATTTGCATCAAGACAACCCCTTTATGCCACCCAAACAGCTTCTAAATGAAGATCCTGTAAAGTTCACCAAAACATTGAAATAAATCACATTCTGTGCCTTGCATGCTCGATACTCCCTTCCTAACCTGTTTTTTCTTCATTATCACTTTAACCTGTAACATTTTGTTGTTAAATTGCAATAGGGATATTCAAGTGTCTAAGATATGTACAAAGTACAGATTTATTTTCCGTTTTATCTTAGTCTCGTTATTATTTATGTTGCTAACTTTACCCTGCAATAGCGGCTTGGAGGCAGTGGAAAGCTCGTGCCTTACACGCGAGCAATGTTTGCCAAACAGTTGAGATTTGGTTGTCAGCAATGTCTTTCCGTTTGGCCAACCGATCAAGTGTTGCTTGTCAAGTATCATTTTGTTTGGCAATGTTTTTTGAGAATTTTAACAGCATTTTATCTTTCCAATGCAAACAATCGTCTTGTCAAGCAACTGTTGCGGAGTTATCGAACGGACAAATGTTTTTCTCTCAAGCAAATCTCGAATGTTTACCAAATAATAGTGCACTCCTTCACAATTGCTCAGACCGTTTTCATTGCAAAATTTATGTCTACAAATGCATCCAGGTATCAGGGAGGAAAATACTTTGAGACCAGCGTTATACCTTGAGCATATAAAGAGTACTGTTCAAAATGGTTACTCAAATTAATACAAAGTTAGCCCAATCGATACCAAGGTTCTGTTACTAAATCACTTTTACTTTAAAAAATCTTCATTGCCTCCCAGCCGAGACCAGGGCATTTATAAAGCACCTAGTAGTTACATGTGTACGTCGTTTAAATTATATTCTATATTTGTAGAGGATTTGTACATGTAACTTAATCGAGTCGGCAAAACTAACCAAGCTTATCCCTGACCCCTTCCTTCAAGTACTTACCCTTTAGCTTGACAGCCGTGCCAGCTTCCCCCACCTGTGCCATCCTTCTCTACACCCAGGAACATAATCTGTTTAATTTTGGCCTACTAACATGCAAAAAATTGCTACCGCAGCATAAAAAAATGGCCATAGAGTTCGTTATCATCACTGTATTTTTTTATAAGAAACTCAACTCTCAGAAACTATTTATTTTAGTCATGAAGATCCTGCGCACAGTTTTATTTCATTTTCACTTGCTTTTTTATATCATGTCTCGGAAAGTACTTGAGCAATGTCTCAACATATAAAGAGATTCAAAATTTCGTTTTGAAATTTCACAAGGATGCAAGTGATAAACATTAAAATTGTTATGGAAACTCAAAACCTGATGATTGTAAGAAACTTTCAGTAGCGCCGCAAATCCTTAGTTTCTTCTAAAAAAAATACTTGTATCACTAGATAATCCGTTTTCTTGTTCTAGGAGACCTTGACCAAAGGAGCAACCATTGTTTAAGAAACTTTTTGACCCTTTTTGAACTGTGAAGTTGGATCACTCAAACATTGCTTCACGAAGATATCTTTTACTTATACGACAAGTTTTTCTCACAAAGCAGTGTTTTTTGTTTCGCATAAAACAGTATTTCGCGGGTTTATTAGGCAATGTTTGCCCGTTCAGAGCATTTAAACTTATTATGCCCCCATAGCGCCCGTAACCAAAACCACGAGCCCACACCTTACCCTACTTGAAACAAATAAGATGGCAGTAAAAACTATTGACCAGCCGACTTTGTGTTGCCTTACTTGATAATATTACTACGGTAGAATTTAGATGGAATAAGAATTGTGACGTAATATATGGTTTTAATGCTCGTTCGCTTCAAGAATCTGCTTCGTCCAAGTGTATTAGAATGCTGGTAATGTATGGAACAAAAGTATTTATTTTGAATCTGAAATTGTTATACACTATCAGAAAGCAAATCACTGAAATAGATTCGTAGAAATCATGACTCATTTTATTGCGTGCGGATTGCTGATTGAAATGCATCTAATGTATCTAGCAAGAACGCTGTCTGACAGGAACTAGGGATCTAGCTGGAACGCTGGCAAAAACGCCGTCTGGAAACAAATTGACGACCAGAAACAACTATTGTTATGAGATAACGACAAAGAAATGTATTGTTTTAGCTCGATTTAATCAATTTACAGAAAATCTTACAGCACCATTCTACTACACTACAAACATATTCGGTAAAGCTTTCATATTCTCGCATTTAATTCTTGCAAATTGTAATAGGAAACTGACTATTTGAAACATGCATTTAATTTCGTCCGAAAAATACAAAAAAATCGATGATAAAGACGACATTCACACTGGACTTGCCTTAAAGGCACACTGTCGTGGCGCTGATTGGATGAATAATACAATACATCTGAATAGAACTAGGCAAGCTTCAGTAATTTCGCTGTACACTGAAATTCGTGAAGTTGATAACGACCTGACTCCTTTTGTTCTTGAAACAAAGTATGAGCCATGGGTATAAAGGCTTGGTAATTATTCCAAGGCCAGGTCTTTTGTTAGTGATCAAAACATCGCAACTAGCCAATCACAGCCACGAAAGTGTGCCTTTAAACCTATTTCGAAATGGACTTCAAGTAAGTCTGCGACCAAGTTTACACCGTACCGGTAAAGTTTTGATCAGCTACAGTTCAAGTTGTTACGGTTCAAGAGCGTTTACACTGCTCCAGAACAAAATTATTCTTCAAAAATAGAAGGAACAAAAGTGCTACTGATTAGCCGAAACAGAACAAGGGCAGATTTTGCAATACAATAGCATCCGCTGCTTTAATTGACACCTCAATTCAAAGCGATTAGCGACTGCAGACAGGAAATTCTCTCAACCTGTAATTCAAACAAACAAAGCCGCGAAGGTTGCCCTGAAACCAGTAGGGCAAACTCTCGTCTTGTGCACGCGTATGGTGGTTTTTAAGAGAAGTTATGTGCTTCTAACAAAAGAAGAACGGTAAATCTAAAGTTCTGTCTGGCGGATTTTGCTTATTTAATTCAGAAGCCGAGCAGAAGGCATTACAATTATTGCATATTTAGGGCATAAATGAAGCCATTACAAAACAGCTCCTGAATCAAATAAACAAAATCCACCAGGCAGAATTTTAGATTTATCCTTCGTTTTTCGTTCGAAGCACATAACTTCAATCAAAAACCACCCTTTTGCGTGCACAGGACGAGAGTTTGCCCTACTGGTTTCAGGGCAACTTTTGCGGCTGAATTACTGGTTGAGAGAATTTTCTTTGTCTGCAGCCGCTAATCGCTTTGAATTGATGTGTCAATCAAAAGCAATTCATGCTTTTGTAGTACAAAATCTGACCTTGTTCAGTAACAGTGTAAACAGGAAGTTGATCTGTTACCCTTTTGTTACGTGTCCTAAGCTGCACCAGTACAGTGTAACGATCCTGTTCTGTTCTCGCATAAAGCAGTGAAATAGACCTTTTAGCTATTGTACAAAGAGCCTGGATCGAGCGTTATTGTTTTACATTTTTATACGCGAGGTTCGATCAAGTGGCATTGAGCTTCCATCACTATTGTGCACATTCGAAATCATAGAATCCTGATTCTTTTCAGAATAGCTAAAAGGTATAGTTCTTTTCTCTGAATTCTAGAATTGATATTTTTTGCTACGCCAGCGTTAAAGCCCAAAACATTGCAACAAGAATGACTCAACTATCATAAGCTAAATTGTCCTTCCACTTTATCAGCAATCATTTTAGCAATCGCAAGTGATGACGTAGCAGCGGGGGAAGGGGCATTTCGTACATGTAAAACTCTACTTCCAATTTCACCATGGCCTGAATCAAATACGAAATCATCCACTAAATTTCCAGCTCTGTCTAAGGCTTGAGCACGAACACCACTTGGTCCCCTGTGGAAAGAGCGAGTATAAATATCAAGATAATGGAGAATTCAGCATAGGGCTCAAATCTTTCAAATCTTTAAAAAGCTGGGTGTAAAATTCTATCACATTTTCCTATAAATCGAATGGTTTGAAACGAACTCAGGGTACTGTCTTGTACATCTGCCGGGGATTTTTTTATATCTTGATCATTTTCAAAATGACGGTATTTTAATTATTTTTGAAAAGATTCATCGAAAATTTCGAAAAAACTAAAACCATCTTAAATCAATGCAGGAAAATTGATACAATCTTCAAGAAAACCATAGTTTATGAAGGTCTGTGGCAAGCAAAAATCTGTAGCACTTCTGGTTTAGGATTAGAAATTTGATGACGCCACAGCCTCAAAAATAATAAATGGAGCCAATTTGATACTGATTAAGATAATAAAAGACTTCCACGGCAGATATACCACTGACATACAGCAAAATACCCTTAGTTCCTTCTAAGCTATTTAAGTAAAAGAAAAATTAAACAGAATTTTACATCCACCTTTTCAAAGATTTGAGCCATATGTTGTAGACTCCTTTCTACAAAAGAGTCTGTATTGAGCGATATTTTCACACATTCTTACACAGTGAAGAAACGAGTCACCGTCAAGAAGTGGACGAGTTTTTATATAGAAAGAGCAAACGAAATGCACAAGCTCAAAAAGCATATTCTAAAGTTTTTATTCACTTTCATTTATTTCATAAACGAGAAGAAAGTTCTTGGGTATGGGTTAGTTAGAGAGTAACAATATTTCCGCGAGATGTTGAAGCTTTGGGAGAGGCATTCTAAGCCAATGTAAAGGTTGGAGTTCTCCAAAATTTTCCTGGACGCGACATTAACACAAATTATCAGCGAATTGTCAAAGTTTCCATGTTGGGAGAGGGGGCAGGCAAAACCTGAATTGCGAGAAGCGTTCTAAGACAAAGGAGAGGTTCCTCACGCAGAACTGTTTTGAGAACTGGTAATTCATACTATCAAATATTCTAATTTGGCACTGGCAAACATTGGATCCAAGAGCTCTCCTAAGCCCAATTAAACTATCTGATTACCCAAAAAATTTCCTTGGGATGCTACTCTGAAAAAATGAAAGGTTTGATTGAATTTTCATTTCATTTCATTTTTATTTATTTCAGCAGGGTTATACATGCAGTAGAATTAAATACACTGATTTTCAATGTGCCCTGCTTAAAAACCTAACTAACCTAATTACATGAATAAATTACAAAACAACCTGTATTACAAAGAAAAATAAAAATTTATATACAATATGTTCTGGTTAGAAAAGAAAAAGTTTGATGCTGTACGAGAACTTTCACACCCTTTGATTCTTCAAAGCTTGTTTCAGCAAATTTTTGAAAATGGCCATGGAAGGGGCATTTTTTATTTCTGTGTTAAGTTTATTCCACACAGTTACACCTCGATATGAGAAACTACGTTGCCCGTAAGAGGTTGCAAAGCGAGGTATTCTGAGATCTGTGTCGGTATTACGGAGAGACCGTGAATTGTTTTCCGACAGTTTTGTAAACATTAGCTGCATATATTCAGGAGCTAAACCATGGAGAGACTTGGAGCTTCTGTCACTTTTGTGCACATCCGAAAATTGTACCAAATGTGTCAAAATATTGTTTGATTTATACTCTTTAGTAGAATAGTTGAAAGATATATGGAAGATACTGTGATACTACCCGGACGCCATGCCCAGAAAGCCACCTTGCATCAAAAGTTATGTTTGCCGTTTTCGAGCAAAATGTTCGTGAAAAACAACAATTTTAGCGGGAAAAAAGAGGCTAATATTCTCACAAAATTTTTCCGAACCTTTTCCACAATTTTGGAAATATTAAAGATTTCTGAAAGTCCAACGGTAGGAAGACAACAACGTAGCTAAAGTTTCTTTCAAGCCATCCACTTCAAAGAAACAGGTCATCCAATTCTGTACACTTTTAAAGATTTCGAAGCTATACGACTGTATCCGCGGGTTTTTTACTGCCTGAAAGATAGCACTTGCCTTTCAATATCTTCCAGTCGAATTTCGGGTATATATCTTTGCAATTGTTTAATCTGTGCACCCAACGCTAAACTGCGATAGAATTCCCCAACTCCAAATTTCCAGTTTTTGAAGATGAGCCTTTGAAGTCCACTGAAAAATAACAAATAGTAATGAATAATGAAAAGAGTAACGAATAGACCTTTAGGTTTTCTAAGAAAGAGCCTGCATCGAGTGATACTTCTATATCATCATTATACGAGTGGTTCGAATAAGTGGCGTTAGAGTTTCTATCATTATTGTGAATATTCGAAAATTCTACATAAAATATCAAAATATCATTCGATTCAGATTCTCTTTTAGAATAGCTAAGAGATTTATTGCTGAATACCGTTGAAAACAAGCAGTAAAAAGAACGAAATAAAAAGCTTTGCAAATGTACATATATACACGTATTTTTCCATAAGAAACTGCCCGTAAGAAACTAAACTCTCAGATCGCCAAAAAATTAAGAAACTCCAGTACTGGGAAAATATAAGTTAAGAAACTATTTGTTTTGATAAAGGAAATCCTTAACCTATTTTTAATTTATTCTCACTTGTTTCCTGTATCATATTACTCGTAAGGTACGTGGGTAATGTCTAAACATTGGAAAGGCTTAAAAAACCTTGTTTTGAAGTGTACACGAGGGCACATGTAGTGAACATGAAGATTGTTATGGAACCTCTAAGAAACTCATAAGGAACTCTGAGTACTCAAAATCTGATAATTTTAAGAACTTCCAAATTCCACTTAAATCCGAGCAATCGTAGAAGATATGAATGTTTGGTTTGTTCCTTAGTGAAGTACAAGGATTAATGCCCAAACAGCAACTTTCATTTTGAAAAAAATACGAAAATCCTGTGTGATATCACCTTTCAAAAAACTGCAAAAATCATCGCTTTGTTTACATTTTGACAACGGAGCCCCTTTAAATAATCAAGGTCACTTTAGAACACAAAGCTTTTTTGGTGCTTTGAAACATTCGAACACTAGAATGCCTTAATGTGACAGACTACGTCATATTTTACCTCACGCCAGGCCCGTCGGAACGAAATTCATATTGGGGGGGCTGAAACTTCATGCGAGCGGAGTGATGATAAATGGGGGTCCGGGGGCTTGCCCCCGGGAAAATTTTTCATGGCCACGCCCTTTAGATCGTTGGAAAACGCCCCATTTTTGGAGAATTGGCAATTTAAAAAAGCAAAGGATGAAGTCTGATGGGGGTCTTTCCGAGAAAATTCTGAAAAATGGGACTTCAATTTCACGAGGATATAGATTATATTTGAATTCCATAATATCAAGGATGATAGCTTGATAAATTCTAGTAGCTTTCTCGAATATAAATAAGTTTGAATCTTCATTTCCACGAGATGGGCTTTACCGCCTTTTTTACACGCCTGCAGCAAATGGGGGGGCTGAAGCCCCGACGGGCCTGCACGCCTTGTTTTTCATGAGGACATCAGCATTCTATTTCAGACCATGGGCAGTCGATAAGCAGTTTCGTTTCAGAGGTATAGATTTAATAACGCACATAACGATGAAAATGCAATTTATCGATTTGAAAAACAAATGGAAGAAATATTACAGAAGGCGAATCAAGATGGTTTCCAGCAAATGCAAAACTTTGATGAAAAGGACTGTTAGGCCCAGTTTAAACATTGTTTTGTTTTGCCGTGTCGAAATTAATAGAGGCTGCTACAACATTTCCAAGTGTCCATTAAATTCGACACAAAACGATGTTTAACTCACTTGCCGTTTTGAATAGATAAAACAAGGAGTTCATCAGCTCTATCGTGTCAAACGGCAGAAAAATGACTAGATTTAAACATCGTATTTCTGCCGCGTTTAATTAATCAATTCAATGCCATGGTCCGCCGTTTCTATGCGTGGTTAGCCACTGCGCTTGTGCATTTTGAAAAATGGCAGTTTAACCATTTTAATTTCAATCCGACACGGCAAAACACGATGTTTAAATCAGATTTTTAAACACGGGAGATTCTGCCGTTTTCAATATAGTTCGGTTCGATACGGCAAAAAAACATATTTAAACTAGACCTTAGATTCCAACTCTCTTATCAAATCTGTATACCTGAAGCCCAGAGAATCTGCTAAATCTGAAAATTTGAAGTCCGTAAATTTGTATCCCTCTCTTCTGAATGCGAGCAATGCATTTGGTCCTAACCATATACTACCATCCATACGTGGTGTAAAATGCACCCCAAGGAACGGAAGCTTTGGATCTGGAACCTAGAGGAAACGACATTGATCAATTAACTTGCAAAACGTAAAATATCTATGATGAAAACTACTTAATTCGTAAGTGAATACGTGAATACATGAACGTAAAAGTGCATTAATAAATGAATAGAGCGATACAAACAATTATTGATGAATTAATGAACTAATTAATTTGTCAATCAGACAATCAAAAGCATGATGAACTGCATGGTGACCTGGCAAAATAAGTAAATTAATGCGTAGGAACAATCGAGCATTTCGAAATTCGTTTTTATTGAATCAACGAAAAACAAGATGCTTCGCATTCGATTCTCTGAAGTACGTTTTCCCATTCTCTGAAGTACGTTTTCCCACGTACGTTTTCTGAAGTATGTTTTCCCTGTGATTCAGAATTAAATGCTTGTTTAGTACAGAATAAGGCAAAGA
Organism: Aurelia coerulea; assembly: GCA_039566865.1. Classification (NCBI taxonomy): domain Eukaryota; kingdom Metazoa; phylum Cnidaria; class Scyphozoa; order Semaeostomeae; family Ulmaridae; genus Aurelia; species Aurelia coerulea. The sequence continues at coordinate 29,401,082 of CM076945.1, read as the reverse complement.
TAGTTTTCGTCCTTGTGTGTTTCACTGCTGCTCCTCAACTATGCCCCCTACATCGATCAAACTCACTCAAAGTTTCCTTAATTGCTTTATACCGGGTGAGTCAGAAAAAAGAATCCCCGTTTGAAAGGTCACGGCTCCCTGGATATCAAAACAATGATATCGGCAAATATATAGTTTTATGGTAGAAATGTTCAAATCTACTGTAAAATTTACCTGACTGAAATCGGCTACTCCATTCTCAAATTATGAGGGATTTTCTCCAGAAATCCTCTTCAAAAACCTTCAAAACGTGCCAAAAATCATGAACAGATTTCCCTAACATTTCTGCCTTACAATGCCTTACAGCAATGACTTGTGAACGCTTTAGCACGTGCTATCCTCTCGGGAGGAAGAACAAGTCCTCCCCCTGGTATCGATGACCTATTCAGGGGGATTCCATTCTCCCAAGAGGACAAAATACATGAATTTATGTGAGTGTCATCAATTTTAGGAAGGAAAATGTGCTCATTGTTTTCATTCGTTTTTGCAGGTTTTTGGAAGGGGCTTTCTGCAGAAAATGACCCATATCGACGGGAAGGAATGGCCGAATAAAGCCGGGTAAATTACTGAACCTAATTGAGCATATTGGCAATAAAACAAGACAGTTTTCAATATTATTGCTTTGATATTCATGGAACAGTGGCCTTCCAAGCGGGGATCCTTTTTTCTGACTCACCCGGTAGTAGGCGTTTAAGAATAGCTAAGTTACAGCTAATTAATGCCTACCTACCAAACAAAAATGAAACTAGAATTAAGTACAAAGTAAAATAGTTCTAATTACTTAGTTTAACAATAAACGATATATATACAGGGTATCCCAGAACAATTCTTCGACGTTTGATTAAATATAAATATTAATGATAAAATGTACAGGTTCCTGGTTAGATACCCTTGTTCCTAAGATTTTAAATTAATTCTTGACGCTGAAGTTCAACGTTTTATGCAAAAGCTGAAACCAGACGCCCCTATCTGACTTGTTTTTCAAAAAGACATCCCAAAATCGAGGTAAAACAAGACTGTCAAATGTTTTACCTCTCGTTGTTATTAGAGCAAACCAAATGGGACTTCAACAGTAAATTAATTCTTATAACCGTTGCCAAAATTTACTCAAGAATGCAAGTATCCAAAAACATAGAATGAAAAATGATTTCAGAATAGATTTTCCCAAGAATAATAAAGCCCCAAGGAAAATGGCCAATGAAAAATTCCTCACATTTCCATGTCAAGTTCGTGCAGAAAATATATGCACATGTAATTCAAGGACACCTCTTTCGTGAGTGAACTAAAGATATTAAAGAAACTTGTTCACATTCAAAATAAAAATCTTTGCTGGCTTACATGTCTATGAAATCATTTATGGTATCCTCTACCCCAGTCAAAGAAATCCGTCAGCCCAGCCCAGTCTATCGTGAGTCACTGTACTTCTCCTATATTTTTTGGAATAAGCTATACAATGCAATGGTCACAGGCAAGCAACAACATGTTATGAAGTGATTTACGTGTGAAGTGAAGGCACGACAGTCACAAAACTTTTAAGGCTGATAAACAGATATATAATATGAAAGAAAAAGTAAAAAAATCTATCAATGAGCGAAAAGTTAATGGTCTGGACTGGATACAGTAAAGACCTGCATATAAGAACCCACTATTTTGCAAGTCAGCCTTGGTTCTTAAACAATGAATACAATGTGTTGGTTCTTATAAAACAATTGAAACTGAGACAATTTCAGCCTGTTGGTTCTTAATGCACTAGGTTCTAATACGCGGGTTTTTGCTGTATATCATAGTCAAAGTTCAAAATCTCCAAGTGAAAAGGGCTTTTTGAGTAAAAGGAAACCTCTCAGCTGAATCGATTGATGGAGATTGCATACCGGGTGAAACTAAAAAAATTTCCACTTGTTGAAAATTCATATCACTAAGAGTACTTCATGGATTGGAATGAATTGATTCCTACTTGATAGCCGAGAGATCGAAGTATTTTGTAATCTTTCTCATGTTTTACAACCACAGGAAATATATGTAAATTCGACCAAACAAAAATTACAATATCATGAAATGCCCCAAAAAGGACTAAAACATTTGATCAAGTCATAAAGAAACTCCTCGCACAGAACAGGAAGGAAAGCATTTTTCATGGATGAGAGATATCGTCTGCACATGTCTTGCCATGGGATGAAAAATCTTCAGAATCTACCGTAAAAGCTCGATTTAGCCCCCCTCTCTATTAAGCCCTCTCTCTTTTAAGCCCCCTCTCTAATAAGCCCCTCCCCTCTGAGACCACATTTTTAATAAGACCCCCTCTATTAAGGGCCCCTACTTATATCAAATGCCACAGGTTACCAAATATTTTCCATTTATTTAGCTGAATAAGTTGCATGTTAATTTTGATATGGTTTGGAAAAACAAGTGTCGAATTCATGTATTTAACTCGTAAAATTGTATGTTGAATCCGCAAAATATGGGGAAAAGAACTGAAAAGCCATCATATTTTTCCTTGTCATCTGACTTTGTTAACAAGCCCCCTCTCCAATAAGCCCCCCTCTAGAGTGTTCAAAATTAAATAAGCCCCCGGGGGGGGGGGCTTAATAGAGCTTTCATGGTATTTAAAAAGTAACCTCTTATACCTCTCGACAGACTTGACAGAGGTGAAAAGCCCTTTCGTATTTTTCTCTATAAGGAGATACATTGTGATTTGATCAAATGTTCAGGCCCATTTTCAGGCATTTCGCCACCAAGAAGCTTTCGTAAAGTCAAATTTAGCTATATTTTTAATGCTCATAAAAATGCAAGAAAAATCACAAAAATACTTTCGTCTTTCAGCTTTCACCTAAATTTGAATCATCTGGATCTGTCAAGTACTCTTGGTGCTATGAATTTTCGAAAGCGGAAAATTTGTTCTGGCTCATCAAGTACAAGAATGAAATAATAAAGAAAAATAAATAATTACAATATCACAACATAGGTCTCAAAACTTTAAAAAGGTTGGTGTAACATTCTATTGCAGTTTTCTTTGAAATAAATGACTTGGAAGGAACTTAGGGCTTTTTGCTGTAAATCTGCCATGGCAATCAATCTATTGATATCTTGATTAGTTTCAATATGGCGGCATTTATTAAATTTGTGGCTATGACGTCATCAAATTTCTAAATCCTAAACTAGAAAACTTACAGATTTCTGCTTGCCACCATATTGTAGACCTTCATAAGCTATGGTTTCTTTGAAGGTTATATAATGTTTCCTCTGTTAGTTTAGGATTTACGGTTGTTTAAATTTGTTCAAAATTTTCCATGAATTTTTCAAAAATAATGAAATGGCCGCCATTTTGAAAAAAAGCAAGATATCAAAAAATTTCCACGGCAGATTTGCAGCAAAGTACCATAAGTTCCTTTCAAGCCATCCAATTCAAAGAAAATTGCAAAAGAAATTTACACCGACCTTTTTAAAGATTTGAAAGATTTGAGCCCTATGCTCAATATCACAGATAATGAATTATGTGAACAGCAAATGTGTAAAACAATGAACTTACGGGATAAATGTTTCCTTTGACAAGGTACTGTTTCTCCGGCTTTAAAACAAGATATTCGCCACGAAAAGGAACAATTTTTGGTTCACTACTGCAACCAGTTTTTTCCGCCAATCTGTCTGAATAGAGTCCACCACACGTGAGGACGTATCGACAATTTATTGGGGTCTGTGAAAAAAGAATTGATTGACTGATTACAACCGAAGTTTAATTGGTTAAAATTTAGTCAATTTTTACACGCATAAACCGTACAATATGAACACACACACACAAACATCGAAAATACAAGACATAGTTGAATTATTTTGCAGAAATAAATATCAAAACATTTGAAAAGATTATGGCGGAAACTATCAAAGTTTTGCTCTATTCTTTAATTCTACCGGGTGAGCCAGAAAAAAGTTCCCAATTTTGAAAGTTCATGGCATCAAGAGTACTGAATGGATTGGAATGAATCAATATTTGCTTGACAGCCAAGAGATTGAAGTATTTTTGTGATTTTTCTCGCCTTCTTAGGAGGACTGGAAAAATTGGTAAATTGGTAAAGTCAAGTTTACAAAAACCTGATGGTTGCAAAATGATTGAAAAAGGCCTAAAATGCTTGATCAAATCATAAAGGACTCCTCGCTCAGAACAACAGAGAAAATGCAATTTCTCATGGGTGAGAGATCTATTGCCATGACATTGAAAATCTTTAGTATCTGTTTGAAAATCTATGTCTTATAACTCTTGAGAGAGGTGAAACGCCTGTGCGTATTGTTCTGTGCGAGGAGAGCATAATTTCAGAGATACCATAAACCCAATGTGCCCAGCCAATGATGGCATTGAGGACACGGAACACTTTTTGTTGCTCTGCCCTTCCTTTGAAGTATTACGAAGAGTCCTTCTCGCTGGAGTTTCCTCTTTATTACGACCACATGGATTTACCAATCTTTCAAATGATGTTCTACTAAAGATTTTATTGTATGGTGATAACGATCTTCCAGATGATCCTAATAAAAACATACGTCTTTTAACTCTGCGTTTTATCCACGAAACTGGCCGATTTGATTAGCAAGTCCCTAAATCATACAACCACCATCTCTCTTTTAGTCAGTGATATATTTTTTTCTTTCTTTCTCTTGTAGTTACGTATAGTGCTATGTTCGTATTTTCTGTTTTATGTTATCATGAGGTAGTCATTGTTATTCGCTCCTAATGGTATTGTTTTAGTAGTAAGTAGTAGGGTATAGTATATTGTAAGTAGTGTAGTTAGTAATTCGTTTTGTAAGCTTTTAATGGAATGAAAAAAAAGGGAGAGTCCTAACGATTTGATCAAGCGTTTTAGGCCTATTTTAGTCATTTTGCAACCATGAAATTTTTGTAAAGTTGAATTAACCTATATTTTCAGTGCTTGTAAGAAGACGAAAAACATCACAAAAATACTTCGATCTTTTGGCTTTTAACTAGAATTTGAATTATTCAAATCCATGAAGTACAAGTGGTGCTACGAATTTTCAAAAGTGGGAACTTTTTCTGGCTCACCCGGTATTACAAACCAACATTATTCTTTAAGACAAACAGGAAACTGTCTTCTTAGTTGGTCCTTAAAAATGAAATAGCATAATAAGCGCCGCTTCACAAGCTTAGATATTGCACAAATTCGAGACCTCCTCGACAAAAAGCAGCAAATGAAGTACCTGATTTTTGCCAATGATCTGAATTGGGTATTGCGAGTCTAGAAAAGAAGAAGAAAATATAAGAGGTTATCGGAAACCCTGTTTGCAGCAATTATCGTGAGGCAGAATACCACCAATAAATTCTAATAACATGTGGCATTTGGTGCTAATATGACACCAAGAGAACCTAAAACACAAAAAGCTCACATTTTCAAATTTATCGGGCGCGCCAAAAATACTATGCCCTAATGACAAGCCACGATAAATCACACACTGGACAGATTTGGAAGATTTGCGACTAACTAAATTCAAGGATTACGTGTAAATATTTAGCCTCCTGTTTCGTGAGCAACGAGTGAGTTTCTAAAATCTTTGGTCTCGAAAACATTGAAAACGATCAGAAAACAGCGATCAAGACTCGGAATGAATGGGCAAATAGGAAGCTTTTTCCTGGAGATTTGGGGATTCAGGAGCATAGGTTCCAAATCTTTAAAAAGGCTGGTGTAAAATTCAATGACCTATTTTTTTGAACTGAATGACTTCAAGAAACTTTATATATTCCTCTATAATTCTACCGTTGGACTTCGCTGAAATCTTCAATTTTTTCAGAATTAGAATGTTTCTCTTTTTTTTCAAGAATTCAAGAAAATTTTCAAAAAATCTTAAAACCATCGTAGCTTCTAAACTATTTGATGCGACATGAAATAAATTCGAAGAAAACCATAGTTTATGGATGTCTACAATATAGTATCAAGCAAAAGTCTGTAGCTCTTCTCGTCACATCCGCAAATGAGTTGAAATGTAAGATACGCTTAAATTTTGAAAAATAATTAAAACAACTGAAAAGTCGAACGGTAGAATTATAGATAAGTGTCTAAAGCTTCGTTCAAGCTATTCAATCAGAAGAAATAGGTCATAGAATTTTGCACCCATCTTTTTACGCCGAGTTAAAGATTTGAAACCTATGCTGGATTCAGGGATCGATCGGTTATAATCTGCAGCACGAGCGTTGGTTAACAATTTATTGATGTTTAAGTATAATCACCTTCACTTTGAGTTTCAGCACTTGCTTTACCAAGACGGCTTTCGAAGTCCGTTACCTGTAAGGATGATCAAAATGGATGCTGAAAAATGCAAAGAGTTAACGAGTTCATGTTGTCGATTAGGTAAGACAAATCGAGATTTACGGAGCTGCCCACAAGTTCATAAAAGTTTCTAGGACAATGAGGCAAACAATATACAAACTTGAAATCTGAAGCATTTCGTGTGCTTTTTGGAGAGTGAAATACCCTCAGGTCTGGTCATCAAATCTTAAACATTGTCTTTATAATTTCATGTCTGTTCGTAAAGAACGATCAAGGCTGACAGGACAATAGCAATGAACTAAAGAATAAATGGTTGAAAGCTATGGATGAAAGCAAATAAACAATTTCACCAGCTTTTGAACAAAGTTAATGTATTCCTATTTCATCAAAGTGACGGGTGTGAAGAAAAGCAATCTAAATTACATTACATACACAGAAAGAGAAGAAAAGCAAACTACATTACATTACATTACATTACATTACATTACATTACATTACATTACATTACATTACATTACATTACATTACATTACATTACATTACATTACATATACAGACATATAAATTATACCTTGAAGAATTAGATAAAACGATGAAATAAAAAATTACCTCATAATTTGTGTGGATTCTTCCCCCTCTCTTCTCGAAAACATCGCCAAACTTTCTTGCAACGAGTCCCCAGTCGACAATACCTGTGTTTGGGGACAGCAAGGCAATCTTTCCCTGAAAAGATAAATCCCAAGTAAATTCAGTCAAACAACTATGCTAAACGGCCATAAGAATTCACAACCACCTACACTCATAGTATTTGTACCAACTACCGGGTGTCCCAAAAAAAAGTACTCCGGTTTAAAAAATCACCAAAAATCAATTATTAAACCTTTGATAAAATTTTCTGTTTCACTTGTTTTGTCAAGGACCCAAAAATATTTCTAGATTATAAAAGTTTTCCTTTTGATACAACATGGTAGACAAATTACCGGTTGAAAAACCTTATTTTGAGCTATAGTTTTTAAGTAGAATACTCAATCGTGCCTAAGAGCCAAAATTTTCAGATTTTATAAAATCAGTTAAGTCTCTGATGATAGTGCGCATTTCTTTCTGTCATTCATGACCAAATTAGAAGCTTTACATGAACAAAAATTTGATCTGGCAATCACCAGTGATTTTTTGCAGTATGATTCAAAACCAGGTAACTCCAAAAAGAGCTGAATTTGCTAATTTTTAAACCAATCACAAAAGTTTGCTATTTCTGGGAAAATAATTTGGTCCTTGATCTACTTGACAAAAAATAAATTTTAAAGATCGGCTGTGTAATCAAATTTTGGTGATTTCTCAAACGGGAGTACTTTTTTTGGGACACCCGGTACTACAGGGCTTTTCAGAAGCCCCCCAATTATAATTGAAAATTTTCAGCAGATCATAAGATTTGAATAGACTAAGTACATACCGTCTGGAAGCATAAGCTATCTCCTTTTCGATGATATCCAGTTTGGATGCATCAATGGAATTATTTATCATTTAATTCATATTCAAGTAAGCATGGGAAATTTCAAATGCGGCATGAGCAAAATCAAGACATTTTTATCGTAAGAAGCTACAAATCAGATGTTGTGGAAACATTTCAGACTTAGAAGCACTTGAGGGGATGCTCTTTGGTCTGAAACACGCAAAACTTACTCCCGAGGGATACACTTACTAATACCACATTCACACAACAAGGACAGATAATGTTACAATAGAACTCGCTACTTTTCATTGACACCTAGATACAAAGCAATTTGTGATTGCAGACAAAGGGAATTCCATGCCCGGTTGGTCAAGACATAAACAAAAACAAAGCAAGCCGCAAAAATTACCCTGAAACCCTTGTCGCTAGCTCGCTCGTTGTGCATTCCAGAAATGGTTTTTAAGAGCAAATATTAGGATATATCGAGAGAAGAAGGATATATCTAAACTTCTGCCTCGGGCATTTTATTTTTTTCGTACATAAGCTGAGCAGTAAGTGTTTTAATTACACCTAAAAAGTACGAGAATTGAATCCCCTTCCAATTGGCTTCTGCACAAAATAAATAAAATGCCCGAGGCAGAAGTTTAGATATATCCTTCTTCTTTCGATATATGCTAATATTTGCTCTTAAAAACCATTTCTGGAATGCACAACGAGCGAGCTAGTGACCCGGGTTTCAGGGTAATTTTTGCGGCTTGCTTTGTTTTTGTTTATGTCTTGACCAACCGGGCATGGAATTCCCTTTGTCTGCAATCACAAATTGCTTTAGATCTAGCTGTCAATAAAAAGTAGCGTATCCTATTGTAACATTATCTGTCCTTGTTTTTCAGACTTAGAAGCACTTGAGGGGATGCTCTTTGGTCTGAAACACGCAAAACTTACTCCCGAGGGATACATTTACTAATACCACATTCACACTGACAGAGTTAAAGCAGCTTTACTTAAACCAGGCTAAATGTCAACCAATCACTGCATTCCATTTGTTGGATTGACCAATCAAACGCAACAGTTGATAACCTGGTGTACTTTAAGCTAGTTTAACTAGGCAGTATGAATGGGGTATAAAACTGACAAAAATCAACTCTCACAAAACTGAGTTTTGCCCATGCAAACGACCTACCACCTTTTTGCATCTAAAATAGGCCATACTTTCTAAAACATAAATTAAGGGATACGTAATTCAATTAATGAACCTAAGCTTGATACCATTGGAAAGAAGATGGTGATTTCAGGTGGTATATATTACATCTGTTCAAATCTTATAATTTTTTGAAAACTTTTGATTATAATTGGGTTGCATTTTCCTGAAGCACCCTGTACTGTCAGAGCATTAATAGCCAACGTCTCTTTCAGACTGCGTTCACACGATGCTGAAACATTTTGAAAACGGTGAAAAATGTGACGGATAAGCCTCTCGTTCACACGAAAACGGCACATTTTTTGCCGGCACTTTTTTGCCGGCAAACTTTTAAGCTTCTATAGTTCTTCTAGTATGTTCTAAATTCTAAAAGCATGCCCAGTCAATGAGAGGCTCAGCTGCAATAACTCAAATTTTATTGCATTTTAATTAAATTTGAGTAAGATAAAAATATAAAAAGATGAGGCTTGCTAAATGAAAACAAGAGGGTTGTTTACTTTGACACTGTGGCAGTTTCTTTGAAATTAACGTGCGCCTTATGCAGTTCTGTAAGAATCTTTTCAAAATACGAATCACTGTATCTAAATATGGTGCCCTTTCGCTCTATTTCGGCTGACAACGGGTATAAATATAGTGGGAATCAATTCGAAACTAGATTGCTTCATGCATTTTTTCATAGCCGTTCTTTTAAACAATTTATCCAAAAGGCAAAAGATGACTGCTTAGATAAAAAAGGTTTATACGCGGGTATTGCTGAAAAATCATATCGGAAAGACTACATCAACTTAACACCGGATGACTGGAAAAACAAGAACAATAAAGAGGTTTGATTTTCTATTCAACTGCCCTTTAAATCTCAAAAACTTTAATTCGAGTTTAGATCTTTTTCATATCTAAATATGAATTGGCAATAAAGAAACAATCAAATAGAGACTAAAAGTGCGGATGAAAAACGAACGAGAAATAGACAAAAATGAAATTTTTAGCACACTAAGACCTTTCTTGAAAAATTTGCCAAAAATTATTCAAGAGCTTACTCTACTTGGCAACTTCGCAGCAGTGTTGCCAACAGGTTAAGCTTGATTCTGCAATAGACTTTACAAGAATTTTGAAACCTAGATTTTTTGCTATTAATGTTGAAGAAGCATTTCGTGATTCAGTTTTTGCTTTTTAAACGTTCGGTTACCATTTGAATTCGAAAATTCACATATCTCAAAATAAAATTTTCAATCGATCTTTTCACTACATATTCTGCAAGGTTTACTCTTTCAAACAAAACAGAGATCATGAAAATAGAGTGAGTGCAAGCCAAGGAATTTGAATTCGAAAGTTAGTAGTACTTTGTGACCTTGTTTTGCTAAGAAAGAAGCCTGAATTACACTATTGAGGCCTAACTTGAAATAATGCTTTCTCAGCACTAAATAGTCCGATTTTAAATGTTTTCATGTTTTGATAACGGTTAACAATAAAAAATCAGTTTAGAATTCTAATACCTTCATTTTTACGCGTTAATTACATGCACTGGATCACTGTGCATTGCAGTCAACAAGAATTGGTTATATGCCATCACACAAATCAAAGTTAGCTTCATTTGAACACTTTAACCTATTTACATCCTGGAACTAGTTTCTTGTAGACCTGATTCTCATATGAAAATCGTGTGTTCAACTAACTTTTTCCTAGTTCCCTTCAGTAATTCTTACAAGTGGATGAAACTGTATAGTTTGCTCCTCGATTAGAAAATGCTTGTGACTCTGCACTGAAAGACTGAAAAGTTATGAGCTTTTGCCTGATAAAAAACTAGAAAAACTCACCTCACAATGGGGCTCAACTTCCTTAATCTCTGACTTAGACAGAAATGTCAGTCCCTTCGCACCATTCAGGCAACCTCTTTTATATAAATCTTCTAGTCTGGGAACTTCTTCGTTTGTTACAGCAACGATAAGCTATAAAAAAGAAGATAGGTATTTAAAGAAAGCTCTTTGTTATCTCTGAAACCCTCAGAAAATATAAAGGCCCTGGGGAAGTCCTCTCGTCCCTGTAGTGTCGTACAGTTGTAATTAGAGAGTATAGTAGGAGGTAACATTGAATTGTAATTTTTATCTGCTGAATATGAAAAAAATATAAAATAGGAAGCAAGGGTGAAAGAAACGAAAATAAATGGAAACTTAATTTGAAATGAAGAGTGTTATATTCAAGTAAAATCGAAGAGTTATATTCAAGTAGAATATATTTTGCACAAAAACAACTTTTCTAAAATATTTTCAGTGCGTGGGAAATTGCTGCAAGAATTAAAAATTTGCATATGCATGACAGAAACAGCAACTTTTTTCAATTGGCTGGATGGCAGAATTTGAGTCTCTTTCAACAGTACCTCGGTGATTAACATATTCATATAACATGGGACATCAAAACTTGTAAACCGATACTGGGTGAGTTAAAACGAAGAGTCCCCGTTCAAAAGGTCACTGCTCCCTGAACATCAAAGCAAAAATATTTAAAGTGTCTTGTTTTATTGCTAATATGTTCAATTAGGTTTAGTCAATTTACCCGGCTTTAATCGGCCATTCCTTCCCGTAGATATCCGGACATTTTCTGCGGATAGCCCCTTCCAAAAATTTGCAAAAACGAGTGAAAACAATCAGCAAATTTTCCTTGGTTTTCCTTCCTAAAAATGATGATACTCACATGTATTCATGCATTTTGTCCTCTTGAGAGAATGGAATCCCCCTGAATAGGTTGTTCACACCAGGGGGAAGATTTGTTCATCCTCCCAAGAGGATAGGATGTACTAAAGTGTGCAGAAGTCATTGCTGTAAGGCCTGTGCAAGAGGCGTGTGAGGCAGAAATGTTAGGAAAATTTGTTCATGATTTTGGGCACGTTTTGAGGGTTTCTTGAACAGGCTTTCTCAAGAAAATCCGTTATAATTTCAGAACGAAGGGCCGATTTCAGTCAGGTACATTTTTTACAGTAGATTTGAGCATATCTACCATTAAATTATATAGCCTATTTACCGATATCATCGTCTTAATATCCAGGGAGCCGTGGCCTTTCAAACAGGGATTCTTCTTTTTGACTCACCCGGTAGTTTAATGGACTTTAGGACTTTATTCTATATTGGAGTAGATAAGTATTTTTTAGAGAGACATAATAATAATACCTCTTCTGATCAGCCTGTGACAACAAAATATTTCTCACTACAAGAAACATCAATAATGCTACATAAATTACCTTCCCACATTTCTTGTATGGAATATTATGCTCATCACAGTACTTGTATGTCAATTCTAAACCTTCTACGCATAGCTTTGCTTTCAATGTTCCTGGTTTATAATATATACCAGCATGAATAACACCACTGTTATGCCCAGTCTGATGCACAGCTACAAGATGCAAAGACATAAATTATAACACAACCTAGCATAAGCAAGATATCTCTAAAAAGTACACTTTTCGTCTACTTTTAACTTGGCAGTACTTTTGCAAACATGAATAACATTTTGATGTATAGTTTCTTTACCTGTAAATAGCAACCTGAGCCCTTGGGGGGGGGGGCACTACACTATTGGGTCATATGGGGACCCCTTTGTGCACTCCAAAAATTTTTGTTATGACCCAATCCTAGAATTTAATAGGTGAGATCTTGAGACCTAATCCCAGAATATGGATGTGGTTTCTGACAAATGTTTTCACTAAAAAACAATAGGAAAATTTTCGTTTATCCCATACCTGAGCATTATCAGAGAATTTTTAGCAAATATTGGACCTGAATCCCAGAATGTTTCTTTGAAATTTGCACATCCCATTCCCAGGATTTTTGTGCCAAAACCATCCAAAACTGGCGGACATTTCCATATGATTAGACTATAGTAAAGTACACCCCCCCCCTGGGAACCTGAGGTTGAAATGGAAGAGCATATCAACAGCCACTAATGCATGGAAAGTTAATATTTTCAGAGCTTTTTTCTAATCACGATACTGAACCAGAAATTATCAAAATCAACATGGGGTAATATCTCCATACCTAGCTCCTTTTCTTTTTCCAAAACAACATACTTCAATTTTGGATGTCTGGTGATAAGCTCCTGGGCAGTGGCTAAACCAACAATACCTCCACCAACAATAGCAACATCATAGTGGTTGTTCCTTCTGGAATGTCCACTGCAAGAAAAATAAAAAAAATATGGTTCCCACTACATTTTCCTTAATTCAAGCCCAGATGGGGGGGGGGGAAGAACAATAATGATTGTTTTTAAAACAATAGCTAGGTGTGCATCTTCCATCTGCACTTTGCAAACAATCACTCTTGGTACTGTTGTGGTCTTTTATGTTTCTTGGCAGCTGGTAAAATGTCAGTAATTTTTGCTGATAATTTCTTGAAAACATTTTGTCACATATTGTATTGCAAAATATATCAGCATGCTAGCAGAAACAAGAAGAGACAGAAACAAGTATTGCCTTGTATTGCCTTAGTTATGGAAATAAAGTCAGCTTGAGCTTTAATGCTATCCCTGTAGGGTTGTTTTTCTTTACCATTTTATACCCCATTCTCACTGGTGCATAAAAGCAGCTTTATCTAAATCAAGTTAAATTTCAATCAATCAAATGCATTTGATATGTTCAATTGACCAATCAGAATCCAACATTCAGCAGGCTGGTTCAGCTTTCAAGTGTGAATGGAGTATTATTAGTCTATCTATTTTCATGTCACAAACTCATAAATAGATCTTCAATTTTTCTTTTAATATTCATTTCATTCTCAAATAACTAAATAACAATGATTTTGATAATGATAAAATTAACTTCATGCAGAATATAGAAGAAAAAACAACTTATCTTACGAAACTACTAAAAAAACCCCCAAAAGTCCAGATACTCTGATATATTTTCAACTGTGGCAAATGATACATAGTCTACATACATACATACATGGCTTACTAACTGTAGATAGGCCTAGGCCTTTTTAGATTTTAGGCCTATTTTTCGGGCTTCAAACATTAAACAAGACTGGGGACTGACGGACTGGCTGGGGGCCTTACCTATTTTAGCTTGCCATTTATTATGTGACTTAAAAGCAAGCACAGCAACTCACCCTACCAGTTTCGTACAACGTTTGCAAGCAATTGAAGCGTGTCTGGATAGCCAGCGCATTTTGCATTCATTTACTATTTTTCATCATACTTCTTCATCATCCTCTTCTTTTCTTGCAGTTGTGCAACTATCTACACTTTGTTTGCAAAATTTCCCCTTCTGAGTTGTTGCTGTTGTTGTTGTTACGTTTTGCAGCCTCAGTTTGATCAAGGCCTCCTTTGCAAAAGGCAAATCAATAATCAATCGATCAGTAAACCAATCAATCAATCAATCAATCAACAAATCAAATTTGAGATATAAATTTGGATTGAAATGAATTTTTGCAATGGATTTTCCTGCGAGTCAATGAAAATACTGCTGAGGCATATGTGTTTTGTATTTTATAACCATAACAAAATAAATTGTCAATAGATTTGAAGGAATTTATTCGAAACTCAAAAAACCCGAGGAAAAACCAATGAATGAGTTTCCTCTTTTTACTGAAACACATATATCTTTTCGAGAAATTATATTAGATGTATAAAGAACGTTTCTTTCCGAACCGGCAAAATAAATAAGATTTTCGTAAAACAAACTATCGTAGTATCATATGCTTGCAGTGGTGTAGAGCTAGATTAATAACTAGGGGGGCTCAGGTAGAGAGGTGGCACCAGGAAATTTGTTGGAGCCACACCTTTTACTTTGGCGTAGAATGCATCTTCCAATATCATGCTTGCCATTAGCAGTGAGGAAACCTTGATAATTTTGTGACAACTGACAGTTATCCTACAATTCAGAGCAAGAAGAAAATTTTTGAAGAAACATCCTTTACTTTGGCGTAGAATGCAACTCCCAATATCATGCTTGCCATTAGCAGCGAGGAAACCTTGATAGTTTTGTGACAGTTATCCTATAAATTGGAGCACGAAGAAAATTTTAGAAGAAACATCCTTTACTTTGGCTTAGAATGCATCTCCCAATATCATGCTTGCCATTAGCAACAAGAAAACCTTGATAGTTTTTTTGTGACAACTGACAGTTATCCTACAAATCAGAGCACGAAGAAAATTTTTGAAAAAACATCCTTTTCTTTGGCTCAGAAGGCATCCCCTGACTCCATATTTACCAGTGCTAAAATGGAAGCTTTGGTAACACAGTTCAATTGTGTATAATCCCCTTCTAGCAATTGGCATTTCACGGAAAAATTCTCACCGAACCTATACCCAGCCATTTCTCTTCCGTGTTAAAGGAATATCGAGGACCATTTTTCGAAACAAATGGGGGGCACCCTATACCCTTATCGCCTTGCCACTTATGACGTCTGTTTGCACTTCCTTGTTCTATTGTCATTTGCACTTGTGTGTTTCTGAAGCCATTTTGATGTAACATTAGTGGCATCCCATAGATGTACATGAGGCCCATTTATGCTAGTAAACATTAAGGAAGATAAGAGCTTGACAGTCATTGAAGATCTCATCTTGGTGCAAACCAAACACCAGGATCTCTTCTTTAAAAGAATATAACATTACCTTGTTCTGTCATTTTGGTCATAATAAACAAATTAAGAAAATCAAAATTTATTCAGAATAACTAGGGGGGCTAAAGCCCCCCCAAAATTACGGAAAAAATAACTAGGGGGGCTGAGCCCCCCTGAGCCCCCCCAGCTCTACACCACTGGCTTACGGAAAAGCAACATAACAGTGGTATCATACCGTATGATCGAATTTAATCAATTCTGTGAAAAAATAAAACAAATTGTTTCTTTAGCGGCGAAGACAAAGTGATGATACACGTTTTTTTTTTATAAGAAACTTGGATCAGCACTTAGTACTAAAAGTTTCTTAATTTCGCATGAAATTTTCGGTGTTTTAGTAGTAAAAGTTTCTTAATTAGTTTCTTATTTTGTTGGGCCTAAAATTGCGGTATTGTTCGAAGTTAAGCCGTTTTCTCGAGAAAGGGCTTCCATTTTGCATTGACATTTTCATCAAGAAGAAGACATGCACATACCCTGGGTACCAGAGCCAAAAAATAATAAAATAAAAAAATAAAAAAAAGTAAAGAAAGTTGGTGAAAGAGAAAGTTCCTCCTTTCTTCCTTCTCTCTTCCTTTTCCAAATTTCAATTTCTTTCTAATTCTGAGGCTCTGGTACCCAGGGTAACATGCACATCAAGGCAAAAATTTACCAATTTTGCAGTTAAAAATCAAGAAAAGACAAATGTACCTTTGTTAGAGAGACATAGAATAAGAGAGACATACAGAAATAAGGTTTTAGAGTTTCTTAACTGTTCTTGAGCGTAGTACTAGAGTTTCTTAAATTTTTGGTCATCGTAGTACTAGTTTCTTATAAACCAGTTTCTTATAAAAAAAACGTGTAGTCAGTGAAAGGTGAGAGTAGATTTTTCAATCTATTCAACTGATTTGGTCGAATGAGATGAGTGCTTATGAATTATTCCGTGCAAACTTAGTTGAAGCAGAATGGATATGTTGGTGTATTATTTGGGGGGGGGGAAAGATCAGAAATAAGGACTCGTGTAATAAGTCCATGGCATGGCAGTCCAGTTGCCAAAAGCACAAGTGAAGAAAGGCTTTTAAAAAGTGTGCATTTTCATTTAGAAGAATTTCATTCCCCACAAATTTTGTAAGCATTTGGAAAAATTCTTATATTTCAACTCTAATAAATGTTTATTCAATGTTTATTAAATGTTTATTAAATGAAAAAAAGATACACCCTTCGATTGTCTGGTTTTAGTACTTACTCAACCATTGGTTCCGCAAGAAAAACTACAGCAGCATGGTATCTTGAGTGTTGTTTTGAGAATCTTGATAAAGCACAGGGCAATTACGCAATTGCAATCTAAGATAGTTTTAAAAAATTCGAAAGAGGAAGGGCCACGATACCAGCGTCGATCGTCGGATCCGAAGATGCTTGCGGTGACGAATAAATTAATAAGTTTGCAGGCAAAAAATACTGCCACACGACGACGAAACAACAGCAAATATGTGTGAACTTAAAGAATATATACCGGGTGTCCCAAATAAATGTATACGGATTTGGTTGACTCCAGCGCTGTGAATTTAGCTTCAATCAATGCCCAATCACTCTGAAAAAGTTCATCGATGGTTAACTTGAACATAGATACCTCATTTTTGGATATTGGTACTTTGAGAGCAGAAATGGTAATCTTGAAAGCTCAAATTTGCCTCTTCCAGCAAACAAAAAGCTTTAGCCTTTTGGCCTAAGCAATTTCTTAAGGCACAGCGTATAAGTCAACAATAGCTTTGATAAAATTTGAAAAATATTAAATCTTGTGTTATTTTGTTTTCCATAAGTCACACCCCCCCCCCCCCAGTCATCCATTGGGAAGTTTCTTAATTTTTCATTAATTTGAGTTCTTAATTTCAATGTGCTTCAGGAATTTGCTGAGGCCAAAAAGCCAAAGCTCTGGTTTGCAAATTTGAGCTTTCAAAATTGATAGGATTGATTGATTTCAAGACTGCTCTCAAAGCACCAATACAAACAAATGAGGTATCTATGTTCAATTTAACTATTGAGGAACATTTTTAGAGTGATTAGACATTGATTAAAGCTAAAATCACATCACTGGAATCAACCAAATCTGTATACATTTTTTTGAGACACCTGGTAGAATACCAATATTTCGTCCTGCCATGCAGGACTTCTTTAGGGCTGTTATGAAATAGTCAGTTTGTTTCCCTGTTGTAGCCTGTGTTCAAGACCCCAGTTCCGAAAAGGGTCTGGATTCTGGAACACAGGCTAACCAGTTATGACTGAATAGACGATTACGGAAAAGATGGCGTCGGGGGGCATTTGACAAAGATGCCTTGCATTCTATGGATAATTGAATCAACACTGATTCTTCTGAAATTCGAAAATTCGATCATCTAACGCAATGCATCTTGGTCAAATGCCCCCCGCCCTCCCCGAAGCCATCTTTTCCGTAATCCTCAATTGAACTAGAAATCAAATAGATTTACTTGAACTGATTACAAAATCCAACAGCAGTGTCCTGATTTATTTAAGCTGTTCAAATAAATAGTTTCATTCCGTGCGATAAGTTTAACCAGCTGATTTTTTGCTTCCATAAAAATCTAAGTTAATTTGAAAATCCTAATTACACCAGGAACTACCAGAGCTACAGTAAATCATAAACATAAAATCTCGACTTGGTTCAAATTAAGTTTGCTCCTGAGCGACGGGAGAATGCATCCCAATAGTTCAATAATTCAATGTAGGAAAAAACCAAAAGAAACTTCAGTGTCAGAATAGGATGCTTATGGTAAATTGGATGCTTATGGAGTTGGTATAAATTCAGTCAAATTATTAAAAAGCTATCTCACAAACAGAAAACAAATGGTGAAGGTAAATGGGTACTTTAGTTCATGGGGGCCACTTAGTCAAGGAGTACCTCAAGGTTCAATACTTGGACCATTGCTCTTCAACCTCTTTATTAATGATATCTTTCTGTTCATCCAGGAGGGTTCCCTATGTAATTTCGCAGATGATAACACAATTTCGATTTCTGCTGAGAATGCTGATGATCTCTATAGACTAGTGCAACTTAACACCAATAAATGCATTGACTGGTTCAAGTCAAATCATATGACAGCCAACCCATCTAAATTTCAGTCAATGATTGTTGGCAAAAATGATAACCAAATTAAAGAATTTCAAATAAACAATAATTTCAAAATAAACGTGAGTAATGAAGTAACTCTACTTGGAATTCAAATTGACCAACAACTAAAATTTGACTCACATATCGATAATATCTGTAAAAAAGCTGCCATGCAGCTAAACGCAATCAAAAGACTAGCTAGATTCATGGGTAACAAAGAGAGACAAGTAATCGTGAATTCTTTCATTCTTTGTCACTTCAATTACTGTCCCCTTATCTGGTTATTTTGCAGTAATTTAAGCCAAAAGAAAATCGAGAAAGTCAACGAGAGGGCCCTACGATTAGCACTCTCAGATTATGCTTCATCATATAGTAATCTCCTAATCAAGGCCGAATCTACTACAATTCATATTCATTCTATTAGGCTATTGGCACTTGAAATTTACAAAACTTTGCACAACTTAAATCCAGCATTTATGAAAGATTATTTTCTCCCAAAATCAACCAGCTATAATCTTCGAAAAAATGACATTCTAGTTGTTCCTAAAGTCAAAAGTACAAACTATGGCATAAAATCGATTAGCTTTTTGGGTCCAAAGGTTTGGAATTCTCTTCCAAATGAAATAAAGTCATCCAAAAATGCATATCAATTCAAAATTCTCATAAAAGATTGGTTTTTCAACAATCAATGCGCCTGCAACGCTTGCAGTCAATAAGTTCCATAATGCAATCTCTAAAATTGCTTCATGTTAGTGTATATTAGTGCTCACACTATCGTAAAACTAACATTAAATAAGGTATTATTATTATTAGAATATGGGAAGTTAGAAGCCGCATTCGTGCTTGATTCCCACAGCTTTTTCTTTTTTGCGGAGGGAAACATTACTTTATACTATGGAGGCTCTGGGGTAAGAGATCAAAATTCGTTACCGCAGAGCTATAGGAATCATTCCTCCGCAAGTACATATTAGTTGCAGTGCTCCTCCATAGAAACACACTAGCAGTGTCTAGCTACTCATGGTCAGAACTGTAACATAACAAAAGGTGGAGGAAAGGGAATCAAAGAGGATTCTAACATTCATTTCCCTAGCCTGTGCACAGACTTTACGGAACTTAGACTACACCTGCGCAGTCCGCAGTCTAAGTTCCGTAAAGTCTGTGCGCAGGCAGGCTATCATTTCCCTGTCTGTCAATCGTTTGCATAAGAACGCCCATCAGCTAAATAAATCTAACAGACTTGTTTCAATAAGTATTTACAGGGCAAGCAAATGTATCTAAGTATTGTCAGCTACTCAAATAGCAAATCTAGATACCTGATAATTCAAGGAATTACTGAAGCTGATTTATTTTCTAATTATTGTAATGTTATTAAATGAATGAGTATTTGTGTGGTAGTGGAATTTGAATCAATGAAACTGAACTGAATAAACTGAACCTGTCGGATTTTTGGTGGTTACATACCCACATTTAGAAGATTTTTATTGGGAAAATGATGCATAGAACATGAATTTGTTGATTTTCGAGGATAACTTCTTACATGAATTTGAAAAAAGATCCACACATAGACATAAACTTCTGAGAAACCCTTGAGAAAATCTGAGTACTCAAATTAAGAGACCCTGAAGAAACTTTTAGTATTGGGTCAAATTCCTAGTTTCTTATAAAGAATACGTGATTGTTGGGGGGGGGGGTATACTTAGGATAGGAGTTCTCAAGCTGGGGATACACAGTATCAACCCAAAACAATTATTTCTAGCATGAAAATAGACCCAAAAAACATCTTTCCTGCACTACATACCCAACAATAATAAAGTCTGCATCTTAAATCTTTGGAAGAGCGTCCTAACTGATAGATTTCATGCAATACATTTCGATATTTAAGTATTTTGATTTTAGTAATGTTGACATTTTACTTTTCTTTGTAAATCATTTCTCTCTATTCTTTTACTTTTTCCCATATTTGAGACCCAAAAAGGGAATCCAGTTTCAGGAATCCAAAAAAAATAAGTGTAAAGTGACTGACCCAAAAAGTAATCCTTTGCAAAAGATCTGGACGCAAAAAAGTTGCCCGAGGGCCCCTAAATAAACCAGAGTACAAGCCGGGTGGCCATATACGCTTTTCGACTCACTGCAGTATAAAGATCCTGTTTAAAGAACGCCGGTCAACCAGCATCCTTTGCGCGCGTCGCATTTTACCTTTTGACTGCGGCAGCCATTTCATATGACATCGTACATAGCAGTGCTCAGCAAAGCGCGACCGCAAAGGATGCTGGTTGACCGGCGTTCTTTAATTTGAAGTGATTGGTTTTTTGCAAATTGTAACCACGGCAACATCACGACATCTTATCGGCACGTTTATTTCCTTGCAAATTGTTGAACCTAATTTTTGATATTTGCAATGAAAAGCAAATAAAATTGATTCAATTTCAAACTTCATCAATAATTCATACTTAATTCACAGCAAAGGATCAAATAAGATTTGGTGAATAAAGCCGAAAGACTGCAAAAAATTGTTGGATTAAGTTTTCTTATTTGATGGTTGATGAAATAAATCCACAAAAACAACAATTTATTAATAAAACTTTAGTATTTTATCCTTAGCGTAAATTAAAATAGGAAAGCCGCCCACGATTTGTGTCGATCATGTCCACAATACCTGGCCTAAATGGTCCTGAATGATAAATGCATATCGTTACCTTGCTTGTCTTCATTCCATTACTCCATTAGCATCTCCACTTTCTTGCTTTGGCAGTCCATCCTTGCTTGCTTTCGGCGGTTTGCGATGGCCTAAGTTTCTAACTGTTACCTCACTCTAAAAGTTAACTTACGCCATAACAAAGCACCGAAAGCAAGCAAACCAAAGCAAGAAAGAAGAGAAGACAATCAAGGTAACAAAATACATCTATTCGTTTAGGAACATTTAGGCCAGGTATTGTGAACACGATCGACACAAATCGTGTCCCCAATAGTCCCCAATAGTCCCCAATACCCATGGTTGAATCAGTCAAAATACAAGTAGTTTTTAGATGACAACAGTTTTTGGTTAAAGATTAAAACTCAATCAATACAATTTCAGTTTCCGAAATAGAATTAAAATTTCCATGGCAACTAAATCATGGACCACAATCGAACGTGTTCTTGTTCCCACACCAACCCCTTAGCAGCATTTTCCTAATTTCTGAGACCATAAGATGAGTGATTTTATCAAACAAAATTTTGAAGGTGTTGAAGGTGTTGTGGCGCAGTGGTGTAATCCACTGACTTTGCAGCTAGAACAGTCAGGCGGACAGGGTTCGATACCCGGTAGAGCCCCACCACTTGAGCGTCAAGACAAGGGGTCGCGGACTCGATTAGGCCTATTCTACTTCTACGATCCCAGCGCTTGGCGCTAAAAACCGCAACTGCACCTTCACCTTCACAAGCAAGTTAGCGTTTGCCTGATAGATTAATAATAGCGTAACGTCGCGACACAAAATGCAAACAAACCAAATTAGATGCAAATTTCTCGCGTGAGCAGCAAAGAACTCGCGCAGGAGAAAGTAAATAAACTTGTAATTTGCTCAAGCTTGCAAACGAAGAAACTTTATGTATGTTTGTTCACCTGTTGCAGTTTTTGAAATTTTGGGATCATAAATTAATATAGGCACAAGAGCTATCGTCTTTAGTATAAACAGATCTATATAAAGCATGCTTGTGCTGCAATTAGGACAAGAGAAAACAGTTCTGCAATCCCCACTAAACAACAGTATACCCTGTGAATCTGAAAAAAGTATAGACTCTTTGAAACATCGTAAAACAAAACTGTAACACCAATTTAAAAAATCACTACTTCGTCGAATGACTGAGAGTTTAACTCAATTTTGAGAATTTAGTCATACACTCTTTTTTTTTATAAGAATATTGTTTATAAGAATATTCAGGCTCAGAATCATCCAAATTTCAAGAATATTATAGGAATATTGCTCAGCCTCAGCTCGCATATTTGTGTCTCATTTTCCAGCAGTTGCCTGTCTTGCAATGTTCATAAGATTCTTATTGTTACAATTGCTTAAGTTATTCTTTCGTTCGACCATTTCTTCATAATGATATGACACTTGTTTGAATTATGTTCCCCTCAAACCATACCAGATTTGAAAAAATAAGAATACTTTAAGAATATGTTAAGGCTCAAAACGAAAAATGTCTTAAGAATATTGAGGCTGGAAAAAATTTATAGTATTCTTTTAAAAAAAAGAGTGTAATGTAAAAGGCATCATGCTATCAATAATATAGGCAAATGAGCTATATTCTGTCAGCATCAATATAAACAGATCTCGAAAGAGCACCAGCGAACAAGACAAGAGAAAACAGTCATACAATCTAACAATCTACGTCGCAAGTAGCGCCCTAATTAAACATTAGTGTAATTAGCAAGAGATCAATAATTTCATTGGTTTTATTTTCCTAATTGGTTTTGTCCATTGGTCAATTCATTCTTCGCACATACCAAAATGAAGAGAGAGTGATGAAACGCGTTTTTGGATACCAAAATCTTGATAGTCTTTCCATTTACAAGTTTGCAGGTTAACATCTTTATCCTTTTTTTTAGAAGCTACAGTAAACACCCACATTTAAAAACTCATAGGAAAGAATTCTAAACTCAGAACCCCCCCCCCCCCCCCCATAGATCATATAAGACCTATTTGATAGTTTATTGTATATTAGCCCAGGCTGGCTTGCAACATTGTAGGTAAGCATCTTTACTCAATCATAATGATTCAATATTACATCTGCAGATTAAATACAATTCTAGCAGATTTTCTGGTATCTTATGAACTCCTTAGGGACAGTGCAGTTTATTTTATAACATGGCCGGTGCAAAACGCAACGGGGCAACTACCTTTTTTAGCTTGTACAGAACTGGGTCAACACTTTTTACAAAGCAATTATGAACGGGGCAGTACCTTTTTATAAGCTCAAGATGAAGTTTGAACTATGAAATGGCACATTTTGAGGCCAAAATTGTGGATCATGCAAGTTGAGAAATGCCTGGAAGGATATGTATGAACATGACGCAAAATTTCCTTGTCAGTTACTTGCAAGAACGATTCATCAGTCATTTCTCTTCATCTTCAAAGTCGATTTCTTCGTTGACAAAGTCTCGTAAAGGCAAGAATTGATTTTGTTATGGTCTTTGGCTAATTCATCGGTGGTACTATACAACATTTGTTGATCATGAATACGGGGCAGATCCATTTTTTTAACAATAATTTCATACAGGGCGAGCAGATTTTTTGCAAGAATTTTTGTTCTCCACCGGCGATGTAATATAATAAATTTTGCCCTGTCCCTTAAAAGAACAGTTTTTGCATCCTAAGTTTGCAAGGCAGCAAGCACAGCAAAGTACTAGTTACAAACTAAGACAGCAAGGGCTAATTTTGTAAGACATAGGATGCAGTTCTGTTAAAGACAACGCGATTTGACATAGCCTCAAGAATAGATTTCACACCTCCAACACAGATAACCATAATGTTTCGCTTTCTCTTTTAATTTTGATTTGATTAAAGGGGCTCAGTCGTCAAACAGTAAACAAATCCGTAAACTCGCACGTGTCGGGGATTATCCATTGTTCATCCATTGTTCTCTGCAGTTCGTTTGGTGGCTTCACCCAAGCCACAAAAAAGTGACCGCTAAAAATCCACTTATATCCGAGCAATCATAGAAGATATGAATGTTTGCTTTGTTCCTTAGTGAAGTACAATGATTAATGTCCAAACAGCAACTTTCATTTGGAAAAAAATATGAAAATTCTATTTGATATCACCTTTCAAAAAAATTGCAAAAATCATCGTTTTGTTTACATTTTGACGACCGAGCCCCATTCAGAGGTGTGAAATCTATTCTTGAGAAAAGAAATCGCTTTGTCTTTTTGGAAACCTGGATCTTTTTGTTTTACAAAATTTCGCCTTGCTTACCAAGGTTAGCTTGCAAGAATTTGGATCACGGGGTGTAAGGAAAGTTTGATGACACCAGTAGATTCCGCTCATGATCACTTCAAACAATCAGCTTTAAATTGCATTGCCTTACAGATCACAGAATGGAGAGCAATTCTTGATTGCAGGGTGGCAAAGCAATATCTTGGAAATCAAATCATAGAGTCGAAAGGACTTGCTACGTAACGAGTGAAAGGCAGAGGTTGAGAGGGGTTGAGCATCCAGCAAGTGCTCTCGAGAAAAATAAATGGTTGAACAAGAACATCAGTGGCTGCATTGTGAATGGTCTCGGTCTGTACGCTGACTACATACAGTAAAGAACCCCAGGGGGGGTACTCATTGACTTTTAGTACGGGGGGGGGGTCCGTGCCAATATTTGGGGTCCGAAATTTTACATCAAATCAATATTTGGGGTCTGTGAATTACAACATGGACAACAATTGAATATTTGGGGTCAACAAATCTGAGGAAAGGAAGAATCCTGCAATTTGGCCCTGAAGTTGCGAATCACGAAATAAATGCTTTGGTATTATTCAAAAACTGAGAAAAATCAAGAGGCTCAAATTGAAATCATTCAAAAACATGTAAGGGGCCCCAGAAATAGATAACAATATTTGGGGTCTCCAAAACATTAGACTCAATATTTGGGGTCCCCAAATCATTAGGCTTAATATTTAGGGGTCAGCAAAGAAAAAGTGGCACGGACCCCCCCCCCGTATTGAAAGTTAGGGAGTACCCCCCCTGGGTAAAGAACCTACATCAAATTTAAAATATAAACTCCAAATCCAGCAAAAGAAAGAGTAAGCAGTCGAATGGCTGTCTGAACAGCTAAAGAAAGCAGAGATCAAGATTATGACATCATTTTCTTTCCTGCCAACAAGAAGAATTCGTCTTGTGTTCGCAATTTGACATCGAGGGATTGCTCTTGCAAACACAGCCAACTCAAACTGATCTTCTTCTCATGACACAAAGTATCGCCAATCAATTTATTGTTGGTTGCTTAGGGGTTGCTTATTCTATACGGAGAACAGCTGGAGTTAGTTGAAGAGCTTGAATTAGTCTTAAAGGCACACTATCCCCTTGCTGAATGAAAGAAATCGATAAAGATCTCTATTGAATATTCCACAAATTAACGCTAATTTCCTTTATTCAACGAAGGCTGGATCAGTCATGCGTAATTTTCATGGCCATGAAAATTATGCATGAATGACTTTGCTTTCTTTGGATGAAGCAAATTATTGAGGGGACAGTGTGCCTTTAAAGCATCAATACCACAAGGAGACAGAAACAGAGCAGTTAGTTAGACATCCGTCGATCGACAAACGAAAAGAAACTAACCAAGCTGGTTTTACTCTGCAGAACAAAGATATCAGCAGGTTGATGGAAAAGGACACCTTCTCTTCCATTAGGTCGAAAGCAGAACCTATATAAAGCTATCACGGTTTGCAGGATGCAGAGCAAAGAATAGCTACGGACAGCGATAAAGGTTCTGTAACCTCTTGAACTTTGATTTCATATGAGAAAACAAGGAATCAACGACGCTTTTAGTTTTTATATCTGCCTGCTCTGCTACTCTAATCAGTTACTGGTTTTGCGTAATATTTGCATGACAAATTGACATAACAGATAATACCACCAACACTTGATGTAACACGATGTATTTCATCAGTTCAAGGAGAAAGATGGAGTTTTAGGAGCTGATTACAAGACGGTATAACATCATCCTAAAGTTGGTCCGTATTTCCAACAACAAGCAAACAACACATTTTGCTATTTACTACTGTTTTTCTCAGCAGCGACAGAGCTATTTTTAGACTATCGAGTATAATTTACACGAACAATTGGACACAGCAAACAGTCTCAAGGACGAACGATAGCCCGACACAATCTATGTCACATCAACAACAAGGCAGTAGTGTGCTTTGGAATCTAATCACAGGACTGCGTACAACCTTTAACTTGGAATTTAAACAGCAAGAAAATCAACGACAATTTAACTATACTCCCAAAGACTAATCTCTACCCAAGAAATCAAAAGACGACTAACATATAGGTTATTTCACATCGGCATGATGGAGGTGTGTAGCGTCCTAGGAGCTGATTACATGGTTGTGTAACATCGTGAGTTTGACGAGAAAATCAATGACAATTTTTATTTTCCTGTCAAAGACTACCTATTTTCCATCCAAAGAATCAAAGGAAAACATAACGCAAGGCAAGGCAAGGCAAGGCAAGGCAAGGCAAGGCAAGGCAAGGCAAGGCAAGGCAAGGCAAGGCAAGGCAAGGCAAGGCAAGGCAAGGCAAGGCAAGGCAAGGCAAGGCAAGGCTAGACGGAGACGTGTGGTCTTCTCAGTGTAACATCGCGAATTTGGACTGAATCGAAAAAACGAGAAAATCAACAACAATTTAACTCTCGATTTAACTACTCCCAAAGACTATTCTCTACCCCTTTTTACCCATGGAATAAAAAGAAGACTGACAAAGGTTATTTCACATCGGCAAGATGGAGACGTGTAGTGTCCTAGGAGCTAACTACATGACAACAATCGCTCGCATCGTACTTGGTATTATCAACACATTAACAAGTTGTTCTGCGACATTTGGAAACCTCCTTATCATCATTGTAATTTTTCACTACAAGTCATTACGTAGACGATCAAATTACCTGATAATATGCCTGGCTGTTACCGATCTGGCAGTAGGCATCATACTGCAGCCTATGGCATCAATTCAGGTATTCAAAGAGTCTGCAGGGAAAGATTGCTACTTGGCATACGCTGTAACATACCTTGGAGCAATGCTTTGTGGTGCTTCGTCGTGGATTTTGGCATTGATAAGCTATGATAGGTATGACATTATATGATACTTGAAATGATGGATTTAAACAAATCTTCTTACCGTAAGTCCTTGAATAAGCAGGGGTTATTTCGCAAAAATATTTTGGGGTAGGTATATATTCGAGGGGGGGGGGCTTATTTAGCAGCAGCCAAAAACATTACCAGCACTCATTTTCTTCTTTGACTTGAGGCTGGTCAGTATGCATATAACAGCAGATACATTGGGATATTCGCGAGTGGGGGAAGAAAGTCTTATCAAAAGTGTTCACCAAAATAACAATCGATTACCCCCCCCCCCCCCATGGGGCTTATTCGAGAGTGGGGGCTTATTTCGCAAAATAGATATGGGTCGAGGGTGAGGGCTTATTCGAGGACTTATGGTATTGTTAGCAAGAATTTAAGCAAGCTTGAACATTACAGCTTACTAACAGATACACCCGAGTAATCAAGTATTGGCAACAGTAAGAAATTGAAATTAGGAAATGCCACAATTGGGCTACTGATGAGATCTGATTTGAGCCGACAATAATAATCTTAGATTCTATGCATAGAGGAATCAAAGTCTGTCGTTCCCAATCATATTGAAAGTATTGTACAATTATATAAAAGCCTGTTGGTCTTAACTTGTCAGAGTTACCAAGAGTTACTTCACAGGAAAACTCTGTAAAAATACCTGCTATAATTTACGGAACACAGCAAAGTCGAATTCTCTAGGGATGATAAGTTTATTTGTCATTCTACTGTGCATCGTATTTCATTCTGCCAATACGATATCAAATAATTTGCCATTGCTTAGAAAAGCTGCAGAACTTCCATCAATTTTTCTACAGAGACCACATTTTCACTGCAGCAGTAGCAGTAATTTGCTACAAAGTTGTTCGGTTCAAGGGCGTTTATGTTGCTCCAGAAAAAAACTTCTACAGAAGGAACAAAAGTGTTATCTGTGGCTTATCTGTTACATTTTTGTTACGGATCCAAATTTGTACCTGGACAGTGTAAATAGAGTCAAAGTCCCAGTTATGTTTGTAGGTTATTGTAAATAAATCCTCCAGAAAATTTCAAACAATTTCGAAACGAAGATTTCAATTTCGATAAACTCAACTCCAGAATGTAAGTTAAGATATTATCTATTGAATAAATTATTGATTAAGTTTTGGGACCAATGCATAACAGGTTATAGCCTGAAAATAATTGAGGAATATTTTCAACTCAACTCACTCGCTTTCTTAATCATTACTTGTTAGATATCTGCATTTGGTGAAACTACAAAACTACAACGCACACATGTCTAAGACGAAGTGGACTACATTGGTCTCATTATGTTGGATTTTCCCTGTGTGCCTTGGCTGCCTCCTGTTCAGCGATGCCACAATTGATGCTTATTACGGCATACTAGTGCTCAGCGCAAATTTCAACGTCCTCATAATTATTCTATGCTACCGAAGTTCTTGGAAGTTCATCAAAGAAAAGTCCAAAGTTTTTCCAAGAGGAGCCTCGTTGTCACAAGCACAGAAGCAGGAAACAGTCAAAATTCACCATCACTGGAAAGTCGCGAAAACATTTGCGTTGATCATTGCCTGTTATCTGATTTGCTGGACACCAATGGTTGTTTTTGTTGTCTATTTAATGGTCGTTCGCAAAGCTAATCTATCCTTTGGAAGCTTCGAGCCCTATGTCTACACAGTGTATTATGTAACATTGTTGATGGGGTATAGCAATTCCACCCTGAACCCTCTGATATATTTTTGGAGAAACAGAGAGTTGAAAGCTGCGATGAAGCAGTTCGTTCTGCATGTCATACTGAGGAGGAGAATCGTGCCAGAAGAAAACTTGGGTGCGTCGACACAAACCAGTAATAGTTAGGACAGTATCTTATCTTGATTGTTTACGGTATTCATTAACTGTGATTCTTGCTTTGAATGTGTGCAAACAAGTAAATTTTATTAGGGCTGGGGTTCTCGTAAATCTTCAATCCAGATAGTTTCACGAGGAGTGAACAAAACGTTCTGCATGTGAGGAGGAGAATCGCGCCAGAAGAAAACTTGGGTGCATCGACACAAACCAGTAATACTTAGGACAGTATCTTATCTTGATTGTTTACGGTATTCATTAACTGTGATTCTTGCTTTAAATGTGTGCAAACAAGTAAATTTTATTAGGGCTGGGGTTCTCGTTAATTTTCAATCCAGATAGTTTCACGAGTAGTGAGCAAAACTTTGCACACAGCGAAAGCTCATTCATCTATCGTCCTGCCAAGACCAAAACTAGAGAAAGAGGTTCCCAAGTAGACTTATTCCTTTGAGTCCTAGTAATCACTGCCGCCCACCCACTCTAGTCGCTCATAAAGTCTGGTTCCCAAGTATGTACCAAATGTCTTTAAAATTACACCTTGATGCCCTTATTCTAAAGTCACAGAGCCATCCTGTAATTATTAGCTACCGTAATTATAGCGATGTAGTCATAGTTCTTATTCATAGCTGTTGCATATCATGTTATAGTTCTCAATACATTTCCTAATTTCATTTTGTTAATTCGCCAAGTACAGTAAAAACCCACGTATAAGAACCTAGTGGATTTAGAACCTGCATGCTGAAATTTTTCAATTAGACCCCCATTCTATAAGAACCCATTCAGCCTGAAATTTGAAATAGGTTCTTATTTGTAGAGATCATGGGGTATTATTCACAACAGAAGTTTGTGAAAGAATCAGAAATTTTTATATTGTCCGATGAGAAGCTTTTGAAATCTTTCTTTGGATTTTATAAACATTTATGATTCCCCCACAAATTTCTGTCCTGAATAATACCTCATAAACTCAAGTGATGTGAACTGACAGTAACTAAAAGGCCTGAAGTTTGAATCTGAAGAAAAGAAATTCCTGAAAGCCCTGAATGAAATAGGAACCAATTTAAATTTAAAATAAGAACCTTAACAGCCTCATTTCCCACTAAATACATAAAACATAAGAACCTAGTCAGGCTGGCTTGCAAAATTGTGGGTTCTTATACGCGGGTTTTTACTGTATATGACGCTCTTGTAAAGTGTCGCCAGTCTGAAGACTCTGAATACATGAAATCGAAGATAACACTGAAAACATTCTTGCATGATAACTTAAAAGCGTAGTGTACAGTACCTTCAAATAATCAATATTAATGATCATTGCTAAAAACATTTATCGCGTTCTTACTACCTGAAAGAGGCACTTGCAACCTACCAGAGACTTTTAAACGAGAACGGTAAAACACACATGCACCCACATAGCTGTACAATCGTTTCAGACATCTTTAGCCATAGCCCATTGACAAAAAGCTATGAAACTGCCACATCAAACAGTAAACAAAATACTGTCTTTCAAAAGACGTGCACAGAACAATAATTTGGAAATGCCAAGAAGATAGCAAAAGAAAAAGGTTGAATTAGTGACTTTTGAAAAGTCTACACACTTCAAATATTGATCATAACTTAAGAACAACCACTCATAAAAACATTGATAAATAACAAATTAGAACATGTTACTCTAAACCACAAAGTTTTTCACTAACTTGCCATAATTTCTCAGCAGTTTTATTATCCATTGCAATCTCTTTAAGTTCTTCAATTTTACAATCTCCAAAATACTTACCAGAAATTCCTTCGACCTCTGACGCAGTTGCTAGATGTACAACAGTCTGTGCTCCTTGAGATGCAGACCTCATGAACAGAAAAGCAAACAATGGGAAGAGAAGTCTCTTGAAAAAGTTGTTGAGCATGTGTCTTGGAAGCTCTGTGGCAGCAAATCCTGGATGTAATGAGTTGACAGTGACACCTTTAAGAAATTGTAAAATATGTAAACAAATGATTTGTGGTACAAAATTTGAAAATAGCCCCTACTAAACCCATAAATGCAACAAAAACAACCGTAGTCTGTAGAAAGAAGACTGTTAACTCCTGTAAAAGAACAACAACCAAAATAAACTTGTAACTAGAGAGAAAACTGATTAATCCTGCAAGGGAAAAAAGAGTTAGTCAGTTACTGGTGAGTTAGTAACTTATTTCTTTCCTTTCAGGTTTTAAGATTAACTCGTTTTTCTCTTGCAGGATTCAACAGTTTTCTCTCTAGTTACAGGTTTATTTTGGTTATTGTTCTTTTACAGGAGTTAACAGTTTTCTTTCTACAGATTACGGTGTTCTTGTTGCGCTTATGGGTTTAGTACAATGAGTCTGTTATTTAAGGCAATTTTCAAATTTTAAAATGTTTTATTGTTAAAATGAAAATACAATTGATGGAAGAAATTTACTGAAAACCCTAAGAACTTGATTTCTCCATGGAGCAACGAGGTCACCTTAATTTTGAACGAATGGTTATTCAGTATAATCACCTTAATTTTCATTCCTGGCTGCTACGTTATCTACAAGCTAGCGTAGTGACCAACCTTTTGTTGGCTCCTCTGAAGAGAAAGCTTCCTATCCTCTCAGTTAAGGTAGCAATCTCAAATAAAAATCAAAGTCGTAGTATTAAATCATCATTTCATTCACAATAAAAATGTCTGCATTGCTCCATCCTGTAAGAAAATACAAGGCTAAACTTGGCCTTGTACAGGTCAATTTTTAGCCTTGTAGCGGGGATTTTTAGCGTTGTTATGACCTTGTTCTAACCTTTGAAGAAATTTACGAGGCTATCAGTAATATTCCAAATTACAACCAGTCTAAGACAAGGTTTCCACCGTTTCCACAAGGCTAATTAGAATTTTTTGAGCCATTCACAAGGATACAGCAAGGCTTTTCTAGGCTAGAACAAAGCTACATGGCCATAACTACAAAGGCTCGCATATGGGTATTACATGGCCTTGTATTTTCGTACAGGATGGATCAACTAGTAACAAAATACTCATATGTTACATAATTAATTTTGATGCTTTTATTCACAAAGCACCTCATGCATAATTAATTTCATTTGAAAATTAAAATCAGAAGTTTGTTGACAAAATCACTTGATCAAGATCCCTGAAATGATTGAAATGATTGATGCATTTACTATTCAATATGATTTAATGAAGATTTGAACTTTTCAGTGATTTTAATGACACATGTTTTTTTTTTTTTTTTTTTTTTTTTTTTTTTTTATCAATCTAAAACTTAAAAACAACAAGTTAATGCAAATTACTGTGGCATTTGCAGCGAGGAAAGACGCATGGTCACCGGGTCCTCACTACAAATGCCACTTACAATTTTCTAAGTACTATCAACAATAAACTAATAATAGAACACAAAAAACAAAAAAAATAAGATATAGATGCACACTAAATCAGGACAAAGTAAAAGCCAAGGTAAAACTGAAGTACCCCCAAAACCCGCACAAACAGCCCACCACCCACCAAACCACAACCACGAGCGCACCGGCAGGGAGAATGAAACAAAGTTTCAGGGATTCAACCCCGAGGGGAAAAAGACTTTCCAATTTACCATAGACTCCCCCCAACCGATGCACCCGCGGCAGCAGTGCGATGAGCAGAGACAGCCCACGCAAATTCCGGGAGCACTTCAGTCTAAAAGAAAAAAAAAAGGGTTAGGCTGCTGTTTTTCCAGAAAGTTTAATTAAACCGTCCAGAAGTTTTGATGAAAGAAATAGTTGCTTCTATGATGATTCTGTTTGCAAAGGTGCTTTCATTTGGGTTCCCATATAATAACAAATGACAAAGATCCTTTGAGTTCATGCTAGCAACATCATATCCGACATCTGAGACTTGACCAAGGAGATCTTGGCGCTGAGCTGTAAACTGGGGGCAGTGCAGGAGGTAATGCTCATTATCTTCCTTTCCTGTACCACAAATACAAATTGGACTCAAGCACTCAAAATTATGCCTAAATCTATGTTCATTTAGAGGACTAAAGTTAACTCGAAGCCTTGTTAATAGCTTGATACCCAAAATATCATAGATGCTATAAACCGGGTTTTTCTCGGGTCTGATGATTCGAAGCAATTTGCTCTTGAAAACTTGAAATGACACATGTGACATGGCTGACCATCTTCTTGCAATTACCTTGTTTACAATGTGCCCAGAAATTTTCAAGATTTCACAAAAAAAGTCATCAGGCCATACCTGATGACTTTCAGTATGCAAGGAACTGTTTGGTACAAATCAAGAAGCATTTGGTAAAATTCTATGAACCCCAGATCTCAGAAAATTTACCAGAACTTGAGATTTGTGCAAATTTTTAGAATACAGTGACAAAAGCCTCCCAAGGGGGTTACAAAATATGTTGAAGGTAGGTATGTGCTGCCTGTATTAAGTTGGTTTTGGCCAAAAATTCTCTAAATGAGGGTCTTATTCAGCAGATTTTTCTTAAACATGGGTCAGTTCACAGGTGGCGGAGAATGGTTCAATATTTTTAAAATGGAATTGTTCAGTTTTAAAATTGGTAAAAACTAAACCTTTCTTGCCAGTTAAATGTGTCTGATTTCTCTGTGAATCTGATCTGCTCCTCTCAAACTGCCATTTGCTCTTCGTTCGTTAGGCCAACGTGCCAACGACTGTTTAGTGTTGTTGCTAAACAGTCGTTGGCACGTTCGCCTAACGAACGAAGAGCAAATGGCAGTTCGAGAGGAGCAGATCAGATTCATAGAGAAATCAGACACATCAAACTGGCAAGAAAGGTTAGTTTTTACTAATTTTAAAACTGAACAATTCCATTATAAAAATACTGAACCATTCTCCACCACCTGTGGTCAGTTTTGCAGATTAGTCAGTAAATTTTTTAAATGGGTAATTATCTGACAAAATTCACCATAAAATTGAGTACTAAGGAAACATTTTTGGTGATTACAAATGGGTCTAGGAGATGACAGATCCCCATCCATTCACAAGTCATGTACCCCCCTGGGAATACCTCACTAATGATGATACATTTAAAATGCTCCAATGAAGATTCTTACCATCTGGTAACCTTTTGTTCAATTCATATGCAAAAAGTAGGTTTGCCAATTTACTTTGTGCATAAGCTGCAACACCTTTATATCCTTGCTCACCGTTCAAGTTCTCAAAATTAATCTTTGCCTTTTCATACAGTTTTGAAGACACAATGATAATCTTTGAAGGCACAGAAGATTCCAGCTTCTTCAAAAGTAAATTTGTCAGAAGAAAATGTCCTAAATGATTAGTTGCAAATGTTGTCTCTATTCCATCTTCAGTTAATGCAAATGGTGGACTAAACACACCAGCATTATTGATAAGAATATCAACTTTTGGTTCCGAAGAGGTGATATCATCTGTGAACTCTCGAACTGATTTTAAGGATGCCAAATTTAGTTTTTTTACGATAACGTTAGCCTGTGAATCTTCTTTCAGTTCTTGCTTGATGCTTTCTGCAGCCTTTTCACCTTTGATAACATCTCGACAGGCCATAATAACTCGAGAATCTCTTTTTGCGAGTTCTTTGGCCACTTCTTTTCCAATACCTACAAGGAGAACAGCATTATAAAAATTTTGATAAAACAACATTCTGGAAGACTTGCTGTGGGCATGAAATGAAAGTTAGCTTTGAAGTGTCAAAGTTTTGTGCCATGCCCATTGTTTACAAACAATAGACATATCGTCCGAACAAGACTCTTCTATATTGTTCAATGGTGCTGAATAACTTTTTCTTGAGACAGGCCAGGGCCGGGCAGCATTACTGCTGATTATATGCTTTTTGTCTGGTGTGTGCAAGGAAGAACTTACAAATCAAAAACTTTTATTTTTCTTAACCTTGCACATGTATTAGCTATTGGGTATGTAAGAACATATACTATAGTATCATTTTGCAATGGTACTTAGCCACGGAAACCAAAAAGCTCAAGCCAACACCTTCTATGAAAAAAATTCTGGACATGCAAATTTTTGGGCACAAAAATGTTCAACCAACCATACATTTTCCAGCCTTGGGACTCTGGCCTTACTGTGGCCAGAGCACTAAAATATATAGCACTATAGCACAGAATAGCACAGTATAATATAGGTAAAGCATAGTAAACATTAAAAGCCAACGATTTCAGATGAATAAATTTTGGACAAAGAATATCCAAGACAACATTTTTTCATGGACTTTTGGACGTTTTTACAGAAATTTCGGATGACTAAAATACTAAATATTCACAGATTATCTTTGCTTATTTCATACTAAAATGTGTGGTTCATTTTAGGATTTTAGGGCTGCTTCTGCTTGGTTGGTGAGAAATTGATTATTGCTGAGGGAGGATGATGAGAATGATCCCGGACAATTGCTAAATATTTTGGAATACAAAAATTTTCGGACATTGTCTTGTAATTTTCGTACGTATGAAATGTCTGAAAATATTAGTGTCCGAAATTTTTGGCTTTTAATATGTAATACCTGTGTTGGCACCAGTTATGATCACCGTCTTCCCGGCAAGGCTGTTTCTGTTTTGGCACATCGCTGGAACCTTCCTTTTGAGAAGTCTACGAATTATTATCATCATTCCTGCTCCAGAAACGATACCTACTAAGATTTTCGCAGTTAATCCTTGAAGCATCGTTGCATTTATGAGTTAAATGAGACGTAGAATTCACATTTTGTGGAGGGCTTCTTTCCCGCCTCTTTCCGCCAAGTCCAAAGATCCAAGTAGGCCCTTTCTTTCGGAGAGGCAGAGCCACCTTAAGGGGGATTCTTCATACACGGGCTTTCGGACACATCATTTAAAGCCTGAGATACTGCCTGCCACAACTCACTGAAGCAAAAACAATAACATCGCATCAATTCAATGAGATGAGCGCAAATTGAGGGCCTTGAAAAGGCTTTAAAAGACGAACAAACGGCCAAAAAGTTTTGCGCAAAAATGGGATCAACTTCGAGGAACAATCGACCGACAATTTGATTTCAACAAAACATTTTTGAAAACACGTACACTCATTTTTGATTACAAAGTCCAACTTTGTAATCTAAGAGGGGGCTTCGGGTCAGTCAGAAAGAAAGAAAGAAAGAAAGAAAGTCCGTCACGCTCGTTAAAGCAATTGATTAACGTTTTACCGCTGCTAATTGGCACTGAAATAAAGAAAGCGCACATAAAGCGCACACAAGACAGAAGTTTCCCGCGATCCGATAGAAAAATTTGACGTCGGCATATTTCATGTTAGACAGATTTGACACCGTAAGATGGATAAATTACCGTGATGTTTATCCTGGCACAGCAACAAATTTAACCAGAATTGGCACGTTCTTGACTTCATTAGCAGCCTAATTATGTTAAAACAATTGTTATCTAGAACGAACGCATCATTAGCCACTTGTTAATAGTACTCATTATGCAAATAAGTCAACTTTAGAGAATGATGTAACAGGCGGCCTGCACAGAGGCTAGCATTCGCAGCATCACCGAAGGTAGAAGGACCCTCCTCCTACACAGCTACGTATGCAAACGTCGCAGGTGAAGTTGAGAGGCAAGGTGCAGGATCCCGGCAAACAATGGCCCCATTAACTGGGGGAAGGCACGTGATCACACTGAACCAAAACATCTTCATGCATATGATTCTGCACAGAGGTTATTTTGGTGACTACTTGTCTCAAACTAGATGCCCGCAAATAGAAACGTTCTGCAGGGTTCTGCATAAACATAAGCAATTTTGTATTATCGGAAATCTCACATGACATCCTAATTTGAGACATACAAGGCGCTTAACTTTGTATGGAAGTCGACTTTAGGAGCAACACTCACTGTAGCTAAAAACAACATCAGTGATCATTTAGGGTTATGAAGAAATCAATTTTCAGATTTTCTTATACTTGCTTAGCTCAGGACGGACTTTGTAATCATCCAAAAGGATCTTATGTTTTTTATAAGAAACTGCCCCATGATTACGTCATAAGAGACCATTCCCATGATTACGTCACAACGAGTGCGGCGCGCAATGCATGCCGGTACTGGTAGTTAAACACCTGGCCGAGTTAGTGTGTTCTGTATAGGAAGTGTATGATAAGTTGTGTATTGCGTTGGAAATATCGAAGACAAATTCGAAAAATCAACTAAATTTACTGTAGAACATGTCACTAGATGTTTAAGAAACTCAAGTCCTGGATTCCGTTTGACTAGAGCGCAGACGAAAGAATTTTTAGGAGGAAGGGTTGACGAAAGTTCAGTGTGGCCTAATGAAAACATTGTGAGCATATGGAAAGTTGTGTTTTGCGTTGGAAATATAATATCCAAGAAAAATTGGAGAAATCACCCAAATTCCACGAACAGCATGTCCCTAGATGCTTTAATTCTCCGAACAGCAGGTGTTTTAGAAACTCTAGTCAGGGGTTTACCGTTTAAGTGCTACTAAAGTGCAGATGAAGCGGAGATGAAGGAAATATTCGCAAGGAAAGTCAATGAAAACGTAATGCGGCCTAACGTAAACATTGCCAGTGATTTGAGGAGGCCAGAAAAGGGGAGAGAAAGGGCTAAACTCTTTCTCT
Organism: Aurelia coerulea; assembly: GCA_039566865.1. Taxonomy (NCBI): domain Eukaryota; kingdom Metazoa; phylum Cnidaria; class Scyphozoa; order Semaeostomeae; family Ulmaridae; genus Aurelia; species Aurelia coerulea. The sequence continues at coordinate 29,363,184 of CM076945.1, read as the reverse complement.
AAAATTAGACCAAAATCTAAACTTTGAGTTTATTATCTTGTGTAGAGACGGAGCCATTGGGATTTTGACGTTTTTAATTTTTTGGCTTCCAACAGCAATCGTATGAAGGGAGAACTTTCCCCCTTTACGTACTGAACGCGATAAAAATCACTGAAGTCAAATCGCTGCATTTCGGCTATGGTTACATTAAGTACATAAAATTGAGTATATTGCTTACTGAAAATCCGAAAATTTACCATAATTCTCAATTTTTTATGGTTTTGAGAAAGTCAAAATGCTGTTTTTTTTAACTCTGGCATCATTTATACGCTTGAAGTGTGCTGTTCCAAACCCGTGATCTTCCTCGCTGTCCAGTGTTTCCACTTTTGCGTCAGTCCCTGTTTTCAGAATTTTTTTCCGACTGAGATAGAGTTATTAGATATAGATGTAAAGTTCAGGATTCCTTTTTTTTAATGGTAATGGATTAAGTAAAGGGCATGTTAATCAGCCGAAAACAATCACCTCCTTGCCTCCTTTTTCGCCCGCAATGTTTTCATTAGGCCACACTGCACTTTTGTCAACTCTTCCCCCTGAAAATTCCTTCGTCTGCGTTCTAGTCAAACTGAATCCAGGACTTGAGTTTCTGAAACATCTAGGGACATGTTCTTCGGTAAATGAAGTTGATTTTTCGAATTTTTCTTCGATATTTCCAACGCAATACACAACTTCTCATACACTTCCTATACAAAACACACTAACTCGGCCAGGTGTTTAACTACCAGTACCAGCATGCATTGCGCGCCGCACTGGTGGTGACGTAATCATGGGAATGGTCTATTGAAAAAAGCTAAGAAACTTCTGTAATTTTCAGTTTTAATTTTCCTATCACATTCAAAAAATATTTTGACATTTTACAGTTAAAGCAACTGTTTGGACATTATTTTGAGTGCGAATAATGTTATTTACACGTTTGAGAGACTTACTAAGTAATTTGGGAGCCCTTTAGACAAGACAAAATCAACTCTAAACTTCCGGCAATAAAAATATAAGAAACACGTAAGAAACTTTTGGTAGCAAAATGACCCAAAAATTTAAGAAACTGCCTACCAGCCGCGGACCTTAGTTTCTTATAAAAAAAAATGAGTGTATTTCTAAGAAACTGTTTATTGCCAAAAAAATTAAGAAGCTGGGAAACTTTTACTGAAGAACGTTCTCGGCCCATTTTCACTTTATTTTCATTTGTTTCCTTTCTTCACCAAAGTTCATCCAACGAAATCATTTCCACCCAAAGTTTTGTCATCAAAAGAAAGTCCTTATTGCAGTTTGCGGATAACACAATCTTGGATTGACACTGAAGATCTTTCAACTATCGTGCACTGTGATCTATTAAGCCCTTTTTATCTAATATTGCCAAAAAATAGAGTTCTGAATTCCAGCTAGATTTTGGGCTGGCGTCATAAGGAGCATAGCCTAGGGGTTAATGTGTTGCAAACATTTTCAAAATCAGTCAACAGAAAGCGGAGAGATTGTTTTTAAAGTTGGGAGACCGGACCTGCAGAGGCATGGCACTGTTTTGATCGCAGTTTACAATTCCTTGTCTCTAGGCTCGGACTGCACCGATCTTTTTCATTTTAGTCTTATTCTGATTATCTAAATACATGCTTCAACGCAATGTTAAACATGTTTTAATATTTTGCCTTTCTGTTACCGTTTTTACACAATTGAAGAATTGTACTTTTCTGAAAAACTTCTGTCTTCAAAAAACAATTGTAAAATTCAAAGCTAAAGACAAAAAATATGGTTTTGGCTATACTCTTCAAAACAGTTTCAAAAATTAGGAATTGTAAGCCACCGTCAAACATTACCTTGCCCCAACGGGTCATGTAAAAAAAGTTCTGATTTGGACCCAGCTTTTAAAATCATTATCTCCGCTTTCTGTGGATTGACCTTGAAAATGTTTGCAGCAAATTAAGCCCTAGGTTGTGTGGTGTGTCTCAAGCCCAAAATCAATTAGGAATCTAAAACTTCAAATTTTGGATAAATTCGATGCCATGGATCACAGTGTCGTAGTGCAATCAGATATGGTGAAAAATAGACGGGACTAAAAATTGTGTAATTTCATTACTACATTGCTAAAACCACATTGATTCAGTATCGTAGTATGCGTCTCATTGGAAAGCATGTAACTGAAAATTTCATTTATTAACAAATAATCAATTCTACGAATTAAGGTTAAAGATTACAAAATCAGCTCACTTATATTTTCAATAGCCTGATGTAAAAAGTATCCATGATCGAAACCCCTAAAGAAGGTATTGGCCGAGTCAGAAAGATATCGTAGTTTTGAAAATCATCAAAGATCTATTTTGCAACTGGTGCCTTTATTAGTTCTCATGCAATTAGTCCAATAATATACTAAAACCAATAACTTCTTGTTTTCTGCAGTGGAAGGAAGCCCTATAAGTAGTTTTGTTTCTACCTGTAGCATCCGAAAATAGTTTTTAGGACCATCAAAGAGCTCATAAGCTTAGCAAAGCAATGTTCTGTTCCTTCCTTTTTCAATGTGACCACACCTCGTGATTCTTTGCCTTTGTTTGATTCCTTAACTGGTCCCTCTTCACCCTTTCTAGCACTACAGTTGATAATAATAATCAAGTTTTCTATCTCTTTAAAAAATCCAACATCATCTAAAAAGTTCGAAAGTTCTTACTGTCCAGCAAAGCTAATGGCACCTCCAAGCTTCAAGCGATCGTGATTGATGAGTGTGATTACGTTGATCAAATCGAGCAGCAATCAAAGTGATCATGATAGAATTGGCGTGAAAGCATTGCACAGCGAACATAACATGTGATTCTAGTTTCGTCAATCATTTCTCCATCTGCAATTAAAGGAAAAAGTTGAAAATGCATTTTACAAAAATAGGGAGGACATGACTGTAATACCGGGTATCTGAACATAACTACAGGGTGAGCCAGAAAAAAGTTCCCACTTTTGAAAATTTGTAGCACCACAAGTCCTTCATGGACTTAAAAGCCAAAAGATGGAAGTATTTTTGTGATTTTTCTCGTCTTCTTATGAGCACTGCAAATATAGGTAAATTCAACTTTACAAAAATTTCATGGTTGCAAGTACTGAAAAAGGGCCTATAAACACTTGATCAAATCGTTAGGACTCTCCTCGCAAAGAACAATACGAACGGACGTTTCACCTCTCTCAAGAGTTATAAGATTCTGAAACAGATACAGGCCACAATAAATCGAACTCAGGTCCGATTTTGAATATTTATGACTTAATCGTTAGCAGAAAGCCTGACGTAGATACTGGGATTTTTGCAAATTTTTCCGTTTTCAATTTCTAGAGCTAGAAGTGAGTTTCCTAAAATTTTAGTTTTCGAAAACATTGAAAACGACCAAAAAACGTCGATCAAATTCTAAAGATTTAACATGAATGAACAAAGAGAAAACGTTTTCAGGGGGATTTGGGGGTACAGTACGAATTCTCGTACAGCAGATTACAATTGGTCGATTTCAAAATCCCAAATCACCACGAACAAGTTCTCTCTTTGCCCATTCATGTCGATTCTTTGGAAAACTTGATCGATGCTTTTTGATCGTTTTCAGTGTTTTTCGAAAACTAAAATTTTAGGAAACTCGCTTTTAGCTCTAAAAACTGAAAATGAAAAAAATTGCTAAAATCCCAGTATCTAATTCAGGCTTTCTGCTAACGATTAAGTCATAAATCTTCAAAATCGGAACTGTGTACGATTTATTGTGGCCTGCCAAACGTGCATAGTTTATTTTGGCGCACCCGGTACTAAAGATTTTCAATTCCATTGCAAAAAATGAGCAGACGATAGCTCTCACTCATAATAAATTGTATTTTCTCTGTTGTTCTGAGAGAGGAGTCCTTTCTGATTTGATCAAGTATTTTAGGCCTTTTTCAGTCATTTTGCAACCATCAAGTTAGTATAAACTTGAATTTATCAATTTGTCCAGTGCTCGTAACAAGGCGAGAAAAATCACAAAAATACTTCGATCTTTTGGCTATCAAGCAAATATTAATTCATTCCAATCCCTCCAGTACTCTTGATGCTATGAATTTTCAAAAGTGGGAACTTTTTTCTGGCTCACCCGGTATGTTAAAGACCTCGAGGGGATAAAAAGACAATTTTGTATGAATTTTGTGCAATATATATTGGTATGCTTCAAAACAGGGTAGCTTATCAACTTAAGAATTTTTGCCATCAAAAGGATAGCAAATGTCCCCAATAGGATAGCATATGTCCCAATAGGGCTCAAATCTTTAGAGCATAGGGCACAGCAGATTACATTTGGTTGCATTTTTTAGAAGATTTACAAAAATACATACCTTAATTGATGGCAATGAGTTGTCTTAGTACTGCTGCTTCAACACCATCCCAAATCAACAACATCTTTTTATCAAAATCTTCATCGTATTTCTGCATTGGTTGCGTTTTAGAAGAATTCTTCCTCGTTACTGGTTGGGAATCAGCTGGGAAGACACCATTCAACGAGCAAAGACCGTTTCCTTCATAACACAATCCATTCGAATTGATTTCTTTGCCAATGCTGACCACCAAATGATTGGGCCGTTCTCGGGGCGGTTTATTGGCATTGTAGCAAGACACAATCGACCTAACTTCTAGCTTATAAGGCTTTAACCATGTAATAAAGCTAGGCTCAGCATCTTTTCTGATTTCATAGATGAGGATATGACCACTTCCTGTTCCAACCCATAATGTATCTTGATTAACACAAAAACATGTCACTCGTTGATCATAAACATCGCTCGTTGGTATCAGCCTTTTGATCTCCACAGAGCAGTCAGTATCCCCAAGGGACTCCATTGTCTCTACAACACGACAACTGATCACTGGGCTGGCTCCATATGAATTGAACACAAGCCGTCCATCCACAGAAACATCCATTTGTGCGACATGTTTCTTGTCATGCCCCGGCCTAACAGCTTCAGGTTCGATATTCTCCGGGTCATCAAACTCTATAGGGTACTTATAGATGTACTTGTCACAGCCGAGAACCATCTTGGAATTGCCTCTATCCCGTTGTTGTCCCTGTACTACTCTGGCTTCATTTGTGATTAAAGCATTAATAGAGCGCCTCGTATTAACTTTCACTGAGGACCTTTCCTTAAATTTCCCTTTGAGGAAATGATTCTTTGCAACCCGTGTGAAGCAGCCATTTTCACAGCCTAAGATGACGTAATGTTCTGAAACAGCAATTGATCTGATGTAATCATCTGCTACTTGGTAGCTCTCCAAAGGTTTCTTTCTCTCTGTTGAATAAATCGAGATGTAATCACTTGTGCTTCTGAGGACAATTGCCACATGCTGTTTGTCAATGTCATGTATCGAAGAAATATTGAAAAAAGACTCCTTGGCTTTCAACAAACTTTTATTCTCCGGGATGAATTTATGCTTGATTTTTGAAGTTTCCAGGTCAACAACCAAAATAGCGGCTCCTGTTTTATCATCGCAAGTAATCCAAACCTCATTCGTACCATGAACATAACACAATTGGCGTGGCGAGTGGACATCTCCTAGTGGTCGTTTCCCAAAAAGCAAACAGAAACTCGGTGATTTCATCTGTTTGTTTACTTCGAAAGAAGATGGTCGCTTGGTTGCTTCTTGCTGCCAAGCTTTCAGCATCAATTCTACCATCGTCAGCAACCCATAACAAGTCGATGGCAGGTCTTGTAGTTTCGGGCGTTTCCCATTTTTCACTTCTGAATTGATTTCAAGTGCGCTTGTGACGTCATGAAATGGCCTTCGTCTGGAAATGAGCTCATACAACACCATGGCGTAAGAGTAAACATCGACTTTGTCTGTGTATTCCTCAGTTCGTGAATATTCGAAGATCTCCGGGGAAATAAACCCAGGCGTGCCGATGAAATTTTTCAATCCTGTTGAAGAAATGAAATTTGCCGTTCCGAAATCTGCAAGTTTTATGTTCACCTCACTGTCTGCGTTAAGTGAAAACAACAACACGTTATCGGATTTCAAATCCCTGTGGATGATACCGAGGGAATGCAGATACGTCATCGCACTGGCAATCTGCTGCGCAATGCGGTATGTGACGATGCGACGGATGTTGCACATGGGATCTTTCAAGGCATCTCTCAAAGTGCCTTTTGTTGCTAATTCGATGACAAGGCACAGCTTCGGCCTCGCAGCTACACCGAAGAACGTGATTATGAATGGATGCCGTTTCACCCTGCTAAGCACAACTGCTTCCTGACGAACCTCATAGAAATGATCCAAGGCTTCACGCAAATCTAGATTCTCCTCGACCTTGAAATTGAAGAGCTTTATAGCTGCTGGGTTTCCTTCATATTTACCTCTGTAGACTTTGCCAAATTGTCCCTGTCCTAACAAATGATCATCTGCCTCGATGTATTTCAATTCAGAAGGCTGAAGCTGCATTGATGGTTCTAAATCCATGAAGAGCAAATCAGGGCAAAGATCTTTCAAGTTTACGACTTGAGGAGTATGGTTATTATCACATATGATACAATCTTTAGTTAAAGCTTCTTCAAGGCATTTGGTTATATTAAAGCGGTATGGGGGGTTGATGCCAAAATCTTTGCAAATAGGGCATGGGGCAAACTGAAGTACATATGGCACTAGTCCATTATCCCCATCTAGACCAGGGTACCATTCCTTGATCAGTGTGCGCATATGATCAACTATGAACGCGAGTGCTCGATAACCAAGCAAAGATCGAGAGACTCTTGTTTCAATAATTTCCCGGTCTCCCTCTGAAGGAGCAATGCTTACTGACAGAAATAACTTAGGGTGGTTGAGCAATATACCTTGACCCCAGCAGCTCAAATATTTGCGATCTATTAGATATGATATATCAATTTCATCACCGAACCCTTCTTCTTCCTCTTCGGAGGAATCACTGTCTTGTGTCCTACATCGATCATTTCTCACTTCCTCGAAATCCTCCCCTAATCTCCATGGCATGTGTCCAGCCTCTGCTTTTGTTGTCCACGAGGCTGTGGAATCATCAATGCTTCCATTGTGGAATGGGCTTGTAGCATCAGTTGCGTCCATGGGCTGTGAGGATTGTGGTCTTGAATGCACGTAGCTGGGTGTTGAGCGTTGGCTGGACGCTGTGGAGTCGTCACCTAGTGATATCGGGGTGGCTTCACGAGACTCACGATTGGGTGATGAACACGTAAATGGTGGCTCTCTTTCATCAGAGAAAAGTACCCCATTAATCCGGAATGGAATGCTGTCGCTCTCTGTAATCCAAGGGCCTTCGTCAGGATCATAATAGGCCGTTCTGCTTGAACTTCTGTCACCCACGCCATCAACCGCATCCTTCTCTGTACTCGTTGAATCATTTCTGGACAAATCTTGGGTAGAATCTAAGGAGCCTGTTCTTGTTACTTTCCCTTGTTCGTCTGTCTTATCTCGTTTAGGAGTTGAACTGAGGTAGCTTTCGTGTGCCAATTTCTCTTCTCTTAAGCTAGGTCTCTTCTTTTCGATGCTTGCAACGTCGCTGTTCTGTGCATGGGGATCCAAGTTGATGGAATCATCTTGCTGGTTACATACTGAACCATTCTGCGAGGCTAAAGCTACATCTTCAGCATCCTTCACCTTAACCGGGTCAGCTCCTGCGTAATCCTTGTTATCATGTTGCAGACCATTTGAATCTAATTCGACATCCCGATCTTTGGCAGTCGTGGACTTCTCGTGATGATTCATAGGACTCCCATCCTCTCCTATTGACGTCTCACTATCAATCACCATACCAGAGCCATCAACCACAACTGTACTCTGAGCTTGATTTGCCACAGTTTCACCATCTTCGTCTGAATGACTTGCAATTCCCTCGTCAGATGTTGCAGCTTGCGTGTCTCTTCCTTCACTCAACCCTTTTTTGTTGTCCTCATCTCCACCTTTTGTAGAATTGTTCAGTTCACTCTCATTAGCAATATCGTCTCTGTCTTCTGCGTGCCCTGCATGACCTACGTCCACTTGCTTTTCATCGCCTTGATTTTGTGTTTTCTCGTCTATTTCGTCTTGCCCTTCTCTTGAAATTTCATTCCTTCCATCAAGAACTTCATGTTTATCCTCTTTGTAACTTTCATGTGGTGGTCTTTCTTCGTCTACATTATTCCTCTTTCGTGTATCTCCAACATTTGGGTCTTTATTTCCATGGCATTCTCCTTCATCATCTTTTATTTTGGTGCGTGTTCCTGCTGCCTTTTGACTTGCTTTATCATCTCCCTCTTCTCCCGCGTAGTCTATTGCATCCTGCGTTTCCACCAAATTATTGTTCTTTTCATCTGAAGATTCCGCGTCCTCATTCTTTCCATCATGCGTTTCGTCTGCGGTTGGAACGCATTCATCACTATTGTCTATTACACTAGGCTTCTTTGCATCACGCGTTTCGTTCGCGTTTGGAACGCTTTCATCATCATTGTTTGTTGCACTAGGCTTCTTTGTATCCCGCGTTTCGTCTGCACTTGGAACGTTTTCATCACGTTTGTCCGTCGAACTAGGCTTCTTTGCATCACGCGTTTTGTCTGCACTTGGAACGTTTTCATCATGTCGATCTTTCAAAATAGGCTTCTTTCCATCTCCCGTTTCTCCTGCGTCAAAATTCTTTGCATCCTGCAATCCATCATGCGTTTCATTTGCACTCTCGTCCATCGCGTTTATACTCTCATTCCCAGAAGCTTGCTCGCCTTTCTCTTCACACTCATTACTGGCCGGAGCAACCTTTAACATTTCCTTCAAATATAACAAAAACCTGCTGATAAACCTGCTCCAGAATCCTTGGGGAATACATGAAAATGAATGAACACGCCTCAAAGATTGTTCAGGCTCCTTGATATTGGTATACTCCATGGGGTTCCGTTCTGGTAGCCTTGATGGCACGAGAATCCTCTCTTCATCAATCTTGCAGGCGATTTGAAAACGAGCCAAAAGGCGTAAATATTTTGGGAAGAAATCTTTGTTGAATCGGAGATTGTTTTTCCCCAGGATAAATGGGATGTCTTTCTTCAGGAGGATTCCATCTCGAATGAAATTCTGTGCTGCTTTTACCGTAACGATCTTTGCCATGAGATCGCAAAGCCAAGATGGGCTGATGAAATACAAATTTCGCAAATCTTGATTTGGATCGTTGTAATGCAAGATGATGCCTGAAACATATTTCATATCTATATTTTCATATTTCATATACCGGGTGTCCCAAAAAAAAGTACTCCTGCTTAAAAAATCACCACAAATTGATTATCAAACCTTTGATAAAATTTTCTTTTTGACTTGTTTTGTCAAAGACCCAAACATATTTATGGATGCTGAAATTTTTGCTTTTGATGCAACGAGGTCGCAAAATTACACGTTGAAAAACCTCATTTTGAGCTATATATTTCAAGCCAAGTGCTCAATCTTGACTAACAGTCAAAATTCAGATTTTTCATCGCCATCGCAGTCTCCAATGATACTGTGCATTTCCTTCTGTCATTTATGACCAAACTAGAATTTTATGTACGCACAAAGAAATTGATTTAGCAAGCATAAATGCTTTTTTGCAGTATGATTCAAAGCCAGGTAGCCCTAAAAAAGAGCTAAATTTGCTAATTTTAAACCAATTATAAGATCAGCTATGTCTGGGAAAGTAATTTGGTCCTTGATTCACTTGGCGAAAAAAAGAAAATTGAAGATCGGTAATGTAATCAAATTTTAGTGATTTTTCAAACGGGAGTACTTTTTTGGCGACACCTGATAGTTCATATTTCATTCTTTTACGGAGGGTTGCCCTTTAGCAGAAGCTGTTTTAAAGGCACCCTCCAATGGAAACTAACTTATAATATGGAATTAAACAATTATGAGTCTTCACCAAACAAAAGAGAATTAGTGGTACCCTGAGCTACTGTCCTTGTATGCCGGTTCACTGCAAACATTTCTGTCTTTGTTTTGTGAGGGCCAATTTAAGACTTCCCGAGTACAAATTAAAAACGTTTGGAAGGATCATAGTCATATGACTATGGAAGGATATTTACCCCTGAAAGGGGTTGTGCCGCCATTTCATGGAAATTCATGCAAACTGAGGTGTACCAAAACTTTTTTCCAGAAGCTATTCTGCAACGTTTTTGGAAAATAATAATAATACATTTTAGTAGCAAAAGGATCGCAGATCTTGAATATACCCTTAAATATTTGATTTCGCTATTGATTGCTGGGATACAGACCAATTTCGAGGAGGGGTTCAAGAAAGGTCTTTCACCCAATGACCACAACTCTGCTGGGAAATCACGGCGTATTTTGTCTTCAACAAATTAAACACGAAATTTAAGTAAAATTTGCAACGCTGTCAAACCGGGGAAGATATATGCCTACGTGTCGAAGGGGGGTTTACACGTAGGCTAGGGAAGACATTTCTCGGCAAGCAGATCCCAAACGGTCAGGCAAACTTTATTTACACGTTTATTAAAATTATTTACCTATGTCATGTAGGAAAGTTGTGGCAACATCAACATCTTCTGGATCAAAATAGTCTCTCGGGTGTTTACTGGCATTTTCATTGACAAGATGTTCGAACTGGCATTTCCATAACAACGGTAGATTCCCTTCCCTCTCAATTTCTGCTTGTTTTTCACTGACCATTTTGGCTAATGAGAGATAACTTGAAGGGACCATCTCTCCCATCACAAACGGACTGTTCTGCTTTCCATCCACTGTCATACTCTTTGCAACTTCGTAGATCAAGTTGCGTAATCTATCGATTTCTACAAACAAACAGTTTAAGAATAATTCAGTCATTCGAAATCCTGGATGGTTGAATCAAATTACATAAACAGATCATGGGTAGACTTGCTCCAAGTCTCGTTCGCTATCGTATTCGGGCCTACTCGGTTGGCAGTGAGCGGCGAAAGTGCAGCGAGCAAAGGACTAACCGAGTGGGCCCGAATACGATAACGAACGAGACTTGGAGCAAGTCTAGATCATGGGTAGTTGGGCAGCGCAGTTGTGCACGACTCCCACAGCTTTGTTCTTTTGCGGAGGAAAACATTATTTGCTACTATGGAGCAGCTAGCGTAAGAGATTGAGAGAAAGAAACGAATGGGAAGGCAACCTCCAGATAGAAATTATTCCTCCGCAGGTACATATTAGTTGCAGCGCTCCTCCATAGATGCACATCAGCAGTGTCTAGCTACTCATGGTAAGAATCGAAAGTTAACAGTGAGATCGAAAAAATTAATATCTTTGAATATGACAAAAATACAGGGTGTCCCAAAAATATTGTGCCCCGTTTGCCTGAAGATTGCGACAAAACGGCACAATATTCTCCCAAAACCTTTATGTGATGTTGCTCTTCAGATGTTCAAATAAAGTTTGCTACCATCCCCGTAAAAATCTGTTGAAAAATGATGGAGCTATGACCTTCAGAAGACCAAATTTGCCTGATGACTGAAACCAGCGGTCGGCCATTTTGTCTTACTATTTTGGAGTGGAAAGTATCTTCACGTGAGGTAAGAAATAATTTCTGTGAGTTTAGAAATAATGGAACTCTCCGAGGATTATCGGAATTTTCATGAGAGCTATGACAATGGAGGCTGCTGTTTCATTTTCAATTCATGAAGCTATCTATCGTTGCAAAATAGTAGGTCAAAATGGCCGACCGCTGGTTTCAGTGATCGGGTAATTTGGTCTCCTGAAGGTCATAGCTCCATCATTTTTCAACGGATTTTCATGGGGATGGTAGCAAACTTTAATTGAACATCTGAAGAGTACCATCATGCAAACATTTGGCGAGAATCTTTTGCCGTTTTGTCGCAATCTTCAGACAAACGGGGCACAGTTTTTTTGGGACACCCTGTATGTATCTAGTGAAACATTAAAAAGAGAGCTCTATGAGCTACCTAACATTAAAACTTAGTGATTGTTAGGAATGATCTAAGATCTTGTTTTTTTTCTACAGTTGAATCCCGAAAAGGAGCTCCCGATCGCACCACCTCACCCCCTAGTGTCCGCCACCGCAGAGATTCCTGGTAAATCTTTGCAAAACAGTTTGATCTATTTGACGATTACGGTCCCTGATAGACATGACTGAGTGAAAAGACTTCTTCCTTAATTCTAACTATAAATTCAAAACCAACAATCCTGTAGAGGGGAGTTTTTTATCATTCGTAGAAGCTCCGTGGCAGCCAATTACCAGATCTGCGTTCACCAATTACCACAACAAACCGCTCTACCCAGTCTTCTTTTAATTTTCGAAATTGTCCATTCAAGCATAAGTTCCAAATCTTTGAAAAGGCTGGTGTAAAATTCAGTAACACATTTCTTTAAACTGAATGACTTCAAAGAAACTTTAGATATTTCTCTATAAGTCTACCGTTGGATTTTTCTGAAATCTTCAATATTTTCAGAATTAGAGTGTTTTTCTTCTTTCAAGAATTCAAGAAAAATTTTCAAAAAAACTTAAAACCATCATAATTTCTAAACTGTTTGACACAACATGAAATAATTTCGAAGAAAACCATAGTTTATGGATGTCTACAATATGGCATCAAGCAAAATTCTGTCACTCTTCTGGTTTATGATTTAGAAATTTGATGACGTCACATCCTCAAATGAGTTGAAGTGTAAGATAGGCTGTAATTTCGAAAAACATTCAAAATTTATGAAAAGTCCAATTGTAGAATTATTGATAAGTATCTAAAGTTTTTTTCAAGCCATTCAATCAGAGGAAATAGTTCATAGAATTTACACTCACCTTTTACGCCGAGTTGAATATTTGGAGCCTATGCTGTTCATTCAAAAATCACTAAGCACTTACTTGCTTTGCAGTCTTGCAAATAATCTCTTTCTTTGTTGCACGTCAGCATCATAATCATTTCCTCTAGACAGAACAGTTCCTTATAATTCCTCACCAAGGCAAGAACTTTCGTATTCATCTCCTTTTCAAATCCTGCTGCAAGGTTTTCTTTCGTAACTTGATCCAAATGTGTACCAACAATGATCACCCTGGAGCGAGGCACTCGTGTCTGCAGGTTGTTTAGCCAAGGCTTTAGGCCTTCAATCCCCTTTTCTTCGTCCCTGACATCCCAGACAAGTACATAGAGTGATCTTTGCGATAAAAAGCATTGATGTGTTGCATAATATTCTTCTTGGCCAGCAAAATCCCAACATTTGAATGTGAAGCTTTTTGTATTCGCCCTTTGAATAACAATCTCCCGTATATCCACTCCTAAGGAAACAAAAACTGTTTGTTGATAATCGTAAGTGTTTTTTTTTCAATTCACTTAAAGATTACAATACCGGGTGCGCCAAAATAAACTATGCACGTTTGGCAGGCCACAATAAATCGTACACTGGACCGATTTTGAAGATTTATGACTTAATCTTTAGTAGAAAGCGCGAATTAGATACTGGGACTTTTTGCAAATTGTTCAGTTTTCAGTTTCTAGAGCTAGAAGCGAGTTTCTTAAAATGCTCGTTTTTGAAAAAATTGAAAACGATCAAAAAACGCCGATGAAATTTTAGAAGATTCAGCATGAATGAACAAAGAGAAAACGTTTTCAGGGGGATTTGGGGATTTAGTACGAACTCTCGTACAGCAGATTGCAATTGGTCGATTTCTAAATCGCAAATCACCACGAACAAGTTTTCTCTTTGTCCATTCATGTCGATTCTTTAGTAAACTTGACCCTGGAGCATCCTGGAGTAGAGCTTCTGAAAATCATACCCTGTCAAGCCGCAAGTCCCCGCATGGAAAAATAAATGAGCGCCCCCCCAGGCGCTCTATGGCATACATAGTCTGCCTTATGGCACTATCGCCACAGGAGTAGCACCTTTTCCATAGACAGTATAAATACCTTGCGTGGACTGATCTTTACTGTAAGCAAAATCCCGATCAAGGCGATGCATGAGAGTCGTTTTGCCTCTATTTGCAAGACCAACTATCATCAATTTCATCGTATAGTAAGCCTCAGAATGACGCAGCCTCGCTTTCAAGTGACGAAGAAGGATGCTTGTTGATCCACGAAGTGCTGGCGGAGGGTCCGTTATCTAGAAAGAAACATATGTTTCAGGCAAAAGATGAAAGTATCAAAATGATAGAGAAAAAATTGGAGTCCTGTTTAAAGGGGCTGTGCACGATCTTTTTATTATAACTTTCACTGTATGGCGACAAAATTTTCCCAATTCATTGAAAAGAGATATTCTTGAGCTCAATTTATATTCTATCCATGAAATTTGTCGATTCGAGCGAAGTCTAGCCTGCAGTTGAGTCTGCAAGCTGGCTAAGCGAAGTCATGAAGTCCTTTACCCCATCCCTTCAAAAGCCAGCCATTGTCGTTAATTTTGTTTTGGAACTTGTTTGTAGCCAACGTAATGACCACGGGGTGGACTTCAGTTCTCCGTGCTATCGTTCCAGTAGTAGAACTTGTTGGGGATACGTGCAAGCTCAAGTTGACGAGGACGTGGATATCCCCTCGAGGACTATGAACGCATGCGTAGTGTGTAAATTTTTGCTTATTCGATGACGTAATGCCACTATTTTCATCACGAACTTGGAAGTCAGACATCGAAACGAAACCACATCCGCTACAGAACAATCAATTTTTGATGAGAGAACACTGTGAAAAGTTTTCATGTAGAATCACTCGCGATAGCGCTTCATGGAAGCTTGGCAAAGGAATGTATTCATCTGGCTAAGAAATGATATTCATATGCCAATTTAGCTTTGCTTGGTTTGTTTCAAATGGCCTCCTTTAAATGTTGTCGAAATGGCAAAGCCATTCAACATTTACTTGTGCCAAGCTTCCAGAAAGGTCCATCATGGAATCTTTGTTTGCAGCTTCTTGTAGGCATGTATCAAACATAACTGCAGTTAAGAACTGATAAAATATAAGCTAAGTTTCCCGCATATCGAGCTGCGAATCTTCCCCGACTGCTTGCTGTCACTGCAACTTTCTCCACAACGGATGCAAATATTTGAATGATTGAATTTATGTCCACAGCGCATGCGTTCATAGTCCCCGTGCTGATTGGCTGTCAAGTTGACCAAAAAACAAAGCTGAAAAACAATACGGGGAGTACCATGTATCCCCAACAAGAACGTAGTCAATTCGTAAGTAGCGTAGTTAGTAATAATATATTGTAAAGTTTTACTGAAATACAGGGCCGCCGAGAGGGGAGCAGGGGAGCGATTTGCCCCAGGGCCTCGTAACGTGGGGGCCTCATAAAGTAAGATCACAATTTTTATGTATAGTCACACTTCGCTCGCAAGCAGCCTCATTTTGCAGTTTTGTCCCTGGGCCCCCAAAACCTCTCGGCAGCCCTATTAAAATATGCATAAAACACAACGATCTAAAGTTCCCCTTTGGGTGAAAGAATGAAAAAGTTAGTGACAGTCAAATGAAAGTAAGGGACGGATGCCTTACATTCCCTCCCCGGGAAGAAATAATGACTTGTCCACAAAACAACGAGAATAATACCTGATCCATGTGCTCAATGCCAAGATAATTCAATTTCGTCAACTTTGCGAGATCCGGAGGCAGAATTGTGATGAATTTATTTCTGCTCAAGTCCAGCGTCTGTAATGTTTTTATTTCACAAATACATTCCGGCACATGGCCTAGATTATTCTCCGCAAGGTTCAAATCTTCTAGTTCAGACTCAGCAATTGAATCATCTAAAAAGCGTAGATTATT
Organism: Aurelia coerulea; assembly: GCA_039566865.1. Taxonomy (NCBI): domain Eukaryota; kingdom Metazoa; phylum Cnidaria; class Scyphozoa; order Semaeostomeae; family Ulmaridae; genus Aurelia; species Aurelia coerulea. Next base: position 29,347,488 of record CM076945.1, on the reverse strand, counting down.
CTCTTTCAGATTTAGGACCTTCATTGCTTTACTCCACTCTGACACATTTGGTAGATAGCGGATATCGTTTGATAACAAGTTCAAATTTCGAAGCTGCTTCAGTTCAAAGATCTCCTTTGGAACTTCTTCGATGCTGTTCTTCGCTAGATCAAGTTTCAGGAGATTTTTCATGTCTATGAGGCCATCTGGTACTTTTGTGAGCAAATTATGCGACAAAACAACTCTCTTGTAATCGTCTATTTCTTTGAGCCATTCTGGTAGTACCCGGCCTAATGCTAAGCCGTGCCAATCAGCTTCTAGTAGTATTTTGTTGCAATATATCTCAAACAAAAATATCTTTGCAATCTTTAAATTTCCCTGACTCAATGCGATGCTAACTGGAAATGCCATATCTATTGCACGGGCAGCTTCCCTAAAAGATTCAATAAGATCGACTGTAACATTGAAATCATGTTCACCAAGCCATTTTGCACTTGAAGAACCCATATCAATTAATAAAGACGACAGATAATGTTACGATAGGATCCGCTAATTCTCATTGACATCGAAATACAAAGCGATTACCAATTGCATACAAGGGGACCTCTATGCCCGGTCAGTCAAGTTCGTAAATACAAACAAAGCAAGATGAGTAAGTTGTTCTGAAACCAAGATAGCTAGCTCGCTCATTGTGCATGCCAGAAATAGAAATGGTAGCTGCGATGGATCTATTTTGTTTCTACAGAGGAAGATTACTGCTTGAAAGGTATGTATTTGGCGATGAGTAGGTCAGGAAAACATTATTCTTTGTACTGAAAGTTTGCTTTCCAATTTCTAAGCTCTTTAAACCAGACTTTGAAGCACTTTTGTTGAGTGTACAAGATCTCCCACTCGTTTAGGCCATTTTGAAACTGGGGATCAGTAAATTAAAGAAAGAGAAACAAGGGACGAAAAGTCCTAAGTCTATGTTCTTACTAACAAGGGCAGATTTCATAATACAATAGCATGAGTTGCTTTTGTTGACACCTCAATTCAAAGCGATTAGCGATCACAGACAAAGGAAATTCTCTCAACCAGTAATTCAAAACAAACAAAGCCGCAATGTTTCTCGGAAACCCAGGTAGCTAGCACGCTCGTTGTGCATTCCAGAAATTATTTTCAAGGGCAAACATGAGCATAGATCGAAAGAAGAAGGATACATCTACACATCTGCCGCGGGCATTTTATTTCTTTGGTCCAGAAGCTGAGCAGTAAATGTTTTGATAACACCCAAAAAAATAAGAAAATTGAATCGCCTCCTAAACGGCTTGTGAACCAAATAAATAAAATGCCCGCGGCAGATGTTTAGATGCATCCTTCTTCTTTCGATATATGCTCATGTTTGCCCTAAAAACCAATTTCTGGAATGCACAACGAGCGAGCTAGCTACCTGGGTTTCAAAGAAACATTTGCAGCTTTGTTTGTTTTGAATTACTGGTTGAGAGCATTCCTTTGCAATCCCTAATCGCTTTGAATTGAGGTGTCAACAAAAGCAACTCATGCTATTGTATTACAAAATCTGCCCTTGTTTGTTCTTACCTCATTTCAAAAATTCTTTGGTGAGTAAGAGCTCGATTCCATTCCATTGGGAGATACTTCCTACTAAGGACTTTGCTCGTAGATCCCATGGGATATGCACCGCCTTTCTTTGTGGCATTTCGTAAGTCAACACAAAGATGTTCAACTATGCTCTTGTCATTAATTTTGGCAGCATGACATAACAACAACAGCACTGCTGTTTTGTATAGTGGTGGCTTCAACAGAGCTTGTTGCATGCATTGTTCTAAATTTCTTGCACCATGTATTACAAGGTATCCCACAGCTCGGTGATTGTTTCTTGCAACTGCTATTTCAAGGGCATCTTCAAAGCAATTTTCCTCAATGTCTTTTCCGTGCTGCAGATCCTCAATTGCAATTCTGAGCTGCTGGTCATCTTTCTCAGCTAATATCTTTATTTCTGAGAATTTAGATGAGAAACATTTAATGCAGAATTGTAAGGAATTGTAATTTGAAACATATGTACAGTTCCATTCGTCGAAATTTTAGTATCAAAATTACAGTATATATAAGTGTACATGATATGCTGTAGTGTGGCAGAGCCACAAGACGTTATTTGAGAACAGATAGGCGCAGGAGACATGGGGGGCTGGGGGGCTGTAGCCCCCTGAAAGGCGAAAAAATATGCTGAAATCAGCCATAATCAGCAGAATTTTGGTGGAAAACTATACACCTTTAACTATCTTTTGGCCTATTTCTGCTGAACTAACCCATGTTTAAGGAAAATCTGCCACTAAATGACCTTTGTTTAGAGAATTTTGGCCCCAAAATCCATCAACATGGGCATCACATACCATAGCCTCAGCATATATCTACCCCCTCATGTAACCTGATAAAGAGTTATGCTTGAAACGTCGTTAAAATCTTAGTCTTAGTACAAAGTCGAATTTTCAAATGACTTGATGTCTTTTATTGATACAATTGACGTACAACACGCACAATAATTTTGTTTTCTATCTGCCCCCTCCCATGGGTATCATCTGCATTATCCTTCATGGTATGATTTGTGGTACCATCATTAGAGTTATTAAAGGGGAAATCTGCCTCAATGTTGATGAACTTTTACCAAGATGCATTGCGTTCTTTCATTGAATTCTTATAGAATTTTCAAGGATTTAATTTGATTGATTTGATCAATTTTTATCCTTTTTATCTATGGTATCCTCTCAGTCATTTACCACAGTAAATATTTACAAGATTAATAATATTTAAAAATTTAGATACAATACAATATTTCATGTTAAAACATAAAGATAAACACCCCTAATTACAGTGGCAAGGATAGCATTAAAAGGTCTAGCTGACCTTATTTCCATAATGGTCCTGTTAGAGGCACTGTATAATGGAAATACATAGGAAACAAGGAAAATACAGGGCTGCATGTGTGGAAAAAATAGAGCTGCAATTGGAATAACTGATCTGCAGGAGAGGGCCCTTCTTCATTGAAATGCAATCCATCTTGACAAAAAGTTCCCCGGCATGACCTTTAGTGATACGTTCTGCAATGGTGGAAAAAATATTTGCCTTCCTGTGAAGGAACGACAAACCAGGATTCTTCCTTCAATTGTTTTATCAATTTTATGTAGTCCCAGATTTCAGTGTAGTTGACAAGTTTTGGTTGGGATGAAATATCTGTGAGGATGATAAAGTTAAGCGATGTTGCTTTGGTTCTTCCACTTAAAATAATTTTCATAAATTGTTTGAGGCGTGGTTTATTTCCCGGAATATGGAAATATGCAAATGAAGTGCCGGTTCATAAGAAAAACGAGAAAAATGTGAAGGGGAATTACCGTCCTAGCTCTCTTTTACCAATTTTTGGGAAAATACTTGAAAAACTCATATATGATTCTCTTTACTCACATCTTGTATCACATGAACTACTCAACCCAAATCAATCAGGTTTTCGCCAAGGAGACTCAACAATCAACCAGTTACTCTCAGTAACACATACGATATTCAAAGCTTTCGACTGTAATCCTCCTCTTGATGTTCGCTCAGTTTATCTTGACATTCCTAAGGCATTTGATAGGGTATGGCACGACGGTCTAATTTATAAACTAAAGCGATGTGGTGTCTCAGGAGAACTTCTTTCTTTAATCCAAAGTTTTCTTAAGGATCAAAAGCAGAGGACTGTATTGAACGGACAGAGTTCAAATTGGGGAGATATTTCGGCAGGGGTTCCCCAGGGCTCTACTCTAGGACCTTTGTTTTTCCTTGTGTACATAAATGATCTAGCTGTAGGCTTGAAGTGCAATGTTAAACTATTTGCTGATGATACATCATTGTTCACAGTGGTAGAAGATTCAAATTCAGCAGCCAGTGATATGAACCATGACTTGGACTTGATAAGTCAGTGGGCTCACGCTTGGAGAATGTCATTTAATCCTGACCCGCAAAAACAAGCTGTTGAATTGACATTTTCAAGGAAGAAAATTGAAATTGACCATCCAGTGATCCTTTTTAACGACATACCTGTTAAAAAAGTAAACGAACATAAACATTTAGGACTTATCCTGGACTCAAAGCTATCTTTCTCAGCTCATATCAAATCAGCTACCTCTAAAACAAGAAAGGGCATTGGTTTGCTGAAATATCTCTCCAAATATCTGCCCAGGCATACCCTAAACGAATTATATAGGCTCTATGTTCGACCCCACCTGGATTATGGTGATGTTATTTACGATATTCCTGCTAAAGTGTGTGAATTCAGTCAAAACATCATTTTACCAAATTTGATGGAAAAGCTAGAGTCTGTTCAGTATTCTGCTGCTTTGGCGGTAACCGGAACATGGAGGGGAACATCCCGCGAGAAGCTGTACACAGAGCTTGGATGGGGGTCACTGAGTTCCAGAAGATGGAGTAGACGCCTTACCTTGTTCTACAAGTTTGTAAATAATCTTAGTCCTGAGTATACAGTTGTTGGGAAATCCTTCACAATCCGCGCATAGTTTAGAAGTTACCTGTATTTAGTATATTGTGTAACCACTCACGGACAGTAAAAAAGTAGATTCATCTTGTAGTGCACGTACTAGTAAAAAAGTTGCGTCAGAACCTCTACATAGAAACGAGACACGGAAACAACTAATGCTTAATATATGTTATCACTTAGCACACGACGAAATAAATCAAACTATCCAGAATCTGATTGGTAGACGGATCCTTTGTGAAACCCGGTAGAGGATGATCGAACCTTATAAGGAAAATTATTGTATTCGTTCTAGAAAGTTCTGTGCTTAGTCATCGAAAAGAGTTGAGTATCATGAGTTTTTAGAGTTGAGACGATTCGAGTTATGAAAGATGTTTTTACGTTAAAATGTCTCCGTTATTGTTACATTTCTTCGGTTCACTATCAGTAGAATTAGCGAGAAGAGACTGAGGTTCTCTAACAACAGTAGACCCAATTCCCCCTCTTCATCAGTCACAGTATCGCTTTCGCAATCAGGATGCCATTGGGCGATTAAAGGCAAGGACAGAAAAATTCAAGTCTTCCTTTTATCCTAATTGTTTATCTGAATGGAATAAGCTTGAGCCTGAATTGAGACTAGCACCTTCTATTGCTGTTTTTAAAAAAAAGCTCCTTTCAAAAATTCGCCCCCCTGCAAAATCTGTCTTTGGAATTCACGATCCAAAGGGTTTATCCTACCTTACTCAACTTAGGGTTGGTCTCAGCAAGTTAAATTTCCACAAATTCGAGCATAATTTCAGGGATACCATAAACCCGATGTGCCCAACAAGCGATGGTATTGAGGACGTGGAGCACTTTTTGTTGCTCTGCCCTTCTTTTGATGCTCAACGCCGAGATCTTCTCGCTGGAATTGTTGAATTATTACGACCATCTGTACATATCACCAATCTTTCAAATGATGCTTTGGTGCAACTTTTATTATATGGTGATCAAGACCTTTCTTATGACTTGAACAGAGATATACTCGAACTAACTTTACATTTCATTCACGAAACTGGTCGGTTTGAATAAGATCTTCCAAACCTCAGTCATGCACAAAGCAGCCACCAAGTCTCTTTGCCTAAATGTTTCAATTTCTTTGTAAATTCTGTTTCACATCAGATGACAGGCATTTGATTTACCTTAAATAACTAGAACGAGTTGTGCTCGCATTGATCGCAACCCTGACGTGACATCTGATGTGGGATGGAATCTAGTATAGTATCCAGTAGTTTTTAAATCGTTTGTAGTGTAGTTGTATTTAGTTTAACGTTGCGTGTCTTTTCATATTGGCCATGGGGTAGTCATAGTCTTTCGCTCCCCATGGTATCGTCCCTGTAGTGTAGTATAGTAATCAGGAACGTATAGTAGAATGTAAGATTATATTGTAATATTTTAATATGAATAAAAAAAAAAAAAAAAGTTGACAATCCACTAGGAACTGAAATTACTTCCCTGGATGCCAAAACTGTAAATAAAAAGAGCATCATCCAAACATTAGTTTTCTTCTATTCCTTTCCTTCCTTTAGTCCTTCCTGTCTCTTTATGTTTTCAACTTTTGTTTTCTTTGTCATCCTATCTTCCTCATCTCCTTTTCCTTTCATCCTTTTTTACCACCTTTTTCCTTTTATTCCTATTCTGCTTTCTCTCTTTCCTTCCCTTTTCTTCCTCCTAGACAAACAAGCTTCCTGCGAAGCTGCTTCGCGGCTTCACACACGTTTTCCCCCTGCTGACGTTCTGTTGCAACTCCATCTCCATTGAATGACACATACTACCAAACATGTTAGCCACACTTTAAAGAGAACGCAAGTTCAAAAGGCCGAAGTGTGCTGAAATATAAGTCATGTTTTTGCCTCCACTCTCTTACAAATTTTTACTACCAAACAAATGGATGACTCAAGACATCAACCAAATCAAAACGTTTCCTTTTACTGTACTTTCCTTGTGTTGCAAACTATTTTTGAAGAGTGACAGATATATGGATGAACCTGCGGTCAGTTTAGAAATTAATCACAAACAAATTTGAAGTTAGAAAGAGGAATACAAAAGACATTACCAGCTGTTTTTAGAATTTTACCAGCCTTCTTTCTGTGATTCAGTTGTGCAGTTGCATAAGGTGTTTTCCCAAATTCATCGACAAGTGTTAGACTAGCATTGTTTTCCAACAGAACTCTAATGCATTCTGCATCACCAATAGATGCTGCAATGTGTAGTGGAGTATACCTGCCATTAGACAATGCATCAACTTGTCCACCATAAGTAAGCAGAAGGCGCAGGATATCTGCATTTTTGCTGCTAATTGCTTCATGCAATGGGGTGTATCCAAACACACCTGCTGGCTCATTTATCCAATCCGTAGCATTTGGAACTTTTGCTAGCAATTCTTTGATTTGCCTGAGCTTTCCCTGGCTACAAAGATCATGCAATTTGTTTCTGTCACCAGCCATGACTTTCCTTTTATCAGAAACCAACTAGGGTTGACTCATGCCTGAAACGAGAAAGAAGCCAGTTGGAGTAAACTTTTGGTGATGTTATTTCACCCTTCATTTTTATCAACTTTGATGTTAGCATTCTGAAGATAAAACGATCGTCATATGACATGTCATGAATGGCAGTTTTGGTTGTGTGTTTATCTCAACCAAAAATAAAAAATAAACAATAGAATGTTAAATGTGCTTTTGGACAAAGCATAATTTAGTAAGGCCAGATCATGAATGTGAGCAGTGGCGTTGCCACGGGGTGGACTGGGGTGGACATGTCCACCCCAGTTTTCCCAGAGCTTGATTTTCTAATTTCTCAAAATCCGTTAGAAAAACTTTGCCGGGGGGAGGGGGGGGAGGGCGGTAGATTTTTATTGACTTGGAACTTCTATGATAACTGGTTTTTCTCTTAAAGTTTCATTATTGAAAATTTCGAGAAATGACTTAAATTTCAATTTCAAATCATATCTTTTCCTTTCTCGTAAATTGATATATCATGTACTTTCCTGTTTTCGTTGTGCAAAAATGTCTGTTAGGAAAAATGCTGCTTGCGATGATTGCTTTTCCAAAAATATCGAAATAGGTCATAATAATAAAAAGGGCGTCTCCCACGTTTTCCGAGAGTTTGAAGGGCGTGGCCAGGATAGTTTTTTCTGAAGCCCCCAGACCCCCTTGTGCTTATCCACCCCAGATATTTTGGGCTGGCGACACCCCTGAATGTGAGAGAGGACGTGTGGTTTTAGTAGAACACATATATGTTGCTCCCTTCTTTCTGTATATTTTAGAAAAAATTGTCTTTGATCTTGTGTTTGAACGACTTGATATTTTTTGCAGATTTTAAATCAGAAGAAAGGCTATTCCATTTTTTTGGCCCTAAGTACGACAGGCAGATTTGGCCAGTGTTGCATTTGCGAAATGGAAGGTTTAAGGACATATGTTTAAGTTTAAAGAAAATTTTAATGTTTAAGAAAAATTTGCTGAAATGACCGTTGTTTTGAGAATTCCGGGCAAAAACCCACCCATATATGGGCGGCACTGGCCACACACCCATACCCTCAAAATGTTATGTACCCAGGCTATGGGCCTGATAAGTTTTCCAGGACTACTATGGCCCAGATCCCATCTTTCTTCATCTCCACTAGTTTGCTGTGGCTGCCACCACCACTACTGGTACTGTAGCTTTCTCCACCTTGGTTCAATTTGCATCCCCATTTTACAATTTTGCTTCAATAGACCTAAATATTCTGAAACAGAATATGAAGTGAACGAATACTTTTGAACTTTTTAATGTGCAAAATGTGATAGAAGCTCAAAAATTATTCATTTGGATATCACTCAAGGTCTATATTATCGTTGAAGAAGTATCATTCATTATTGACTTTTTTTGCAGAACACAAGTATTTATCATCCCAAGACCAAGGCTATAGCCTATAGGCCTCTGCCACTCCTGTTTCGCTTTCTAAAAAAGAGGACATGAAAGAGCCACTCCTGTTTCAGATCCGTTTCAGCTCCAGTTCCTCCATACTTCCTCCTTCACAACATAGGCTGATATTAAAGGCAAAGAGCCCGGGGGGGGTACTTGACTTAAATTTGTACGGGGGTGTGCCCACGAAAAAAATTTTTTTTTACCCTGCTCCAGAATTTTTCGCTTAAAATGATAACCTGTTCTAGAAAAAATTGGCGAAAAGTATACTCAAAAACATGAAATTTGACCGAAAAATGACCCGATCTAGCAGAATATTCCCCTTTAACATGTTTTGACAACCTGCTCTAGAAAAATTGCCTCATTTTGATACCCTGTGGTAGAAAAAATTGGTGAAAACGATACCCTTAAAAACGGCACATCCCCGTCGGACAAATATACTAAGTACCCCCCCCCCCCCCCCCCCCGGGGCAAAGAGAGAGTTCGTGGCCTAAAAAAGCGAGCACCATAAAAGAAGCAAATTACCTTTAACCTTTCATAGCACTTGCAGCTAATGAAAACGCAAAATGTTCGAAATAACAAGCTATTATTTACCTTATCATCATCTGACCATCGTGATTCACTTTTCTGCGATTTCTACTGCAAAACTTTGGAACACAGTTGGCGAATTTGGCGAGACCTCACGAGACCCACCGACTGTTGATTTCCAAAACGCTTCCTTGAAATGAGCCAAGGTCACATGACCGATCAGCAGGAACATTAACCTCGTATTCACGCCCCACGCACACCAAACACGGGCTATAGGAAACTCTAAATTAAAAATTAAAATGTGATTAATGCATGATGCATGGAGTCATTGCAGTTACAGTTTATTTCGTTTCTGACATAACGAGAAAAGCTTCTTGCATTGACCGACTAGAAACTGATAAAAGTAGCGAAAAGAAACATTTCCTTGAATATCTGGAAGATCAAGATCGAGCGACTAGCACCAAATCCTTTTGCAGTAAAGCTAAGAAAAGGAAATTTGTAATTCGTACTTGATATGCACTATGCAGGACTGATGTTTGTTATTGAATAAGAATTCTTCTTTTACTTTCTTAGAGTAACTTGCCATGATGGATGATGGGTAAATTCTCAATGCAAATTTAAGAAAAATATAACTATAAAGGGCGTTTCCTTCATTTTTCGAGCGTGTGAAGGGTGTGGCCACTAAATTTTCTGCCCCCTCCCCTCTCAAGTGCTGCGTACGCCTCTGGTAGAGACAGGAAGAAAGCATAAAATTAGGACTATCTCAATGTATATAAAACCAAATAAAACGTAAATCTTCTTTTTGATTCAGAGTTTCCTATAGCCCGTGGTTTCATGATCCCTATGTGCAGGATAAACTTGAAAGAGAAGCTTGAAATGAAATCAATGATTATTCAGGTCTTGTTTTAAAATTTTGTTAGAATTTTGTTCTGTTTCCAGTCCTTTGAGCCTCCGTTCAGGCGGTTCAGGTACAAATAGATTGATTTCTAGGCAATAAAAAATCAAAATTCTACATATTCAACCTATTCAGTTTTCCAAAGATTCCAAATAAAGCCGTTTTCATAAACAAAAGAGCAACACAAAGTAGAAATGAGTGATTGATATCTCTCCATGTGAAAATGACAACACCTTTGTTGTGGATGAATATCAAGCCATGCCACATTGATCATCTTTTTTTCAAAGCGAACATTTCTTTTGAATATGGTTGATCGGATGAATGCCATTAGGAGAATGAATCTTTTGAAATTTCTTTTAATTTCGCTCGAGGGAGACCACAAATTGTTTTTGTTGAGGTTAATCTTGCAAAAGAACATGATGGACAACTGATGATGGATGAAAATGGCTCTCAGTTCGAATGCAAAAAGCCGTAGTTTATTGGGCAAAATTTTACCAGGAAAAGGAGAGTCAAGCTCGAAAAAGGTATGGTTTGTCAATAATGATAAATCTTTTGCTAGATTTGATAGAAATCTGCTCGTAGGGGACGAGGAGATGGCTATGATATTACTTATTAGTAAAATTCATAAAGTTACGACAGCTTCTAATCCGCAACACTCGCTGTATGTGCTGATTGTTTGTTGTGATCAAAACAGTTTATAAATGTTTGCATTTTAAATAAGAGAGAGCAGAAAGGAAGCATACAAACTGTTTATTGCACCTCAGACGCAGACATGATGGAAGGGATCATAAAGCATTGCTGGTTCTAATAGTTTCTGGGTCAACACCCTGTTTTCAAATTGTGCTTGCAAAATACAGCAAGGAGCTAAACGGTACAGCATTTGGTACCGTACTTGAAACAGTTGCGAAACAGAGACGGGCACGTGCCCCCCTCCCAAGATTTTGCAATAAACAAAGAAGTGCCCTTGGTGTGTTGCGCCCCTTCAAGTTTGAGATACTTCCTACGTCCCTGTTACGAGATGTACTGTTTCCGGCGGTGTTCGGTTTGTGATATCTCATCTCTCACCAGGAAAAGGAACAGAAACGGACAGGAACGCGGACAGGAACAAGAACTACTTTCCCTTTGAGGACCGGTGCACGCAGGCTATAAGTACAAGAATGAAAGAATGATGCGAAGAACTGAAATGAAGTTTATGAGAGTGCCTATCATAAAGAAGAGAAAATTCTCAACACTATTGTAGGTTCATATTGAAAGCTCAGCTTAACGACTGAGAGACAGGGAGGGGGGCACCTGGTCGAGGCTCCAATCCCTTCGAGCGCACAAAAAGAAAAAGGGGAAGGCGAAATTAATGCTAATTTGAATTTTGAACACTTCACCTCACAGAAATATTCCAGGGACTAACACTCCAAAAATAGCGTACGAGATTTAGAGATTTTATGAATCTGTCAGATTTTTCAAAGATTTTTTGAGACTTTTTAGACATTTCCAAAGGTTTTTTCAGATTTCTTAGACTGTTGAATTTTTGAGATATTCAAAGATTTTTAGGATTTTCCATGGGATTGTTAAGATTTTGGAGGGGTACTTCGGGGTTTGCGGTATTGCGGTATAGGGGGTAAATTTTGTGCGGTATTGCGGTAATGACGGAAAAAACTTGCGGTATTGCGGTATCGAACTTTCACATCGCGGTATGCGGTATTGTACGAAAATTAACATCCAAATTTCCTGTAATACCATTTTCCTGTTTAGGAACGACGCATCTTGGAGACGAATTGATAGAGGAAAGAAAAGTGAAGGAGAGGGAAGTCCCATATCTATGTCTCTCTCTCTGTGCCAGCTCCACCTGCTTAACCTTGAGAAAGGTACCTGCGGAGGAGAGCACGCAACATTTTTATCTGAAGAAAAAGAGTCAAATATTTGCACGAATCAAAACTTTAAATGCGGGAAAATCACCCCTGTTTTCAAATCAGGCAATCTTACAATGTTGGCTTGATAACGGGCTATGCTCGAAACGTCGTGCTTATTTCAATTCGCATCAAAGTGCTTATATTTTACTTTATTTACTTGTTTATAACTATCCACTATCACGGTAATTCCTCCTCTATCAAACGTTATCGAGAAGATCATTTACAATCAAACATCCCAGTACCTTGAATCGACTGGCCTATTTTGCCCACATCAGTTTGGGTTTAGACAAGGGAGATCCACGCAACATGCAGTTACCTTACTGTCAAAAGGTTACACAGAACATTGATAAAGGGCCATGTAGTGGTGCTGTCTATATTGACCTCCGTCAAGCCTTCGACACAGCATGTCATGTAACCTTGCTGGAAAAATTACCAGGTGATGGTATGGATGATGTGGAATTACAATGGATCGGTGATTATCTCTTTAATAGAAAACAAAAAGTATTTTTGATAGCACCAGCTCATGCGAAGAAAATGTTACATGTGGCGTCCCACAAGGATCAATCCTGGGGCCGCTTCTTTTTAGGCTGATAATCCACGACATCGTTCCATATTCCGCTCACTGATGCTGACAATACTGTTCAATATTGGGCACGAAAGAACTCAAATGAAATAGAACATTTACTTAACAGTGCACTGCAAACAGTTGCAGACTGGTGTAATGAAAATAACTTGTTCGTTAACTTGAAAAAAAGTAAAACTGAATTTTGCTATATGGATCACATCAATAGTTGTCCAAACAGCCAAAGGTGGACATCAAAATCTACAATCAAACTATTCATGAGACCAAATCATATGCAAGTACATTGGTGCAGATTTGGATAACCATCTGAACCTTCATCAACATTTTGAAAATGTGTACAAAAAAACATCCGCCAGAGTAAAGCTTTTATCTCGTATTCGCGAAAAAGTCAGCCGTTATGTAGCAGAATCGATATACATAACAATGATACGATACGGCCACTACTGTTGTGCTGCTACCCACTACAGCTTTCCCTTCCCCAAGGAACAGCAAACAAGCTACAGTATATACAAAATAGAGCAGCCAGAATTTTCAACCCAAGAGCAAAGATAACGTCATGGGACAACAAAGACCTGCTGAATGCACAGTGATCCAGAGGATGGAATAAATAGGAAAAAACGAAGTTTGAAAAACTTGCGGCATTTAATATCCTCCATGAAAAGGGGGTGTCAGGGGTCAACACAAAGCAAAAATTTTCGAAATTGGACCAATGGTTCCGTCACAATGATTTTTTGAAGTTTGGGGAAATGACATGTTGTTGTTTATCATAGCACTTCCGGCAAAATTTATTGTTTAGCTTAACTTTAAACTTTCATAGCTCCGCTCATGATTGTCCGATTTTTACAAACTTAGTTTCATTTGAAAGACGATCACCTACTTGTACGTCAAATGTAACTTGTTTTCAACAAAATCACACTAAAGCATGGGTAACAGGACACACATTATGCTTTGTAGTTTTTGAGAATTTTGTGACAAAATAGCCACTCAACGGTAAAAACAAAAAATTCAAGTGATATCAAGTGTTAGCTTTAAATATATAAAAATACTACAAGGTCTTGGGAACATTTCTGCCAAAGGGTTCGTTCCAGATCGTTTTAGTTTTTTTTCAACTATCTTTTGAAAGCTGTCACAAAAAGCCCATATCTGCAAGCTGCGTTAGAAAAAGAATCATCGTGTGATATCTGGCTTTCTTTTCCGTTTACCAATGTTCTCTGCATACTCGGAACCATCTAAAAATAAGAAACGATGACGTACTGTTTCCATGAAATAGGTATCAATTCCGTAAAATTCTATTATATTTGATAGCGTTCGCTGCATAAGAGACCACACTTGAAAGCATATTTTCTATGACATTTAAGCCTTCGATAGGTTAATTGCATTAGTTCTGTTCAAGTAATACACCTTTTAAATGTGTAGCGGAAACGTTCAGATTTAACCGTTGAGTTCAAGTTATGAATACAAGGATTTTTTTAGCATTGTCTATGGCCAGCTTAATGTATGTATTGGTTTTTAACAGAATACAGACAAAGAACACTTGTCCAACATGATACATTTTTGTATGTTGAAACACTTAAGCATTGCTGCTATAATGTGAAGCTGCATCTTTACCTACACTTTACCCATCCACCCATCCGATGCTTATTCACAGATGAGAGCATGATTTAAATGATTTATATTGATGAAGGCCCTGTTGCATTTTGGTCTGGAAGCAGTTTAGAAGAATAGAAAAAGGAACAGAAGAAACCTTGGAAGTGGACCTGGTTGCAGGGTTAGGCAAATTTCAATATAAGCAAAGACTCCAGCAAAGACTCCGATTCTGATCATATCAGCTTCTTTGTAGCTAAGGCCATGCAAAATTTCTTAAGAAAGCACTGTCATTATGTCGAAGTGCACACAACAGATACCAAAGAAAGTAAGAGATGTAATTATCGCTATGTAATATCGATGAACAAAATAAAACTTGTTTCATTAGTGAATACTTGGTTTTTGACACAATTTCATACATTTTTAGCTGTGGCAGATTGCATATATTGTTAGTTGTTCAGCGGGGTAAATGCTTAAAAATAAGAAAGCAAGGAAAATTCATGCAATTATTTGGAAACAATAGACTGTGGTTTTGCATTACTTCAAAAATTTAATTGCCCTGATTGTACAAATGGTTGCTTCTATAGATGTGGAAAAAATTGTGAAAATGAGGGATTCCAGATTAATTCTTTTAAGCTTATCTTGCAGATCAGGACTTCTGGTAGAACTTTTCAAAAACATTTTGAAAAAAAACTAAAACGATCTGGAACGAACCCTTTGACAGAAATGTTCCCAAGACCTTGTAGTATTTTTATATGTTTAAAGCTAACACTTGATATCACTTGAATTTTTTGTTTCTACTATTGAGTGGCTATTTTGTCACAAAATTCTCAAAAACTACAAAGCATAATGTGTGTCCGGTTACCCATGCTTTAGTGTGCTTTTGTTGAAAACAAGTTACATGTAAGGTGCAAGTGGATGATCATCTTTCAAATGAAACTAATTTTGTAAAAATCGGACAATCATGAGCGGAGCTATGAAAGTTTAGAGTTAAGCTAAAACAACAAATCTTGCTGGAAGTGCTATGATAAACAACATGTCAGTTCCCCAAACTTCAAAAAATGATTGTGACGGAACCATTGGTCCGATTTCGAAAATTTTTGCTTTGCGTTGACCCCTGACACCCCCTTTTCATCAAGGATATTTAATGTTGCAACTTTTTCAAACTTCGTTTTTCCTATTTATTCCATAATTTCTCTGATCTGGATCACTGTGGAATGTTACAGGTACTGGAATGATAACAGATAGTTTTATGCTGAACAAGTCAACCTGTCAAAATATTAGTTATTATTATTATCATTATTATTACTTTTTGTTTTGAAAAGTTTCCTTTCGAACCATGTTGCTTTCGAATACATTTGCACCTTTGACCCGGATATTAAAAGTACCACTGAAGGGTAAACAGTTTAGATCAATGATACGAGTATGATACAAGATCTGTTCAATGTATTCATAATTTTTCTGCCGTCAATGCAGTTTTACTAAAAGCACATCGATGAAATTTTCCCCCATCGTTCATACATCACTATTTTGTCTGTAAAACATCTAACAACGATCTAAAAGATCAGACTACAAATTTTGATGGAGGAAGGTGGATTTAGGTCGCAATCAAACTGCAACAGACCGGTGTACTGTATTAGTAGCTTTGTTTTTTAGTTTTTCTAGCGTTTGCGGTATTTTGCTATTTTTTGGTGCGGTATTGCGGTATTTGGTGTCCTTTTCGTGCGGTATTGCGGTATTGGGACCCCCCCCCCCCCGAAGTACCCCTCATTTTGGGAAGATTTTTGAGATTTTGAGGATTTTCGAAAACTTTTCTATTTCTAGATTTTTTACAATATTCATCATCAACAGCTGTAATACTCTACCTCTAGATGAATAATTAAATTATGCATGGCAGTAATATACAAACAAAATTTCAAACTAAACTAAGCAACTAAATTAGTGTCCAGTCTCCATTACTTTTGTGAAAAAACTCGCGCCATTTTGCTTCGACTGTTGCCCAGACCCCTTCTTTTGTGGCCAAGCTTGGGACTTGGCCTAGCCAACAAGTCGTGTTGGACTGCAATACAGCACAGCACTCTGCGTTTGGCAAAGGCAAGTATCATTGTGTCAACAGAATTTTGTGGACTTGGAATCTGATGCGTAATAGCTTTCCTGCATCTTTAGCATCACATTTTTTCTCTCCCTCATTTAAATTGTACAGTTCACATAGGGGAGTTTTACAAGTACTGTTTACACGTTTTTTTTTTATATAAGAAACTTGGATCAGCACTTAGTACTAAAAGTTTCTTAATTTCGCATGAAAATTTCGGTGTTTTAGTAGTGAAAGTTTCTTAATTAGTTTCTTTTTTTTTGGGCCTAAAATTGCGGTATTGTTCGAAGTTGAGCCTTCTTCTCGAGAAAGGGCTTCTATTTTTCGTTGACATTGTCATCAAGAAGAAGCCATGCACATCAAGGCAAAAATTTACCAATTTTGCAGTCAAAAGTCAAGAAAAGACGAATGTACTTTTGTTAGAGAGACATAGAATAAGAGAGACATACAGAAATAAAGTTTTAGAGTTTCTTAACCCTATCCAGACTAGGCTTTTTGAAACTTTGGGGAGACTAGGGGGGGGGGCACAAAGTGCCCCCCCTGTTTTTTCTCAGAATCATAAGTGCTAGAGACTTGAAACTTGGCACAAGTAACAAACATGATAAGGCAAACAAGATGGTGTGATTTGTTTTGTTTATGTCACGTGATTAAGTGCTGACGTCAGCAAATGTTGCTAATTTGGGCGCAAAACCACATGTACTTTGTCGCGTTGTATCTCCAAATTGATACAATATGTCGATGTGATATTTGAAATATAGAAGGATTATATCCTTGTAATTCTTATTTTGAAATTTTGGCTTTGTAAGTCTAATATTTTTGCTGATGCCAGCATTTATTTATTTTGTACGAGAAAAATAGCGACTTTTGTCTAAAATTGATTATAAATTACTTTTAAAAATAGCAAAAAATGCTAAATATACATAAAAAGACCTGCTGCATCATATCATGTCACTCATTTGTCTAAAAATGAAGCATAACATGGTTTTTCGTCAGTACGCATGCGCAACAACCAATTGTTGATGACGTCATCAAAAATCAATAAACTATATATCAAATAAAAGCTTATTTCAAGACGAGTTCAAAAATGTTTGTCTCATTGTCATAGAGCCAGTGGTTCCAAATCTATAACTTAAAGGGGCTGGGTCACGTAAAGTAAACAAACTTCTTTCGAAACGACGATTTTGCAGTTTTTTTGACAGGCCATATCACACAGAAATTTCCACTATTTTTCTCAAAATGAAAGTGCTATTTTGAAGATGAACTCTTGAACTTCTTAGAGAAACAAACGAAACAACCATATGTTGTAAGATTGCAAAGATATTGATGGATTTTTAGAAGTAACTTTATTGTGGATTCACCCCATCCACTAAAATCTTTGCAGAACACAATGGGCGCGTGCCGGCGCGTGCGGGCAACAATATAGATAATAAACAGAACCGATTTGTTTACGGTTACGTGACCCAGCCCCTTTAAAAGGTATTTATTTTGCGGAGCACTCAATTTTAAGTCATGTTTTGACCCCCGGAATCAGTGTCAAAATTTTTGAAATTGACATGAAAAGATGTCTCATAGATAGAAACTAAAAGTCACAAAAATCTAGACTATTCTAGAGGTACTTGACGAGCTGTGTGGAAAAGTTTACTAGGGGGGGCACTTTGTGCCCCCCCCCCTAGTCTGGATAGGGTTAACTGTTCTTGAGCGTAGTACTAGAGTTTCTTAAATTTTTGGTCATCGTAGTACTAGTTTCTTATAAACCAGTTTCTTATAAAAAAAACGTGTAGTTCCACTATGATTTTAAGGGGCTACACATTTTTTTATGAGACAGTCATTGTGTAAGAAACTCAGCATCGTTAGAACTTTGAGAAACTCCAGTACTGGGAGAAAATTATAAAATTAGCTATTTCAGTCATGGAAATCCTTATGAGGCAGATATGAAGAGGATTTCCTTTTTTTAAATAGACTTGTTAAACAGTTTCTTAAGTTTCATATATTTCCCCAGTACTGGGGTTTCTTAATTCTTGATGGTCTAAGAGTTGAGTTTCTTACATAAGTAATTTCTTCTAGAAAGATAAATATGTGTACTGATGATATAAGGTTTTTTCTACAGTCTGGGCCCAAGAAGAAAAAAGGTCAACCAAGAGAGCTTAAATTAGAGGCATTCTCTGTTTCCCAGAACTTTGATCCTGAGACGTATGTCATTCCATTGCAAAACAGATGGACAGTTGAGTCTGAAGGGTACAGTAAGAACGACACTGCCTCCACTTTCAATGAGACAATCGAACAAAACAAATCAATTGATGAGTTGGTAAGTGAGACTTTATTTGCAGAATTTGATAAGGTAATACAGCAGAATCCCTATGAAACGAAAAAATCTTCTATTTTGTTCTGTATATTGTTCTTTAATCATTCTTACATTTTATACCGGGTGAACCAGAAAAAAGTAACCCAACGCAATCTGTTATAGAGAAAAAAGTCAGTGGCCGATTGAAACATTTCAAACGTTGTTCTGTCGTTAAAAGACTAGCCTACATTATGAGTATTTTTTGCAATTTTTTTGGGCACGGTAAAGTTCCTGAATTAAGGATTTTGTTGAAAAGGGCAGGCTTGAATTCCTCAAAAAGTCGTCAAAAACAGGGGATCGATTTAAAGCTATTTCAGATCTTTTAAACAACGAGGAGCGTGTTTCATTTTGCCTGAGAATATTTCTAAATACCTAGGGACCATAAAATTGCTCTGAAGACTTCCGACTGGGTTGCCTATTCCCAGGTTGAAATGAAACACACTCCTCGTTGTTTTGAAGATTTGAAATGGTGGTAGTTCGATCATGGTCGTATTTCTATTGACCATGGTTCGATCCCCTGTTTTTTGATGACTTTTAGAGGATTTCAGGCATGCCCTTTTCCTCGAAATCCTTAATTTTATAAATTTACCGTACTGAGAAAATTGCGAAAAATACTCAAAGCATAGGCCAGTATTTTAGCGAGAGAACAACGTTTGAAGCATTTCAATCGGCCACTTAGTTAATTTTCTGTGACAGATTGCGTTGGGTCACTTTTTTCTGGGTCACCCCGTACATACATTTGAAAACGTCAGCCTGTAGTGAATATATCATAAGTGAGTTTCTCATATGCGGGTTTTTACTTTACTCAGTATCTAGCAAGAACAAAGACTTATGACTTTCGTCCCTTGCTTCCCTGCATTCTTTGATTTGCTGAGAACGCAGGGAAACAAGGGATGAAAAGTTGTTAGTCTAGAAAGAACACAACCTTGATGCAACAGCCATTACTCCTGCATTGATACTGCCCAAATCGGTGGACGGTTGAGATTGCGAGAAGACTGTTTGGGGCCTGGGAAGGAGGTTTGCAAGAACAGTGATGGACACTTTGCCAAATATTTGGAGGGGGCCACCCTATTGTATCAAGTGCAGTTTATATAAACTCTCCACGGGGGTGCATAACACCATAGGGCTCAAATCTTTAAAAAGGTTGGTGTAAAATTCTATTGCAGTTTTCTTTGAAATAAACGGCTTGGAGGAACTTATAGGGATTTTTGCTGTAAATCTGCCGTGGCAATTTATTGATATCTTGATTAAATCCTACACTAGAAAAGCTACAGATTTCTGCTTGCTACCATATTGTAGACCTTCAGAAACTATGGTTTCTTTGAAGGTTATATAATGTTTCCTCTATTAGTTTAGTACATAAATTTCTTCAAAAGTAATGAAATTGCAGCCATTTTGAAAAAATCAAGATATCAAAAAATTTCCACGGCAGATTTACAGCAAAGTACCACAAGTTCCTTTCAAGCCATCCAATTAAAAGAAAACTGCAAAAGAATTTTACAACAACCTTTTTAAAGATTTGAAAGATTTGAGCCCTATGCTGCTGTGAATAACATGTTGAGTGTATGAGTATGTGCTGCCCATGTATGGATGGGCTTTGGGGAGCAAAATTTTTAAAGGACGGTCATTTTTCACAAGATTTTCCTTCAATATGGGTCAGTTTTGCTGAAATCAGCAAAACCTGGTTAAAATGGGCTATTCTGGCAATTCTTCTCGCAAGCTTTATGTTTATAATTTGGCATTGACTTCATAACTAATTGCCTTCTTTTTCAGATCATCAAACCTGTACGTCCAAAGTCAAAACAAAAGCATGCTACAAATGGAAAAATTGTGACTGCTCAGATATTTGAGAGTAAGAAGCCTGTTTTTTTTATTGAAAAGATCAGTTTGAGATGATTTATCATGTTCAACAGAAAAGGTTCCTGCTTTCAAAAATTCACAGCATCAATAGTACTAGACGGATCTGAATAATTCAAATTGTACTTTTTTTAAAAGCCCGAAATGTTTTTTTGATTTTCCTCTCGTTTTTATGAGCACCAAAAATGTACTTAAATTCAACTTTGCAAAATTTCTTGGTCGCAAAATGCCTGAAAATGGGCTTGAAACATTTGATCAAATCATAAAGAATCTCCTCACACATATAAATACGCAAGGACATTTCACCTCTCTCAGGGATTATAAAGGTAGATTTCAAGTGGTTGAGGCCTTCTTAAGTCATTTTCCTACTATAGCATTTTTGCAAAATCAAATGTAGGTATATTTCCAGTGCTTGAAAATGCAAGAAAATCAGAAATTATTTCATTCTCTGCTATCAAGCAGAAAAGAATTTTTGTTTCATTCCAATCCATCAAGTACCCTTAGTGCTATGAATTGTCAAAAGTGGGAACTTCTTTCTAGCTCACCCGGCAGTTATTTGGGCTGATTATATGTTCGTAGGTTATCGCTATTGATAGGCTGATGGACGCTATAACTACGACTCATGGACTTACGCTTCCAGAAACGGACATGGCCTAAATCACCTGCTATTTTTTCTTGAAACCACCGACCCTAAATCACCGCAAAAAGTGGTTTTCCTGAAGTGCTACACTGCAAAACAAGCAATCAGTACTTAGATGAATGTTTCTTCAAGCTATTAAAGCAAAAAAACCCTATCCTTAAGTGATATTTTGGTTGTTCGGGGACGCAAAAGATCTCGTAAATTCGTTCGCTACTTTGAGATTTTGATCGTTGGAGCAGTTCATTCGAACGCGTTGTTCGAATTCGTTTGTTTGCCTTTGGCGGGAAGTTTAAATTGAAGAAGAATCAGCCAATCCCATCAAGTTATTTCAAGTCTTGCATCCTGATTGGTCCAGGAACAAATTTGTTCCTGGCGAGAATTTTTTTGCCGTTTTGAGAAGAGTTAGTCCATAAGGCCCTTGACTGGAGCGACAACAACAACATTAATTCACTTCAATTAGATGAGCGTAAGTTGAGGGTCCTTATGAAGTGAGGCTAGTAGTTACTTGGGCTGAGAAAAGGTTCTGGATCTGCATCGTTTCACACATTTTATTTATGTCAGTTCATAATATCGACAAAAATTGCAAAATTAAGTCTGTGTTGCTTTAGCAACAAAGCAGCATTTAATTATCTTTGATGGGTGAAAACTTCGTTTCATATGGCAGTTTTCTCATTTATTTTTATTTTCAAATACAAGTTTATCATTCCAGATCCGGCAAAGGATGACAAGCCACGTTCAAGAAAGTTTTCAACTCCTGTTACAAAGAAGGTATATATCTTTATACATCGTGGCCCATACAAAGTGAACTGAGATAATTTTATTTTCAGAAAATACACGTTTTTTTTATAAGAAACTGGTTTATAAGAAACAAGTACTACTATGACCAAAAAGTTAAGAAACTCTAGTACTACGCTCAAGAACAGTTAAGAAACCCTAAAACTTTATTTCTGTATGTCTCTCTTATTCTATGTCTCTCTAACAAAGGTACCTTCGTCCTTTCTTGACTTTTAACTGCAAAGTTGGTAAATTTTTGCCTTGATGTGCATGGCTTCTTCTTGATGACAATGTCAATGCAAATGGAAGCCCTTTGTCGAGAAGAAGGCTCAACTTCGAACAATACCGCAATTTTAGGCCCAAAAAAATAAGAAACTAATTAAGAAATGTTTACTATTAAAACACCGAAATTTTCATGCGAAATTGAGAAACTTTTAGTACTATGTGCTGATCCAAGTTTCTTATAAAAAAACGTGTAGATTATAGGTCAAGCGTTGTTTCGTTGCTAAATGACTAACCTACGTCCATGATTTGTTCTGTAATTATTTTTACAAAGTGGAAATATTTTAAGTGGAGAAACCACGGGGGCAACTAACAGGTGCCCGAAATCTCAGATAGCTTCAGGAATAATCTAATGAAAATTTGGAAGGAAAATGTGTGGAACAAAGTGTGTGTCATTTTCATTTCTGGGAGATCTTTACCCTCTTACCAGAATCTACATAAACTGGAACATAAGAGAGAGTTGCAGCAGAGGCCACACTGCATTTTCAAAGGAATTTCTTGCCAAGCTGATTATAGCAGGATTTTAAGGAAAATTGTGTTTCTTACGATTGTTATGCTACAATGAAAGCAACAAAGTCATAAGGATCGTAAGCATCATAAAATTTCAAAATTATGTTTCTTATGACTCTTATGATTCTTAAGACTGAAGGTGAAAACTAGACTGATGACGATGAGTCCCTTGTATCCCTGCGGTACCTTGCTCAACAGGGACTCATATTGAAACAGTTAAAAACCTGACCCTATCTTCTGCATTCGATCGATCGAATCTGGATCGAACGACTGCTTCGGCTCTGTTAAACGGTCACTCGGCGCTCCCTGGTCACTCCTCAGAAAGGAAATGCGATATAAACCACGGTAAGCAGACACTTAATCAATGAAACTTGGTATTCATCTGAAGAAGAAAGTTCACTTTACCTGGTGAGTGCAAAATAAGTCTTTTAATGCTGCAATTTCCATGTTTTTAAGACCAAAACATACCAGAGAAATCTTCAGGTACCTGCCGCAGCAACTTCCTTCAAATTTAGTAAGCTGCGTCAATCGAATCGCTAAATCGCTAAATTGTTCTTCGCTAAATCTCGCAATCTGATTGGTATGCTAGGAATCCCAGCATATTAGGTAAATAGGGTCGGCTAGTTTGCACTTTAGCGGACACACTTATAACATTTCTCCGTGTGTGAATTATTTTGCACCGATTTTGGATGGAAAATGCATCAGAACTAAGATTAAAGTATACCCATTGAACCATAGGGAAACGACTCAATTGCCGGTTTTTCTGTAGGCCATATTTAAGTCATGTTAACGTTCTCAAGTAAGTGCGAATTAATCGAATTACGTGCGAATCTTGCATTATCCAATCAGATAATATGAATTATATTACTATTGTTTAAGCCAATCAGCAGTTAGTTCTAACAATACAATTCAATTCAACCTCTGTTTTCCTTGGAAACTGTGTCCGCCAAAGTGCAATTGTCCCATAGGGTCAAATTTTTCAGAGTAATAATATGAGTCTCTGTTGACTGAAGCGCCATCTTGAAGTCAAAGAGCACAGGAGGGAAACAAGAGACTCATCGTCATAAGTCTAGGTGAAAACCAGGCTCAGGAACAAAGTATATGAATCAATTGAAAACGTTAAAGTAAATGAACGGAGATATAGCGACAAGATCTAAACATAGCACAAAACAATGGCACGAGCCACTTTTGTTTCTATTGTTTTCATCGATCGAGAACATCAAATACAATAGGTTATATTTAGACCGACCCAGTCCCCTAGCTAAGTTGCTTTTAACTCCGATGAATTACTGTAAGCATGGGTATGTGTACATCCTGGCATAGATCTATGAGGCTAGATCTATCAAGTATTATACTGTGATGTGCTTGTTCCAAATTCTTTTATATTTTGCTTTTCGAGGTTCTTTCGAAGCATCTGATCAGTGTGCCTAAATGCCAACTTGATCGCTCCCCTGAGGGGAGGGTACTCCCATTGTGGCCTAACAGTGGGCCCAGTCAGGGTTACAGAGGGCCAAAGCAAAAATGTTGAAAATACCCTCAAATGGCGGTATCTTTTACAGAAACCCCTAAATGGTGGTCTATGGATCTAAAGTCGCGTCATTTGGTAGCGTGTAGTAATGAACATTTCATGCAATATGCAATAATTTCTGTTGTAAAAGCCGCTGGAAGAAAGCAAGAAAACTTCAAAACTTGTTGATCACTATTTCTGCCTTGACCATATTGCCATGCGGAGGAGCATACTGAGTTGAAACCTTGTAAGTGGCCAGGAATCTTAGAATATCCTCCAATTGGTAGTATGTGTGTGTGACAAATAGGGCCATTTGGTAGCCAATTACTATGGTAAGACCACGTAAGACCCTCAAACCAAATGGACTATGTTTATATCCAATTGTTATTGGCTTAACAATGATATCTATGCGAAGAATGTGTCTTGGACCACCCATGACGTCTTACCTTGGTTGAAAGATTACTAAATAAAGGTATCCTTCTCTTTCTAGGAATCAATCAGACTATTAAAGAAATTAGATGGAATAAACGGAATCGGATATGTGGTAGGTTTCTATCTATTAGACATAAAATACTGGGTGAGTCAGAAAAAAGAATCCCTTAACCCTATCCAGACTAGGGGGGGGCACAAAGTGCCCCCCCTAGTAAACTTTTTCACACAGCTCATCGAGTATCTCTTCAATAGTCTAGCTTTTTTGTGACTTTTAGTTTCTATCTATGAGACATATTTTCATGTCTATTTCAAAAATTTTGACACTGATTCCGGGGGTCAACACATGACTTTAAATTGAGTGCTCCGCAAAAAAATTACCGTTTAAGTCATAGCTTTGGAACCACTGGCTCTATGACAATGAGACAAACATTTTTGAGCTCGTCTTGAAATAAGCTTTCATTTGATATATAATTTATTGATTTTTGATGACGTCATCAACAATTGGTTGTTGCGCATGCGTACTGACGAAAAACCATGTTATGGTTCATTTTTAGAAAAATGAGTGACATAATATGATGCAGCAGGTATTTTTATGTATATTTAGCATTTTTTGCTATTTTTAAAAGTAATTTATAATCAATTTTAGACAAAAATCGCTCTTTTTTTCGTATAAAATAAATAAATGCTGACATCAGCAAAAATATTAGCGTTACAAAGCAAAGATTTCAAAATAAGAATTACAAGGATATACTCCCTCTATGTTTCAAATATCACATCGATATGTTTTATCAATTTGGAGATACAACGCGACAAAGTACATGTGGTTTTACACCCAAATTAGCAACATTTGCTGACGTCAGCACTTAATCACGTGACATAAACAAAAACAAATCACACCATCTTGTTTGCCTTATCATGTTTGTTACTTGTGCCAAGTTTCAAGTCTCTAGCACTTATGATTCTATGAAAAACCAGGGGGGGCACTTTGTGCCCCCCCCTAGTCTCCCCAAAGTTTCAAAAAGCCTAGTCTGGATAGGGTTAAGAGATAGACTTGGGGCAATTCTAGAAAGGTCAGGTCACATCTCCCTGGATATCAAGACAATGATATCGGCAAATATATAGTTTAATGGTAGAAATGTACTATCAAATTTACCTGACTGAAATCGGCTACTCCATTCTGAAATTATGAGGGATTTTCCCAAGACAGCCTTTTCAAAAAACCTTTAAAACGTGCCCAAAATCGTTAACAAATTTCCCGAACATTTCTGCCTTACAATGGCCTTATAGCAATGACTTGTGGACGCTTTAGCACGTGCTATCCTCTTGGGAGGATGAACAAGTCCCCCCCCCCCCTCCTTGGTATCGATGACCTATTGAAGGGGATTCAATTCTCCCAAGAGGACAAAATACATGAATTTATGTGAGTGGCATCAATTCTAGGATTGAACATTTGTTCATTGTTTTCAATCGTTTTTGCAGGTTTTTTGAAGGGGCTTTCTGCAGAAAATCACCCATATCTACGGGAAGGAATAGCCGATTAAGGCCGGGTAAATTACTAAAATAACATATTTTTGGCAGAAACGGGTCCTTGCAGCCTCATTGGAACGGTATAATCTCAATGGGAGCAACATCGGGAATATACAATTTGTTTGTTATTTATAGCCACCTTCTGGTGTCACCGATTCAGGGACGTAGGAAGCATCTTAAACTTGAGGGGGGGGGCACGATACTTTAAGGGCACTTTTTCAGTAAGGTAAAGGGGCATTTCTTGAAATAAAAGGGCACTTGTTCGTCATAATTGTAAAAAATCTTGAGAGGCATGTTCCTCCAGTCCCCCCCCCCCCCCCGGTCCCTGCGTCTCTGCACTGCACCGATTGGTTAAGTCCAGATGGAAATCTTTGACTTCGATTTACCCACAATGTTCTTTCTTGAGAACGTGAATTGCAATTTGACCAAATAAATTCTAGCTAAAAGTTGGCTCATGCCGGTGAGAGAGATGGCATCAAAACATAAATTCAATTGGATGCAGGCTACATGTTGATTGAACTTTAATCATAAGCGTACGGGAAGAAAAAATCAAGGGGGGGCTGCCCGACACAAAATGCATTGTTTACCACCATTTTTGCCCGACTGGGGGCAGATTTTTCGCCCGATTGGGGCTGATTTTCGGTAATTTTTCCAAAGTTGAGGGGACCGGCCCCTCAGTCTCGTACGCTTATGACTTTAATGGCAACGTTTATCTGCAATACCTGCGACACAGTTATCAATAATTCATCGCAGGAATTGTTCTGATAGTCACACTAAATATCAGTCATACTCTGAAGAGAACATAAATTCGAAAGGCCTTAGTGTGCTGATTTAAAGTCTTGTTTCTTTGCCTCCATCTGCTTACTGGGTCAAATCTGCAAAGATCATTAACCTCTACGAGATGGAAGCGTCTGAGGTTGGAGCTAAAATTGCTGCTCATTGTGCAGGATATGATATGATCTTTACCACGACCTTCAAAAAGGATTTATTTCTGATAGTCATGTACCTGTCACACCGTTCGCCCCGTTCTAGGCTTTTTTAAACTTATTTGCTCTTGACCACCAGTTAGCTAAAAATACCCTCACCAAGACAATAGGCCGTAAACACGTGCCGCACCATATTTGGGTAACTGAGCTATGTCAACAAGAAATAGTGATCTCTGATAGGCTAGAATGGAAACAAATGAAAAATAAGCCGCAAGTGGCTTGAGCCACTTTTGTATGCTTACATTCCCTATAACGAAGACTGACTTCTGACATATGAATCTCAGTTTTCGAATTTATTTGATAGCCTTCACATCCAAGACTAAAGCAGCGACATTCAGACCATACAGTTGCTGATGAAGATGGACAGGTCGAGATAGATGATGATATAAGATCAAGGTATACCTCTCTTCTTTTGTTGTTGTGGCACAAAGTCGCCGTGAGGGCCATTTTTGTTTATTGTACACCTAGTAATAGACAAATTCAGCTAACGTTGTCTCCGGTTTTTGCAATGCAATAGCATCAGTTGCTTTTGATTGACACCTCAATTCAAAGCGATTAGCGATTGTAGACAAAGGAAATTCTCTCAACCAGTAATTCAAAACAAACACAGCCGCAAAAGTTGCCCTGAAACCAGTAGGGCAAACTCTGACCTTGTGCATGCGAAAGATTGATATGAGGCGAAAGATGGCGAAAGAGAAGCTATGTGCTTATATCGACTAGATCTAAAGTTCTGTTTGGCTGATGGTGTTTATTTGATTTGGAAGCCGAGCAGAAAGCATTGCAATTCTTGCATATTTAGTGCTCAGATGAAACGGTTACTTCTCAGCTCCTGAATCAAATAAACAAAATCCGCCAG
The DNA here is from genome assembly GCA_039566865.1 of Aurelia coerulea. Taxonomy (NCBI): domain Eukaryota; kingdom Metazoa; phylum Cnidaria; class Scyphozoa; order Semaeostomeae; family Ulmaridae; genus Aurelia; species Aurelia coerulea. The sequence continues at coordinate 29,319,768 of CM076945.1, read as the reverse complement.
GCACAAATTTAGATTTACCGTTCTTCTTTTGTTATTAGCACATGACTTCTCTTAAAAACCACCTTTCGCGTGCACAGTGCGAGAGTTTGCCCTTACTGCTGGTTTCAGGGCAACTTTGTAGCTTTGTTTGTTTTGAATTACTGGTTAAGGGAATTTCTCTCGTCTGCAATCGCTCATCATTTTGAACTGAGGTATCCATTAAAGCAACCGATGCAGTTGTGTTACAAAATATGTCCTTGTTGTGTACACCCACTTCAAATCACATGATTGTCCTCTTGAGGAAACTGTCTTTTCATTCAAGTAAAGTAGCTACTTCGTACCATGAAGTGCGTGACACTGGTAATTGTATCAATAGATAAAGAGATGATTTGCCAAGTGTATGGTCATTTGACCTGAAAATGGGAATAAACCCTAGAAATGGTATAAACAACGTCACCTGACTCCAATATGGATCTGATCAATTTCGTAGCATGCTCCTTCGATTTAAGGGAACCTACAGTTCTTTCAACATTCTCTGATTCAAAAAAGTTGACTGTACTGGAAAATGATGGCGATTATTTCATTCAAAATGAGGAATCCAGGATTCAAAAGTTTCTTTGAGTCTTGTTTTTCGGATGGTACTCATTGCTTAAAGTGACCATGCAGCATCTTTTTTTGGTTACCCGGTACGGAAGTGAGTGATAAAGAATCCAATTCTATAATCATTTCTCATTTCTATCCATCCACAATGAAAAATGTAGCGGACATTATTCTTTTGATTCAGCGTCTCAAGTTTGTAATGAAATTATGTGACTCTTCCTCATACATTAAAATGCACCAACCAATACTATTTTAAGTGACACAACCCATTTAGTTGTTTTTGATACAGCTTCACACAAGAGGTATCAACATTAGAGCTATTTCAATTTTGGTTATTTGTCATTTATGAATTATTCAAGGACGTACCCAGGGAGTGAGCCTTGGGAGCCGTAGACTTGCCCCAAGTCTACCTCTCCCGTCCGTCTACCGTTCCCTGTACAGTAGTTCCTGGATCCGCCATTTCCTGGATCCGCCATTCTTCCAATGTTCCGTCCAGAGAGGTCGAGAGATCTCTTGACGGAATGTTGGAATGGTAGATCCATGAAATAGCGGATCCAGGAACTACCGTAAAAAGGGAAGGACTCCCCTCTTTTCATAGATTTCTTGAAAAGAATCATTGTCTTTATCACTAGACACCAGGTCAGGAAACAAGCATCGGCTCCAGTCCCCCCTTCCGAATTCCTGGGTACGTCGCTGAAACATTTCATGACTCATCAAACATAGGGCTCAAATCTTTAAAAAGGTCGGTGTAAAATTCTATTGCCGTTTTCTTTGAAATAAATAGCTTGGAAGAAACTTAGGGTTTTTTGCTGTAAATCTGCCACGGCAATTTATTGATATTTTGATTAGCTTCAATATGGCGGCATTTATTAAATTTGAGGTTATGACGTCATCAAATTTCTAAATCCTAAACTACAAAAGCTACAGATTTCTGCTTGCCACCATATTGTAGACCTCCACAAACTATGGTTTTCTTGAAGGTTATGTAATGTTTCCTCTATTAGTTTAGGATTTACAATGATTTAAATTTTTTCAAAATTTTCCATGAATTTTTTCAAAAATTATCAAATTGCCGCCATTTTGAAAAAAATAAAGATATCATAAAATTTCCACGGCAGATTTACAGCAAGTACCATAAGTTCCTTTCAAGCAATCCAATTCAAAGAAAAATATAATAGAATTTTACACCGACCTTTTTAAAGATTTGAAAGATTTGAGCCCTATGCTGACTCATCAGTTTGTTTTCTTTGTAGTTTCCAAGACTCTTGGACGGTGGAACTTGACTCAAGTCCTTCAGAGCGTCCACTCATCGCGTATACACTCGCCAGATTTCGATGAAACTGAACGGATAATAAAAAATGACATTATACCAATTGATAAGATATCAGCCGTTCCTGGAATGGTTGAGAAAAATCCTGATCACCGAATCGATGATTACAGTGATTTGGATATTGATCGTGTCGAACTGATAGCAGAAAGTGAGGATTATGAGTATGATGATTACGATGATCGATTTTCAGTTGATACCCCATCGCTACCACCTTTATCATTGTCATCATCCGAGGAATCAGTCAATCGTGATTTTGATCAATCAAGTCAATCAGAATTCTCGACTATGGCTTACAGGAGAAATAGAATTGCGGTCACAAATTCAAGAGGTAAGGATAGTATCCTTCCTACACGGCAAATCTTGTTAAGTTTATGCCAGCGATACACGTTTTTTTTTTATAAGAAACTTGGATCAGCACTTAGTACTAAAAGTTTCTTAAAATCGCATGACAATTTCGGTGTTTTAGTAGTAAAAGTTTCTTAATCAGTTTCTTATTTTTTGGGCCTAAAATTGCGGTATTGTTCGAAGTTGAGCCTTCTTCTCGAGAAAGGGCTTCCATTTTGCATTGACATTGTCATCAAGAAGAAGCCATGCACATCAAGGCAAAAATTTACCAATTTTGCAGTTAAAAAGTCAAGAAACGACGAATGTACCTTTGTTAGAAAGGCATAGAATAAGAGAGACACAAAGAAATAAAGTTTTAGAGTTTCTTAACTGTTCTTGAGCGTAGTACTAGAGTTTCTTAATTTTTTGGTCATCGTAGTACTAGTTTCTTATAAACCAGTTTCTTATAAAAAAAAAACGTGTATGTAGGATTGTATTGCTTTTAAGTTAGCTTCGAATACCGGGTCTGCTCTTTTGACAGTGCACGCCAAATTTGGCCGATTTTTGAGATTGATAATTTTCTCTGTTTTGGTAAGTCTAGATTATACTCTGCAATATTTGTTCGACTTTTCGGCCTCCTATTTCTCGATTTCTAAGCTATTTTTTTGTAATTATTTGTCTGGAAACATACTAACTTGACGAAGAACCTAAATCAATTTTTATAAAGACGCTAGAAGGTACATTTTTTTATCAAAATGCAATGATAAACCCCCAGGGGGGTACTCCCTAACTTTCAATACGTGGGGTCCATGCCACTATTTCTTTGCTGACCCCTAAACATTAAGCCTAATGTTTTGGGGATCCCAAATATTGAGTCTAAAGTTTTGGAGACCCCAAATATTGTTATCTATTTATTTAACGATCCATCGATTTAAAGATTTGGAACCTTGGCTTTACCGTTTAAGATTAACGAAGATTTTGAAGAACATAGACACGTACTTCGTCAGAAGCGAAGAGCGAAATGTTAAATTGATTTTTTTGCAAATATCTTAAGTTGTTTAGCCTATCTTTATATAATTTCACTACTCGCATGCAGGATGGGATGGTTGTCTGAATATTAAGTATGTGGAAAATCATGTTTTATCTTGTAATCATCCCAACAACATAGGGCTCAACTCTTTCAAAATGTCGGTGTAAAATTCTATCACAGCTTTCTTTGAATTAAATGGCTTTGAAGGAACTTGGGATTTTTTGCTGTAAATCTGCCATGGAAATTCATCAGTGATATCTTGATTAGTTTCAAAATGGCGGCATTTATTAACTTTGAGTCTTTGACGTCATCAAATTTCTAAATCATTTACCAGAAAAGCCACAGACTTCTGCTTGCCACTTTATTGTAGACATTTATAAACTATGGGTTTCTTGAATGTTATATCATTTTCCCTCTATTGGTTTAGGATTTAGGATGATTTAAATTTTTCTTAAATTTGCCATGAATTTTTTCAAAAATGATTAAATTGCCGTCATTTTGAAAAAATCAAGATATCAAAAAATCTCCACGGCAGATTTACAGGAAAGTACCATAAGCTCCTTTCAAGCCATTCAATGCAAAGAAAAATGTCATACAGAATTTTACACCAAGCTTTTTAAAGATTTGAAAAGATTTGATCCCTATGCTCATCCTAACTACTTTCTTTCACAGAACTGGCAATAGATGAAGATGATGTGCAATCTGAATTTCTCGCTGAGGTATATTTGCACATTCCTACCGGGATACCCAGTAAAATGAGCATTTTTCAATAATCACCAAAAATTGATTCTGTTTCTGATGATAGAAATTTCTCCGTGCGCTTTTGTATCAAAGATCGAAGATTATTTTTTGGAATTGTCTTCGTTTTCGCTAAAAAGACATTTTGTGCAATTTCATATGAAATTTTGAGTCCTCGATTATACGAGAGCTTAATCACGAACATAGACGACAAACTGAGTGTTTGGATGAATTAAAACTGCTATTTTATGACTAACTTCTGCTGTTTCAGGGTATGGATCAAAACCAGCTGGCTCTCAATAGCAAGAATTCCCACACGCACTAAACTACAAATAGAGTTTGCAATGTCTATTCATTTGATTTTATTACTGACATAAATGCTCCAAAAGAAATTAGTAAGATTGGTAATGAAATGTTGATGATTTGTCAAAAAATTTCATCTTTTGGGTGACCCGGTAGATTGCTCGCAATTAACGAACATTTTTTACCTATTCACCTATTGAGTTCAATTGCTTTACTTATTTATGTATTCAATTGAATTGCTTTACCTATTTATCTATTGAATTGAATTGCTCTCTCATACAGGTTGAGCGAACAGGTTTGGATCAATTGTATTTGTAAGGAGTGAATTTTACGACGAATGGCAATCAGTCTAAGATTGACTATTCTTTCCATCATTGGAATACTTCGAACCTTTTGAACATGAAAAAAGAATATTGATTTTACCAATTCCTCCTTTATAGTTTGATGAATTACAAAGAGCTTACCAATCACTGGCCCTGGAGCTTGATGATCAAAGAAAACATATGCTAAGAAAGAATGATATTTCTGGTAAGTAAGATCCTTTTCAGGAGAATGCATTTGTTTACTGTTATTGTTTATCGAGGAATGTTTCCGTTTATTGTTCACTGAATCTATGTGAGACTTTTACGGACCAATACGTAGCACTATAGACCATTATGCTAAATATTACGGCGAGGAAATGTTTACCAAGGTCCATTACGTTCCAATAGACGATTATGGAAAAAATGACTTCGGGGGGGGGGGGGATTTAAACAGGATTTAAACAAGCTGCAATGCGTTCTATGATTGAATCAGCAGGGATTCTATATAAGTTGGATCATCAAACGCAATGCATCTTGGTCAAATGCCCCCCCCCCCCACCCGACGCAATCTTTTCCGTAATCGTCTGTCACGAATCTTTGATGATTCTGTAGGGATTCGAATAAAGAATGCATTGCATTATGTTGAAAAGCTCCTTGCCTCCATCAGGGTAATCGTCTATCGTTGGTGCTTGTAGAAAATGTTGGTTTACGATTTATCGTTAGAAGAACCGCCTCAGTTATCTTTAATATTACAGATATTCAGCCTTGGAAAACAGTTTGAAAATGGCCCAAAAACAGACCAAATTTTGATAATTTGTGTGGTTACTTGTTAAATCATTAATAATTTTGTACAAATCATTTATAGAAAGGAAAGAGAAGAAAATGAAGAAACAGAGACTAAAAGAGTCAAGGTATGTTTTAAATTGATCTTTTATGTAAAGCAACATTACAAATCTTCGTTTTTCGTATATAAGGCGTTTGATTTTCGATTAAAGGTGACTTTAGCAGCAACACTCATCTCTTTGACTGTAGCTGAAAACAGCATCAACGATAATTTGGGGTTATGAAGACATCAATATTCAGATATTCTTTCTTGTCTATTGCGAGGCAACTTGAGAATTCCTTACTCAGGACTTAAAACCTCAGAACGACTCTGTTGCTGTAACCTTTGCGTTTTACAATGTTGGAAATGTCCGGAAACGCACAAGGAGCCCATCTGAAGAAACAAAAGGAATTTCGAAGATGAAACAACATTGCAGCACATCTTATCAAAGCTGATAGGAAATTTCAAGATGATTACTACACGAAGCACAAGAATTCTTTTTGAATATTTTCTACATTTGAAATGACTCCATGTCAATTTGTTATCAGTAGACAACACAATTAGCCGTTGAAGGAAAAATTCCAAGACAGCGCTAGAACCCTTTCTTGCAATATTTAGTCGATTTTGACATTTTAACATTTTTAGAATTAATAGCTTTTTAAACTTTCTTATTGTGCCAACAAATCAGTAATCACTTGTCAGAATGGCCAAACCGAGGTCTCAAACTTTACTTTGAACCCTGCCCTTTGCAAATACATCAAAAATCTAAACCAGGTTAGCACATATGCATACCGAAACAATGCAAATTGAGGTCAGGATTGCCTATAAAGAACCCAGAAATATCATTTTGACTATATTTGATGCCAAAAAATATCAAAAACATAATTTCAGTTTATTTGTACCCAAAAATATCACTTTTGGCAATATCATGACCCAAAGATATCGGACTTACCTCCCCGTATGTGCATGTGCTGAGTGCCCCCCTGGGAATAGATGTTACAGCTCGTCAGTAGCAACCAAATTAATCTGGCACACTTTTTTGGGACACCCTTTTCACAGGTCGTAAATGTGAAATTGATAGATCACTTCTACTTTGAACAGGTTGATGGACCAACGGTTTACAAGATTGGAATCACACGTGATCACTCTGGCTAGGAGCGTGGCTCACCTGTCTGCTGAACTAAAATCCCAGAATGCAATTCGACAACATGTTGCTGCTTTACAAAAAGATGTATATGAGGTCAGGTCGAGAAGGAAGAATGAACTGGCTTATCTTCAAGAGCGAGTTCAGTTGGTCCAAACCGATAAGAGATCGCAAAAAACAATAAAAAAATTACGGAGGTAAGTTTCTCGGAATAACAAGGGCAGATTTTGTAATACAATAGCATGAGTTATTTTTTTTGACACCTCAATTCAAAGCGATTAGCGATTGCAGACAAAGGAAATTCTCTCAACCAGCAATTCAAAACAAACAAAGCCGCAAAAGTTTCTTTGAAACCCAGGTAGCTAGCTCGCTCGTTGTGCATTCCAGAAACTGTTTTTAAGGGCAAACATGAGCGTAAATCGAAAGAAGAAGGGTGCATCTACACATCTGCCGCGGGCATTTTATTTGTTTGGTTCAAAAGCCGTTTAGGAGGCGATTCAATTCTCTTATTTTTTTGGGTGTTATCAAAACATTTACTGCTCAGCTTCTGGACCAAAGAAATAAAATGCCCGCGGCAGATGTGTAGATATATCCTTCTTCTTCCGATCTATGCTCATGTTTGCCCTTAAAAATAATTTCTGGAATGCACAGCGAGCGAGCTAGCTACCTGGGTTTCAGAGAAAATTTTGCGGCTTTGTTTGTTTTGAATTACTGGTTGATAGAATTTCCTTTGTCTGTGATCGCTCATCGCTTTGAATTGAGGTGTCAACAAAAGCAACTCGTGCTATTGTATTACAAAATCTGCCCTTGTTTCTCGGAATGCCTAGTTACGGTCAGGTATACTTTCCCGTTAGAGCCACTGTTAGATCCTTGTTAGAGCCTTGAAGATGGCAAGGAACGCTGAAGCATGGCAGCTCTCGATACTGTAAATTATATAACATGGCCTAGTCCTTAATTAATTAATTTCTCGGATTGTCACAACATGGATGTGTCATATTAACTTGGATTTGTCTTTTTATTATTATAAAATTCTGTAAAGTTGGTTGTTGAAAAATAGCTCTACTACAAGAACTAATAAAAGACCAAATATTTACAAAAACAAAATAAATTACAGTTCATGATAAGTAACGTAAAATAAAATACCCTATTTACAAATTTTGCAGTGGCAATTCTCTCCATTCCATTTTTGATTACAAAGTCCAACTTTGTAATCTAAGAAGGGGCTTCGATGTCAGTCAGAAAGTAAGTAAGTAACCCACTTCCGTCACGCTCGTTAAAGCAATTGATTAACGTTTTATCTCTGCTAATTGGCACTGAAATAAAGAAGGCGCACATAAACCGCATACAAGACAGAAGTTTCCCGCGATCCTATAGCAACATTTGACGTCGGCTTATTTCATGTTAGACAGATTTGACACCATAAGATGGATAAATTACGATGATGTTTACCCTGGCACAACAACAAATTTACCCAGAATTGGCACGTTCTTGACTTCATTAGCAGCTTAATTATGTTAAAACAATCGTTTTCTAGAACGAACGCATCATTAGCCACTTATTGATAGTACTCATTATGCAAATAAGTCAACTTTAGAGGATGATGTAACCGGTGGCCTGCACAGAGGCTAGCATTTGCAGAATCACCGAGGGTAGAAGGACCCCCCTCTTACACAGCTACAGATGCAAATGTCATTGAAATTGAGAGGAAAGGTGCAGAACCTCAGCAAACAATGGCGCCACTGACTGGGGGAAGACACGTGACCACATTGAACCAAAATGCCTTCATGCCTTCAGAGGTTATCTTGGTGACTGCTTGTCTTGAATTAGATGCCCGCGAATAACAACCATTGAAATGTTTTACAGGGCTCTGCATAAGTAATTTTGCGTTATCGTAAATCTCACATGACATCCAATTTGAGACAGATGCACCAAAGATTTCATGCACGAACAAAGACCTCAAATAGGCAAACCAGGGCTAATGAATTTTATTTTTTGCGTATCATTCTGATTTCACATAAAGATAGAAAATTGCTTGTCAGGCGATTCGTTTGATTTCCGATTGAAGGGGGCTTTAGCAGCAACGCTCATCCCTCTGATTGTAGCTAAAGACAGCACCAACGATCATTTTGGGTTATGAAGAAATCAATATTCAGATATTCTCGTTATGCATGACTTGAAAGAACAGACGGAGGCGGCAATTTCTGTATCATTAGGCAGGGAATTCCACAATATGCTACTACGAAAAGATAAAACTATCGTTGCCATAAGTAGTTGTTTTAGTTTGAGACAACATCAACAGATTCTTTGATCTTAAATTGTAATTATTGTCCCTTTCATGGAACATATCCCACAAAAAAGGAGGATTTTGTTGTGTTAAACTGCTATAAACCTCGAGCATTAACTTTTGCAAGTTCTTTTGTCTTGGAATGAAATAATAAAAGCAATGAACTTGATTATCGTCGCAATTCTTGCTCTTCGCTTCCTCGTTAAACTTCGTTTTCCTGCCAATATACCGATTTTTACGATACTGTATCCTAAGTAACTAATTTACTGCTTATGTTAGCAAAAATGGTCTGGGCCTAACAGGATATTTTACGTTTGCCGATGAAGCAACCAAAATTTGATTTAGCAATTTAGAGTGATTATAAACGTAGTTTTTTCGTGTGAACCTTTAGGAGTTTTAGACCCCGTTTACACGGTAGCGGATCGCTTTTGATCCGATACAAAAAGTGTTGGGGATCAGCCTCCCGTTTACACGAGCTCGAAGTGATCCGATACACTTCTGCTCCGCTATCCGCATCAATTTTGATCCTGCTACGAAAGCGAATTCGTTTTGTGTTGGATCACTTTTGTATCGGATCACTCTTGCTCTGCGCCGTGTAAACGCAAGTGATCCGCATCAATTTTGATTCGGATTCATTACGAGGGTATTTTCCACACAAACGAGGTTTAATCATAATTGCAGATTGTTTTGAAGTTTTGACGTTAAAAGGAAATCACTGAAAATCTGAGAAAATCTTGAATGTGACCTTGCCTTATTTATATGGTGACCGCTGGGCTGATCCGCTACCGTGTAGACGAGACCGTGATCCGATACACTTTTGATCCGCTACCGTGTAGACGGGAGGGTGATCCGCAACACTTTGATCCGCAGCACTTTTGATCCGCTACCGTGTAGACGGGAGGGTGATCGGTAACACTTTGATCCGCAGCACTTTTGATCCGCTACCGTGTAAACGGGGTCTTAGCTGACATTCAGTTTCTGTTATTCACAATTTTAGGTTCTTTGGTGAGGATCCAGGCCACCCTTTACTGCATAATTTATTAGAAGAACTTGGATACGAGGTAAATTTATTCATTTTAATCTTCATTTCTATCACAGGTAGGTGATGATAATGATTCATGAAAAAAGCATGGCTAAAATCAACTGCATACTTTTTCATACGCCCCAGAGAAGCAAAGCTTGTCGAGTCTGGGGCGCTTACAACAAAACAGAACGGTATGATTACAATATATCTAAATACTTTGAGTTATTATAAAGCTAACTATTAGTGTAAACACAACAACAGTTTTATTTCTAAATACATACCAATTCAATAACAATATAATTTGACAATGAAGTTAATGCAATGAAAAATAACAGCACTAAAATGAAGCTAATATACCACAAAATAATCTAAAACAAAAAGATTTCACCAACATTATTCGAAGGAGTCTAGATAAAGTTTTTGAGATCATTTAGATACTTCTTTTTTCCTGCAATGATCCTCAGTTCAGCGGGTTGGCAGTTCCATATCTTTGCTCCTTTTACAGAAATTGCACAATTACCGAAACGATTCCTTGTTTTTGGAACTTCAAATAAATCGTTGTTCCTCGTTCGATAGCTATGAAAGGATGAATTCATCGTTTGCCGTCTTTTTTCGTCTGTCCCCGATTTCAGAGAAGGAACTTAGAAAGAAACCCTGATAAATAAAAGATTATCTTATAATTGGAAAACAACCTTCCTTACCATCTGTTGTCGTTAAGCCCCGTTAAAACGCTCTCAACATTGCACTGAACATCGCTCTACATTTTTAGAGGGCAACTAAGCTTTAAGTAGGCCAAGAGAGAAAACTGCTCATGGGGTAAGTTATGAAATGTTTGTGCAGAGGCCTGCAAATGTCAATGTTTTAGAGCAGTGAAAGGCAGCTTTAAAGTCTCACTACAGATACAAACTAGCAAGAAAATAAAGGAAAAATTGAAACTGACAAGCCTGAAAAAAGCGAAGACCTTGCTGTTGCACTCATTATTTCTTGCTATCTTTATCCTTATCCTAATTAGCATAGGTTCCAAATCTTTTTCTCGGCGTAAAAAGATGGGTGTAAAATTCAATGACCTATTCTTTTGATTTAATGGCTTGACAGAAACTTAAGATACTTATCTATAATTCTACCGTTGGACTTTTCAGAAGTTTTGAATATTTTTGGAAATTACAGCGGATCTTACATTTCAATTCATTTGAGGATGTGACTTCATTAAATTTCTAAATCATAAACCAGAAGAGTGACATACTTTTGCTTGATACCATATTGTAGGCATCCATATATGGTTTTCTTCGAAATTATTTCATGTTACTTCAAACAGTTTAGATATTTCGATCGTTTTCAGTTTTTCTGAAAATTTTTCTTGAATTCTTGAAAAGGAAGAAAAACACTCTAATTTTGAAAATATTGAAGATTTCAGAAAATTCCAACGGTAGGATTATAGCGAATTAGCTAAAGTTGCTTTGAAGTCATTTAGTTCAAAGAAATAGGTCACTCAATTTTACACCAGCCTTTTTAAAGATTTGGAACCTATGCTGTCCTAATTGAAAGTTTTTGAAAATATCCCTAATCCTTTGACACAGTAAGTCCCCGCATATACGAAACGGACATATAAGAAACTGCAGCCTGCCAGCATAGAGAATATTTTCTCCTTTATAAGAAACCAGGCAGCCTGATTTTGTCCAGTTTCTTATAACCTTATAAATGATGCAAAGTTGAAAAAAATACTCAACCACACTGCCGTTTTTCTGTGTAGCTTCAGTACTAAAATTTGTAAAATCTGTTCAACGTCTAGATATACAGTATTTCATATTTGCTTCATCCATTATCATTTCTTGGGACATGCTTGTTTACTATGCAGCAGCATCTTTGGATTTAAATATGGTTTTTTTTGTTACAAGAAAGCATTACGTGAAAGAAAGTTTCTTTATGGACATATAAGAAATCTGCCGACGAGATCTTCTCGCTGCAATTTCGGTAGTATTGCGACCATTTGTTCAAATCAACAGTCTTTCAAACAGCGCTCTGATACAACTTTTATTGTATGGTGATAAAGACCTTTCTAGCGACGTTAATAAACATGTACTTGAACTGACCCTAAAGTTCATTCACCAAACTGGTCGATTTAACTAAGGAAATTCACAGCATTTGCGTTTGTTTACAATTCATAGTCCCCAAGTCCCTTTGCTTCTCTTTCTTTTTGCTGTAAGTTTGTTTCACATTGTATGTTTGACTCATTGGGCACAATCCATTCTAATTTGAAAAATTGAATCTCCATTTCACCCATTCTTGTGAATTAGACCTGATTGCCCAAAGTTAGCTCGACATACAATGTGAAACGAACCTTAGTATTTATCAGTAGAAATTGTTCATGTGTATTTTTCGTAGCTGTAAATTTAATTTTAGTTTAGTTACACGTTCTCTATGTTAATGACTGCGGAGTTGTCATGGTCTCTTGCACTCCGTGGTATCGTCCTTGTAGTGTAGTAAAGTAGCTCGTACGTAGTGCTTTAAGTAGTTTGTTTGTAAAAATTTTATATTGAGTAAAAAAAATGAAATCTTCCAGCCTCATTTTAACATATTTTCTTGCATATAAGAAACCAGACAGCCTTATTTGAAAATTTGAGTTTCTTATATGCGGGGACTTACGTTATTGTTTTTCTTGCAGCAATATTCCAGAGTATTTCAGAAAGCAAAAGTCGGAATCATGGAACTACCATATATGAGTGAAGAACAATTAAAAGAGATTGGTATTCCCGCAGGACCACGCAGAAGGATACTTGAAAATGTAAAGCACTTGTATTAAATTCTGTCGAAAACTCTTTGAGCGCAAAACTCTTCTTAAGACCCTGAAAAATGTTCTTGACAATCGGCTTGTGTATGTTATATTTATCAGTTTAGAGGTGGAAACCGTTGACAAGTGAGGATGAAGGGTTAATTAACGATAATAAAGTTGAAGTTTGAAAAAAATATGATAGATCCCTTGTACTGTTACCTCTAAGACAGGCATTCGAACATATTTTTGGATTCCGAAAACTCTTTGAAAATCAAGTCATCCAAATGCTTTTGATTATCTTCCTTTGTCCGAGGAATACATCTATCTCAAAAAATTCAATTTGGAAAGTAAATTGAAAAATGTATGTGCTATTGCTAGGCCATTCTATTATCACCGCCTTAAAGCAAACTATTTGAGTTAGCCCAGAAAGTGTATACAAACTAGCATGGCAAAAAATACGAGACCTAAAGAAAAGGGCTCCTAAGAGCACTTACGAGATTCTGGATTTGACCTGGATTTGGGATTTGACTTAGATTTAATCTGGCACCTTAGAGCTTCTTATTGTTATAAAATTATTGTTTTCATCGCTGATACAGGCCATGGTGCTGAATATGTGACCAAAGAAGAGTGCTTTGTTGCTCATAGAGTTTTTTGTCATTGTACATGGATTTTTAACATTATTTGAGGGGTTTATACAGCATTGTATGCATTTGTAAGAAGATAATTGTCCAGCCGAGCCTTGATGACTCGAAATGGATTTTTAACTCGAACTCCTTGATATCTTGCACAATCCAACATTCTTTGGTGAAGGTGTTGTGGTGCAGTGGTGTAATCCTCTGACTTTGCACCCGGAACAGTCATGCACACAGGGTTCGATCCCTGGTAAAGCCAGAGCCCTACCACTTGAGCCCTATCATGACAAGGGGTCACGGACTCGATTAGGTCTTCTCTATTTCTGCGATCTCAGTACTTGATGCTAAAGACTGCAAGTTCATCTACAGTTCAGATGTGACACTAGATTCTTCATTTACCCGAGGGTTGCTTTTGTCTCTCATTGGAAGTCGATTCGAGTTGTCAAGGTTCAACTGTCTACGTAAATTAATTGAAGATTTGTATATTATTGTAAGTTAGGGGCATATCATTGCTCAAAACTCTCATACTCCTTTGACAAACATCATATTTCTTTTGAGAAAATCCTTGAAAAACCATTCAGTTTCAAAAACCTTCTATGCTATTTCGAAATACACTCATTTTTTTGTAAGAATCCGCTTATAAGAAACAGTAGGCTCAATTTTTCGAAAGTTAAGAAACCTGAATTGAAACAGCTAAGAAACTTTTGCAATTTAGAATTTTAATTGCACTCAAAAATGTTTTGACAGTATACAGTTATAGGAACTGTTTGGACATTATTTTGAGTGCGAATTATGTTATTTACTTGTTTTGAGATCTTACTAAGTAATTTGGGAGCCGTTTAGACAAAAAAAAATTAACTCTACACTTCCGGCATTAAAAATATAAGAAACACACAAGAAATTTTTGGTAGCAAAATGGCCCAAAATTTAAAGAAACTGGCTACCAGCACCGGACCTTAGTTTCTTATAAAAAAAAATGAGTGTAGTGATGCTCCCTTCCATTGTAATTATGGAAAATGGATTGTTAGTGATAGGGTTAAATTATTTGTATTGTCTTTTGCAAAGCCAGAGGACTGAAAATTATTAACATCATTTTTGTTTGAATGATGTAAGTACTGAAAATTGAGTTCTTGAAGGTGAAATACTGTAAGCCTACACAAAAATTGGTTACTCTCAATTATTGCAGATTTCACTGTATGAAATTTCGGTAGTTTTTGTATATAAGAATTATAAATGTTTAATAGATAAGTCACATTTGGTACAATGAGTAGCTTTTAAAGTATTGTGATAAAGATTAATTCAGATTACTACCGGGTGTCCCCAAAAAGTACTCCCGTTTGAAAAAGCACCAAAATTTGATTACAGGACCAATCTTCGATTTTCTTTTTTTTTTGCCAAGTAGATCAAGGACCAAATTATTTTCCCAGACATAGTTGATTTTGTAATTGGTTTTAAAAAAATTAGCAAATGTAGCCCTTTCTAGGGCTACCTGGTTTTTGATCATACTGCAAAAAGAACTGATGATTGCCAGATAAATTTTTGTGCATGTAAAGCTTCTCGTTTAGTCATAAATGGCGGACAGAAATTTTACTTAAAAACTATAGCACTATCGTGGGAGACTTCAATGCTTATAAAAATCTGTTGACTCTTAGGCATGGTTGAGTATTTTGCTTAAAAAAACTATAGCTCAAACTAAGGGTTTTCAACATGTGTAATTGTTCTACTTTATCGTATCAAAAGCAAACATTTTATCACCTATAAATATTTTAGGTCCTTGACAAAACAAGTCAAAAAGAAAACTCTTTCAAATGTTTGATAGTTGATTTTGATGACTTTGATGAATTTTTAAACAGGAGTACTTTTTTGGGACACCGGGTAGCTCTTAGGTCTTATACATTGATGTACAAATCAAATTTTATGAACACCATCTGCTGAACCTGCTGATCAGGCATCCTGTTTTTGTGATTTCATTTTCTCATACCATGTCTATCTTTACCAGTACGGTATTGATCCATTACAAAGTTGTTACGGTTGAAGTAAGTTTACATTGCTCCAGAACCAAGTTTTTCCAAAGAAAGAAGAGAAAAATGCATCACAGATGAGCAGGCACAGTGCAAACAGGAGTGTGATCTGTTCTACTTGTTATGGATCCAAAAATGTACTGATGAATTGTATACAGGGTCTCATTTTCTGCATGTAATGAACAGGGCAGGGTTTTGTAGACCATCTCAGACTTAAACAGGGCAGCCAATTATCATCAAATAATTGCATTATTTTAGATCTCTCTTAGCCTGATAGCCAGACCCTACTAAGGAACTCCTTAGTAGGGTCTGGTTATCAGGCTAGATCTCTCTGGACTGGAGTTAATATTAAATTTTTTTAAAGATATACTAGGCTAGATTGACTACAGGAGTCTCAGTTTCTTGCATTGGATTATTTTTGCATGCATGATCATACGGAATTGATGAATGATAGTTTTGCCAAATGATTTATAATATTCATTTGAGCATGGCTCTGATGAAGGCCTAATGTGGGTAGACATAGTTATTGCTCCCCGTGGTCTTGTCCTTGTAGTAGAGTAGTTTGTAAGTATAGTAATTAAGTAAATATGTATTGTAAATTTTTAGCAGAATGTAAAAAAAAAAAAAAAAAAAAAAGGCCTAACGCTGAAAAGCAAAGAAATGGAGACCTGTATGTTGTTTGATACTGTTTTATGAGCTTTCCAAGTGGGCAAAAAAATTATCAAATGCTTATGCAGCATGAAAAGAGGGGGATTTGCCAGCAACATCAAGAAATATAAATTTTTGGACAAAGTGAACAGATTAAATTAGTCTAAAATGAAAAACAAAGCCATACAACATTGTGCTACTTTTGACAAGTAATCTACTGGTAATCTTCTGCTCATTTTTTGCAAGTGAACTTGTAATACTTTGAAATATTGGCACACAGAGATTGGAGGAGATTGGTAATAGATAGTTGGTAATTTCGAAAATGAAAGTTTCCAGTTAAATCTAATCAGGCCAGCTACAGTAAGTTCAATTCTTATAGGAGATGAATCGTTCTCTTTTTGCTTGCATATCGTCTTCTTGTAGAGAGCTGTCATCAGCATTTGAAGAGTCAACTCGTGTTGTGGCTATCCTTGGATTTTGGCTTGGCCTAAAAGTAGGCCTTACATTGTTTCCTTGCAGAAAATGAGAAACAATTCCATATAGTATAGGAACTTTGCTTGAGTCATGTGTGTCTTCAATATGTAACTCTTTTGCAAGAAATCTACGCTCTATCGGATCCTTTGGTTGTCCAGACTCGACAGTCAAAACAGAGTTCGTGTACTTATATTTGTTGAACTCAAGATATTCTCGTATCAACTCATTGATCAATAAATTCTCATTGGAAAGTGATGGTTTGACTTCGGTTTGTTCATCTAATGCATTGAATACTTCTGCTCTTATTCTTGCACGAACTTGGCTTAAAACGCCTCGGTTTTCGAGAGTTTCTTTCAAAACGGCTTTCAGATCTTCAACTTTTGCCATCTTCAGAAGTTCTTCGAGTCAAAAATGGCGCCAAATGTTTCCCCGCACAACAAACCTGAAGACCTGAAATCTCGGTTTCATGATTGAAATCGAGGTTTCTTTTTATTGCGGAAAATGGCGTACTGGCCTAAAGTTGCTGTGGCAGATTCGTCAATTTAAATCCATTTGAATCGTCGTTTGTTTTTATTATTTACTGAAGTTTCTAACTGAAGATATGAAGGTAAAAGTATTATCGAGAAATCCGGCTGACTATGTGCGGGAATGCACTTCAGATATCCACAAAGTACCGAGAAATTTAGACCCAACTCTTCATCCTTTCGAAGCACCGAGAGAGTACACATTGGCCAGCAATGCTGCAAAACTTGAACGCGTATTCGCCAAGCCTTTTGTTGGTTCGCTCGAGGGACATACAGATGGTGTAAACTGCTTAGCAAGGAATCCCAAGTCATTGTCAGTTTTAGCTTCAGGATCTTGTGATGGAGTGATCAAACTATGGAATTTGCCTCGAAGAGAGCAGTTGGTTTCTCTGAATGCACACAATGGATTTGTGCGTGGTCTGTGTTTTAACCCAACTGGTGAAAGCTTCTTTTCTGTTGGTGATGACAAAATAATCAAACAGTGGAAAAACTGCCATGACAGTTCAATCAATGAACCGATAAATACAATAATTCATAAAACTTTGCTCACTGGTATTCACCATCATTGGACAGAGAATAAATACGCAACCTGTGGTGAACAAGTTGATATTTGGGATGAAACGAGAGCAGTGCCAGTTAGAACATTCTCATGGGGTGTAGATACTGTTTCGTCATTGAAATTCAACTGTGTTGAAGCACACATGCTTGCAGCAACAAGCTCAGATAGGGGAATCTTTCTTTGTGACATAAGAGGTGGCACACCTCTACGAAAAGTTGTTTTGAAGATGAAAAGCAATGCTATTGCTTGGAACCCATTAGAGGCATTTATCTTTAGTGCAGCAAATGAAGATTCTAATGTCTATACATTTGACATGAGAAGGCTTGATATGCCAGTGAATGTTCACAAGGACCATGTGGCAGCAGTCTTAGATGTTGATTATGCACCAACTGGGCAAGAAATAGTCACAGGAAGCTTTGACAAAACCATCAGGATATTCCCAAGAGACAGAGGACATAGCCGAGAGGTCTATCACACAAAGAGAATGCAGAGAGTATTCTGCGTGAAGTTCAGCGCAGATTCAAAGTTTGTTTTGTCTGGGAGTGATGAAACAAATATAAGAATTTGGAAGGCAAATGCATCTGAGAAGCTAGGCCCACAAGCCCCAAGGCAGAAGGCTGCAGCACAGTATAATCAAAAGTTGAAAGAGAAATTCCAGCATCATCCAAAAATAAAGAGAATACTCAGGCACAGACATGTTCCAACAATGGTTTACAAAGGTGCTAAACAGAAGAAAGAAGAAGCAAAATCAGCCAAGAGGAAACTCAGAAATGTTGAATTGCACAGTACACCTGGTTCTGTTGAACATGCCCAGAGAGGAAGAAAAGTATTGTCAATGTGGAGAAGTAAATCAAGTGAATCTAAAACCTGAAGAACAATTGCTAGCTATGTGATCTGAAAGATTGATCTATTAATAGCATCTGTGATAAATGCTTGTAATTAGGTGTTCTAACTTATTGGTAAAAATGTCACAAACCAGAAAAAGGGAATTTTCCATCAACCTTATTCGATTTTCTTTATATTTTTTTGAACAATTTACTTGATATCAAATGAATAGACAATTTTGCTAAAGATCGCTGAGAGGAAGTTAGATGCATTGTGTTCTTTAATTGAATTCCTATGGAATAGCTAAAGATTCACAATTTGAACACAATGCATCTTGGTAGACAGTTCCAGACAGTGCTTGCCACCATCTTTAGGGCAATCATCTGTTGTTCTGTCATCAATTTGCACTTTGTTGCTTCAGCGAAATGTGATTCGCCAAATTCGTGGGGTCCTCAGCCAATCGATATATTTTGTTTTAGAATCAATGTCATACCTTTCGAGCACACAAAAATGCCTGACTGGGTAGCATGGTCTTTATTTTGGCATTCTCATTCTTTCCCATGGTGTGACCCAGAATCTACAACTATTTTCAGTCATTTTGTAGATTTCAACACATTTCTATGCTGAAAAAGCCATTTGAAAACTTTGGTGCACTCTCTCGGATTATCAGTCAAATCAGTAAACAACATTTATAGCCTCCTCGACTCTTTTCTTGATTTGTTTTTGAACTTAGTTGATGATTTGTGGTGACCAGTGTCTTTCTCGTTGTAAAACAATTATCTAATCATATCAAATTACACCAAATAGATAATTTAAAACTCAAAATTTTCAAAAATGTGACTTTTCAAATGAATATGTTTAGTAAATTTTTCAATTATTCAGAGCCATTTCCCAGCCATTTTCATAACGTTTCCATAGTCTAAGGTTTGGCATTTTACAGATGTGCGGTGTCAACATTGGAAAATAAAGACCTTTTTCCCCATCACTAGCCTCCCAAGGGGAGGGGGGAAGCAACAGAAAACGACAAGCATTTGTTTTCATTGCGTCATTTCCTGCTTGACCACCATGGCATCTTATTGTGGAGCCAGCAAACGAAAAATGGCAGCCAAGACACGACGAAAAGTTGTGCATGTCACGTCGTGAATATATCTGGTCTTCTAAATAGTTTCTCACGCGGAAATGAAGAATTGAGTATGATATACTAGATATAAAGATGGTTTCTTAATGTCTGATGGAAGTCAAGATTAATTGGAATCCAATAAAGAAGCAAGCAATTTTAGATTGATATTAGCGGCGCCTGTTGTGTTAGGCCAACCTGCAAGAGAAGAAGAACACTGGTCAGATTTTCAACACGTTTGGAGGCCGTTGGCAGTCATGGAAAGGTTTCGATGAAAGGAAAAAAAACAAGGGTGAAGTCACATTTAGGAAAGATTATAAAGGTTAGTTATTGATAATGACTATTTGTCATTTATATGATAATTAGACAAGACTTTTAGGTGATATTCTCCAGGGGGCACTATTCTGATATGGGATTTCATGCCGCTTGGCCTAAATTTTTTGCAAAAAGTGTCCTATAGATTTTAGCACAAAAATCCTTATGTTTTGATACCCTGTGCACTATTTGATAAATGAATTAACGATCGAAGCTTTGGTAAAATTATTTTTGAGTGTTTTCTGCATCCAAGGCAAGCAGCCAAACGGTGAACGCGAGGACTGAAATTACTACCTATGATTCATATGATGTTGCCTGGCCACACCGCCCTGCCTATTTTCGGTTGCCTTGCCCTTGAGATGAAGTTTATTTTAATGAATGCTATTATCATACATTCCTTCTAGCCAGGATGAGTTATTTCGTTCGTTTTATCGTCATATTGTTTTTAGATTACGATTAATGAGGCGAGCCAGCAGGTAAACAGCGTCTGCAACAAAGAAAATACTGAGATCCTCCCGTGCCTGGAGATCATGAAATGTTTTGGTGATGTTGGAGAGGCAGGGGTAATCACACTGCTTTTCCTGACAATGGTTAATATCCCGTGTGCCAATTCCTGAATGGTTATAGAATCCTCTGACACAGAGAGTTTATTGAGAACTCCATATAGTTTTTAAGGGATGCAAAAAAGACAAGATATTTAGCACATTTAATATTTATTTTTAAACATTTAAATTACATTTGTGTATATGATTGTGTGATCAATCTTATTTGATTTTTAATTTAGAAGGTCCTGTTAATATGAACATTGAGAATACATCTGATAGATCTCCATCATTGATTCTTTATCAGACTAGATAGGTGCAAGGCCTATTTGTTCAGCACAAGCTCAGCACAAGATGAAATAATGCCCTTGTGATTTTCAACCTTTCCCATTTGCACAAGTAGTATACCGTCACCTTCAGATGAGTCCTTTTTTGCTATACTATACACAAGTATACAGCAATATATAGAAAAGGCCTTTAGAAAACAACTTTCTTTAGTCACTTCATTTTTATCTAAGTGACAACAAATGAAATTAAAAATACCTGGTAACTGGTAGGTGTTTTGGAGGTTGTATTTTGAGAATAAACAACAACAGCCCCTACCTGCCACAGTTCCTGAACTTTTAATCTGACATAAAGATTCCCAAGTTTTAGTGCCAAGAATTCCTACTTTTTCCTTATTTTTTTCAGCGCCAGCAATATGACTTTGTTAACATAAGATTGCAGTTAACAACAAAAACCAAAATTTTCCAAAAAATGAAAAAAACTGATTTTTTACACCCAGAAACATTGCTCAAGAACATTTCATTGTTCATCAACAAATTTGCTATAGTATCTATGAATTTATGTTTAGAAGCTTGAGCCTGGTACCAAAAAGTTTCTTAGCATTTCGGCCATCCAAGGACTAGTTTCTTATCAATCAATTTCTTATGAAAAACATTTAAATATAGAAGTCTTCTCCACAGTCCGTATTAAAGCTCCTCCGATACTGAAAGTTGGCTTTGAAATGAAATAAAATTTGAGAGTACTCTTGGAAAAGGGAAACAGTAAAAAATCACTGTTTCTTTGTTTATGTACTGGGTGGATACAAAATGTTCACCATTTGAAATCATCTTGGGAGAAGTGAAAATGATTCTCTGAGGGTAATGGTTTTTCAGCAGATCTTCTGTGCATCACATTCAAACTTCCAAGAGTTGTAATAAGAGGATGAACATGGTATTACAGTGAAGATTGTATACACTTTGTCGCAGGAGACTGTTTGTCCAGGACAACACCCCCACACCCCCCTCTCTCCTGATTTATGGTCAATGTCCACCAGTATGAGTGTAAAAATATCAAGACTAATCTATTTTTCCAAATTGCTACCAAGTTTTTCTTGTCTTCAATTATTAATGATATGTGGTGAGGATATATCAGAAATTAGAATTTAATCAAAAACAGTTGTGTGACAGCAGACTAATGAAGATTGTGTTACCAATATTTAGTTATTTATTTTATTTGTTTCAAGCAAAATTATTAAACACCTGCAATGCTTAGGCTGCCTTTCCACTGGCCTGGGCTAAAAAATATAAACGGTTTAAAAGTTATCCATTTTCAAAGTGAGTTGATGGAAACACCAGCTTTACTGTGGACTCGTTTTTATTTGTTTTCAGTCATTTCCAGCAGGTGTTCTTTGTCATTTTATCCCCATTTTTGCAATTTCAACTTTAAGTTGAAGGGCCGAAAGTAGAGCATGTTGTTGTTGCAACTGGGTTAAAAGCTATCCATTTAATCAGTGGCAGACACCTGGGGGGGCGAGGGGGTGCGATCGCCCCCCCCCCCCAATGTTGGCTAGAACAAAGATCTTTTGTTTGAAAACAATAGAAACAAACAATGCTTTTTCACGGAAACAATAGCTTCGCCCCCCCAATATTTGGCAAAGTGTCCGCCTCTGCTTTTAATGCCTTTCCACTAACCCACAGGTGGGCTTAAAGATAAAAGATAGCAATGATGGCTGGGGGACGTGGTCTTTAAGGCATAGTTGATCCCTCATCGATGTCAAACCATGGGCAATAATGCACCGTTGATGTGGCCTATATTATGATCAAAATTGTATTTTTACTCACTGTGTTGTTTCTCTTCCACAAGATTGCAAGTACAGCGCTTGATAATGTTGCTACTCCTTCGTTCTTCTCTTGTCACAACAAGGAATCAAATGCCGCCAATATTCAAATACAGTTGCAACGGTTGGAGCTCCTACGCAGCGATACGTTTTACTTGCAATCTTGTGGAAGAGAAACAACACAGTGAGTAAAAATACAATTTTGATCATAATATAGGCCACATCAACGGTGCATTATTGCCCATGGTCAAACGAAACGTTATAATTTGAGGAAGAACCAATCAAGGGCATAAAGAAACTTTGAATATGACCGTTTTAAAGAAACGTTCTCAAATGCAAGGTTGAATTCTTAGTTTCTTTATAGGAATGTAAGTGTAGGGGATACCAGGGGATACCAGGACCAATGCATCATGGTGGATTTTATTTACGCTGGGTGGGAACATTCTCGATGTTTACAAGCTTCAAGAAGTGTAACCAGCTTGGACTTATTAAAATTTCAGCACCAATATAATATACATAAATGAGGTATCTATTGTTCTAGTTTACCATCGAGGAACATTTTGAAATTGATTAGCCATTGATTAAAGCCGTTTTTCATCCCGGACCGAACCAAATCTGTATACTGTATTCAGAATACAGACCACCAGTTGTTTTGGCTTTGTTTGTTTTTAATCAAAGATCATGCAATAAGAAGTTAGACTGATGACGTGATTCCTTGTGACACCCGGAAGAAAGATTTTGCAGTTTGCAGTATGACAATACAGCCATCATATTTTCAGAATACAGACCACCAGTTGTTCAGTTGTTTTGGCTTTGTTTTTTTAATCAAAGATCATGCAATAACAAGGTAGACTGATGGCGTGATTCCTTGTATTCGTTCAACGTTTTCAATCTGATGTTTATATGTTCACGCAAACAGTTTGAAACCATAATCATAATCCAATTCAGTGCGGAAAACTGAGACTCATGTAATCAATCTAGTAGCAAGCATCGTTTACAGGACAATGTCAGGTACTGTGCTGTGCTGTGACGCGGCGCCCTCTCTGGTACCCAGGGTAGGCGCACTCATGCTGGCAATTTGAAGACCGCCAAATGAAATTGTGCAGCGCAGTGCGTGATTACTCTTTTTGCGGAAATAGTCTCATTCGAATAACTCGATTTCAGTTTTAGCTATTAAGATAAAACGTCACGTATTTTAGCTGAGGGATTTCTTGTCGACTTTTGTGCAAAGGCTTAGCCGTATTGTTCGGGATTCGTTTCAACGTGGCAGACAGAGGGGTCAAACTTTAGCTGTGCTGTGCTCTATCATATAAGTCAGAATAATATAGTCTTGGATGTTTTGCACTTGTTGAAGATGCTATGTTGCAGAAACATCAATCTTTGAAGTGATGAAATTGGAAAAGCAACATGTCGGTATGGATATGTTTTTAATTTTTATTTCTTTTCTTGTTTCTCTTCTTCCTTGTTTCTTGTCGTGTGTTTTTCGTGTTTCTTCCGTGTCTTTTGTTTGCATTCGTACACATTTTATAGTTGTTATCACCCTGTAGAACGTCTGTGCAGTATTGTAGAGGCTGTTCAGTAAGGCAGCGGTTGCCCAGTGCAATACAGGGATCACATGATGTCATTGGTATCAGTAAGGTTGAGGCTATTCAGTTACTTACAGGGATAACAAGCAGTGCCGTACAGGGATAACATCGTGTCGTTGCAGGGATGACATCAGTAAAGTAGTGGTTACTCAGTATTCTGCGTGGATAACATCTTGTCGATACAGGGATCACATCAGTTATTTCAAGGTTACTCAGTTACTTACAGGGATAACATCCAGTAAGGCAACGGGATGAACTCGCTAGCTTGGGGAATTTGTTTAGAAATTCTTAACGTGTTTTTGTTAAAAACGGGGGTTATATGAAATGAATAGCACTACACGTTTTTTTTATAAGAAACTTGGATCAGCACTTAGTACTAAAAGTTTCTTAATTTCGCATGAAAATTTCGGTGTTTTAGTAGTAAAAGTTTCTTAATTAGTTTCTTATTTTTTGGGCCTAAAATTGCGGTATTGTTCGAAGTTGAGCCTTCTTCTCGAGAAAGGGCTTCCATTTTGCATTGACATTGTCATCAAGAAGAAGCCATGCACATCAAGGCAAAAATTTACCAATTTTGCAGTTAAAAGTCAAGAAAAGACGAATGTACCTTTGTTAGAGAGACATAGAATAAGAGAGACATACAGAAATAAAGTTTTAGAGTTTCTTAACTGTTCTCGAGCGTAGTACTAGAGTTTCTTAAATTTTTGGTCATCGTAGTACTAGTTTATTATAAACCAGTTTCTTGTAAAAAAAACGTGTACGGATAATCGTGAATTGCATCAAACACAGTCACGCCAAAATGTTGTTTGCAGCTTAGGCCTTATCAAGATAAAAATATTGTGGTTTTTTGTGAACATGGATGAAGAGTTTTGTAAATATTTACTACAAGCACCACACAAGAAGAAGTTGACGGAAAACGTTTGTGAAGGAGATATTGAATTAGAATCCTTTATCGATCTAATTGCCCAGATAGAGTCGAGGGGAGGGGAACCGAAACGCAGGAAAGGCCTTGCCGAGGAATTCGACAAGAACAACCTGACACTGTCTTCTGTCATCTGTGACTGCGAGTCCTCTTCAAAGGAATCTTCTTGTGTCTCCAATATGTGAGGCCCACCTCCTGCTTCGTCGCAACGATAATTCACTCCGGGGAACGGCTTGTTATTGAGCATCAAGTCAAGCCAGTCGTGAATGGCTTTGGCAATTTCATCGGAGAGTATCAAAATCCTCCGTTTGTCGTTCATGCCATCCAGGCGCTGGGCTGGTGAAAACAATATTGTTCTTCTTCATGATACTTCAATTCAAGATACGTGAAACTCAGCGAGTGTTACCTTGAAGCCAAACAAGAAAAACGGAAAAAAGACTGAGCCAGCAGAGAGTTATCAGTCAAGTTTTAGTTTGATAATTAGTCACTGGAGTCATATCAGTCTGGACTCAATTCTTTTTTATTCCCATTCGATTCACACTATATCCAATGTGATCTTAGCCTACGCATAGCTATATTTTCCAAAAGAAGAAAAGATTTTTCAGAATAATGATGAGACACAACACTGGACTGATGTGTTATTCTGCTGATTTGTCACGTAATCTATGCACATTGGCACTAAAGCATCTAATCCAATCATTCATGTTTTTACTTTTCAATGTAGTTATTTGTGCAACTTTATCCTCCATCGTAGGATTAATGACCCCATTAGGAGGAACCATTTCTTGTCAATATCACAGTTTGCACACCAGTGCTCCGAGCACACAATAACCCCCCCTACTCGAAAACAATAGAGAATTTAGTCATCAGTGCACATGATCCCTCTAGTGCATTGTTTGTATCCCTCGCAGTTACTGAACAACCTTAAAATAACTGATGTAATCCCTTTACCGACACGATGTTATCCCGTTGCCTTACTGGATGTTATCCCTGTAAGTAACTGAGTAACCTTGAAATAACTGATGTGATCCCTGTATCGACAAGATGTTATCCACGCAGAATACTGAGTAACCACTACTTTACTGATGTCATCCCTGCAACGACACGATGTTATCCCTGTACGGCACTGCTTGTTATCCCTGTAAGTAACTGAATAGCCTCAACCTTACTGATGTGATCCCGCCAATGACATCATGTAAGCCCTACAATTTACTGAATAACCTGAAATTTACTGAGGCAATCCCTCCAATGACATTATGTTCCCCTCTCATTTACTGTATGTTATCCCTGTAAATAACTGAATAGCCTAAAATTTACTGCATGTAATCCCACCAATGACATCATGTGATCCCTGTATTGCACTGGGCAACCGCTGCCTTACTGAACAGCCTCTACAATACTGCACAGACGTTCTACAGGGTGGTTATAAAGAAACAGAATTTGACCATCTATATCGAAAATGCGAAAATTTCTTAAAAATTATCATCATTTTTAATCCCAAGTTTCTTGAAATGAACAGTTGCTCAGAAGTTTCCTCATATTCTTGTTGTTCAGATAGCAGTTGGGAATTTCCTGTGCCCTCGTGAACATTTCACACCGAATTTATGAATCCATGCAACTAACCATGCAAGACCAGAATCTGTCCAGACAGTCCCAATACCAAACCGAGTAGTAAATATCAAGAGACACATGGAAAATGTAAAAAATATTAAGATTAACTAATTATTTGTTCCTGTTATCAGTTTTCTTAGTATTTTGGTAATCTGAGAGTTCGGTTCTTTGCAAAGGGTTGATTTTTGGAAAAAACTACCCGTGGCCCGACGTTTAGTTTTTTCCTTTCCTTGTGTCAATGTCTGGCAGATCTGGCAAATTTCATTCGACAATACGATAACAAGCAGTAACAAGCTTTAGTTTGCTACCCGCCACCAGATAAGACTTGAGAGATGCCTACTGCTAACTCCGAAACTACGATTTTGCTAACGGTTTTGTGGGGTTGGAAAAATGGAGCTGTCTTGGTTGATTGATCATTATTGATCTAACACTTGTCAGCCGTAAAAACTGCTTTCAGGAGTGTTTATCTCAGAACAATTGTTTTTGCTTTTACCGCTTTGGAATAAGGTGAAGGTGAAGTTGCGGTTTTTAGCGCCAAGCGCTGGGATCGCAGAAGTAGAATAGGCCTAATCGAGTCTGCGACCCCTTGTCATGACGCTCAAGTGGTGGGGCTCTACCTTGGATCGAACCCTGTCCGCCTGACTGTTCTGGCTGCAATGTCAGAGAATTACACCACTGCGCCACAACACCTTCAAATAAAGAAACTTTAGGTACACATGACCGTCATTCTTGCGTCAACGTAGTAACAGCCCTTTTACAAATCCTTCCAATAACAAAAGCCGGCTATCAATGTCCCTGCTCTGGATTTTTTTCGTTAAGTTCACAAGATTTTTCATCGATGGAAATCCAAGCTTTATGAGAAAAATGCCCAAGAACAAACCGTTCTGACAAACGTTTACTACATGAAAGGAAATGGCGTTCAAAAGAGATCCGTATCCACCATAGCAAGAACTTCCCTTATTCGCCGAATTTTGCTGTTCTTTAGAAGTCGAAAACATTCAATTCATGCAGCATTTAATCCTGCTTTACTACGATTTTGCTAAGGTAGGATTTTCGGATTAGGAATTAAAAAACATTCTTTTTATTATGTTTGAAGAAAGGGAAGATTGTACAAATATTGATTGGTAAAGAATTGCGCAAGAACCATTACATTTGGCCGCTTGTACCTGTATTTTTACACAAAGAAATGGTGTTAACGATTGACACTTTATTTACATGTTAGGCCATGTTTGCTGGTCCTTCTGACAACCTGTTTTCCTGGAAACCATTAATGTTGATTTATAACCCAACAATAAGAAAACAATCAATCTCTGGTACAAACTCTTATTTCTTATTTGCTAACCCGTCTTTCATCACTAATACACATTTGCTAATCACATCATATTGAAGCTGTCCTTTGACTGGGATTATGGGGCGCCATTCTCGTCAAAATTGCTTTTCGATTTCCTTGGTCTATGAATTAATTTATGTGGTCTATGAATTAATTTATATGGTGTATGAATTAATTTATATGGTGTATGAATTAATTTATATGGTCTATAAATTAATTTATATGGTCTATGAATTAATTTATATGGTCATTGAATTAATTTATATGGTCATTAGATGAATTAATTTATATGGTCATTGAATTAATTTATATGGTCATTAGATTAATTTATATGGTCATTAAATTCATATGGTCTTTGAATTAACTTTTGTGGTCTTTCATTTTGCATGGCTATTTACTCAATTTGCCGTCATTTGCCTTGGTTAATTTTTTAGGTCATGTGTATTGTTTTTTTTGCGAAGTTGTCAACATCCAAGGAAGGGAAAGGTGCATGACCAAAAACGTACGGTCCGTAAATCTGTCAACTTCCCACATTCAAAGAGTAAACTGATGGGGGGGGGGTATGAAAGTCTGGAAAATGTTCATGGTACTTTATGGATCATTTTCCCTTTAATTTCTCACATTTCCCAACTCCAACGCATATTTTCTTCATAAACTTAGCATCAGATCATAAAAAATTAAGAAACCTGAGTAATATTACCTTAAAGAGACTTATTTCGTTCGAAGCTACTCATTTTTGCATGAGATACTTGGCTTTGAAATTTGTACCACCAATTCTTGTAGCAAAAGCAATCAAGAAGATCTACCTAGCAATTTTCAGTGGGGGATCTCCTTTTGTAGAACATTTTGTAGCCTGCGTTATGAGGAAGCCCCTCTCTATCTATGCGTTGATCAAGTGGTAATGAATAACATACCCTGGGTAACAGAGCCTTGAAAATGTAGGAAAGGAATTGTTTTTCAATTTTTCATTTTTGTTTGCTCTGGTACCCACATGGCCCGGGGGGGGGGGGGTACTTGACCAGGTTTTGGTCGGGGACGAGCTATGGAAGCTTCAAAAACATACCCGTTCCTTATAGCAATTTTCCGAAAAAGTATACCCGACCTTGTACCAATTTTCCGAAAAAGTATACCCCCTGATGCCAATTTTCCGAAAAGTATACCCCCTGATACCAATTTTCCGAAAAAGTGTGAAAATCTATACACTTCCTGATGGCACGTCCCGGTACCCAAAATATCCCCCCCCCCGGGCCACAGGGTATGAGTAATAAAGCAAAGCATGAAAGCAGAAATACACTAATTTGTTTTCATGAGAAACTACATTTAAGAAACTGCAGTAGCTTCTCGCAGAAAATTAAGAAACTCTACCAGAAGCGATCAGATGCCAATTAGCCTGTGTCCCAGACCACTTGAGAAGGAAAGTTTCCTTTCCAAGTTTCCTTTCCTTTCCAAGTGGTCTGGAATAATAACAATTCAAAGTTACGAAACTTTTCCATTTTTAGCTATGGTTTGTGATGCGTTTTTAATCAGAAAAGTGCAATTTTTGCAATTGACTTGGCTCTTTATTGTATTCTTGGTTCAAAAAGCAGACCTCGAATTTAAGAAACTCTGCAAGAAACTTTTAGTAAAAGAATTGAGCCCAAACCGTAGTAAAAAATTTGTAGTAAAATTCAGAGCAAAGTATTTTATGAAAAATTGTAGCTTTAAAACGAAACAAGTCTCTAGTTTTGTACGTAGAAGATAGGGGCCGAGACCTACGAGAAATTAAGGGGGAATCTTTAAAGTACACATTTAAATGTTCATACTTTCATGCCCCCTCCCCCATCAGTTTACTCTTTGAATGTGGGAAGTTGACAGATTTACGGACCGTACGCTTTTGGTCATGCACCTTTGGTCATGCACCTTTTCCTTCCTTGGATGTTGACAAACTTCGCAAAAAAACAATACAAATGACCTAAAAAATTAACCAAGGCAAATGACGGCAAATTGAGTAAATAGCCATGCAAAATGAAAGACCACAAAAGTTAATTCAAAGACCATATGAATTTAATGACCATATAAATTAATCTAATGACCATATAAATTAATTCATAGACCATATAAACTAATTTATAGACCATATAAATTAATTCATCTAATGACCATATAAATTAATTCAATGACCATATAAATTAATTCATAGACCATAGAAATTTATTTATAGACCATATAAATTAATTCATACACCATATAAATTAATTCATACACCATATAAATTAATTCATAGACCACATAAATTAATTCATAGACCAAGGAAATCGAAAAGCAATTTTGACGGGAATGGCGCCCCATATGTTTGCTTGCGTTAATTGCGCTGCCGTGCCGCTGAATCTCAAGCTTGTCCAGTCCAGCAAAGTATGAATTTAATGGCAGACATGGTCACTTCATCATCTATCAACTTATTTCTATCTTTTCTGCTAAAGTTCATAACGGGATGGGCCTCGTAATCAAGATAGAACTATGAGCGCTAAAGGAAACTGTTGAAGAAAGTTTTTCTTGCCTTAAAAGGGGTACAAAGACCAGCATGCTTTGCGCGAGCGACTTGCTCCGCACAGCTTCCAGAATAACTGATTGTACGAAATTCACAAAAACAAAAACAAACGATGGCAAAGGCTGCTGGTCTTTGTACTCCCTTTAAAGACATTTGAGATTGCGGTGCAATTTGATGGTAAAATATTCGAGTATATTTTTAAAGATAGATGAAGGTTGTTGGTAGTATATTGAGCATAGGTTCCAAATCTTTAACTCGGCGTAAAAAGGTGGGTGTAAAATATAATGACCTATTTCTTCTGATTGAATGGCTTGAAAGAACTTCAGCTACTTAGCTATAATTCTACCGTTGGACTTTCCAGAAATTTTGAACATTTTTCGAAATTACAGCGTATCTTACATTTCAACTCATTTGAGGATGTGACGTCATCAAATTTCTAAATCATAAACCAGATGAGTGACAGACTTTTGCTTGATACCATATTGTAGGCATTCATAAACTATGGTTTTCTTCCAAATTACTTCATGTTGCGTCAGGCAGTTTAGAAATTACGATGGTTGTAAGTTTTTTTGAAAATTTTTCTTGAATTCTTGAAAAAGAGGAAAAACACTCTAATTCTGAAAATATTGAAGATTTCAGAAAAGTCCAACGGTAGAATTATAGAGAAATAGCTAAAGTTTCTTTGAAGTCATTCAGTTCAAAGAAACAGGTCACTCAATTTTACACCAACCTTTTTAAAGATTTGGAACCTATGCTAGCATATTGTCATTAAGACCCCGTTTACACTATGCCGGTACGAAATGAATACGACATGAAACTGTGCC
The DNA here is from genome assembly GCA_039566865.1 of Aurelia coerulea. Taxonomy (NCBI): domain Eukaryota; kingdom Metazoa; phylum Cnidaria; class Scyphozoa; order Semaeostomeae; family Ulmaridae; genus Aurelia; species Aurelia coerulea. The sequence continues at coordinate 29,288,562 of CM076945.1, read as the reverse complement.
GTATTCGTTTTTCTGTCAAAACGGAATCGCCGTTTACACTATACCGGCACGAAGTGAATACGATAGGTTTTGACCATGCGCAGAGCGAGGATTTGTCAAGGCGCATGCTCTCATTTTCCAGATTATCGCCTCGATGTGAATCCGACATGAAATGATGCCGTATTCGCCGTTTACACTATGCCGGTAGAGCGACGAAGCCAGTTAGCATGCCGTATTCATTTCGTGCCGTATTCAAGTGAAAACTATGCCGGCATATTGTAAACGGGAGGCCAATACGGCACAGTTTCATGCCGTATTCATTTCGTACCGGCATAGTGTAAACGGGGTCTAATTTCTCTCCATTGCTTCACTGGATGCAGAGTGAATCATGAATGTTACACACACTGTCACTGCTGTGGAACCACAGTTTCTCTCGACCTCTGGAAGATTTCCAAATCTTTCTTTATGGGCTTGAAATGTTGCTTGCCCTGTAACGGTAGCGGTGTGTGCAAAATTTCGAACCATCGTTCCCGTTATTACGTGAGAAGCACGTTTTTCCTCTACCTCCAAAGCAGTTCCCAATCTTCCTTTATTGGCTCGAAATGCTACTCACCCCCCCGGGGGTACATGACTTGTGGATGGACGGGGGTCTGCCGCCTGGTTTTGAGAAAGCTACCCTCTTCTAATTACCGACATTTGCTTTGGTACCCACTTTTATGATGAATTTTGGCGGAAAATTGCCCATATTAACCATTTTTTGCGAATTTCAGCGAAATCCCACCCTTGTTTATGGAAAATTTTCCGAAAAAGGACCCTTGTTTGGAGAATTTTGGGCCCAAAAACCCACCCATATGGGCGGCACATACCCGTACCTTGAACATGTTATGTACTCCCCCCCCCGGGACTCACCCTCCAAAGACTTCCAAGTCTTATCTTTCTCTATTGGCTCGAAATACTTCTCACCATGCAGCACAGTTTTCGTCAGCTTGCTTAGTTTCACATCTTTACTATCTTTGCATGTTTTCACATTTTTGCATCAGAATGATATTTCAGGAATTTTTTTTGGTAAAAGGAGAAATGTTAAAAAGAGCAGAGCTGGATTCAAACCGATGACCAAGTTTGGATATACCAATTCCATGACAAAATCAAGAGTTAGAATCCTGCCTTGATTATTTCAACTTGCCCACATGTGTTTGTTTAATGCTACCTTTCTACAAATCGATTTCTTTCACATGAAAATCATACACTGTGGAGGTAGCGGACGCAAAGAAACAGACAAATATCTGTTTCTTTACCTTGCCTCCCCCCCCCCCCCCCTCCTCCATTGTATATAATTTTTAGTGACCACATTTCGTATCAAGTCTTTTTCATAACTAGATCTTAAACAATTTCGTTTCTCGAACTGTTTATCTTTTCTCTTTCTATGGGTTAGGCTTGACCTCAGAATTAAACTCGAATGCTTTGGTGTGCTTTCATCTCACTTGACTCTGATTGTCGTAATTGTCATTTTAATCTTGGTTTGATTGTCGTGGTGGACCAATTAGTCAGACTGAAGCAGCAAGTGGATCACTGGTTTTTTTTTAGAAATGAGAGGATCTGAACATTTCGTGAACGAATCTGCAGATACGGCTTGAACTTTAGCCTTTGCTGCCCCCTATGTAGTATCAAGGTTCTGTCACTACTTGCAATCACATAGAACGGAGATGAGCCAAGGAGACATTACACAATAGGCAGAAGAAGAAATTCTTACAGAGTACGAAACTACTCAATTTAGGAAACCATGCTTTCCTTTTCCGACGAATTTACAGGGAGCCTATTTTAGCCAAGTCCATGACTAACGAATTATCTTATTTCATTCACAGGGGCAATGGGAGAGGCCCAGATTGGAACAGACGTTGTTCTCAGAGAAAAAGAGGCACAAACGAAGCTACTGAAGCTGCTGCCGACGAAAGCCCAACTTGGCTTCTCATCTCTCAAGCAACATTTCTCGCAAAGAGGAGACTTAGGCGTGAAAAGATTTCTGCAAGCTTCAAAGCCCCATGATGCAATCAAGCTAGAATATACATGCATCGATGCAACAGAGGAATTCGTTGTTCTTGGTTGTAATTTTGGCATTTTGTTCTTCTTTGATCGGAAACTTGGTCGTTTACAACGATTTGTTGCCGAGGTAAGATTTTTCATTGAAATATTTAGAAATTAATCACAACGAATATGCAATGGTAAAATCTAGTAAGAAGATAGAGGCATAGAAACAAGTCCATGGTAAATGGTAAATGGGTTTGACGATAGCAAAGGTAAATAGGTTTGATGATAAATAGAGCAAAGAACAAACACAGTCACAGCTTTGTTTATTTGGCTATGCATTGTTCATGGCGCGTATGCAACTTCGATTTGAATGGCATAATTTCTAGATTGTTTTCATCTTTGCAAATGCAAGCTTTTGAACTTGCATAAACCCGTTAAAGTACCTTGAAATAGCATAGGTTTAAGAAATGCGACGTTTCGAGATGTATCAGTTTTATTATTTTTTTTTTCTTTCTTTAAAGTAGGCTTAAAATACACGAGATAGCAAAATTACTGCTAATTTAGGCCTACTATTTAACAAACATATAAAAATGAAATAAATGTGGAAAAAAAGTCCTATTTACACAACCGTTAAAAACATTAGCATTGAACATAATAACATAATTATGAATGTTTCAAACAGACATTCAGAAAGTGTGTGATCAATTTTCCCAGACAATTTAAGAGAGGATCAGGCCTATTTTCTAAGAGAGTGCCCAGCATATGAGGAACTTGGAACACTCCCCCCAAGCACAAGCCTGTGTGCCAGGGTGATGGGCAGTGGCGTAACGCAGTTTAGGCTATCTTAGTTCAAGAACTAAGGGCCCTCAATCAAAAGGGGCCCCCAACAAATTTTTCGTATTGTGTGCTTTTTGGCCATACTGTGCTAAAAGTCTGCTAACACAATACTGGATTTTCATTTCGTTTTCGTTCATTCCTTATAATTTGTCTCGAAACTTTATTCTTGTTAGCAAGAGCACCTAAAGCATACTGCGACTTTGCATTATGTTTACTAAAATTCTTCTTAAAGCTATTGTGTATATTCGCAAAATTCGCATTGATAACTTTGAGGTATAAAGGGAAAACACTTAGTCTGCACTGAATTCACTGCACCTATTGCACTATTACTATCCGCAGAAGCTAAAAACATAGGTTTCAACCCAAAGAACCTGCCATGGAGGATATTTTTGATAACATTTTTGTGTGTTCACAGTAATCTTCATCAAACAGCACAACAGTACCGTCCGAACCTTTGAATATCGCCGTATTTCTTTAAGAAAGATTCAGATATCATATAATTCCATACCGAAAAGACCAACAATTTGCTATGTAAACTACTTAGCTTTTTGAAACGCTTTTCATATAAATGTGCTAAATTTACTGTTGATTTTTCCAATGTAAAAACTTTCTTTTCAACTTAACGTGGATTTCTTGAGGTTTTAAAGGGCATGGTTTCAAAAAATTTTCTCACCACCCCGAATCCCCTTCCAACATAAGGGCCCCATCTTACCAAACTCCTACAGGCCCCGAGTGTCTCCGTTATGCCACTGGTGATGGGAGGGCGGCAGCCCCCCACTCTTGGAAAAATGTACAAAATTCAGCCTTTTCTAGCAAAAATCCGCCCAAAGTCGGCAAAAAATTTTCATAAGCAATGGAATTCTTATCAGACAGCCACCCTAGATTGTATCTAAGGGTGAGGAGCTCCCTACTAATTTTCAATGAAGGTGATAACGATCTGACTACCTTTGGTCTTAAAACAAAGTATGATCCAAGAGCATACTGTTATTGGCTTCGTGATGTTTAAATGACAAACAATGACCTGGCCTAATTACCAAACCTCGTGTCCTTGGATCATGCTTTGTTTCGAGAATAAAGGGAGTCTGATCGTTATCATCTTCATGAATTTCAGTGTCCAGCGAAATTACTGAAGCCTGCCTAATTCTATTCTTTTATATTGTCTCATTTATCCAATCAGCGCCACGACAGTGTGCCTTTAACACTTCTAAATGGAATCAAAACTCTTTGGTTCCAACGATTTGTTGCGTTAGGATGTTCTCATCACACCGTTCTTTGTGGGGGTGTGGGGGGATACACGACTTACAATTGGACCAAGTAGTTTTTGACCAATTTCCATACAATTTCATATCAGAAAGCTTTTCTTTGCAATCCGGACCTGGCATAAAGTTGGATTTCCATACATCAAACCATCGCATATTATTGGTTGGCTAAAGAGATGCAAAGTTAACGTCAATGAAGAAGGAGAGCTCTTTTTACTTACATAATGTAATAATCAATCAGCTTTGTTGCTTACTAATGCATCCTTTTCTCTTTTGTAGACCAAGCAAGCTCCAACTATTTGCGTGAAAATCCTACCAAGCCAAAATTTCGTCGTTTCTGGGCAGTTCAATGGTGCTCTTACAATTTTCAATTATGGGAAGGAAAAGGATGGAAATTACAAGGTTCGTTTGACATACAAAAATTTGAAAGGAATGACTATGACTAAATTCACTGCTTTCGTTCCAGATTTTATTGAATTAGATTTACCTTCTGGCTGAAGCAGCAACTCCTAACCTTACTGTTCAAAACAACACAAATGGTCCAACGTTTTGGGGCGGTGATAATTTTTGACAATATGTTTGGATAAAAGCTGGGAACAAATTCAAGGTCTTTTTCCAGTAGTTGTATTTTGCAAAACAGTCTCGGAGTAGTGTTTTTTCTATAAATTCAATTAAAAAAATTTACAGTTTACGAATTACCTAAGACTACAAACGAGCTACCATACAATACTACAGAAATGATACCAAGGGGAGCAAAAGATCATGACTACCCCAGGGTCATCACATGAAGAACATAAACCTAAAATACAACCAATATACAATTACGAACCACTCGTGTGGATGTATTGTAGAGTATAATCGAGTATATTTCTGTTGGTGTCATTTGGAAGGTCTTTATCATCATATAATAAAAGTTGCGTCAAAACTTCATTTGAAAGATCGATATATCCAAGTGGTCGTAGTAATGCAAAAACTCCAGCGAGAAGGTTTCGACGTTGAACCTCAGACGTAGTGTGGTGATGTATAGAGTAGTTTTATATTGCTTCTAGCCACTCCAATCTTGCATGTTTGGTATTGGGTGAAAAATATAGCAACAGACAGAAATTAACAATTTTGTCTCTGCTGCAGGTTCTGTTCAAGTGCACAGTTGATGACCATCACAAAGCTCCTGTCACATGTGTCGAATGGACCCCAGATGGAACAAAACTTTTTTCTGGAGACAGTGAAGGGAATGTTGCCATTTCTGTTCTCAATATGGATAACGTAAGTTTTTTTTACAAAGTTAATTATTTTGTTCACGTTGTCTTAAGTCGCCAGAAAACCACTACGGCTTCCATGCTTGGTGCAGTCGCCGTTGAACAGAGAAGTCAGATGCAAAGAGACCTTTTTACTTGTTAGAAAAGAGGTTTAGATCGAGCGTCCAAATTTGGTAAATTTTGTGAAGGAAAACATGAATACGATCCTCGTTTTCAGTAAAAACACTGCTAGCTGTGGTAATTAAGTGCATTACCACGGAGCCATCGCCGCTATAGCCTGATAACCAGCCCATTATTCTTGGACTAGTTATCAGGCTATCGCTGCTACACATAAAGGTGCCCATTATTCTTGGACTAGTTATCAGGCTATCGCCGCTACACATAAAGGTGCCCATTATTCTTGGACTAGTTATCAGGCTATCGCTGCTACACATAAAGGTGCCCATTATTCTTGGGCTGGTTATCAGGCTATCGCTGCTACACATAAAGGTGCCCATTATTCTTGGACTAGTTATCAGGCTATCGCTGCTACACATAAAGGTGCCCATTATTCTTGGACTAGTTATCAGGTTATCGCCGCTACACATAAAGGTGCCAAATTCGTTTGTCGCAAAACTTGTTTGAGCAGATAACACCATAATAACGATCCTTTTTGCAGGCGGCAGCTTCAAATTCCACATGCAGCAAAATATGATTTTTTTTTGTCAATAGGGTCAGACACATACAGTTTTCATCTGCAAGGAGAATTCACCAATTACTCAATTGTCATTGTGCCAGACAGCACTCGTTGTTTCAACATTACGAAGATCATTGATTTGGCCTTTCAATCTAAAGACACCTGTTCAAGTTGGTCAACAAGAAAGAAAAGTGTAAGGATATTTCATTAATTTAGCTCTTATTTTCACAAACTAAAACTACCAGATGCCTCAAAAAGTAGTTCTGTTTGATGGTAAAAGAGAAAAAGCAGTGGATCGATTTGTCGTAAAGTTAAAACATGGCTGCTTTTTTCGTTTGCTTAAACAGGGGTGGAAAAAATAGCGGACCACGGCCTCTAAAAAGAATAAAAAGAAGAAACAAAAAGGGATAAATACCGTAAAGCAAAGAAATTGAAAGTCAATTTTACTTCAAAATCCTAAAGGCTCTCTTTATTGATAGCTATTATTAAATATATTTAGGCAGTTACCAAACCAAGGAATTTCATAAAAAGGATTTTTTTCATAAGTTTGGAAGTGGTGAGCCAAAAAGTCAGCGAAATTTGCCCAACACATCATTTACGAGTATGATTAAAGACTGATAGTCAGTCTCGAAATTCTATCCAATTCATTACGTATCATGATTCGTCAAAAATGGATACTTTTGAAACTAAAATATGTTTTCCATCCCTGACTGCTTAAAACTTGATATATCTGAAAGTCAAAAGTTATGTGAATTTGAACGTGAAATAAACGAGTTTATTTTGGGATTTTCATTTAAGAATCCGATATGGTTAGCCGATTTTCAAGTTGAAATTAGAGAAGCTTGTAAATTTTTTTTTTTTTTTTAACTTCAAAGCTTAGCAATGGTCATAGAACTTGCAACGTAATTTTCAGACCTTAGATATGGGTACTGTTCCTTTTGGTTTATTCAAGAAAGAGCTCTTAAATGACTCTATCATTGAAAATAGATGTATGTGCAGATTACCTTAAAGGCAATGTGTCTATGTAAGTACAGTCGCGTATTGTCAAATATGCTGACACAATGCTGATGAAGAGCGCGCAGTGATTGGCAGAATTTAACTGATCACATGCAAACAAAAATGTCAGCTCCAAAAGCGTAACCGCAAGTAAGTCATCAGTCTGCTTAGATCACTCTTTGCCACGTAAAGAGCTTTTTTACCAAAGTAATCACATAAAATATCACGTGAAATTGGTATGCCCCCCGCACAGCCGCTGTACTTACATGGACACATGTTGAGCAACAATGCTCTAACTTCTTTTGATGATCGTAAATTTATTTCCTTTTCTATTGGTCCATGGCTTACACAGCACTCTAATTTATCTACCTTTTATTCCAGTCATGGCAACTTTGGTGCTTGCTTCTTCCAAAACTCAAAAGACTCGTCCTCAAACTTATTGCCTGTCGTTTATGCAGCAAGGCCTGGCCTACGAATATGGCGAGCGAATGTCGAAGGCAAAGTGTCAACTACAATGATCTTCAAAGACTCTATCATGAAAGGAGAGCCGGCAATAAGTACATTAGATCTTCCGTCTATTAATTCAGATAACGGCGTGCAAAGTGAACCAAAACAATTTGGCCCATTAGTTGTTTACGCGGATGATTATTTACTATCATGGCAAGGTTCGTGTGTTTGGGTTTTAGATCCTAACTCAGGACACGTTGCTGGTTGTCATAGCAATTTTGGCTGTGTTGTTGATGTTGCTACTGCAAACGAAGATATCTTTATTCTGACGAAAGGCGATAACAATTTTGTTCGGAGAATATCGTTGAATATTCGTGCACAGAGCCCTATTATTGAAGTCCGAGAGCTGAACTTACTTGAAGAGGAATCAAATGCGAAAATTCCTCGGGCAGGCTCGGTCAGTCAATTTGAGGAGAACGATAAACTTGAGAAGATAATCGGTGATGTAATGAGTACGACCGTTGGTTTCATTAGTGGCGTTAAACGAAATGTCGTTAAAACGATCGATTATATCAAAGCTCGGGATGATTCGGAGGAAGAACGAAGCTCATCGGGAGATAGTTCGTCATCGTCGATGACAACTTCAAGTCCGATAACGATTGTACGACGAAGAAACGTTAATTCGAGCAGTCCGAAAACTGTGTCGGTTGAATCAGGTGAATTGTCGGTGGCAAGCCCGTGTGTTATTATCTCGCCGCCGAAAAATGAAGAAGGACTGGCTGATCTTGTGAATGGAATCGAGCTGAATGAAATCAAAAGTGAATCAGTAGATCAAGAGCGATCAGAAAATCAATCACTAAATCAACAAGAATCAAACATTGATCAGCAAGAAGGCGATTCAGAAAGAACTGTGAATTCAACAGAAACTGAAATTGACGTGGTCATCACACATGATTTAAAAGAGAAACAAACTCCGTTCCATCACTTATCAGAGCGAGGCTTCAGCTCTGATATCGTTTTTGAAGGAACATCAAAACAGAAACCAAAAAGGAAAAAGAAAAAACTGAAAGGTAGGGTAATTCAATTTAGATTGTTATTCTTCATGACGTTTGGCTGCAAATTATTAACAAAACAGAGGTTAAAACACTTAATTAGGTTGAGCACCCGTGGGCCTTTCCGCGAGGGGTGGGGGGGGGGGGGGTTCTTGGCTAAATTTTGGATAGGGGTCTGCCGCGAGCATGTTCAAAGTGGTACCATTGGCTAGACTATTTTCTACAAAAATGATACCCTTGGCTAGACTAATGTTGAAAAAATGATACCCTTGGCTAGATTCATTTCCAAGCCTTTTGAGTCAGCATATATCTCAAAAATTTTTTAATTTTCAAACGTCAAAATGTCGTTTCTGTTACTCACCTGTTACTTTTTTCTTCTTTTTTTCAGTAATTTATTTTGAGTGGGCCGGAAATATTTCTAGTTACTTAAAGCTAATTTAAGCCCACTGTGCATGCCGCATCTAGGCATGGGACCCCTAGTTTAACGTCCCTTCCGAAGGATGGCGAGGTGAGTTGCGAGGTCAAGCCTCGGAGGTCACCTATCCGCAGTTTGACCCCACTCGACCGAGCTTAACTTGACGGAAACTGTATAAGCCGCTCGACCACTCACCCCTGTTCTTCCTGTTCTCGTAGCTGCAGTTGACTGATCATTGCATTTCTATTTCACAGGAGCCAAAGGAAACGTAATAACCGAATCTCTGGACGGCGAGAAGACGAATTCGTCAATCAAGCAAATAAATGGGGTAGCAGGTGATGGTACTGAAACTAGAGATACCTCGGAAATCGCGATTGAGTCATCGAGAAATGGACCTACGTGTAATGAGGAGGACAATCAAACTTTAGAGTCAGGTAAAACGAAAACGGAAAGCTTGACAATTGAGCATGAATCTGATGGTAACTTAGATGGTAACTCAGGCAAAAAGATCGAGGATTCAGCAAATGGTACGGAATCTCTGGGAGGTGAAGCTGAAAATGAAAACAGTAAAAAAAGTAACGCTGTAAACACAGGTACAGGAGAGGCGGTAGTTAATGAAAATATCGTTGAATTAGCAAACAAAAGCACCGGGCCTCAGACCACAACGCCTTTAGTTCAGAATATCACGGAAAGCAATGCTGCGGCCGAGATACTGCTTGAAAATTCGATACAGGACAAGAAAGAGTACCGCGAAGTTCTAACGACAGTGTCACCTGAAGACTCTTCTGAAAGCCATGAATTCGTTTCAAAGAGCAATTCTGCTATAGTCAGTAACGATGCAGAGGTAGTTTCTGTTGAGAAAGGAGATATTTCTGAGGCATTGAGCGCTGAACAGGAAACAGCTAATAGCTTGCAGTTCTCAGAAGTAGCTGATGAACGACCTAACATCATAGTAACGTCGAATGAACCCAGTTTACAAAATAATGACTTGTTTACAACACCGGCTGAAGAGCTTAACGCTGATGATCTGTTCGGTGTAGAGAAAGACGTAGAGCGAAACAGAAGACCCCAGGAAGCAAGGAAAAATCTGGAGCCCCTGTTTGACCCATCAGAAGTTTTAAATGTTGAAATAGCGACGGAAAAGCAAATCAAAAGAAACACACAATTAATGGAGCCTTGTAAGAAAGTAGATGGAGAGGCAGTTGAAAGGACTCATGTTCGATCAGGCAGTTCAGGGTGCGTGTATCTTGGCAATGAGGATACAATTGATTCAAACATGTGCTGGCTTGACGAGGATGATGAGAGAATCGATCTTGACCATAGCCCCCCTGCTTCCCCGGTGAGCCTTAACCAAGAGCCCTCCTTATTCCCTGCACCCCAAATGAAGTATCAATCGATCTACTCACAAGATACAATCAGCCTTTCTGAGATGTCTTTCTCAGAACCTGAACATGAGATTCCACCGCACACTGAACGCCCCCGTGATGATACGCTCATAGATTCACTGTCCATGCTTTCCATAGACAGTAGTGAGCTAACTGATGTAGAAGACAATCGATGTCCCACACCCCCGATCAATCTCGACTCCTATGGCGGTGTTGAATTGACCGAAGCTATATTCCTGCAGCATAAATACGGGGGTAACAGCCGCAAAGACTCGGCAAGGGGAAGCGATTGCAGTTCTCCGTCAGTAATTGATGGACCTATGCCGTCGTCTCCGCATTCTATGGCCGAGAAATTATCTGAGCGTTTGAGACTGCTAGCTGACAGCTGGGCTGAAATTTCGGTGCCTAACTGTGGATGTTTACAGTCAATTGCAGTGACTGATACATTAATTTGGTGTGTTGATAGCCACGAGCATATCTTTATTACCGCAGCATCATCAGCTTCGGTTAGTTGGAGAAAAATTGATGGGAAAGCGAGACAAATATCAGCAAATCAAGCAGGCACTATTATTTGGAGTGTAAATCGAAAGAAAGTTGCGTCGTATCGATCGAATATCAGAACGAATAATCCTCAAGGTATGACCAAACTTCCTTTCGTTACATGATCGATAAATTCAATTTTTCGTGTAATTCAATGCAGGTAAATTGGCGGTGCAAAGTGGAAAAGATTTTCACAGGTTAACTTAACCTAGCGAGAAAAATCGTCAGATGGTTTTTAAAATTGTTAGTATAGTAAGGACATGCAAAATAGAAACCATTTTGTTCAAAACATGTTTAAACAGTCCGTTTTGTTTCCCGTTGAAACTTATAGAAGTTTCTTATGTGAGGGTACCATTTCACAGCAAAACCATCTTATCAGTTGCTTTTAATTGACACCTCAATTCAAAGCGATCAGTGATCAGTGTAAGCCCTAAATACGCGAGAATTACAATGCCTTCTACTTCGTGGTTGCTTAGTACTGAAGTTTCAAAAGATCTCAACCAAACCGACCAGTTTCGTGGATGAAACGTAAAGTCCATTTGAGTATATTTCTGTTCAATTCATCAGAAGGGTCTTGATCACCATATAATAAAAGCTGCATCAAAGCATCATTTGAAGAAAGATTCGTGATTTGTACAAATGGTCGTAATAATTCAGCAATTCCAGCGAGAAGATCTTGTCGTTGAACATCAAAAGAAAGGCAGAGCAACAAAAAGTGCTCCGTATCCTCAATGCCATCGCCTGTTGGGCACATTGGGTTTAATGGTATCCCTGGAATTATGCCTAATTTGTGGAGACCTAACTTGCTGAGACCAACCCTAAGTTGAGTAAGATAGGATAATCGTATTAAATCGTGAACTCCAAAGACAGATTTGGTAGGGGGGGGGGGGCGGATTATTGATAAAAGCTTGTCTTCTAGGTAGTCACCCACTGGTCATGATACTGTAAAACAATTTTCATTTGCGTGTGGTCCCTTCTTTATTTTTATCTGTTTTTATTTACCAGGAGGTGACTGGGAGACGGTGGAGAACGAAGTCCTTGAGGTCGCTGTTGATGATACTGCAGTTTGGGGAATCAGAACAAACGGTGATGTTTTCATACGAACGGGAGTATCTCCTCAGAAACCGGAAGGAACCGGATGGAAGAGTGTCCGAGCAGCCTCTGATTTGGTACATGTTACATGTCTTGGCTCGATGGTTTGGGGATTGGATATTTACAACCACGTGCAGATCTATCAAGGTATGGATATTTTAGGCCCAATCATATCATAACACTTTTGTGCAAGTTGCTTAAAATGGGATCTTTAGCGTGATTTTCAGTCATTTCATTTTAATTTTTTTTAACCACGGTAACCCCGTCAATCGATAGACTGCTTAAATGCCATGCATAAAACCTTACAAATTAAGTTAAATATAAATACAAAGTAAAACCCTAATTTAATTACAATATTGAATAAATGAATAAATAAATAAACTATTTCAAAGCTTCTTTAATTGCTTTGAAAGAGGATGCCTGCTTGACTTCACTATCCAAGAGGTTCCAAATTTCCAGCACCACGATATGAGAAATTTGTTGAGGATACCGAGGACTGCCCCTTTTGTCTAAGCCTTTTGTTATGGTGGTAAAATTCAAAGCAGATCAACGGCCGGGGAACTTATTCCCATGCGCGAGAATCTCTTTGTTTCCTTGCTAATCATTGTTTGGATTGTGGTTGGATTCTCCTCCCATAATCCGTTCATAAACCAAACATGCTTTCTACGCATGATCACAGGTTTCCTTTTTGGGGGATGACCATTGCTTGGAACTTTGATGATTCGTATCCCCAACAAGAATTTCGATTCATTTGTTGGTTGACATTTTTATATCGCTCAAATCTTTAAAAAGGTCGGTATAAAATTCTATTACATTTAAATGAATGGCTTGTAAGGAACTCAGAGCTCTTTGCTGTAAATTTGTGGAAATTTATTGATATCTTGATTTTCAAAATGGCGGCATTTATTAAATTTGAGGCTTATTCAAATTTCTAAATCCTAAACTAATTTGTCATTTTGTTCGTGATATATCAACTTTGTTTCCTTCTGTGCCTACCGCCACGCGCTGATGGTGCCTTTGCAGGGGAGGTAGGCACAAGAAGGAAACAAAGTCGATTCTCACTTGTGCTTCTCAATCCTCGCCAGAATACTTAACATATTTATATACCTCAGGAAACATAAGCACCCTTGGTGGCAACGAGCAAGCAATACAATGGATGGAATTGCCTGGTATAACAGCAAGCTATGTAACACTAGGCCCCAAAGGAGTCTGCTGGATCATCGACAAAGATGGCAAAATTTGGTTCAATTTGGAAATATCTGAGGAGAATTTCTTTGGTGGCAAATGGTATGAGTTGTCTGTTGGTGAGTATCTTGTTCAGGATCCTACTGTCCTTTCAACTGTTGTCTCATTCTTTAAACGTGGAAACGAACCGAAAATTCTCGCTGGAAATGACATCTCAGGGATCTGGATTCTCGGGAAATACGGCTCACTTCATGCAGCACGTGGTCATCTGCTTGGTACGCGATGGGATTTGACAGTGCCTATAGCAATGGCTCCTTCTACATTCTGGACGTGCGTCTCCGCACAAGGGGCTACCGGAAATGGTGGTTTTATCTGGGCCTTACAACCCACCGGTGATCTACACTGCTTTAGGCCAGAGAGCAAAAGCTCTGTTGTCCAACCGCCACCTAGAACTGTCCTAAAATTCATCAGTGCCTCGCCAAGATCTCTATGGGCCTTGACGAATAATCAAGATGTTTACATAAGAAGAGGAATTTCAGAAACAGCTCCGCAAGGATTGAAATGGATGATCGTTGACATGTGTTCAATGGGAAGCGAACGAATCTGCAGTATTGCGTGTGGAATCTTAGTTGTTTGGGCGGTCGACTTTCATGGTAATGTTTGGTTTCAAATGGGTAAAGAAGACAACCGGAAAGGTATGTTTTCACCCGCGTGGATTCAAGTGGAAGGATCACCTTTCGATGGCTGCCGGTTCACTAAAGTAGCGGTCGGTTCAAATGACTGTATGGTATGGGCTGTGGATGACAAGAATAACGTTTACGCTCGCAGAGATGTCTCAGAAAGTTTCCTCATTGGTACTTCATGGGAAGTTGTTGCTGGCACTGGTGCAAAAGATATTGCTATTAGTGACAATTTGGTATGGGCGCTATGTCCCAATGGGAATATTGTCTGCAGATTTGGCATATCCCCGAAGAATTTCGTCGGGGATTATTGGAAAACGGTTCCTGGATGTTTCGAGCATATTTCTGTGTCAGCTGACGACGAACTATGGGGTATTGATCGGCAGGGACAGTTGTACAAGAGACATACAGTTCATTTCTTTGGGACCCAAGCAACACGAAAAGTTCCCTCATACAGCCAGTTATTTCCAACGGATGATGATTGGGAGTTGATTTGATCCGTTTGAAAATAGATCTTGTTTTTAGTTATGTTTCTTCGCATTTCAGTGAAGTATATCGTGCTATGGTACAAATTATATTCTAATTTATGCTGTTAGAGAAATTTAGTTTCAAGATTTTTCTATCAGTTAATACAGCGTGACCGAATATTAGCATATAAGCTGCACAACTATTATGTAACGCTATTGGTGTAAGGCCAATAAAGCTTAGGTCCTAATATTTATCATATGAGCCTTTCTACAGTTTAAAATCAACTCTGAGGACTCAGTTGTCCGACTTTATAGCCCTGGAAAATTGACGACATGCAGCGAGAAATAGTTTTTTTTTTGTCAAACTTGCGAAAAATGGGGAAAGTTCTCCTTCGCTAACAAATGATATTAGAAAAAATACCGCCATGTTCACTGTTTGAATTAGTATAGAATATGGAGAAAAGCATGGTTTATAAATCTGAGTAGAAATTTATAATAATGCCCAAAATACCGAACCCGTTTTGATGATATGTCCGATGAATGATAGGTATTTGGAAGGGAGCTAGACGTTTACATTTGAAAGAACGTTTAAGTGAGGAGTGAAATTATACTTCATGATCAAGATGAGGGCTGGAAGCATGCCGATAAATCCAAGACAACCTGAAAGATGTAAGGCACATCCAGTAATCAGGGTGTAGGTTCTTAATATAGGGAAATATGTGAATCTAAAACTTAGCCAACCTTATTTGCACTCTTGGCCCTATCCATTTCGACCCAATCTTACCCAGTTTACCATGCAGGCCTTCCCTATCACAATTCTGTAAGTAATGGTTTGGAGTTCACGAAGGAGGTCGATTGGCAAAAATGTTGCATTTATTTCCCAATGAATGAATGAACCTTTATTAAGAACCTAGTTAAGATATCAGCCTGAAATGGTTCTTGTTTATTGGGTACAAAATATATTATTTCAGGCTGTAGGTTCTTAATAGATGAAGGTTCTTATGTGCGGGTTTTTACTGTATTCCAAGAATTTTGACTGATTGGTAGTCGAACCAAAAGAACAATTTGCTCACATGAAATTGATGTAAAGGTGAAAGGAAAGCGCGATTATGTGGGCTGATGAGTTGCTTGAGATGGCATGTTGATCATTCACGCAAATTTAATTTTACCACTATCCACCGGGTCACCCAAAAAACGTCAGGAGCTAGATCCTTACTGGCTCTCAGAAATCGAGAACCACGGACAACTGCTTTGTCTCACCGTTTGGTTGAAAAGCACGGCTAACTTTTGCGATGCTGCAAGGTCACTTAAATCTTTGATTGCTATCCGAAAAACCAGATTGAACGACAATCTCGAGTCCTGCGTTTCTCATTTAGAGTGAAATAATCGCCATCCTTTTCCAGTCAACATTTTGAGGAAACTTAAAACGTAGAGATGAATTTGAATTCATCTGGAGTTCATTTGAATTCATTTGAATTTATCACCGACGTTTAGTTGCCGATGAGGCCTCAGAAGTGAGGCGAACGCTTCAACAATACAAACAATGTAACTGTGAGTGTTTAAAAATAAATGGCAAGCAAACACAATCATAGAATTTGAATTCGTCCGGGGAAATCCATTGTTTGCAAAATGACTTATCTCTGCCCAAAAGCAAATTTGGAATTCGGCTTTTTTCACACCTTCCAACATGAACTGGATGTGGACGTAGAAGTCCAAGAAACGAACGAATTACCATCTTTTTGTGACTCGTTTTTCGGAGGGTAGCTGTAGCAGCATAGCTTCCAAAGCTTTAACTCCGCGCAAAAAGGTGGGTGTAAAATTCTGTGATCTATTTCTTCTGTTTGAGTGGCTTGAAACAAACTTTAGTTACTTGTCTTTAATTCTACCGTTGGACATTTCAGAAGTTCTGAATATTTTTCGAAATTTCAGCGTATGTTACATTTCAACTCATTTGAGGGTGTGACGTCATCAAATTTCTAAATCATAAACCAGAAAAGTGACAGACTTTTGCTTGATACCATATTGTAGATATCCATAAACTATGGTTTTCTTCGAAATTATTTCATGTTGTTTCAAACAGTTTAGAAATTACGATGGTTTTAAGTTTTTTTGAAAATTTTTCTTGAATTCTTGAAAAAGTAGAAAACACTCTTATTCTGAAAATATTGAAAATTTCAGAAAAGTCCAACGGTAGAATTATAGAGAAATAGCTGAAGTTTCTTTGAAGTCATTCAGTTCAAAGAAATAAGTGACTGAATTTTACACCAGCATTTTTAAACCTATGCTAGCTGTAGCTTAAACTGGCCAAGCAACATCTCAATTGATAGCTAAGTCCTTCAGCCACATGCTAATACCTTGTTTGTGCTCACAACGTTTTTTTCTTATGATCTAGCTCATGTGTTTTTTGGGTCACCTGGTTTGCTGTTCGCTCGTTTACAAAAACGTTTAAACCATTTAGATTACGCTTGTATGTCATGTCTGGAGTGCATTTGCTTAGAACCAGAAAAGTGCTTCTTAATTTTGGATTAGACATCGTTTGAATTAAAGTCTCTCTCAAATTAAATGTCATGTGTCAGGTGAGATTTGCGACAACGCAAAATTACTGCACGTTGATTGTTGTTTTTGGCAGGCATTTCCACGTGACATTTAATTTGAGACAAAGTATATGCTCGTACATTAAATTAATTGAAATTCAAGTTTTGAGTTGTTGCTATATTTCAGGAGTGTGATTAATGGATGGTAAAGAATGGTTTAGTATTGATTGATATCGTCCCCTTTTACAAGTAACGCCTTCTACTTATTTAAATTGACGCTGTGAAGAGTTGAGATTCAGACAGATATAATAGACTTCAGCATAGATAAAGGTCGGTGTCAAATTCAATGACCTATTTCTTTGAACTGAATGGCTTCTAAAAAACTTTAAGCTAATTCGCTATAATTCTACTGTTTAGGTTTTCTGAAATCTTCAATATTTTCAAAATTAGAGTATTTTTCTTCCTTTTTGGGAATTCAAGAAATCTTCCAAAACAACCTGAAACCGTCGTAGGAAACATTGAACAATTTCCAAGATAAGCATTGTTAATGAATGTCTTTCACTCTAACCCTAACCAAAAATTAAGGATGCAAATAGACATTTATAGGGTTGAAAATGAACTCTTTATTGCTCAGGTGTAGAAAAACGAATGTCTGTCATCCTAGGGTTATGGCGACAAAAGGTATCTCGTCCTAGGACGCAAATACATTCGAAAATTCAATGAAAGTTAATTGATAATGGAAGCACCAAGGGTATCGTTTGTCATACTTAGCAGGCCTAAGTAAAGCAACGGTTGAATCTTTTGGTTGTTTCAGTTTTGGAAGGATAAGCTGTGAGAAGAACAAAATTGTTGATGGAGAATTCCTATTATCTATGATACCACTGCCCCTCCCCGTTACAACATTAATTTCCTGACAAAGGACAGCATGATTTCTTTGGACCACACCGCAGAATTAAATGTATATATTCGTTGATTTTGACGCACTTAGAATTAATGTTTGTTGAATTTACTGTTATTTAAGTTTTGAATTATTTCATCTCTTTGGTTTGTAGAATTATTTGTTTGTATTGAAATGAACGTTGATATAGATTTGGCTAGGAACCATCTTGATGTTTTGATACTTGCTAAATAGACATGGACTCTTAGAACATGAAACTATTCAGGGTAGCCCAGACCGATAGACCGATTTCAACGAAATTGTTCTTTGAAAGACTCTGAGTGTATCACATATCACAGACTTGCTGGTTCTAGATCCCCATCCTTGTTCAGATATGTTTTTATGACGACAGAAATTGATGTTTCACTAGATTCGGTATTCTCTTAGGGATCGTCCGAGTGGATGAGTTGTTTTCAGACGAATTCTACCGAAAAAAATGTAACAGATCAGCTTTCCGTTTACACCGTTCCTCCCAACCCGTAACATTTTTGTTCATTCTGTTCTGTCATAGAAAATCTTGCTTTGGAGCAGGAACGCTCTTGAACCGGAACAACTCTGTAGCCGGCCGGTCAAAACTGTACCGGTACGGGACCGGTAAAGTGTAAACGTGGTCAAAATTTATCTGCAATTTAAAAGGAATGTAGCATATAAAACCATAAAAAAAGTCTGCACGCAGGCTAAATATCCGCTAAAAAGAGCCGCTATTATTTCGGCTGGTATAATCTGCATAATGCAGGTTGCCCATGGCCATAAATGATAACCTGCAACCTGCTTTATGCAACCTGCAACCTGCTTTATGCAGATTACACCAGCCGCTATTATTTCTTGAATTCGGATCAAAACATTCGGTGCTTCATATTTTCGGCATCAAGTAAGCACAATGTTTTATCAACCAGGACATAATTTTGGGAAAGTCTCTCTCTAGTGGTGTATGATTCATAAATAACTTAATCTGGCTCAAATTCCCATCAACATAGTGATGATTTTAGCATCCCACAGACTTTGTTGTAAAATAAGAGTAAAATTAGCATTGAGTTCAACAGCTTTCCGAATGGTAAGAGATATATATCCTTAGCACTGAAAAATTGGGGTGGACAAGGGATGGAAATGACTGCTACAAGCCACACTAACTTTTTTACACTGTTTTGCTTGTGACCAAATTCCAACCAGAGAAAGTGGGGTGGGGACGTCCTCTTTTCGTTGTTTTGCTCAGGGAAAGAGCTTTCATACCTCAAAAGGCTGCCCTGAAATAGTTTGAAGGAAAAGGTTTCACTGGTAAATTAGTAAAGGAAATAAAAAGGAATAGTTTTGATATCCATAAGCACCATATTTAGTAATTGCTCAATTGAATTTTGTAGTGGAATTTTCAGAAGCTATTTTCTTGATATGGTAATCAATTTAACTCGTAATACATTTGCTTAGTAATAAGAAAGATATATGGAGTTGGAAGTTTGCTTTTCCATGTGTGTTTCTCCGCATTGCATGATATTCTTGCCATATTTCAAACACAATTCAGAATTTATTAATCTTGAAGTTTTCTACTTGTAGAGGGGTGTGGATGAGCTGGGCCGCCAAAAACGAAGCTGGGCCCTGGGGCAACTAGTGGATGCAGGCCCCTTGCTGACACTGGCACTAAAAGCGCACAATTGGAAAATGTTGTGAATTCCAGAACGAACATTGTGGATCTTTTTGTTGGATTTTGAGCTTAAAATGCAATGCAATGTCTATCCTGGTTGATTTTTTCTTGTTTCAAAGTAATGCAAGGCAAGACCATAGATAGATAAACAAGTTTAGTAACTTTCTGAGAGAATTGATTTACTCAAAACATTGGTAATGACATGAGCAAAATTTCTGCCGCTTGTTCTCAATATGATTCAATGAAAAAACAACTCTGGAATGAAATAACCAATTAAAGATGAGTTCAAGATTTGAAGCCTTGTGCACACCAACACCGTTCCTTTAATTATCTTGAAAAAGATTTTAATCTTGAATAAGATTTTAAGAAAAAGAATCCTCCTAGTAGACACGTTTTAGTCTCTTATACTTCTCAAGAATTTGATCAGAATTGTGCGCATAACCTGTACTATACATTGAGGTGCATTTTACTAAACTCAAAACTATATACTGTAGTTTCACATTTCTTAAAACAGCTGAAATGTGCCCTTGAAAGGATGTGAAAAAAATTGCAAAATAAGATAACATTCACATTTTTTCCTAAGCCTATAAATCAATTAACTAGTGACTAAATCTTTTCAAATCTTATAAAATCAACAGCAATATCTAAACTCTGTTTTTTATGGAATTTGTATGTCTTTGGAAGATCAAATCTCAGTTCTGCTAAAACCTCAGGTTCTGAATTCCATTCCCTGGCTTTCTTCAAGATGTGTTCTCTTGTGGTTGTTTTGTGCAAAGAGTAGACAGCAGTAGATGCAAGAGACAATGCATTTTGCAGGAATTTCATATCAATACCTATAAGAGAAAGCGAGGTAATAAATACAAGTCAGCAGACTTGGAATGATATGGAAAGAAGGTCGAGCGCATTTAATTTTGAACTGCTGGCAGAGTTTGAATAATACCCTAAATAAGGAGTCAAGTGATTTAATCTATTCTAAAGAAAGAGATTGCAAGAATTAAACCAAATAATATCTGTTTGCTACAGTCTATTTCCTTCCAAGCATGGCAATACTGGGATGTATACATATGAATTGTTTTTTCCAGAGGGTTTACCTGGAAACTATTTTGGGATTACCACTACTGGCCTGTTGTAAATTCATAATTGGTGAAAACAGGTCAAAGGAGCACTTCTTCGGCTCAATTTCATGTGAATAATTAAACAGAGAATTTTTTTGAGGGACCTTCTATTTTCATTAGATTTGTGGGGATATTCTCTTGTCACCTTAAAAATATCGCAAAGGTGAAGGTGTTTATCTTATTTCTTATAGCTATCACAAGATGGAAGGAAAGGCTGTTTCCCATTGTGTGATGAACTGTCATTTAGTTTTCATTTTGGCCTTTTTTCAAAAGTGATGAAATTCTATCTTGCACAGGGAACAACCTTCGATTGTCCGGCCTGGTGTGTACTGGTTGTATGAATCGGGCTTTTCTCCTTTAAATAGCCTGGTGCAAGGCAAAATTTCATCACATTTTAGAAAGTGGGGACGCAGAAAATGGTGACAGTTCATTGTGCAGTGGGAACTGATCTTAAGTAGTAGGCCCATTGCCATCATAGTCCCATTATTTCTATCCTGAAAGTTTCTTAAATTCTTTGCCTCTGTTTACCTTTATTATTTTTTGTTCCAAATGGTGGATTCATAATCACTGTATCAACCATTCCCCTTTTGCTATCACACCCAATCGGTGATGGTTCTACTGTCAAATCAAGTTGCACAAAATCAATATTTTCAAGTTCAAACTCTTCTGCATTACATCTAGCAATCTCTATGGCATCAGAGTCAATATCAAAGGACAGCACTTGACCACCAAGCATTGCAGCACCAACGGAAAGCACCCCACAACCACATCCAAAGTCTGCAACAATTTTTTCGTTCACATCATCAAAAGTTTTGTCAATTGTGTACAACATATGTGATGCTATATGTGGGGTCGTTGCATACTGTTCAAGGTTTACTTTCGGCGATTCAAATGTGTCTACTTGCTGTAAATAACTCTCTAGTTCTTTCAGCTTCATTCTGTGCGTCAGAGTGACAAAAAGAGGAAAGACGGAAAGATAAAACAAATCAGGCTGGTTTCAATTCAATCAAGACTCTATCCCGGCACAGTTTGCCATTTATTTAGGCTGGCGATGCTTCCTCTTTCAACGGTGCTATTCAATCTCAACCTTCTATTGTTATCTCCTGAACAGTAGGTATCTTGTCATCTGAAATAGGCACCAACAATCGTTAGAAAGCCTTTCTTGAGGTATCTTTTCTTGAAAGCATCAAAAGCATGAGAGAAAATCGACAAAAAATTAGGCCCGGCAAATAATTTTGTTGTTGTAGTTGCTGTTGTCCTTTCCTGCTGTTGCTGATGAATTTAAAAACTTGGTTCCGCTGCTCCTTCGCCGCACACATGCTACTACACATCCAACCATTTACATTGACGCAAGAAATACTGCCTGCTACGGGAATTTACATGGAATGTTGTACATAGAATTTACTTGGTTTTTTCATTAAAAGACCCTCAATTATCCAAAAAGGCTAAGTTAGAACCATGATGAAAATAGAAAAAAGTTGTCAAAATACTCCACACGTATCTTTCAATAAGGAACTACGAATTTGAGTTTAACGTTTTATTCTATCAATTTGAGGAAATTTGCCCTTCAGCAGCCAGTACTGAAACGTTCTTAAAATTATCAGATTTTGAGTACTCAGTGTTTTTTACAAGTTTCATAACGATATTATTCATATTCATGTTTATTTCCTCAAGAACACTGAAAACGAAGCTACACGTTTTTTTTATAAGAAACTGGTTTATAAGAAACTAGTACTACGATGACCAAAAATTTAAGAAACTCTAGTACTACGCTCAAGAACAGTTAAGAAACTCTAAAACTTTATTTCTGTGTGTCTCTCTTATTCTATGCCTCTCTAACAAAGGTACCTTCGTCTTTTCTTGACTTTTAACTGCAAAATTGGCAAGTTTTTGCCTTGCTGTACATGGCTTCTTCTTGATGACAATGTCAATGCAAATGGAAGCCCTTTGTCGAGAAGAAGGCTGAACTTCGAACAATACCGCAATTTTAGGCCCAAAAGAATAAGAAACTAATTAAGAAACTTTTACTACTAAAACGCCGAAATTTTCATGCGAAATTAAGAAAATTTTAGTACTAAGTGCTGATCCAAGTTTCTTATAAAAAAACATGTACTTGAAGCCTTTCCAAGTTTCAGACATTACTCAAGTACCTTCCAAGTAACACGATACAGGACACTTGTGAAAAATTGATTGAAAATATCAAATATGCTATAGGTTCTTATAAAAGATACGAGTATGCAGCCTTGGAGAATGTTGAGTTCTTAACTAATTAGAACCAGATTCAAAAATTTCATCATGAATATGCACTTGCACAAATATAATAATCATAATTCTATCTACAAGTAAAAATTATAAATCGTTCACATCCTTTACTTTTACATACCTACTTATTCTTGCCACATCGCGGCAAATTTCTCTAATTATAACGTTTAACTTTTTACACTGATGAATAAATGAGGAATATTCAAATTACAAGTGTACGTGCGTAAAATCTGACATCTAATTTGTTGTTGGTGCATAGGTGCATAACAGGTAAATGATAAATGCATCAAAGGCAGTTCCATTAAAGCCGTGGCTGCAATGTTACAGGGACTCCAAATTTTGGTTTTATGGTACCAGCTTGCTTCAAAGCTATCTTTGTTCCAGGCACCAAGTTAACATGAAAGTTTCTGATGAGACTTGCCAAGACAACTTTTGCCTCAAACTGAAAAAGAAATTGAATTGATGACTTGCCAGTGGCGGAAACTGGGGGAAAGATGGAAGGAGAGCGCGGTCACCCCCTCAGTGTTGAAGAAAATAACGATCATTTGATTAAAAACAATATTAGTGAGGAGTGAGCAATATTTTTCGACCAAAATAATAGCTTCGCAACCTCCCTCCCCTCAGTGTCCACTACTTGACTTGCTTTGTTCTCTGACACAAAATAAACAAATGATGCAGTTATTGTTTCACTGTACAACTAACCATGCACAGTAAGAAGGATATCTTGTACTCATCGTGTCATCGAGCGTGTATTTTGTATTTTATGTGTCAATTCTTCTGTGCAATGTGTTCTGTTGTCACCACCTGTGACAAACAGTCCACTGCGAAGCACTATGCTCAGTCAGTTAAGGTGGCGACGACAGAACACATCGCACAGAAGAGTTTACACCAAAAACACACTTCGATGATTACATACGTTTCTTATATGACTTGCCAATGGCAGATACTGGGGGAAATCTTGATTAAAAATAATATTAGGCCCCATTCACACTGCTCCGTTTTTGTACAAAACGGAGAGAAAAACCTCCGTTTTTGTGAAAGTGTTCACACTGATCGCACAAAAACGCCATAAAAACGGAGGTTTTCAAAAACGCTATCAAAAGTGGATATCCACAAAAACGGAGGTTTCGAAAACGCATTTGATCAGTGTGAACGCACAAAAAACGGAGGTCTTTGAAAACGCTCCAATATTCATCAATGAGTTTCACAAAAACGGAGCAATGTGAACGGGTAGCTTGGATGCCACAAAAAAGGATACTAACAAAAACGGAGCAGTGTGAACGGGGCCTTAGTGAGCAATAGCTTGCGACCCAAATAATAGTCCAAGGGCATAAACGCCTAACTGATGAAATAGGGCAAACATAATAGCTCAACCAGTTCCCCATAAAACATTCATGAGGAAATAATACCAACCTCTGCAAATATTCTTCCGACACAATTTCGTCGTCCCGCACTGAACGGCATATAAGCAACATTTGGTCTGCAAGGAGAATAACTTCAAGTACCGTCTGAATCAAAAGGTACATCCATTGTTTGAAAAGCGATTGATCGACAATCACCCTCTGAAAAACAGGATTCCAAGAAACTTTCAAATCCTTCATTTTTCATTCAGAAGGAACATTTCTCATTCAGAGTCCGTCTAAATTGGATGTCACCTGACATTTGCGATAACGCAAAATTCCTTTGCAAAACACTTCAATCGTTGTTATTCACAGGCATTTGCAGGTGATATCTAATTTGAGACAGACTATGATCAAAATATCTTTCCAACCCACATATCTAAAGAAAAGTGTTTGAAGCCGTCTTCGGAAAACTATTGATTGCAAAGGGACTGTCATATGTTTCTTTCAAAAATCCGAACTCCCAAGGCGATTTGGAACTCAGTTCTGTGTCAAACTTGTCAAAAATGAACTGGAAAAATGCACGGGGGGGGGGGGTTCTTCCATAGTAAAGGTATCTGGGGATGTGCCGCGAGCAAGGGTATACTTTTTCAGACTTCTAGTCTAGCCAACGGTATGCAATTTTGGCCTACAACGGTCTAGCCAAGGGTATCATTTTTGACAATATTGGTCTAGCGAACGGTCATGATATCACATTTGGTACAAATTTGACAATATTGGTCCAGGAAATGGCCAAAATTGGTCTAGCCAAGGGTACCATTTTCGTAAAACTTGGTCCAGAGAATGGTCAAATTGGTCTAGCCAAGGGTACCATTTTCGTAAAAATTGGTCTGGCGCTAGTTCAGCTTCTGAACGAGTAACTAGATTGGCCTTCCGGCTAAGTGCTGATGCAAACATTTTGCTGATAGCGTCTGCTTGTAAGAAGCAAGGCGTGATCTAGCTCGTTAACTTCTTCTTGGGTTATCCGGTAATTTTTCTCAAACTGCAGTAGACTTTTAAAGATATCTAGCATCAACTTACCCTTGCTTGTCTAATGAATCACTGTCCCATCTTTCTGGGTTAAATACTTCGGGTTCAGACCAATACTTTGGATCACGATGCATTGCATACATTTCAATCTATATTAAAGAAATATAAAGAACTTAAAATACATAGAAATTCAACAGAACAATAAATGAAAGATCACGAAAGATCGAAGAATTTATGATCTTAGCACATCAGAAAAGCAAAAAAAAAATTCATGGTCAATGAAAATGTGTAAAGATCTTTCAAACTAGGACAATGCTATCTGAAATTGTTAGGATCAGAAAAAATCCTCTTATTAATTGAAATAAGTCTCAAAATGAGATTGTCAATAAAACTCGGGATAGATGTCAAATGTTGAAAAAAATTGTGAGGAACTTCGTGTACTTGCTATAATTTGTCTTTGCCAAATTTCGAGATATTTTCGGAATAACAGCATTTTTTGTTGTTGAAAACATTGTAAATCCTAAATCAATACAGAAAAAAGTACAATTTTCAAGAAAACCATAGTTTATGAAGGTCTATAATATGGCAGTAAGCAGAAATCTGTCGCTATTCTGGTTTACGATGTAGCAATTTGATGACGTCACAGCCTAAAAATTTTTTGAAACGAAGAAGATGCTGTAACTCTAAAAATAATCAAGATGTCGTCGAAAATATCACAAATTGAATCATAGCAAAGCGCTTGAAGTTCCTTTCAAGCCATCAAATCAAGCAGAAGATGCATTGACCATTTGCGCAGACCATAGACGTAGGAACCGGAAGGCACTGGGGGCACGTGCCCCCTCCCAAGATTTTACAATAAACCCAAAGAAGTGCCCTTCAAATGTAATGCCCCCCCCAAGTTTGAGATGCTTCCTACGTGCTTCGTGCAGTCTTGTTTAAAGATTGGATGCCTGCCAAGAATAACAGGAAATTCTGATATTGCTGCATGCAACAAGGACATATTTTGTAATACAATAGCATCGGTTGCTTTTGATTGACACCTCAATTCAAAGAAATTAGCGACTGCAGACAAAAGAAATTCTCTCAACCAACAATTAAAACAAACAAAGCCGCAAAAGTTTCCCCAAAATTAGTAGGGCAAACTCTCGCCTTGCGCAAGCGAACGGTGATTTTTAAGAGAAGTTCCTTCAGGTAGAACTTTAGATTTATCCTTCTTCTTTTGTTACAAGCATATAACTTCTCTTAAAAACCATCTTTCGCGTGCACAATTTGAGAGTTTGCCCTACTAGTTTTGGGGCAACTTTTGCGGCTGTGTTTGTTTTGAATTACTCGTTGAGAGAATAACCTTTGCCTGAAAGTCGCTAATCGCTTTGAATTGAGGTGTCACTCAAAAGCAACTGATGCTAATGTATTTACAAAATATGCCCTTGTTGCTACATACTGATTTGGTTAATTCATTTTTAATTATTTAATAATTAATTTAATTAATTTAATTATTTTGGTTAATTCAGTTTTGTAAGTCACACTCTGATGAAGACACAAGTCAGAAAGGCCTCAGTGTGCTAAATATCTTGTCTTTTTTGCATCCGACCTTCTTTTATACAGTTCATTTTTAATTAAATACAGTAGAAACCCGCATAAAAGAACCTAGGTGTTTTCTGGGCAGCCTGAATTGGTTCTTAATTAAATGGCTGCTATTCTAAATTCCAGCCTGTAAGGTTCTTAAAAAGGTTCTTATATACGAGCAGGCCTTGCACACATTAACACTGTTTTCCAGCCCAAGAATTCTTGAGATTTCTTGAGAATTCTTGAGAATTCTTGAGAACAAATCTTTTGTACCAATGAAGAAGTCTAATCAGGATGTGAAGAATTCTAAAAATTCTTGTCATTTTAATAATTTATATTAAAGCTACTATATAAGAACCTTTCCCAGTTTCAGCCTCTTAGGGGTTCTTATTTAGGGGGTTTAAAAGATTGAATTTCAGCCTCTAAGTTCTTATAAAAACAGGTTCTTTTATGCGGGTTTCTACTGTATCAATTTTAGTACGATTGCTCCTCATAACAACCTTGCTGATGTCTGTAGACTCGTTCAAATCTTCAGTGATAAAATTATCAAATAATAAGGAATTATGCAAAGTGAGAGTAAATACCGCCATGACCGTGCCTTTAGGGATCGAATACCCTCCATATTCAGTTTCTTCAGAGGCTACCCTTGGAAGGCCATTCACGGTTGTGTAAAGACGAAGCGTTTCTTTGATACACTGAAAGAAAAATCATAGAAATCAGGATTTGTTGAACTCACTGAAAAGAAAAGTAGATGACTTAAAGTGAACACTTTTGCTAGCATTTGATCATTTCTTTTATTTTCACTGCTCGTAGTATGAAAATGTGACCCTATTGCACTTGACAGATGCAACGACCTTACTTTGCTTCCTATGAAAGTTTGGCTTCAATACACTCATTTTTTATAAGAAATTAAGGTCCGGGGCTGGTAGGCAGTTTCTTAAATTTTTGGGCCATTTTGCTACCAAAAGTTTCGTACGTGTTTCTTATATTTTAAATGCTGGAAGTGTAGAGTTAATTTTGTGGGTCTAAAGGGCTCCCAGATTACTTAGTAAGACTTCAAAACAAGTAAATAACATAATTCGCACACAAAATATTGTCCAAACAGTTGCTATAACTGTACAGTGTCAAAAAATTTTGAGTGCGATGGGAAAATTAAAACTGTAAATTACAAAAGTTTCTTAGCTTTTTCAATTCAGGTAGGGTTGTTTCTTAGCTTTCGAAGAATTGAGCCTGCCGTTTCTTATAAGCGGTTTCTCATGAAAAAATGAGTGTAGCCCTTCCTACCAACCTACTGCTGGTGTAGGACTTAGGGCCACCTACGGACAGGAGAATGTGTAGCCATTAACAGCCATTGACAGATCTGCCTTACCTCTTCATGGGGTCATAGTCGGGTCATAGTGCTAAAGTAATGTATTTTCCCTTTATGTATTAAGTGTGAGTTAATGTACAGGCTTAGGCTTTGAAATACTAAGTGCTTTAATGGGCTTTTATCTGGGTCGTCCGTTACTTGACCAGGTTTTGGTCGGGGACGTGCCATCGAAGCTTCAAAAACATACTTGTTCCTTATACCAATTTTGCGAAAAAGTATACCCGATTTTATACCAATTTTGCGAAAAGTATACCCGACCTTATACCAATTTTCCGAAAAAGTATACCAAAATCGTTCTTTAAACCAAAATTGCGAAAATCGATACCGTTCCTTATACCAAAATCGTGAAAATCGATACCGTTCCTTATATCAAAACGTGAAAATCGATACCCTTCCCGATGGCACGTCCCCGTACCCAAAATATGTGAAGTACCCCCCCCGGGGGTTTCACGTGAAAAAATTGTTAAACTAAAAACAATCTGATGGTAATCGCTACCTGGCCCAAATAAACAAGTTTCCCAAGATCATTAAACTCTGTGATCGCTCGCTTTCCCAGAACGCTAAGAACTTCTTCAGTGAGCCTGCAAGAAGAAAATTTGACAAGTAACCTGGCGAGTTAAAGTTCGTCTCAAATTGGATGTCATCTGAGATTTACGATAACGCTAAATTCCTTTGCAAAACACTTCTGCTGTAGTTATTCGCGGGCATTTGCAGGTGACATCTGGCTTGAGACATACCATAGACAAATGAACAGACGTTTGAAATCTTGCAGCTCTCAAACTATCAATCAGATTCCTATGAACTGATGATGATTTTATAGCCAACATATCAACTAAGATACGAAACTTTAGTCTGTTACAAACAATTCTATCGTTCTCGTATTACAGGAAATCTGATAAAATGCAGACTCTTACCCAGAACGCTACATACAGACCATACATACAGAACAGACTCTAAATTTCATCCACAAAACAGGTCGGCTTGGATAACTTCAAACAATTGTTTTACGCCATACAACCACTATGTACACTTTTCCCCGTATATTTTGTAAGTCTGTTTCACATTTGATGTTAGGCACATCAAGGGTGAATGAAAATTCATCCACACAAAATCGACAGTATTTCGGACCATAGATATTGCGAATCAGAAACCCAGAGCTGACAGCATATGCGCAATGTGTTGAGCGTTGGGGACTCTGGAGGGGGATCAGTAGCGGTAGCAACTGCAGTCGTTGTTGTTCTCTCGTCCGGGGTTCCTATTGCTCAGCATCATACTACTATGCTGGCGTGACATCCAATGTGAAACAGATTCTGGTATTTATCAGCAATTTATCGTATTTTTAGCTTTTTGTAGTTGTTTATTTAGTTGCTATTTTTTGCATGTCTTTATGTTAATGGCCACGGGGTAGTCATTGTCTTTTGCTCCTTGTGGTCCCGTCCCTGTAGTGTTGTATAGTCTGTAAAGTAATTAGAAAGTATAGTTGGATGTAGATGTAACATGTATTGTAACATTTTAAATGATTAAAAAAAAATACTTCATTTCAAAGTCTTTCAAACAGGCCTAAAATCTTATAATTCGAAAAAGGAAAGGCCACGATACCAGCCTCGATCATCGGGTCCGAAGATGCTTGCGGTGACGAATGAATGAAATAAATCTTATGTCTCAGGAGATGCATAGAAACTCGTGTTAAGGTATATCATGCAATACTTACTTCTCTTGGATTCTTGGGTTTGAGCAAACAGCTAACAGCAGAAATGACATCATATTTGAAGTTGTATCTGAGCCTAAGAGGAGAGAAAATACATCTAAAAAGTAAATCAACTTAAACGCAGATCTACATATAGCGTTGCAACGGATTAAATCCGATGCTTCAACATGTAAAGAAGGATATTCTGCGATGCATCTTTGAAAATTTCCTGGAATTTCCATCATGAACAAAGAATTTTTTGATAACTTGAAAAATTTGCAAGTTCACAAACAAATACACTTTGCCGTTAGCCAGGAGGACTAGGCAATCTTCCTGCAGCTGTAGCTTTTAATTATTGAGTTGAAATTATTCTTTTTTCTATATATCTTACCTAGCATCTGAAGGCAGTTTTTAGGACATTGAGAAGCTAAGCTTATCGAGGCAGTGTCCTGGTTCGTCCTCTCGATGTGACCACACCTTAAACTTATTACATATGGGTCCTTGTTTTCGCTCCATTCCTCCCAATGATACCCCCACAATACCCATTCCGCTTCAATGAATATAACAGTAAATAACAATTCAATTCAATTCAATGGAGCAAAACTTAGACAAATGTCATCAGTCTAACCACACCTCACGATTTCTTTTGCCTGAGATCACAGAGAGTTGGCAACTCTCCTCACTCTACGTTGCAGGCTTGACAGAGGGGCATCGAAAAACCAACCCCCGCATTAATAGTCAAGCGTGCTACCACTGAGCCAGGTCAGTTGACATTCTGTCTGTATGTGTTTGTTTTTTAGCAGTTCTCCTCGTTTGTAATTATGTAATGTCTTAAGGCAGCTTGCAATCAAAACCTGGATTTGCAAATTCACCATGTTTGGTTCTAACTTTCAAACCTACACTTGCAATTACCGTACTTGATTGCAAGCTTCCTTCGCTTGTACCTTTGTTTTCCGTTTGTATTTTAAACTTTCCTTTTATTTGTAGTAGCAGTTACGTGTAATTTTATGTAGGTCTCCTTTAAGGTAAACGTTTTTTTTCTTTTTTGTACTTACGTGTAGTTTTAGCAATTATTTTTCTCTCTAGTAGTTACGTGCAGTGGTATGTTCGTATTTCCTGTTTTATGTTGCCATGAGGTAGCCGTAGTTTTCGCTCCAATTGGTATTGTATTAGCAGTAGGGTATGGTATTTTGTAAGTAACGTTAAAAGTAATATGTATTGTAAGTTATTAAATGATGTATAAAAAAACATTCTATTTCCAAACTTTTAATTTCTTGAAGAAGTAATCGCATTCCTGATGCAAGGGAATGCTCCGGTGTTACATTTTGTTAGTCTTATTTCATCATGAATCAAAGTACTTACTACTTACCAGCAATTATAAATGTTATAAATTCATCCACGAGAGCTTCTTCAGTCAAACTTGAATCTAATTTTGAAACAGATAATATGATAACAGAGATGCTTAAATCTTTTTGAAGCATGCCAATGTTCCAGCATTTTAAAAGCCACTCAAACAGAGAACAAATACCTTAAAACTACCTTATATTCTCCCGTTTCCATGAGTCATGAATATGCTCGCATCGTTTTTGGCATCCCTTCTCGACGTGCTATTTTTGGATTTCTGCAGAGCGGACTACAAAAGTACACTTTTCAGTTCATCAGTATCAAAATAGCAGGCACACAAAGTCTCCAGGGACAACAGTTGATTTAGCATTGTAATTTTTTTTTCCCGAACAAATGAATTATGCTGGCGTCTTTTCCACTGACGTCTTTTCACTAAAACAGCATATTAGTGAAATCAATACAGTAGTAGAACAAATCTCTTTGAAATGGCCTAAGATGTTGAATGCAAAAGATTTACGACAATAACAAATTCTGACCTGCTTGCTCAATTATCATAGACATAATATCATTTGGTAGTTCCTTTCCTTCTGCTAGCAACTTTCGTTTTTGTTCCACACATTCTTTGCCACAATTACGAAGGAATTTGGTACAAGCATCAATTTCATTTTGATATGAATATGTTCTGAAGTCAATCTGAAAAGAGACGTTGTAATTACAAAATAGATGCAGACAATCAAAGGTTCTTTAATTTGCAATAATGCTTTCGCCTACTTGGTTTAAATTAGTACCTTGAGTCCCAAAAAGTACTCCCGTTTTAAAAATAACTAAAATTCGATTATCAAACCAATTAAAAAATTTTCTTTACGATCTTTTTTCAAGGATCTGAATATATTGAAAGGTGATAAAATGATAGTTTTTCTTCACATGAAGGATATAAAAATACAATGAAAACCTTTATTCTGAGCTATACTCTTTAAGCAAGATCGTAAAACGTGCAACGGTATTGAGACTGTTCATATTCCTTAATGAAAGTTTGCGTTTTTTCTCACATTTGTGACCAAACTAGATGTTTATAAATATAGAAAATAAACCTATATATACTCTTTAAGCTATATACTCTTTAAGCAAGATCTTAAAACGTGCAACGGAATTGAGACTTTTCATATTCCTTAATGAAAGTTTGCGTTTCTTTCTCGTATTTGTGACCAAACTAGATGTTTAATATAAAAAATGAACCTGTCAATCATCAATGCTTTTTGCAGCTTGTTTCAAAACCAGAAGCCCAACGAGAACATATTTTGCAACACAATGGCACGAGATGCTTTTGTTGACACCTGAATTCAAAGCGATTAGCGACTGCAAACAAAGGAAATTCTCTCAGGCATGAATTCAAAACAAACAAAGCCGCAAAGTTTCTCTGAACCCAAGAAGCTAGCGCGCTCATTGTGCATTTGAGAATCTGTTTTTATGAGCAAACATGAGCATATATCGAAAGAAGAAGGATATATCTACACATCTACCGCGGGCATTTTATTTCTTTGGTTCAGAAGCCGAGCAGCAAGTGTTTTCATTACACCCAAAAATAAGAGAATTGAATCGCCTACCAATCGGCTTCTGGACCAAAGAAATAAAATGCCCGAGGTAGATGTGTAGATCTATCCTTCTTCTTTCGGTCTATGCTCATGTTTGGTCTTAAATACAATTTCTGGAATGCACAGCAAGCGAGTTAGCTACCTGGCTTTCAAAGAAACTTTTGTGGCTTTGCTTGTTTTGAATTCTTGGTTGAGAGAATTTCCTTTGTCTGCCATCACTAATCGCTTTGAATTACGGTGTCAATCAAAACCAACTCGTGCTATTGTCCTACCAAATCTGTCTTTGTTAGGAAGCCCTAAAAAGAGGTGCGTTTGCTAATATTAAAACGAATCAGAAGATCAGCTATATCAGGGACAATTATTTTGTCTTTCCTCCACTGGTGAAAAAATGACATTTGAAGATCGGCCATGTAATCAAATGTTGGTGATTTTTCGAACAGGAGTACTTGGGTATTTTTTTATATTCATTTAAAATGATACAATACATGTTATATCTACCTCCTACTATACTTTCTAATTACTTTACAAACTATACAACACTACAGGGACGGGACCACAAGGAGCAAAAGACAATGACTACCCCGTGGCCATTAACATAAGACATGCAAAAATAGCAACCAAATAAAAACTACAGAAAAAACAAAAAGCTACACATACGATTAATTACTGATAAATACTAGAATCCGTTTCACATTGGATGTCAGGCCAGCATAGGAGAAAGATGCTGAAAAAAGGAACCCCAGACAGTTGCTACCACTACTGACCCCCCCTCCCCCCTCCAGAGCTCAACACATTGCGCATATGCTGTCAAGTCAGGGTTTCTGATTCGCAATATCGTTGGTCTAAAATACAGTCGATTTTGTGCAGATGAATTTTCATTCACCCTTGAGCCCTTGACGTGACTTGGGTATTGGGACACCCGGTACTTCAAAAAGCTGGGCTACAATGCAAAATGCAATCGTTGCTAAATTTGAAAAATACAAAAAATTGATCTGAAAGGTCATCGTAGTTTTCAAGATATCATACAAGTTTTAAAAGCATCTTGAATCAGTAAAATATATTTTTACTCACCAAATAAAACGGATTCTTATTCTTAAAATGCAGTCCTTTGAAGAGCATTCCCGTTGCTTTTGAAAAAGGCTCAGAATCGTCAACGATAATGTTCAGATTCATCCCAAAAGCAGCCTAGAATGAAGGAATTCTACGATCATTTCATTATGTACGATACAACAAGGACAGATTTTGTAGACAATAGCATGAGTTGCTTTTGATTGACGCCGCAATTCAAAGCGATTAGCGATGACAGACAAAGGAAATTCTCTCAACCAGTAATTCAAAACAAACAAAGCCGCGAAAGTTTCTCTGAAACCCAGGTAGCTAGCTCGCTCGTTCTGCATTCTAGAAATTGTTTTTAAGAGCAAAGATGAGTGCCGCAGGCATTTAATTTATTTGGTTCAAAAGCCGATTGGGAGGCGATTCAATTCTCTTATTTTTTGGGTGTAATTAAAACACTTACTGTGTAGAAATATCCTTCTTCTTTCAATATATGCTCATGTTTGCTCTCAAAAACAATTTCTGGAATGCACAACAAGCGCGCTAGCTACTTTGGTTTCAGAGAAACTTTTGCGGATTTGTTTGTTTTGAATTTATGGTTGAGAGAATTTCCTTTGTCTGCAGTCGTTTATCGCTTTGAATTGAGATGTCAATCAAAAGTAACTGATGCTATTGTATTACGAAATCTGCCCTTGTTGTACGATACTAATCTTGCATCTCTACAATTGATAACGGAAGGAAACTCGCGTTATTACTGACACTGCAATAACTCCACGACCTCCTTTTTAGGTCTTGCTTTTGAGTAATCTAATTGAAAGACATCTTCCATTTGTTAATACCCTACCTCTTTCTATTATCATAAACAATCTTTTTAAAGTTGGCAACTTACATAGCTAAAACATCAAAAAGCTACTTCAAGCCAATAATTCAAGAAACTTGGCTCTGAACTTTGTGGTAAGGTTTCTTATGGCCTGAAATTTGTGAAAAGGTTTCTTGGCTCTGAACTTTGTGGCAAGGTCACATTACACGCCTGAAGAAGCCCTGCATGGCAGGACGAAATATTGGCATAAAATAAATTCAACCATTTGCTGTTGTTTTTGTTGTATTGCGGTGTTTCTGACTTTAAATTTAAGGTTTCTTAACTTGGGGCCAAATTCTTAAAATGAAAGTTTCTTGCAGAATTTCTTAATTTGAGAAATTGAGTGTCTCAGTTTATCGTAATTCACGGAGGACCACTGATATAATATTTTCCGCACAGAACATTACAAGAAAGAAAAAAGAATAAGAATAAGAATATCATAAACAAAAATTAGACTTGTTAGCAATCTTTGGATGGGTAAAAGTTTTTTTTTTGAAACACTTTGCAACTCAAAAACAAAAATTAACTCAATTTCTTAGCTTCAAACTGACCTCTGATTTCTGCTATTGCAGGGTATGAAATCATTATAAGGTTGGTTGGCTCATCAAAATCTCAGGGACAAGCTCGTGTACAATGTTGGGTCAAGTATCTCCTCCCTGGGGGCAGAGCTTTCTTCTGGATTGAGCATCTATTACTTCTTCATTCAAATATCTCAAAAAGGAAGCTCTTGATCAGAAAAAACGGTAGAAATACCGTTCGTAACAAATTCATGAATAAATTAATTATTAGTTGAAACCTTCGTCATGACATCCAAGGAGACTCTACGAAATTCCAGTGACATATCTCTGACTGTTTTGCCATTAGATACAGCTCTCAATTTTTTTACAAATATATCTGCACTCTTTCCGTATAACGGTAGCAAAGATTTTAGGTACCTGAAAGCAAAGTTGATCATGTTAAGATTCAGGAGGCATCCATATAAAAGTAGATCGCATATTGGTTAATCTAAATCCACACGCACTGGAGAGAGTTCTTTGATACTTCTTATCTTTCTGAGGAGCACCAGATTTTCATAATATGTAATTCGCATAAAAATCAAAATATTTTGTAAGCACAACTGGTGCGCCAAAATAAACTATGCACTTTTGGCAGACCACGATAAATCGTACACTGGACCGATTTTTAAGATTTATGACTTGATCTGTAGCAGAAAGCCTGAATTAGATTATAGGAATTTTTACAAATTTTTTTTTCAGCTTTTAGAGTTAGAAGCGAGTTTCTTAAAATTATCGTTTTCGAAAACACTGAAAACGATAAAAAAACGTTGATCAAATTTTCTAAAGACTCGACATGAATGGACATAGAAAACGTTTTCGGTCCCCTTGAGCTGGCCTCAAATCTCCAAACGCCTTGACCCTAAGACCATCACATCCACGATTCAATCTCAATCAAAATTAGTGTAATATTCTTGAAAATATAAGGTGTAGTCTTTCGACCAACTTTGAAGCAAGATTGGCAGGCAATTAAGTACGTTATAAACAGTAGTGGACCAAGATATGAGCCTTGTGAAACAGCACCATTAATCTCTAGATCCAGCACCTTTTTCACATTTGAAATCAAAGCAATTTGCGTAGACTACACGTATTTTTTTATAAGAAACTAAGAATTTGGGCCAGTACTGAAAGTTTCTTAAAATTATCAGATTTTGAGTACTCAAAGTTTCTTACGAGTTTCTTAGAGGTTCCATAACGATCTTCATGTTCACTACCTGTGCCTTCGTGAACATTTCACAACAAGGTTTTTAAGCCTTTCCAATGTTTAGACATTACTCAAGTACCTTACGAGTAATATGATACAGGAAACAAGTGAAAGTAAAGTAAAAACATGTCGAAGATTTCCTTTATCAAAATAAATAGTTTCTTAGCTTATATTTTCCCAGTAGTGGAGTTTCTTAATTTTTTGGCGATCTGAGGGTTGAGTTTCTTATAAGCAGTTTCTTATAAGAAAAAATACGTGTAAGCCTTCACGTTTGAAGAAAATGGAATATGCTGAGGAAAACACAAGCAGAAAATAAATTTTATGACAAATATAACGACAAACAGTTTCATTTTCATCACGATGGTCAAAATAAAAAAGTCCATCGTTACACTTGTCACAACTTTATACATTTTCAATATGAACAGCTTATCATGAAGTAGAAATTCCTCTTTTCATGGATCTTTGCTCTTCGTTTTCATAAAAATTGTTTGAAACTTACGTTCTGTGAAAGGCCGGATTAACAAGCAACCTCATTTTCTTCCATGCTTCCATGTCAGTAACTGGAACAAGACCATTTCCCATTGCCCTGTGAAAGAATGGTTGTCAAAAATTGAGATGATCACGTACTACCTCCATTCCTGTACATCAGTTAAAGGTCAGGAATCTGAGCTTGTTGACATGCTTAATATACAGAGTGGACCAAACACACTTCACATGTTTGAAAATTCATTCTGAGGACAATACTCGAGGTACTGAAATCAATCAAAGATTAGTCGATACCTGAAAAATACTGTCATCCTTTCTATTTTTCTGAGCATTGGAAATATGGGTAAAATGTACTTTACAAAAATCCGTAACTTCGAAATTCGAGAAAGAGGCCTAACACCCTTTTGATCAAAGTAATAAACAATCTTCTCACTCAAACATACTTCATTTCCCGTGAGAGTTCATCAAATCGTCATAAAAGCAACAATGCACCGGGTGAGTCAAAAAAAAATCCCCGTTGGGAGGCCATTGTTCCCTGAATATCAAAGCAATAATATTAAAAAGTGTCTTGTTTTATTGCCAATATGTTCAACTAGCCTCAGTAATTTACCCAGCTTAAATCGGTCATTCCTTCTCGTCGATATGGGAGATTGTCTTCATGTATTTTGTGCTCTTGGGAGAATGAAATCCCTTTGAATAGGTTATTGATACCCGGGGGAAGACTTTTTCATCCTCTCAAGAGGATAGCACGTGCTAAAGCGTGAAGAAGTCATTGTTGTAAGGCCCGCGCAAGGCAGAAATGTTAGGGAGATTTGTTCGTGATTTTAGGCACGTTTTGAAGGTTTCTTGAAGAGGCTTTCTCGAAAACATCTCTCACTATTTCAGAACAGAGTGGCCGATTTCAGTCAGGTAAATTTCAAAATAGATTTGAACATGTCTACCATTGAATTATGTATCTGCTGATATCATGGTCTTGATATCCAAGGAGCCATGATCTTTCAAGCAGGGATTCTTTCTATTGACTCATCCGGAATATGATCTGATACTTTTAAAAAATCACTTTAAAGCCTTGAGGAAAATGAAATCTACCCGCATATTGCTCGGGAGGAGAATACCGTTTTCCGGCTTTTCGAAGTGCAGGAAGTTGAGGCCAGGTCGAAAACTCGGGCGGCTCGGGCCCGGGGGGGTACTTGACTAGGGAAGTGACGGGGGTGTGCGGAAAACCTCTCCACACCCTGCACCCTGTCGCATAAAAAATAGGCCAAAAGTATACCCTGTCGCATAAAAATTTTGCCTCTCAAATACTGTGTAGAACGCAATTTTTGCTTGTGATACCCTGTCGCATAAAAATTTTGCCTCTCAAATACGGTGTAGAACGCAATTTTTGCTTGTGATACCCTGTCGCATAAAAATTTTGCCTCTCAAATTCGGTGTAGAACGCAATTTTTTCTTGTGATACCCTGTCGCATAAAAATTTTGCCTCTCAAATACGGTGTAGAACGCAATTTTTGCTTGTGACACCCTGTCGCATATTTTTTTATACCTATTATAATACCCTGTCGCATAATTTTCGCTAGAAAATGACACCCTGTCGCATAATTTTTACCGCAAAAGGACACCCTGTTGAGCGGCACATCCCGTCAGGTCAAGTATTGGAGTGCCCCCCCCCGGGGACTCGGGCGACTCGGGCAAATATTTTTCACTGCAAAAACAGTGTTGGATGGTATTATTTCGACCCTCCTTGGGCACAGAAAACA
The DNA here is from genome assembly GCA_039566865.1 of Aurelia coerulea. Classification (NCBI taxonomy): domain Eukaryota; kingdom Metazoa; phylum Cnidaria; class Scyphozoa; order Semaeostomeae; family Ulmaridae; genus Aurelia; species Aurelia coerulea. Next base: position 29,249,947 of record CM076945.1, on the reverse strand, counting down.
CAAACATCCTTTACTGTTCAAAATAACACACTTTTAAGAATTTGCCCGAGTCGCCCGAGTTTTCGTTCTGGCTCTATAAGAGAAACGAAAAGTCGGGCGACTCAGGTTGAAAGTCTTTCATTCAGAAATTAACGCCTGGCAGTGGCGGACTGGCCCACCGGGATACCGGGAAATTTCCCGGTGGGCCCTTGTCAAGACAATAGGAATATGCCTTAAATTTTTCAGCTCGCTTCGCTCGCACTTCAAGACGTATGTGTTCTGGCTACTGTCGGCCACTTTGTGCAACTTTGTATGCCAGTGGCGTGGCGCGGCCATCAGTGGGGATGGGGATGGGGATGGGGGCATTTGCCACCCCCTACTTTGTCAAAAGAGGATCCTCGAGATTCTTTCAAAAACGAAGAGAAATTGGTTTTTATAGGTAGGGAACCTGAGCACCCCTATCCTAGATAGGGGTGCTCAGGTTTACCGAAAAAAAAAGTAAGAAAACATTGTAAATATTAAAAGCATTGTAAAAATCTGTAAAGTGTATCTGTATTTAATCATTCGGAATTTTATTTATTTTTTACTTTTTTCTTACAAATTTTACTTTTTTAGATAGTAGGCTTGAATTAGCTCTTAGTTATAGCTATTGTATCTATATGTATATATGTCTTGTATGTATATATATATATGTAGGCCTACTTTAAATAAATTGATAATAATAATAATAATAATATAGGAGAGTACCCCATGTGGGGTAGGAATCTATCCGAAAAGTACTGGTGGAGAGTGATTGAGGGCATCGGGAGAGTCGCTCTAAGCCAAAGTAAAGGTACGCTTTTACAAAATTTTCCCAAACGAACTATGATAAATTATGACAAACCATGATAGCTTTGAAATGAGAAAATTAGACAATAGAAAATTCTGCTTCCTCAAAAACTTTACTGGGGATGATAATCTGAAAAAAAAGTTGTTACGAAATGATCAAATTCTTTTTTGAAAAACTGAAAAATTTTATGACCCGTAACATTAGATTCCAAGAATTGTTCTAAGTCAAAGTAAAGGGCGTATGCTCTAAAAATTTTCTCCCCCAGACCCCTTATTTCAATACCGTACTACTTAATTTGTCATGGCTGTTGCATGCTTTATTTAAGCTCTCATTAGGTCCACACGAAAACATTTTCTTGCAAGTTAAACGAAGTGGTATTTCAAATGTACAGCTCGTTTTGCTTGCTTCTTTCTTTTTAGCTGTGCCATAATCAATCGAGAATTTGATAAAAAAACTATGATTTTAAAGCTGCCACGAAACTCTCTGTCGCTTTTGAATTCACTTTTTCTCAAATGTCTCATTTCACTTGACTGCTTGAAGGCTCATCCCATATCAGATTGAGGATGGATTTTTCAAAATAAGGGTGCTCAGTGGCATTGTACAGTAAATTGTAAGTAAATTGTGAAATTGTAAAATTGTAAATTGTGCACTTAAAAATTTTCATGCACCGAGGCCCAGGCCCTCGTTTCACTTGATTTGCCCAAAGTTGCCTCCTTTTAAGGTAAAAATCTGGCTACACCACTAGAAACACTACGAAGAAACTTTTTAAACATGCTAGCTTGTTTACAAATATAATTTGAACTTCTACAAATATTGGGCCCCAACAACTAATTTCCCGGTAAGGAATTGATGTCCCAGTCCGCCCCTGACGCCTGGACGTTTTTCATTCACCCTCTTCTGCCAATTTCGGCTGAAAAGAATCATCGTACGTCGAAATAAGAGCCTCTTGAAAGAAACCCGAGTTTTCGTTCTACCCCATAAGAAAAACGAAAAGTCGGGCGACTCAGGTGAAAAGTGTTTCATTCAAAAATTAACGCCTAGACGTTATCGCAGACCCTCTTCTGCCAATTTCGGCTGAAAAGAATCATCATCTGTCGAAATAAGAGCCTCTAGAAAGAAACCCGAGTTTTCGTTCTACCCCATAAGAAAAACGAAAAGTCGGGCGACTCAGGTGGAAGTCTTTCATTCAAAAGTTAACGCCTAGACGTTTTACACAGATTCTGTCCAGGACAGATATTTTACTTACCAGCACAGATTATTTACTGTCCAGGACAGATTGTGTCCAGGACCGATATTTTACTTACCAGGACTGATTTTTTACCGCCCACGACAGATTCTGTCCAGGACAGATATTTTCCTTTCCAGGAGAGATTATTTACTGTCCAGGACAGATTCTGTCCAGGACAAATATTTTCTTTTCCACGAGAGATTATTTACTGTCCAGGACAGATTCTGTCCAGGACAGAAATTTTCCTTTCCAGGACAGATTATTTACTGTCCAGGACAGATATTTTACTTACCAGGACAGATTATTTACTGTCCAGGACAGATTCTGTCCAGGACAGATATTTTACTTACCAGGACAGATTTTTAACTGTCCAGGACTGTCCAGGACAGATATTTTCCTTATACTTGTATTTCCTTATATTTTCCGAATACACGAGCACAACAATTTTAATGAATTTGATCAAATCCCCAGACCCAAAGAGCGTACCCTCGTAAATCCCAAGAGCTTGTACCATCTTGCATGCATTCGACTCAAATATGATTCTGAGTCGATTATCTTATGAATGTTGTGTTAAAGTTTCTACTTATTGTCATGACCTTTTTACTTTTGAGAGTATTTGTTTGGTAAGTATTTTGTTTACGTCTTTTGGACTTGTTATTGGTGGTTGCTCTGGCATTTGTTGCCCCTTAGGACTAGCGAGAGGATTTCTCTACGATGATGCCGGTTGAAATCAATCAATGGCGAGCAACAATAGGGTGTTTCCGTGTATCCATGCAAAAGTCGTCCCCACTGAGGAAGAGTGTAAGGTCATTTTCAATTCTTTCTCAAATTCTAAAGATATATTGGTTTTGTTATTGTTTCATCGCAATCTCAATCCTTGCATTGCCCTTTACCCTAACGATACAGTTTCTTGCAGTACACTTTGTGTCAACACAGTCATTTTTCTTGCCTTTGTTCGCCCGCGTGCATCACTTTGTAAGGACAGTAGTTTATGCGACTGTAGAACTTTTCAAGCGAATCCCTCTCGGTATCATTGGTCTTGTTCGATACAAACATGTAGCTGTGAAGCAATTTCTTTTCCTTTATATGTATTTTTTCATAGGGTGTATGACATGCAGCACACTGCATACGCAATGGTTAGTTTCCAGGACAATTTTGCTTAGTGGGGATGTAGAGACAAACCCCGGCCCCGAGACACTTGATTTTTGTACTTGGAATTTAAATAGCCTTATCGCGTATGACTTTTTAAGAGTTTCCCTTGTTGAGGCATACAACTCGGTGTATAACTATGATTTGATTGGGATAGTAGAAACTCACCTTGATAGCAGCGTAGATAAGGAGAGACTGGCATTGAATGGTTATACGTTTATGAAAAACAACCACCCACAAAATGTGAAAAGAGGTGGTGTTGGATTATACGTCAAGGATTCCCTTCCTTCAAAAGAACGTTTTGACCTGGTGACTCTCCCTGAGTGCGTTGTGTGTGAGATCCAACTGAAGAGGAAAAAGTACTTTTTCGTTGTCATTTATAGAAGTCCAAGTCAGGCCCAGAGTGAATTTGATAACTTTGCGATAAACTTCGAATTGATGCTATCCAAAATGCATGCTGAAAATCCATTCTGCGTTATCATAACAGGTGATTTCAACTGTAGATCAACTCAGTGGTGGATTAATGATATTGAAAATAACGAGGGAAAACTATTTGAGCCAATAACGTCTGACATCGGTCTTCATCAGCTGATATCTGAACCAACTCACTTAATGGGTGATTCCAAATCTTGCATAGATCTAATTTTTACTGACCAGCCTAACCTCATTACTGAGTCTGGTGTTCATCCGTCATTACATGAGCAGTGTCACCATCAAATAGTTTATGGAAAGCTATCTGTTTCGAATGTAGCACTACCTCCTTATAAGCGAAGGATTTGGCATTATGATAAAGCAGACTTCGTTGCCATTATGAAAAGTATCGAAATGTTTAGCTGGCGCGAGCATCTTGACAAAATCGTGTGCCCGAATGAACAGGTCAAATTACTCAATGAAGTCCTTTTAAACATCTATTCTAATTTCATTCCCAACCAAGTTAAAATAATCAAACCTCGCCAAGCACCCTGGATAACACAAACTGTCAAAAAGTTTCTCAGGAAAAAGAATCATGCTTATAAGAACTTCGTGAGAAACGGCCGGCCAGACGACAAGCTTGAGGGAATCAAAAGTATGATATCTGAAGGTGCAAAAATGATCGAGAATGCCAAACAAAATTACCTCCGTAAAACAGGGCAAACTTTAGCAAATCCTGGAACCAACAGCAAAACTTACTGGTCTTTGATTAATACCGTTCTTAATAAGGCGAAGATTCCTATAATACCACCCCTGTTAGAGAATGGATTGTTCATAACTGATTTTACTGAAAAGGCTCAGCTATTTAATGACTATTTTATACTCCAATGCACGACAATAGACACAGGTAGTGAAATTCCTCTTGAAAACCCAGGAAATCCTGTTTCAATAAGTGATTTTGTCATCTCTGAGGAAAAAATTCTGGAAATCATAAGATCACTTAATCCTAACAAAGCACATGGTTGGGATGAAATTTCTATAAGAATGATAAAACTAAGCGATGTTTCATTAGTTACTCCTCTCAAGATCATATTCACAAACTGTCTGAGACGTGGTGTATTTCCCGAAACTTGGAAATGTGCAAATGTAGTCCCAGTTCACAAGAAAAATGAGAAAAATGTAAAGAACAACTACCGTCCTATTTCCCTTCTTCCAATTTTTGGGAAGATGCTTGAAAAACTCATGTATAATTCCCTATACTCGCATCTTGTTTCGTGTAACCTACTTAATCCCAATCAATCTGGTTTTCGCCCGGGTGACTCAACAGTCAACCAATTAATTTCAATAACACATACAATTTTTGAGGCTTTTGACTGTAACCCTCCTCTAGATGTTCGTTCCGTGTATCTCGATATTTCTAAAGCATTTGACAGGGTATGGCATGATGGTCTTATTTATAAACTAAAACGATGTGGCGTCTCAGGACAACTTCTTTCCCTCATCCAAAGTTTCCTAAAGGATCGGAAGCAGCGAACAGTTTTAAATGGACAATGTTCTAATTGGGGAGATATTTTAGCAGGAGTGCCTCAAGGTTCTATATTAGGACCATTGTTTTTCCTTGTGTACATCAACGATCTCACCTCTGACTTGAAATGTAACGTCAAGCTTTTTGCCGACGACACATCCTTGTTTACGGTTGTTCAAGAACCAAATGCAGCTGCTGAGGATATGAACCATGACCTGGAGTTGATAAGTCAGTGGGCCCATGATTGGAGGATGTCCTTTAATCCCGATCCGCAAAAACAAGCTGTTGAACTGCTACTTTCAAAGAAAAGATATGAAATAGATCATCCCGTTATCCTCTTTAATAACATACCCGTGAAAAAAGTGAATGAACATAAACATCTAGGTATTGTCCTGGACTCGAAGCTGTCTTTCTCAGCTCATATTAAATCTGCTATCTCTAAAACGAGAAAGGGCATTGGTCTACTAAAATATCTCTCCAAATATCTGCCCAGACATACCCTGAACGAATTATATAAGCTCTATGTACGACCCCACCTGGACTATGGAGACGTTATCTATCATATTCCATCTAAAGTATCTGAATTCAGTCACAACATCATTCTACCAAATCTAATGGAAAAACTAGAATCTGTTCAGTATTCTGCTGCTCTAGCTGTAACAGGTACATGGAGGGGATCATCACGTGAAAAGCTTTACACAGAGCTTGGCTGGGAGTCACTAAGTTCCCGAAGGTGGAGCAGACGCCTGACTTTGTTCTATAAGATTATGAATAATCTCACCCCATTGTATACAAAGGAACCAATCCCGCCACGCCATGTGTCGAATTACTCCCTTCGCAATCATGATGCTATCGGGCGAATAAAGGCAAGAACAGAAAAATTTCAATCTAGCTTCTATCCAAACTGCATCTCCGAATGGAATAAACTTGATCCTGAAGTCAGGCTTGCACCGTCCGTTCCTGTTTTTAAGAAAAAGCTTCTATCAATAGTTCGCCCCCCTCCAAAACCTGTATTTGGTATTCATGACCCAATAGGCCTATCACATCTTTCCCAATTAAGGGTCGGTCTCAGTAAACTAAACTTCCACAAATTCAAGCACAATTTTAGAGACACCGTAAACCCAATGTGCCCAACGCATGACGGTATTGAGGATACGGAGCACTTTTTGTTGCTTTGCCCTTCATTTGACATTCAACGACGAGATCTTCTCGCTGGAGTTTCGGATCTACTACGACCATTTGCTGATATCACCAGTCTTTCAAACGATTTTCTAATGCACCTTTTATTATATGGTGACCAAGACCTGTCTAATGACCTGAATAGAAATATACTCGAACTTACTATACGATTCATCCACAATACTGGTCGGTTTGACTAAGATCATATCAAGTTTCAGTCACATGTCATGCAACCACCAAGTGCCCACCAATTATCTGAAGTAAATTTTCTTTTTGTTTGTAATTTCTGTCTCACATTAGATGTCAGGTCCAAAATAAAAATTTACATTTTTGGGCAAATTACAGCCCCAACCAGACATCTAATGTTAGACAGGCCACAGTCATCGCTTTTTTTTTTTATAGCATTGTTTGTAGCATCTATGTAAAATTGTATGCAGTTTAGCATTTTTTTTTCTTTTTAAACAATGCCATGGGGTAGACATAGACTTTTGCTCCTCGTGGCATCGTCCTTGTAGTATTGTAAAGTAGTTTGTAGGTAAAGTAGTCTGTAACATGTATTGTAAAATTTTAATTGAATAAATAAAAAAAAAAAAAAAAAAATATTTTCCTTTCCAGGAGAGATTATTTACTGTCCAGGACAAATTCTGTCCAGGACAGATATTTTACTTACCAGGACAGATTCTGTCCAGGACAGATATTTTACTTACAAGGACAGATTCTGTCCAGGACAGATATTTTACTTACCAGGACATATTTTTACTGTCCAGGACCGATATTTTCCTTTCAATGAGAGATTATTTACGGTCCAGGACAGATATTTTCTTTTCCAGGACAGATTATGTACTGTCCAGGACAGATATTTTACTTACCAGGACAGATTATTTACTGTCCAGGACAGATTCTGTCCAGGACAGATATTTTACTTACCAGGACAGATTTTTAACTGTCCAGGACAGATTCTGTCCAGGACAGATATTTTCCTTTCCAGGAGAGATTATTTACTGTCCAGGACAAATTCTGTCCAGGACAGATATTTTACTTACCAGGACAGATTCTGTCCAGGACAGATATTTTACTTACCAGGACAGATTCTGTCCAGGACAGATATTTTACTTACCAGGACATATTTTTACTGTCCAGGACAGATATTTTCCTTTCAATGAGAGATTATTTACGGTCCAGGACAGATATTTTCTTTTCCAGGACAGATTATTTACTGTCCAGGACAGATTCTGTCCAGGACAGATATTTTCCTTTCCAGGACAGCTTTTTTACTGTCCAGGACATATTCTGTCCAGGACAGATATTTTCCTTTTCAGGCCAGATTATTTACTGTCCAGGACAGATTCTGTCCAGGACAGATATTTTACTTACCAGGACAGATTATTTACTGTCCAGGACAGATATTTTACTTACCAGGACAGATTATTTACTGTCCAGCACAGATTTTGTCCAGGACAGATATTTTCCATTCCAGGATAGATTATTTACTGTCCAGGACACATTCTGTCATGGACAGATATTTTTTCTTTCCAGGACAGATTATTTACTGTCCAGGACAGATTCTATCCAGGACAGATATTTTCCTTTTCAGGACAGATTATTTACTGTCCAGGACAGATTCTGTCCAGGACAGATATTTTCCTTTTCAGGAGAGCTTTTTACTGTCCAGGACAGATTCTGTCCAGAACAGTTATTTTCCTTTCCAAGCCAGATTATTTACTGTCCAGGAGAGATACTTTACTTACAAGGACAGATTATTTACTGTCGAGGACAGATTCTGTCCAGGACAGATATTTTCCTTTCCAGGCCAGATTATTTACTGTCCAGGACAGATTCTGTCCAGGACAGATATTTTCCTTTCCAGGCCAGATTATTTACTGTCCAGGACAGATTCTGTCCAGGACAGATACTTTACTTACCAGGACAGATTATTTACTGTCCAGGACAGATTCTGTCCAGGACAGATATTTTCCTTTCCAGGATAGATTATTTACTGTCCAGGACAGATTCTGTCCAGGACAGATATTTTCCTTTCCAGGCCAGATTATTTACTGTCCAGGACAGATTCTGTCCAGGACAGATATTTTACTTACCAGGACAGATTGTTTACTGTCCAGGACAGATTCTGTCCAGGACAGATATTTTACTTACCAGGAAAGAGTTTTTACTGTCCAGGACAGATTTTGTCCAGGACAGATATTTTACTTACCAGGACAGATGTTTTACTGTCCAGGACAGATTCTGTCCAGGACAGATATTTTCCTTTCCAGGAGAGATTATTTGCTGTCCAGGACAGATATTTTCCTTTCCAGGACAGATTATTTACTGTCCAGGACAGATTCTGTCCAGGACAGATATTTTCCTTTTCAGGAGAGCTGTTTACTGTCCAGGACAGATTCTATCCAGAACAGTTATTTCCTTTCCAAGCCAGATTATTTACTGTCAAGGACAGATTCTGTCCAGGAGAGATACTTTACTTACCAGGACAGATTATTTACTGTCGAGGACAGATTCTGTCCAGGACAGATATTTTCCTTTCCAGGCCAGATTATTTACTGTCCAGGACAGATTCTGTCCAGGACAGATATTTTCCTTTCCAGGCCAGATTATTTACTGTCCAGGACAGATTCTGTCCAGGACAGATACTTTACTTACCAGGACAGATTATTTACTGTCCACGACAGCTTTTTTACTGTTCAGGACAGATTCTATCCAGGACAGATATTTTCCTTTCCTGGTCAGGTTTTTTACTGTCCAGGACAGATTCTATCCAGGACAGATATTTTCCTTTACTGGTCAGGTTTTTTACTGTCCAGGACAGACTCTATCCAGGACAGATATTTTCCTTTCCAGGAAAGATTATTTACTGTCCAGGACAGATTCTGTCCAGGACAGATATTTTACTTACCAGGACAGAATTTTTACTGTCCAGGACAGATATTTTACTTACCAGGACAGATTTTTTACTGTCCTGGACAGATTCTGTCCAGGACAGATATTTTCCTTTCGAGGACAGATTATTTACTGTCCAGGACAGATTCTGTCCAGGACAGATACTTTACTTACCAGGACAGATTATTTACTGTCCAGGACAGATTCTGTCCAGGACAGATATTTTCCTTTCAAGAATAGATTACTCACTGTCCAGGACAGATTCTGTCCAGGACAGATATTTTCCTTTCCAGGCCAGATTATTTACTGTCCAGGACAGATTCTGTCCAGGACAGATATTTTACTTACCAGGACAGATTGTTTACTGTCCAGGACAGATTCTGTCCAGGACAGATATTTTACTTACCAGGAAAGAGTTTTTACTGTCCAGGACAGATTCTGTCCAGGACAGATATTTTACTTACCAGGACAGATGTTTTACTGTCCAGGACAGATATTTTCCTTTCCAGGCCAGATTATTTACTGTCCAGGACAGATACTTTACTTACCAGGACAGATTATTTTCTGTCCAGGACAGATTCTGTCCAGGACAGATATTTTCCTTTCCAGGATAGATTACTCACTGTCCAGGACAGATTCTGTCCAGGACAGATATTTTCCTTTCCAGGCCAGATTATTTACTGTCCAGGACAGATTCTGTCCAGGACAGATATTTTACTTACCAGGACAGATTGTTTACTGTCCAGGACAGATTGTGTCCAGGACCGATATTTTACTTACCAGGACTGATTTTTTACTGCCCACGACAGATTCTGTCCAGGACAGATATTTTCCTTTCCAGGAGAGATTATTTACTGTGCAGGACAGATTCTGTCCAGGACAAATATTTTCTTTTCCACGAGAGATTATTTACTGTCCAGGACAGATTCTGTCCAAGACAGAAATTTTCCTTTCCAGGACAGATTATTTACTGTCCAGGACAGATATTTTACTTACCAGGACAGATTATTTACTGTCCAGGACAGATTCTGTCCAGGACAGATATTTTACTTACCAGGACAGATTTTTAACTGTCCAGGACAGACTCTGTCCAGGACAGATATTTTCCTTTTCAGGCCAGATTATTTACTGTCCAGGACAGATTCTGTCCAAGACAGAAATTTTCCTTTCCAGGACAGATTATTTACTGTCCAGGACAGATATTTTACTTACCAGGACAGATTATTTACTGTCCAGGACAGATTCTGTCCAGGACAGATATTTTACTTACCAGGACAGATTTTTAACTGTCCAGGACAGATTCTGTCCAGGACAGATATTTTCCTTTCCAGGAGAGATTATTTACTGTCCAGGACAAATTCTGTCCAGGATAGATATATTCCTTTCCAGGAGAGATTATTTACTGCCCAGGACAGATTCTGTCCAGGACAGATATTTTACTTACCAGGACAGATTCTGTCCAGGACAGATATTTTACTTACCAGGACATATTTTTACTGTCCAGGGCAGATATTTTACTTACCAGGACAGATTATTTACTGTCCAGGACAGATTCTGTCCAGGACAGATATTTTCCTTTCCAGGATAGATTACTCACTGTCCAGGACAGATTCTGTCCAGGACAGATATTTTCCTTTCCAGGCCAGATAATTTACTGTCCAGGACAGATTCTGTCCAGGACAGATATTTTACTTACCAGGACAGATTGTTTACTGTCCAGGACAGATTCTGTCCAGGACAGATATTTTACTTACCAGGACAGATTCTGTCCAGGACAGATATTTTACTTACCAGGACATATTTTTACTGTCCAGGACAGATATTTTCCTTTCCAGGAGAGATTATTTACTGTGCAGGACAGATTCTGTCCAGGACAAATATTTTCTTTTCCACAAGAGATTATTTACTGTCCAGGACAGATTCTGTCCAAGACGGAAATTTTCCTTTCCAGGACAGATTATTTACTGTCCAGGACAGATTCTGTCCAGGACAGATTCTGTCCAGGACAGATATTTTCCTTTTCAGGACAGCTTTTTTACTGTCCAGGACAGATATTTTCCTTTCCATGACAGATTATTTACTGTCCAGGACGGATTGTATCCAGGACAGATATTTTCCTTTCCAGGAGAGATTATTTACTGCCCAGGACAGATTCTGTCCAGGACAGATATTTTACTTACCAGGACAGATTTTTTACTGCCCACGACAGATTCTGTCCAGGACAGATATTTTCCTTTCCAGGAGAGATTATTTACTGTCCAGGACAGATTCTGTCCAGGACAGATATTTTCCTTTCCAGGACAGCTTTTTTACTGTCCAGGACATATTCTGTCCAGGACAGATATTTTCCTTTTCAGGCCAGATTATTTACTGTCCAGGACAGATTCTGTCCAGGACAGATACTTTATTTACCAGGACAGATTATTTACTGTCCAGGACAGATATTTTACTTACCAGGACAGATTATTTACTGTCCAGCACAGATTCTGTCCAGGACAGATATTTTCCATTCCAGGATAGATTATTTACTGTCCAGGACACATTCTGTCATGGACAGATATTTTTTCTTTCCAGGACAGATTATTTACTGTCCAGGACAGATTCTGTCCAAGACAGAAATTTTCCTTTCCAGGACAGATTATTTACTGTCCAGGACAGATATTTTACTTACCAGGACAGATTATTTACTGTCCAGGACAGATTCTGTCCAGGACAGATATTGTACTTACCAGGACAGATTTTTAACTGTCCAGGACAGATTCTGTCCAGGACAGATATTTTCCTTTCCAGGAGAGATTATTTACTGTCCAGGACAAATTCTGTCCAGGATAGATATATTCCTTACCAGGAGAGATTATTTACTGCCCAGGACAGATTCTGTCCAGGACAGATATTTTACTTACCAGGACAGATTCTGTCCAGGACAGATATTTTACTTACCAGGACATATTTTTACTGTCCAGGACAGATATTTTACTTACCAGGACAGATTATTTACTGTCCAGGACAGATTCTGTCCAGGACAGATATTTTCCTTTCCAGGATAGATTACTCACTGTCCAGGACAGATTCTGTCCAGGACAGATATTTTCCTTTCCAGGCCAGATAATTTACTGTCCAGGACAGATTCTGTCCAGGACAGATATTTTACTTACCAGGACAGATTGTTTACTGTCCAGGACAGATTGTGTCCAGGACCGATATTTTACTTACCAGGACTGATTTTTTACTGCCCACGACAGATTCTGTCCAGGACAGATATTTTCCTTTCCAGGAGAGATTATTTACTGTGCAGGACAGATTCTGTCCAGGACAAATATTTTCCTTTCCAGGAGAGACTATTTACTGTCCAGGACAGATTCTGTCCAGGACAGATATTTTCCTTTCCAGGACAGCTTTTTTACTGTCCAGGACATATTCTGTCCAGGACAGATATTTTCCTTTTCAGGCCAGATTATTTACTGTCCAGGACAGATTCTGTCCAGGACAGATACTTTACTTACCAGGACAGACTATTTACTGTCCAGGACAGATATTTTACTTACCAGGACAGATTATCTACTGTCCAGCACAGATTCTGTCCAGGACAGATATTTTACTTACCAGGATAGATTATTTACTGTCCAGGACACATTCTGTCATGGACAGATATTTTTTCTTTCCAGGACAGATTATTTACTGTCCAGGACAGATTCTGTCCAAGGTAGAAATTTTCCTTTCCAGGACAGATTATTTACTGTCCAGGACAGATATTTTACTTACCAGGACAGATTATTTACTGTCCAGGACAGATTCTGTCCAGGACAGATATTTTACTTACCAGGACAGATTTTTAACTGTCCAGGACAGATTCTGTCCAGGACAGATATTTTCCTTTCCAGGAGAGATTATTTACTGTCCAGGACAAATTCTGTCCAGGATAGATATATTCCTTTCCAGGAGAGATTATTTACTGCCCAGGACAGATTCTGTCCAGGACAGATATTTTACTTACCAGGACAGATTCTGTCCAGGACAGATATTTTACTTACCAGGACATATTTTTACTGTCCAGGACAGATATTTTACTTACCAGGACAGATTATTTACTGTCCAGGACAGATTCTGTCCAGGACAGATATTTTCCTTTCCAGGATAGATTATTCACTGTCCAGGACAGATTCTGTCCAGGACAGATATTTTCCTTTCCAGGCCAGATAATTTATTGTCCAGGACAGATTCTGTCCAGGACAGATATTTTACTTACCAGGACAGATTGTTTACTGTCCAGGACAGATTGTGTCCAGGACCGATATTTTACTTACCAGGACTGATTTTTTACTGCCCACGACAGATTCTGTCCAGGACAGATATTTTCCTTTCCAGGAGAGATTATTTACTGTGCAGGACAGATTCTGTCCAGGACAAATATTTTCTTTTCCACAAGAGATTATTTACTGTCCAGGACAGATTCTGTCCAAGACGGAAATTTTCCTTTCCGGGACAGATTATTTACTGTCCAGGACAGATTCTGTCCAGGACAGATTCTGTCCAGGACAGATATTTTCCTTTTCAGGACAGCTTTTTTACTGTCCAGGACAGATTGTATCCAGGACAGATATTTTCCTTTCCATGACAGATTATTTACTGTCCAGGACGGATTGTATCCAGGACAGATATTTTCCTATCCATGACAGATTATTTACTGTCCAGGACAGATTATATCCAGGACAGATGATTTCCTTTCCTGGTCAGGTTTTTTACTGTCCAGGACAGATTCTATCCAGGACAGATATTTTCCTTTCCAGGACAGATTTTTTACTGTCCAGGACAGATTCTGTCCAGGACAGATATTTTACTTACCAGGACAGATTTTTTACTGTCCAGAACAGATTCTGTCCAGGACAGATATTTTCCATTCCAGGACAGCTTTTTACTGTCCAGGACAGATTCTGTCCAGGACAGATATTTTCCTTTCCAGGACAGATTATTTACTGTCCAGGACAGATTATATCCAGGACAGATGTTTTCCTTTCCTGGTGAGGTTTTTTACTGTCCAGGACAGATTCTATCCAGGACAGATATTTTCCTTTCCAGGACAGATTTTTTACTGTCCAGGACAGATTCTGTCCAGGACAGATATTTTACTTACCAGGACAGATTTTTTACTGTCCAGGACAGATTCTGTCCAGGACATATATTTTCCTTTTCAGGAGAGCTTTTTACTGTCCAGGACAGATTCTGTCCAGAACAGTTATTTTCCTTTCCAAGCCAGATTATTTACTGTCCAGGACAGATTATATCCAGGACAGATGTTTTCCTTTCCTGGTCAGGTTTTTTACTGTCCAGGACAGATTCTATCCAGGACAGATATTTTCCTTTCCATGACAGATTATTTACTGTCCAGGACAGATTATATCCAGGACAGATGATTTCCTTTCCTGGTCAGGTTTTTTACTGTCCAGGACACATTCTGTCATGGACAGATATTTTTTCTTTCCAGGACAGATTATTTACTGTCCAGGACAGATTCTGTCCAGGACAGACATTTTCCTTTTCAGGACAGCTTTTTTACTGTCCAGGACAGATATTTTACTTACCAGGACAGATTTTTTACAGTCCTGGACAGATTCTGTCCAGGACAGATATTTTCCTTTCCAGGACAGATTATTTACTGTCCAGGACAGATTCTGTCCAGGACAGATTCTGTCCAGGACAGATATTTTCCTTTTCAGGACAGCTTTTTTACTGTCCAGGACAGATTGTATCCAGGACAGATATTTTCCTTTCCATGACAGATTATTTACTGTCCAGGACGGATTGTATCCAGGACAGATATTTTCCTTTCCATGACAGATTATTTACTGTCCAGGACAGATTATATCCAGGACAGATGATTTCCTTTCCTGGTGAGGTTTTTTACTGTCCAGGACAGATTCTGTCCAGGACAGATATTTTCCATTCCAGGACAGCTTTTTACTGTCCAGGACAGATTCTGTCCAGGACAGATATTTTCCTTTCCAGGACAGATTATTTACTGTCCAGGACAGATTCTGTCCAGGACATATATTTTCCTTTTCAGGAGAGCTTTTTACTGTCCAGGACAGATTCTGTCCAGAACAGTTATTTTCCTTTCCAAGCCAGATTATTTACTGTCCAGGACAGATTATATCCAGGACAGATGTTTTCCTTTCCTGGTCAGGTTTTTTACTGTCCAGGACAGATTCTATCCAGGACAGATATTTTCCTTTCCAGGACAAATTATTTACTATCCAGGGCAGATTTTGTCCAGGACAGATATTTTACTTACCAGGACAGATTTTTTACTGTCCATGACAGATTCTGTCCAGGACAGATATTTTACTTACCAGGACAGATTTTTTACTGTCCAGAACAGATTCTGTCCAGGACAGATATTTTCCATTCCAAGAGAGATTATTTACTGTCCAGGACAGATTCTGTCCAGGACAGATATTTTCCTTTCCAGGACAGATTATTTACTGTCCAGGACAGATTATTTACTGTCCAGGACAGATTCTGTCCAGGACAGATATTTTCCTTTTCAGGAGAGCTTTTTACTGTCCAGGACAGATTCTGTCCAGAACAGTTATTTTCCTTTCCAAGCCAGATTATTTACTGTCCAGGACAGATTCTGTCCAGGAGAGATACTTTACTTACCAGGACAGATTATTTACTGTCGAGGACAGATTCTGTCCAGGACAGATATTTTCCTTTCCAGGCCAGATTATTCACTGTCCAGGACAGATTCTGTCCAGGACAGATATTTTCCTTTCCAGGCCAGATTATTTACTGTCCAGGACAGATTCTGTCCAGGACAGATACTTTACTTACCAGGACAGATTATTTACTGTCCAGGACAGATTCTGTCCAGGACAGATATTTTCCTTTCCAGGATAGATTATTTACTGTCCAGGACAGATTCTGTCCAGGACAGATATTTTCCTTTCCAGGCCAGATTATTTACTGTCCAGGACAGATTCTGTCCAGGACAGATATTTTACTTACCAGGACAGATTGTTTACTGTCCAGGACAGATTCTGTCCAGGACAGATATTTTACTTACCAGGAAAGAGTTTTTACTGTCCAGGACAGATTTTGTCCAGGACAGATATTTTACTTACCAGGACAGATGTTTTACTGTCCAGGACAGATTCTGTCCAGGACAGATATTTTCCTTTCCAGGAGAGATTATTTGCTGTCCAGGACAGATATTTTCCTTTCCAGGACAGATTATTTACTGTCCAGGACAGATTCTGTCCAGGACAGATATTTTCCTTTCCAGGCCAGATTATTTACTGTCCAGGACAGATTCTGTCCAGGACAGATACTTTACTTACCAGGACAGCTTATTTACTGTCGAGGACAGATTCTGTCCAGGACAGATATTTTCCTTTCCTGGTCAGGTTTTTTACTGTCCAGGACAGATTCTATCCAGGACAGATATTTTCCTTTCCTGGTCAGGTTTTTTACTGTCCAGGACAGACTCTATCCAGGACAGATATTTTCCTTTCCAGGAAAGATTATTTACTGTCCAGGACAGATTCTGTCCAGGACAGATATTTTACTTACCAGGACAGAATTTTTACTGTCCTGGACAGATTCTGTCCAGGACAGATATTTTCCTTTTCAGGACAGCTTTTTTACTGTCCAGGACAGATATTTTACTTACCAGGACAGATTGTTTACTGTCCAGGACAGATATTTTACTTACCAGGAAAGAGTTTTTACTGTCCAGGACAGATTCTGTCCAGGACAGATATTTTACTTACCAGGACAGATGTTTTACTGTCCAGGACAGATTCTGTCCAGGACAGATATTTTCCTTTCCAGGAGAGATTATTTGCTGTCCAGGACAGATATTTTCCTTTCAAGGACAGCTTTTTTACTGTCCAGGACAGATTCTATCCAGGACAGATATCTTCCTTTCCTGGTCAGGTTTTTTACTGTCCAGGACAGATTCTATCCAGGACAGATATTTTCCTTTCCTGGTCAGGTTTTTTACTGTCCAGGACAGACTCTATCCAGGACAGATATTTTCCTTTCCAGGACAGATTATTTACTGTCCAGGACAGATTCTGTCCAGGACAGATATTTTACTTACCAGGACAGAATTTTTACGGTCCAGGACAGATTCTGTCCAGGACAGATTCTGTCCAGGACAGATTCTGTCCAGGACAGATATTTTCCTTTTCAGGACAGCTTTTTACTGTCCAGGACAGATTGTATCCAAGACAGATATTTTCCTTTCCATGACAGATTATTTACTGTCCAGGACAGATTCTATCCAGGACAGATATTTTCCTTTCCTGGTCAGGTTTTTTACTGTCCAGGACAGATTCTATCCAGGACAGATATTTTCCTTTCCTGGTCAGGTTTTTTACTGTCCAGGACAGACTCTATCCAGGACAGATATTTTCCTTTCCAGGACAGATAATTTACTGTCCAGGACAGATTCTGTCCAGGACAGATATTTTACTTACCAGGACAGATTTTTTACTTTTCAGGACAGCTTTTTTACTGTCCAGGACAGATATTTTACTTACCAGGACAGATTGTTTACTGTCCAGGACAGATATTTTACTTACCAGGAAAGAGTTTTTACTGTCCAGGACAGATTCTGTCCAGGACAGATATTTTACTTACCAGGACAGATGTTTTACTGTCCAGGAAGAATTCTGTCCAGGACAGATATTTTCCTTTCCAGGAGAGATTATTTGCTGTCCAGGACAGATATTTTCCTTTCAAGGACAGCTTTTTTACTGTCCAGGACAGATTCTATCCAGGACAGATATCTTCCTTTCCTGGTCAGGTTTTTTACTGTCCAGGACAGATTCTATCCAGGACAGATATTTTCCTTTCCTGGTCAGGTTTTTTACTGTCCAGGACAGACTCTATCCAGGACAGATATTTTCCTTTCCAGGACAGATTATTTACTGTCCAGGACAGATTCTGTCCAGGACAGATATTTTACTTACCAGGACAGAATTTTTACGGTCCAGGACAGATTCTGTCCAGGACAGATTCTGTCCAGGACAGATATTTTCCTTTTCAGGACAGCTTTTTTACTGTCCAGGACAGATTGTATCCAAGACAGATATTTTCCTTTCCATGACAGATTATTTACTGTCCAGGACAGATTCTATCCAGGACAGATATTTTCCTTTCCTGGTCAGGTTTTTTACTGTCCAGGACAGATTCTATCCAGGACAGATATTTTCCTTTCCTGGTCAGGTTTTTTACTGTCCAGGACAGACTCTATCCAGGACAGATATTTTCCTTTCCAGGACAGATAATTTACTGTCCAGGACAGATTCTGTCCAGGACAGATATTTTACTTACCAGGACAGATTTTTTACTTTTCAGGACAGCTTTTTTACTGTCCAGGACAGATATTTTACTTACCAGGACAGATTTTTTACTATCCTGGACAGATTCTGTCCAGGACAGATATTTTCCTTTCCAGGACAGATTATTTACTGTCCAGGACAGATTCTGTCCAGGACAGATGCTGTCCAGGACAGATATTTTCCTTTTCAGGACAGCTTTTTTACCGTCCAGGACAGATTCTGTCCAGGACAGATATTTTCCTTTCCAGGCCAGACTATTTACTGTCCAGGACAGATTCTGTCCAGGACAGATATTTTCCTTTCCAGGACAGATTATTTACTGTCCAGGACAGATTCTGTCCAGGACAGATATTTTCTTTTCCAGGATAGATTATTGACTGTCCAGGGCAGATTCTGTCCAGGACAGATATTTTCCTTTCCAGGAGAGATTATTTATTGTCCAGGAGAGATTATTTACTGTCCAGGACAGATGGCTTGGTTGAAAACTCGGGCGGCTCGGGCAACTCGGGCGACTCGGGCAAATATTTTTCACTGCAAAAACAGTGTTGGATGGTATTATTTCGACCCTCCTTGGGCACAGAAGACACAAATATCCTTTACTGCTCAAAATAACACACTTTTAAGAATTTGCCCGAGTCGCCCGAGTTTTTGTTCTTGCTCTATAAGAGAAACGAAAAGTCGGGCGACTCAGGTTGAAAGTCTTTCATTCAGAAATGAACGCCTGGACGTTTTTCATTCACCCTCTTCTGCCAATTTCAGCTGAAAAAAATCATCGTACGTCGAAATAAGAGCCTCTTGAAAGAAGCCCGAGTTTTCGTTCTACCCCATAAGAAAAACGAAAAGTCGGGCGACTCAGGTGAAAAGTGTTTCATTCAAAAATTAACGCCTAGTCGTTATCGCAGACCCTCTTCTGCCAATTTCGGCTGAAAAGAATCATCATCTGTCGAAATAAGAGCCTCTTGCAAGAAACCCAAGTTTTCGTTCTACCCCATAAGAAAAACGAAAAGTCGGGCGACTCAGGTGGAAGTCTTTCATTCAAAAGTTAACGCCTAGACGTTTTTCATAGACCCTCTTCTGTCAATTTCGGCTGAAAAGAATCATCGTATGTCGAAATAAGAGCCTCTTGAAAGAAACCTGAGTTTTCGTTCTACCCCATAAGAAAAACGAAAAGTCGGGCGACTCGGTTGGAAAGTATTTCATTCAAAAATTAACGCCTAGACGTCTTTTAGAGACTCTTCTGCCAATTTCGGCTGAAAAGAACCATCGTCTGTCGAAATAAGAGCCTCTTGAAAGAAACCCGAGTTTTCGTTCTACCCCATAAGAAAAACGAAAAGTCAGGCGACTCAGGTGAAAAGTGTTTCATTCAAAAATTAACGCCTAGACGTTATCGCAGACCCTCTTCTGCCAATTTCGGCTGAAAAGAATCATCATCTGTCGAAATAAGAGCCTCTTGAAAGAAACCCGAGTTTTCGTTCTACCCCATAAGAAAAACGAAAAGTCGGGCGACTCAGATGAAAAGTGCTTCATTCAAAAATTAACGCCTCGACATTATCGCAGACCCTCTTCTGTCAATTTCGGCTGAAAAGAATCATCATCTGTCGAAATAAGAGCCTCTTGAAAGAAACCCGAGTTTTCGTTCTACCCCATAAGAAAAACGAGAAGTCGGGCGACTCAGGTGAAAAGTGTTTCATTCAAAAGTTAACGCCTAGACGTTATCGCAGACCCTCTTCTGTCAATTTGGGTCTATGAAAACGTATAGGTGTTAACTTTTGAATGAAACACTTTTCACCTGAGTCGCCCGACTTTTCGTTTTTCTTATGGGGTAGAACGAAAACTCGGGTTTCTTTCAAGAAGCTCTTATTTCGACAGACGATGATTCTTTTCAGCCGAAATTGGCAGAAGAGGGTCTATGAAAAACGAGGCCCTATAAGGGGTATTTGAAATATGAAATAATTGAGATTTTTGGGGGGAAAATATAAATATTTAGGTTTTTTAGTTTTGTAATATGAAATAACGTTGATTCCCAGTATGAAATATGAAATAACGAAATGAATAGATATTTTTTTAGTTTTTATAAAAAATATTCATTTTATGGAGGCAGCCACTCAAAACGGAGAGTATTGAGCTGTTCAAATATTTCAAAGCATGCCCAGTTCAGAATGATCATTTCTGTGGAGGAGTCTGATTCAGGACATAAAAAGATTCTTTGCATCCAGTAGCCTCTACGTGTGGACCCCCCTTCCTTCCTAAAAATAAGCGAGAAGTCCAGCCAACGGCATGGAAGTTAAATAGAATGGCGGATCAACAGCCACATATGTATGTGAAGCCAATTCTAGTAACCAGCTGCATCTATCACCTAAAGGCCAAAAGGTCCGTCCATATCAAAATGACATTAGCGTAGCGAGAAGAGGAGGAAAAGGAGTAGTTGCCCCCTCCAATCGTACCCAAAAAAGATGGGCTTTGATGATTTGATGATTCATCCAAATCTGATGAGAAACTTAAAAGGGAGGCAAGCTGTATTTTCCTCCTTCCAACACTTGTAGCATCGTTGTTTTTGAATGTCAAAAAGGAAAAACAAATTCCACTCTAGCACTAATTAATGAAATCCTGGCTTTGGCACGATTTAAGTCAACAAAGGATGCCAAAAATTTCCTGCTCGCTTCGCTCGCACTTCCATATCTACCACACATGGATCGTAGTATAACATCTTACTACCACCTGGCTTTTTATCATGTAGCTGGCTTTTTTGCATGCAGCTTTACTTTTTAAGCATGCAGCTTTGTCATAAGTGCGTTTGATAAAGTGCGTTTCTCAAAAATTTTCCGCTTTCTACCTCGCTCTCTCTTCATGTTTCATATGTTCAGTAAATTCCACCTTAAATTGCACGAGTATTGTTTCTCTTTGTACAGCTTTGATCAGAGTATTAAAAGGAGTTGAAGTTGACGAGAATTGAAACAAGACAAAAAGGTAAAAGGAAAAGCTGTAGTCGAGGCTGTCGTCACTTGCATTTTAAAAACGGCAGCAAAAGCTTGAACGAAAAGCTTTGTCTGGGTGTTCCGTTAGGGCACATTCTTTCTTCTCTCTTCTAGGTGTTTAGCCTATAGCGTTTCAGCATAGATTCCAAATCTTTAAAAAGGCTGGTGTAAAATTGAGTGACTTATTTCTTTGCATTGAATAACATTGAAGAAACTTTTGCTATTTCTCTATAATTCTACCGTTGGACTTTTCTGAAATCTTTAATATTTTCAGAGTTGAAGTGTTTCTCTTCTTTTTCAGGAATTCTAGAAAAATTTTCAAAAAAGCTTAAAACCATCGTAATTTCTAAACCGTATGACGCAACATGCAGTAATTTCGAAGAAAACAATAGCTTATGAATGCCTACAATATGGTATCAAACAAAAGTCTGTCGATCATCTAGTTTATGATTTAGAAATTTGATGACGTCACACCCTCAAATGAGCTGAAATTTAGAATACGCTGTAATTTTGAAAAATATTAAAACTTTCTGGAAAGTCTAACGGTAGAATTATAGATAAGTATCTAAAGTTCCTTTCAAGCCATTCAATCAGAAGAAATAGGTCATTGAATTTTACACCCACCTTTTTGCGCCAAGTTAAAGATTTGGAACCTATGCTTAGCGTTTCTACTCTTTGATTCTGGCATGAGCCTAGGCGACCCAGGCTATACAACTGCAAAATGGTCATTCTTAAAAAAATTGGAACCAGGCTAGCTAGGTGATACTGGGTGGGACACAGGCGAGCTAGCATAAACAGAATAAGTAGAAGTATTCTAAGCCAAAGTATAGAGCGTGTCCTCAAAATCTTACCACACCCCCTCATTATAAAATGCACCCATCTAATTTGTCGTGGCTATGCCACCGAACGAGTGGCAAATATGATATCAATGATATCAATCAACGAGTTATAAATTTGATATCAAAAGAAGTGGTTGGTAAATGTCATTTCTAATTTTGGAGCACGACAGCTGATAATTTTGAAATATTTGGTTTTGGTAAATTTGAAATATGAAATAATGGAAATTTTTCATGATGAAATATGAAATAATGTCTACCCCCCTAATAGGGCCTCAAAAACGTCTAGGTGTTAACTTATGAATGAAACACTTTTCACCTGAGTCGCCCGACTTTTCGTTTTTCTTATGGGGTAGAACGAAAACTCGGGTTTCTTTCAAGAGGCTCTTATTTCGACAGATGATGATTCTTTTCAGCCGAAATTGGCAGAAGAGGGCCTGCGATAATGTCTAGGCGTTCATTTTTGAATGAAACACTTTTCACCTGAGTCGCCCGACTTTTCGTTTTTCTTATGGGGTAGAACGAAAACTCGGGTTTCTTTCAAGAGGCTCTTATTTCGACGTACGATGATTCTTTTCAGCCATTTTACCCTGGGTACCAGACTGTCTAAAAACATCTCATTTTCAGAAAGCCTTGTCACCAGAGTACCTATATCAAAAAAAAATAGAAGAAAATTTGCAAACATACTTCAGCCTTTCTGATATCAACTGAACTTTGATTCATTCCAATATCGTAAACAGTTTCTGCATAAAAATTTTTAAAACAAATGAAGCTGCTTTTGGTCCACCCAGAGGATGCTCTGAAAATTTACCAATTACAGTCATTACACTACCCATGGGTGCTGGTCCAAAGCCTTAGATAAAAGTATTATGACACCAAGAGTGCAATTACATTGTGTTTAAAAATAAACAGTCTTCAAGTGGCCTGCTCTTGGTTTCACATTCTGCTCAACAAGGCAATGCAACTTTGGCCAAACCCATACTTTTCATCAAAAATATCCAACCATTAAAATCAGATCGGCAAAATTACCTTTCCTTAAACATGTACTTTAGCATTGAGTAGAACCTCTTTGATTTTGGATAGTCTTTTACCACAATGATATCCTTGAAAGGGAATTAAATATTAAGTTAAAAGTGTTTCAAGTTGGTAGGTTAAAAACTGTCAATGACTAACAAAGCAGCTTAGAGTGATCAGTTGCTGTATACGACAGTTGGACCTAAAAACGAATCCCCAGATTAACAATTTCTGAAAAAGTTTCTGAGTGCAAGATCTTGGTGACAGTTTTCAACAGTTTGTTTGAAGCTTCCTGTAAACATGTACTGTAACTTTGCACAAACTCTGTACGAACTTGCAAACTCTAAGAGAACAATACAGCAAAGTCCCACCTTTAAGAAGCCCACTTTTTACGTACAGCAAAGCAAAGTCCCATCGTTAAGAACCACTTTCTACATCAGCATGTTGTTCTCCCTTGATTAACCTATTGTTTTCCTATTGTTCTGCAAAATTCAGGGCCTGAGTTTCTTATAAAGTTGTTTCTTAAAGGCAGGATGTTACTGTAGAGCATACTCAATGCAAACTGGTTGCAAGGTTTATGCAAAATATATTTTTTACTGAGGAATTGTTTCAGAACTCAAACAACAGGAAATAGTTAAAAATAACTGTTTATCATCCCCAGCTTATTGAATACACAGTCTCACTAATACAATCAAAGATAGGAATAGAAACTAACCCTGATGGCTGCAGCATCCCCAACAAACACAACTGGCTGGATTGTTAACCAAACACATATCACTGGACCAAACTCTCTTAGCCTTGAACAAAGGAGATAAAGTATTGATCTTTTATGCATAGATGGAGCCTTCAGGATTGAAGTAGTTGATTATGTAAATGTTAGAGTTAAACCAGCCTGTCCTTTCTACAGTTTTAAAATTTGTGCACACTTCAATGTGTATAAATTTGCAAGGGTACAGGATCCAAGTATTTAAAGAATTAAAGGTCCCATACAAGCATACTCCAGACTGTACATTTTTTTCCTGTGTTGGGAAATTGTGTGGAATTTTTTGCTTTCAAACAAGAGGCTATTGTTTTTACAAAGATTGCATGAGTAACATGGCAAGGCAAACTTTTCAGTCTAGCAAATACTCACAGGACTGTCAAGAAGGGGCTGTTTCAATTTTCCTTGAGGAACTTTTCCAGGCCTGCGGGGCCATAGGCATTCTAGAACTTTGCTTTTGCGACAAGATAAACAAATTTTCCATCTACAATTATGTTTTTAACAGTGCATATGAGGGCATGGTCCGATAAGAAAAGGGCGTGGTCAAAACAATTTTCCAGTACCTTCAACGCTGGAGGGCCCTTTCAAGACAGACCCTTGGGGCCTGCCCACAACTCTTGACGGCCCTTTATACTCACCAATCACAAATTATCTCTGCTAATGCACCATTTGAAAGTCGTCTTTTTATTGCTGGGAGGTTTCCCATAAAGAAGCTGCAAGAAAAAATATAAAAAAAATAAATAATACAGGCATTTCATTACAAGAAACTGCTCCCATGAAACTCAAACTCAAGAAACTCCAGTACTAGGAAGATATTAGTAAAGAAACTTTTTGTAAAGATAAAGGAGTTTTCTCAACATACTTTTATTTCATTATATTTTCACATTTGAAAGGCTTTAAAACTTTGTTTTGGAATGTTCGTGTACATACATGAAAATCAAAAGTTAAATTTTGGTGCACCGGACATTGCACCAATAAATAACGAAAGCGATACCAAATGCTTTATACTGCATCTCTTTTAGTTTGTTTGTCCGCCTGTTGTCATAATATTAAATAGCTCACCTGTCTCTGGTTGGTCCTGGAATGTGTGAATAACGATGATGCATGTAAATGACCCATAATGACAAACTGCCCAAGCATAAAAGCGTTACAATTACTGGCACAATAAACAACAGTTCAAGACCCATATTTTCTTTAATTTCAATTTTCTTCAGCTCTCAGATAATTCTTTCCCAAAGCCTTCCTGTTCTCGCTTCCAAGAAAACCAAAATGGCGCGAATAAGTCAAACGAGGCATTCTCCTTCGCATCACCATAAAGTCAATTTTGAAATTCTAGCAATTGAACGTTCATTTCGTGATTTGCTTTCTTTTTCCCATTTAAAAACCTCTTTGCGGCATTTTAGCATAAAAAACTAGCGTTTAGTTAGAATTTATTATTTTTGAACAAATAAAAGTCTAATTTAGCAGGCAAATTTGTCAACACAATCAAAATGTATCAAATTCATCAATTCAACACAAGCCTATTCTCATGAGCCTTATATGACTTCTATTATACAATTTTTTTTTTATTTTCTAATTCACTGTATTTTTGTAGTCTCTATTTCACTGTAAAAAAGAATAATGATGGAGTGACACTGAATTATGTGATCAAAGATGCAATTCATGGAATTCATTATGGAGTGTTTAGTTGCATTTCACCGCTGTGGTTTTTACCAAAGTGGCACACGTTGTATTTAAGGAATATCATACACTGCCCATCCAAATGTTAGCACTTAATCCAAATTCTGACTCACAAAATTTTGCATTTACGTGAAAGTGATAGTAAAGCAAAGAAAAATATCAACATAGTTCACTTTTCAAAATATGCTAATTTGATCTATTCATAAACATTCAAGTAGCTACTTGACAATCTGAACATTGCAAATCTAGCTAATTATTTCAGCCGGTTCTACATAACTTTTAGCTGATTCATTAAGTCATCTAAGGATTCTCCTTTTTGGACCACCTCACTTGCATCATCTTTTGCCTGTATAGCATCTGGCACATTGTAAGCGTAAGATAACCCTTCTGCAAGCTTTGGCATTGTTGATTCCTCTTTCTCCTCTGACTCATCAACTAATGATATCCCCCAATCATTTTCTTCATGAACAACCTCCTGCTCTGGTACTTTAATCTCTTCATTGTTGTCTTTATTTTTCTCCTGAGCAGCAACTTTCTCACTATAAATCTTCTGCTTCTTTTGGCAGTTTCTATCATCACATTGTGGATTAGGACGCATTGTCATTTGCGGGAAGAAATCCTGCATGGCATTATATCCAAGATAGTATGTGACTGTGCCAAATTTCAGCAAGTATTTGAGGGTATTTTGCACCAAGAATCCAGCCACCACACCCATTGTTGTTGGTAATGATGCAGCACACACTCCGTCCCTTTTGAGTGTCTTTTCATCAATGTTTGAAGCTACAACTAGTGGAGGTGCACATGCAAAACAAGCTGTTTCTCCTGGTAGAATGAACTGAATATGTCCTGATACAGCATTTTCACTGACTCCACTTTCAATCCAATTTTGACCAAGTTCGTTGCATGCTGTGTTGACAGCCATTCTTGCCTCATAGTTATCCACACAACTGAGAACCAAATCAACCGGCTTCCCACCAATTCCACCATTTGTAATTTTTGACATGAAATGATCAAAGTTCTCGACTGTTGTTATGTTATAATTAAAAACCTCAAATTCAACATCTGGATTTATTTCCTTCAAAGTCCTTTCGGCAGCTTCAACTTTACTCATGCCCGAATGTTCGGGCCTAAAAAACAGACGGTTCATATTGGCGAGTTCGACCTTATCATAATCGAAAAGTATGAGCTTGCCTATACCACATCTTGTCAGCATTTCTGCTGTAACACTCCCGACACCCCCTACACCCACAACGGCCACAGTATAATCACGGATTCGCTCGTAATCTTCTACAATACCCATCCTTTTTAGTGCCATCAATCGACTGTATGGATTTGAGTCGATGACTTCTGAGCTCATTTTGTCGATCTTATTTCGAGGGTTTGACGAAGCATTATTGGTTGCCAGTTGTTTTTCTAAGTCTTTGACTCTTTGGCGTAATGTTTCGATTTCCTTCTCCATGATTTATTTCACAAACTCGCTTTGCAAGACGTCTGCCACCTGCTTCCACTTCTTCCTCTTCTTCCAGTGTCTAGGCCTAAATTACGTGTCTTGACCTCGATTTCGACTTCCGTTGTTGTTTACAAAAGTCCGATTAAGAGGCTGCACAACGCGGGCTTTTTAAAAGCAAAAGAGTTCCAAAATTCCCTGTGGTAAAGAACGAAGATTTCGCTTGTAAATGTATGATCAATGTTTCAATGTTGTCAGCTCTGCCATCAGAGTCATAAAGGAAAATGTACACACCGTGCGCCTGCTTGCAACCAAACAACATACCGTAGTAAGGGGGCAATAAGGTCACTTTGTTTCGTCGGAAGACAACAATGTTGTCCCCAGGGCCTTCTGTCATTGTGGGACGGATATGACAAAGGCCCTGGGGACGAGGAGGCGAAGAAAGTGTCATTTTTGTGTCGCAAATGTTATTTAAAGTTGACAAGGTTCCACTTCTCTTCTTATAAAATGTCTTGCATCCATCGCATCATATTGTATCTACTGATAAACTTTCATATTCAAAGAGATCCCTTTTTGCTTTTGGTACGACCGGAAAAAAATTCGTAGACCACACTTGCTAACTCGAAACTTCAAATACGCTAAAATCTTGACATGAAAAAGGCCAACTTTTTAAAGACAAGAGTTCGGTTGATTGAGATTTATGGTATTCCTTATTGCTATATGAATTGAAACATAAATTTCGGCGGATTCAAGATACAAGATGTGCTTTCCAACTTCATTGGGGTAAGAAACCTTTTCTTAATGTGCTGATTTACGAAAGAAATTTATGACAAAGATCATTTCGACATAGCAATACCAAAGAAAAGGCACAGAGAATCTATCGCTGACTGGGAAAATAGATGGTAAAAGAGCAAGAGGCAGACCGAGAATGACATATTTGAGCAACATCACAGAATGGACCAACACGGCAAATGGAAATGATCTCATTCAAACATTCCAAGATAGAGAAGCTTGGAAGAGCATGATCGTCAGAGACGTAGGAACCGGGGGGGCACTGGGGGCACGTGCCCCCCAAGATTTTGCAATAAACAAAGAAGTGCCCTTTTTACTTTTAGGAAATGCCCCTTTAGCTAATGAAAAAGTGCCCTTGAAGTGTCGTGCCTCCCCCCCCCAAGTGTGAGATGCTTCCTCGCGCATACCCTAGGTACCAGAGCCAAAAATAATAAAAAAACAAAATAAAATAAAGAAGGAAAGAAATTATTCTTTCTTCTTCCTTCTCTCTTACTTTTCCAAATTTTCAAATTCTTTCTAACTTTGAGGCTCTGGTACCCAGGGTTCATCGTGCATGACACATAAAGAAAAAGAATACCAAAGTCTTAACAGTTGACTATTGATTCTGATTCTGTATACTCGTGAAATCATGTCATAATTTAACGAATATAAATTATTACTTGACAAAATCACTATTCCAGTTTATATCAAGAGTACGGCTATACAATTACATGCAATGACATAACCTGTGGAGCGGCCTTCGAGAGGCGAGGGAGAGGCAGGGAGTCACAGATCATCAAAGACATGGCCAGACACGTCGTGTTTCATGAACACGGGAGATTTTGCTTGCCAAAAAATATTTTATGACTTAACATGGTTGATAAGCATAATTTATGACCATTGTTCTAAAAATATTTAGGGGAACATATTTTCTAAAAATGCCATCAATTCTTGCTGGCTATTAGCAAAAACGTTTATGCAACGTTTTATCATGAGTTGCATAAATGGACAAATACACGTATTTCTATATAACGAACTTAGGACTGGGGTTGCTAGTCATTATCTTACATTTTAGACTACCAAACGCTTCTCATGAGTTTCTTGAATTCATAAAAGTCTGAAGGTGGAATTAATCAATTTTTATTTATTAGAACTGCTTCAAAAGTGCTTCAAGTTCAAAGAAGTCAAGATCTGAAAACATGTACATGAACTAAGAAAATTAAAGAAAAAGGTGGGTGTAAAATTCTATGAAATTTTCCTTTGAATTGAATGGCTTGAAAAGGAACTTGGTGTACCTTGCAGTAAATCTGCAGTGGAAAGTTTTTGATATCTTCATTTTTTCCAAAATGGCGGCAATTCAATTATTTTTGAAAAATTCATGGAGAATTTTGAAAAAATTTAAATCATCGTAAATCCTAAACCAATTGAGGAAAAATGATATAACCTTCAACAGAACCATAATTTATGAAGGTCTACAATATGGTGGCAAGCAGAAATCTATAGCTTTTCTGGTTTAGGATTTAGAAATTTGATGACGTCATAGCCTTAAATTTAATAAATGCTGCCATTTGAAACTAGTCAAGATGTCAATAAATTTCCATGGCAGATTTACAGCAAAAAACACTTAGTTCCTTTTAAGCCATTTATTTCAAAGAAAACTGTAATAGAATTTTACACCGACCTTTTTAAAGATTTGAGCCCTATGTTGTGCCTACAGTTCCTTGAATGAGGTTTCTTGTTAAAAACATGCGCATTTTGTTTGATAAGACAGATCTCAGCTCAGATGCTTGAGAAACAATCATTGCTCAAGACTATCTTCGTATTATACAACTCCCCTCCTTCACTCATTCGCAACTCCCTGGTTCGTTCCAACTTTGTTTGCACACAGGTTACGTTAAGGACAAAGCGTAAAACACTACAACTTCAGTCTGAAATACTAAACATAATGAAAGGCTGTTAAGAATTACGAATACATATATTTACATCAAAAATATTTCTTTCTACAAGCACAAAGATCAAAAAGCATAATATGATCACCATCATATCTACAGTCATATTGTGTTCATTAAGTTCATTATTCACTTTATTAGGCTACTCCAACTAATAGCATGAGACTCATTTTTGTAACAAGTAACAAATAACCAATAGAAACCCAATCGAAAATAAAAACTGTCTACAGGGGGAGTACAAAAATGTTTAGGCGTTTGAAATCCTGTGAGCTCTCAGAATATTTATCAGATGCCTAAAAATTGATTATACCTGCGTAGCTAACATATCAACTTAGCTAAGAAAATTTAGTTTATCGAAATCGAATGTATCGTCCTCAAATTATAAGCGATCATATGAAAATACTTCATCTCAAAAAATTTTCCAAAATGGGCCTAAAGTCCTTATTTGCTAGCAATTTCAAGGTATAAAAGTTCTTATTCAAAGGGTGCCTTGTGTAGGCCGTTTTATAATCTTCACCAAAGATGTTCAGCCCTATCATTTGTTTGGCACATTTATTTTGTACCTAATAACTGATTCTAAGCTTACAAACAGCACGGGAGGAGATTCAAAATTTAACAGTGAACTTGGACAAAAATAAACTTAATAACGAGCTATGACCGGTTTATGTCTCGTTGAATTCCTAGCCTGATCATCCCCCCGAGACATCCCTGGGCATTTGCACAAAAAATTTTCCCGGCCCCCGTGCATTTGACAGTACATTTTTGCCCGGCCCCCGGGCATTTGAGTAGCATTTGGCAAGAACAAGAGCTTTTGCTTAAACAGTAACTGGGAATATAGCATTTTTTAGTGCCCGGCCACCGGGCATTTGACCATCAATTTTCCCCCGGTCCCCGGGCATTTGAGCAAGGAACTTTTGTTGACCCCCGGGCTGCCCAGGGGGGGGATGGTCAGGGTAGCAATTGAACGAGACATTAACAATGTCCAAATAATTTTTGACTTATCATCCGATATTTTGATACTGTGAGAACATAACGGGCAATTGGAACCATATAATTTTGCTCGTGTTACAATGTAGCTATTGTCAAGTGTCCTACTGATTGCAGCGAGTTTTACAGGTAGGCCTCTGCCAACTTTGCATTTCAGAGACTATGATGTACTTTTTCCTAAGTTTAGTACCACAAAACTCAGCCCCAATTCAATGACCTGATCAAAAATGTCAACAATACCAGGTAACCAAACGATACATAGAACACGTAATATACAGAAAGGTGAAAATATTAAATTAACGATGATCAACGAAATTTATTACAACGAGACTGATTGCAATTTCCTTGGATAGTAACAAGGGCAGATTTTGTAATTCAATAGCATGAGTAACTTTTGTTGACACCTCAATTCAAAACGATTAGCGATTGCAGACAAAGGAAATTCTCTCAACTATAAAGTCAAAGCAAACATAGCCGCAAAAGTTTCTCTGAAACCCGGGTAGCTAGCTCGCTTGTTGTGCATTCCAGAAATTGGTTTTAAGGGCAAACATGAACATAGATCGAAAAAAGAAGGATGCATCTACACATCTGCCGCGGGCATTTAATTTGTTTGGTTCAAAAGCCGTTTGGGAGGCGATTCAATTCTCTTATTTTTTTGTTGGATAGTACAAATAAACAATTTAGTTTTTTTGCACATTATTTTCTTAAAAAAAATATTGAACTGAATTCGCATGAATCTTTCACCTGGGAGATGCGTAATAACTTTATTTTAGCATTGCTGCATCGTAAGGCAATCAACTTTCCCAGGGTCAGAGATCAGCAAGCATCAGCTATGCACACATATTTGCAAAAACATTTGGGAGCCCAGAAAGCACTCCCTAGGCTTTTTCGCCAATATTTGGGGTCTGGAATTTTACACTGAAACAACATTTGGGGTCCATGAATACCATTGAGAGGACCTCAGGATATAAAAATTTATTTTGCCATGAAAACCTGGCTGTCAGTTAGAAATAAATGTATCGACTACGATGTATTCTGAACAGTTTTTTTTACAATATTTGTGGTCTCAAAAATTAGAATCAATATGCGGGCTCGACCTTGGAAAATTGGAATAGACTTATCTGCATTCAAAAACTTCAAAGTATCCCTCCTGAGCAGGAAGGTTGGGTATTCTTTCTGTACATGGACAAACTTGCTGCCAGTTCTGTCCATGCTCAATAAAAATTCATGGGAAGCAAGTTTCGCGTATTTAGCCTTTTGGATTAAAATTCAGGAAAGTTTATTCCACGAAATTTCCTAAAATGTGAGATTCGCAAAAGTTTATTCCAAAAATTTCGAAATATTCCAAAAGTGTTTACCAAATCACGAAAGTTCTATTTCCATGAAAGTTTCTTTCCTTAAAGGGCCTGTAGACTTATGACGATGAGTCCCTTGTATCCCTGCGGTACCTTAAGCGCAATCTTGAAGTCAAAGAGCACAGGGAAACAAGAGACTCATCGTCATTAATCTAAAGGGGCTGTACAAGTTAAACTTCCAAAAAACCATGACTTTCTTTCCCTAATGCAGGTAAATAACACTCAGTTACGTTGCAAAATAAAAATATTTTCTATAGGTAAGGACTCCGTGGAATTAGCTAGTGTAATCAAATTTGTCATACCATCAAGGATTATGGAGATGCAGCTGGATTCTGAGCGACGAGTTTCACATGTGCAGCCTAAACACACGAAAAACCATTGCGGGATTAAACAATTCTACGATCTTGTACAGCCTCTTTAAAGGGGCTCCGTCGTCAAAATGTAAACAAATCCGTAAACCCGCACGTGTCGGGGATTATCCATTGTTCATCCATTGTTCTCTGTAGTTTGTTTGGTGGCTTCACCCAAGCCACAAAAAAGTGACCGTTAAAAATCCACTTATATCCGAGCAATCGTAGAAGATATGAATGTTTGGTTTGTTCCTTAGTGAAGTACAAGGATTAATGCGCAAACAGCAATTTTCTTTTTAAAAAAAAGACGAAAATCCTGTGTGATATCACCTTTCAAAAAACTGCAAAAATCATCGTTTTGTTTACATTTTGACGACGGAGCCCCTTTAAATTATATTCAAATACTACGACAAGTGCATCGCATCTTCGCCTGAAAGACATACCAACTTGCATCGTCGCTTCCTAAATCAATGGACGATTCTCATCAGTTGTCGATTCCTGTGATGAAACGCTACCACTTCTAGCTGCTACTGTTGTGACGTCACTTCCAGCTACAGGGGAACAAGGTTGAGATTCCTCCTCTTCTATCGCGATTTCGATATCATTATTACTGTCAGGTCTATTTCGCTGCACAACGGAATAAATTGGTTCAACTGGGCTAGCTGACGAGGAGCTGGTTGGACGGTGCAAATCATTATCAACTGTTTCATAATGATTTTCTGGGCTTTCGGATCTCAAATTGCCAGTTTCAGAGCTTTGGTCATTCGTTGTTTCTGCGCCTGAGAGGATCAAATATTAAATTACCATAAAAAAGGTGAATGGGAAAGATAATATCATCAAACTCTCTATTTACACCTTTTCAATTGACAGCCTCATTTTGAAAATTTTTGACAATTTTTCACTCGAAATATTTGACCACGGATTTGGATTGAGCACCCAAAGTTTAGTCTGGATTCAAATTTTCATGATCCTAGTGTTCGTAGCCTGCGCGCAGACTTTGGTTACTGTGAAGGTGAGGAAGAAAAGAACTTTCTTCCTCTCCTCCACAGTAACCAAAGTCTGCGCGCAGGCTAAGTGTTCGCAGTATAGACGACATGATGATAATAAATTTGAAACTTTATTTTATGAATTTGAAAGGATTTGACAGTGAAATCGTTGACGGTGTAACTAACCCTCAAATTTTTCAGATATATTTACGTCATTACTATCGTCATAAGGTCAAAATGGCGAAGACTATCGGGTGAACCACAAAAAAGTTCCCACTTTTGAAAATTCATAGCATCAAGAGTACTGGATTGATTGGAATGAATCAATATTTGCTTGACAGCCAAAAGATCTAAGTATTTTTGTGATTTTTCTCGCCTTCTTACGAGCACTGGAAAGATTGGTAAATTCAAGTTTTCAAAAATTTGGCAGTTGCAAAATGATTAAAAAAGGCCTAAAATACTTGATCAAATCATAAAGAACTCCTCGCTCAGAACAACAGGGAAAATGCAATTTCGCATGGAGGAGAGCTATCGTATGCACATTTATTGCCATGGGATTGAAAATCCTTGGTCTCTGTTTGAGAATCTATGTCTTATAACTCTTGAGAGAAGTGAAACTCCCGTGCGTATTGTTCTGTGTAAGGGGAATCCTAACGATTTGATCAGGTGTTTTATGCCCGTTTTCAATCATTTTGCAACCATGAAATTTTTGTAACGTTGAATTTACCTACATTTGCAGTGCTCCTAAGAAGACGAGAAAAATAAAAAAATACTTTGATCTTTTGGCTTTCAACTAGAATTTGAATCATACAAATCCATGAAGTGATTGTGGTGCTACGAATTTCCGAAAGTGGGAACTTTTTTCTGGCTCACCCGGTAGGATTTTGAAAATTTGCAGCGAGACTAAAATTTAGGTGCTGAATCTAGTAGTAGTAGTAGTAGTAGTAGTAGTAATTTATTTTAAGTGGGCTGATAGGGTTTCTAGCTATTTAAAGCTAATTTAGGCCCACTATGTATGCCGCATCCAGGCATGGGACCCCTAGTTTAACGCCCTTCCGAAGGATGGCGCGAGGTGAGTTGCGAGGTCAGGCCCCAGAGGTCACACATCCGGAGTTTGACCTCACTCGACCGAGCTTAACTTCAGTCACCTGACGGAAACTGTTGAAGCCACTCGGCCACTCACCCGCTTATCAGAGGTCAGCAATTTCACATGAAACAATTTGAAGAAAGTTCGAAAACTTGAAAACAAGGCCGCTCGGTTGAAAAGTTGTATTCATAAGCGAAACTTACAGCCGCTAGCGGCAATGCACTGTACAAGACAGTTGCTTCCGTGTATTGTAATCAATGTTATTATCGGAGTGCCCTTTGAAAACCAGCTTCTGCTGAAGGGCAACCCTCCTTAAAAGAATTACATTTGACAAAATAGATGAAATATGACGACTGCACTTACTGGATTGTGCGTCTCTTTGCAAAACTTCTGAGATCCATCCGCCATGCCTACGTGGTGCTGTCGGTCTGACAGGAGCAGTTGCTTGAGAAGAAACATTATCGATTGTCTCGTATTCATTTTCAGATATTTCTTGACTTGCTGCATTGGCGCCTTCGCTTTCTTCGTTACTTGCTGATGTAGCACCTGAAGAGAATAGACTGACATTACGAAGAAGACAGCACCGATCTTAAAACAGAATCAATCATGGCAAGAAAAACAAACAGAACAGGAATTGTATGCACTTAAGGAGGCCAGTAGGTAAATCGAGGAGAGAGCACCCCCTTTTAGCAATAATGAATAAAGATCAGTTTGATTCATTCTTTCACTGAAAAGGTTATCCTGTATAAATATGGTATATCATTAATTCATTATTATCTATTATAGTTTAAGATCGTCGAAACATAGATTAAGTTATGAAAAGTACATATATTCTTTGTAAATGACGGTGAGAAAAAATGAAATATTTGGAAATTTGGGAGAGAAATTCAACAATGCATTGAATTTTAAGATTTGGGTCTGGTGAAGAAATTCAAAAGGTGCTGAAAAGTGAAATCAAGAGAAACATAAAACTGCGAAGAATCTCTCCTCTGGTTCATGATGAACGCCTGATAAACAACAGGCTACTTTTGATGTACGTAAAGCAAAGACCCCACACATACCTGCAGCATCATTTTGCGTAGCTCCATCCGCTTCATTAACAACAGCATCGAACGGAGGCGGTTCTGCTGGTCTACTGCGCATTGCTTCATCATATGATGGTAGAAAGAAATGGAAGTCATTGGAACAATAAATCAACATTCTCTGATCCTCTGCTGTTCGATTTCTTCTGGATGCAGCAAGACGCATTCTTCGCACCAGCCTCCTACGCTGGCAAATGACGAAAGCGATGATAACAAGCAAAAAACCAAGTAATCCCCCGGCCGTTCCTGTCACAATTGTTAATGTATCGATTGATGCATTGCGTTTGGAGGTTGTTGTTTGTCCACCGTTAAGACCTGCAAAGAGAATCGTTCAAGATTTAATTATTAGCAGGATCGTAGGAAGCATGTTAAACTTAGGGGCACATTATTACAAGGGCATTTTTTCATTAAGCCAAAGGGGCATTTCCTAAACAAAATTTCCCTTGTTCGTCATAATTGCATAATCTTGGGGACACATGCCCCCAATAATGCCCCCGATTCTCACCTCTCTTTTTATCAGAAAATCAATTTGCTTCAACATGAATTCATACAAGCCTTGAATTTCTGAAATTAAACGTATTCAGCATAACTATTCATCAGTATTGTTGTATGAACTTTAAACATTGCTAGTGATAAAGAGTAATGCCCGATACCTTTATAGTCTGTCACAAATCAAATATCACGTGAAAACGCCCGCAAATATTAATGATTGAAGTGTTTGCATGAGTAGTTTTGCGATATCGCAAATTCCACGTGACATCTGATTGAACCTACAGGCTGAAATTGTCAAATTAGACCCCCATTTTACTAGACTTATGACGATGAGTCCCTTGTATCCCTGCGGTACCTTGCTCACTGCTTCGGCTCTGTTAAACGGTCACTCCTCAGAAAGGAAATGCGATAGAAACCACGGTAAGCAGACACTTAATCAACAAAACTTGGTATTCATCTGAAGCAGAAAGTTCACTTTACCTGGTGAGTGCAAAATAAGTCTTTTAATGCTGCAATTTCCATGTTTTTAAGACCAAGACATACCAGAGAAATCTTCAAGTACCTGCTGCAGCAACTTCCTTCAAATTTAGTCAACTGCGTCAATCGAATTGTAGGTTCGAAACTGATTGTTCTTCGCCAAATCTCGCATTCTGATTGGTATGCTAGGAATCCCAGCATATTAGGCCTAAATAGGGTCAACTTTTTCAGAGTAATAATATGAGTCTCTGTTGACTGAAGCGCCATCTTGAAGTCAAAGAGCACAGGGAAACAAGAGACTCATCGTCATAAGTCTACCATTTTACCAGAACCAATCCATTTTATTCATTGTTCAAGAGCCTATGCTGATTTCCAAAATTTTAGGTCCTAATAGATGGGTATTTACTAGATTGATTACAAGTTCGTAGTAATTACTATTGATGGACTGATGGACGCTATAACTACGACTCATAGACTTTCACATTGAAAATTGGGACAAAACTGTTTCCCTCGATTTCATGTTCGATATGGAAACCATAGCAACACTGTACGAAAAGCCGAGTGCTCAAGGCAATGGCGGATGGGCCTAACTCGTCGGCTCAAGCCTCAGATGATAAAACGCCTCAAAATTCAAGTTTTCAGTGACGTTAGCAATGAACGAAAGCCATAAGTATCAAGATGAATAATGTTTCCTCAATCCAAGAATCGAAAAAACTTTCACTTTCGACCAGAATTCATCATTTTGAAGGCCACTTAGCTTCCATGAGCTTCATCACAGCAAGCAATAAAAAATTCCAACTCTGAAGGTTACCATGACTACGAATCAACCTCGTTTTGATTGTGAATAGAAAAATCGGTGCCCTCTGTCTTTCTTTTCGTCCCAATTTTTTATGTGAAAGTCCATTAGTCCATTTTGAGCAAAAAGTATGTTGTTGTTGGTATTTTTGTTGTCGTTGTTGTTGCGATAACTGGGATTATTTCGTGAGTCTAGGGTGTTTACTATAATGGTGTTTACTATAAATTTACAACCGACCCTTTATCTTGTTCTTAAAAGAAGATAAAGAGGGAGCTTGCTTGGCCTCGCGGCTGGGATCATTCCAGATTTTTGCCCCGCGAAATGCGAACGATTTCTTACTAGTTTTCATGAATGGCACTAGCAAGTCAGTTTCGGCATTTCTAAGGTTGATAATATTGCAATCAGAATTTCTAGTAAACAAATGCGAGAGATAATCAGGTGCGAGACCATTAACAGCTTTAAATACAGTTGTTACAGTCTCACTTCTGATCATATCCCTCACAGTTGGCCATTTTAACTCTGTAATCAAAGCTTCGGCAGGAGCATCGTAGCTGCTATTTGTAATAATTCTAGCGGCACGATTCTGCAATTTTTGAAGCTTAACCAGTCGGAAATTAGCACAGCTCCCCCACACAGAACAGCAGTACCGAAAATGTGGCTCTACAATACCTCTATATAATTTGCAAAGTACAGTTTTTGGCAAAAATTTCTTTGCATATTTTAAAAAACCTAACGAGCGGGAGACTTTGGCTTGAACAGATTTAATTTGCTCGTCCCACACGAGGTACTGGTCAACTTGGACACCAAGATACTTAATACTGTCGACAAGTTCTACAGGGGAATCATCTATAACGAATGCAGGAGAATCCACAGTGTTTTCACCAATCTTTTTAAGATTTGGTCTAGATCCGATTACCATTGCCTGAGTCTTGATTACATTCAAAGACAATTTATTGCCTTGAAGCCATTCTTTCAAACATTTCAATTCGTTGTTGAGCGTTTCAGTTAGATCCTCAATGCTCTTACAGGAATAGGATATGCTAGTATCGTCGGCGTACATCGTAACTTTGCAGTTTTTCAAGGCGAATGGCAGATCATTTATATAGATTAGGAAGAGTAGCGGACCTAAACAAGAGCCTTGTGGAACACCACAGCTGATGCTTCCGATGTCAGATTCCACTCCATTAACCTTAATGAATTGTTGCCTACTGCTGAGATATGATTTGAACCATTGAAGCTCAAGACCCTGAATTCCGTACTTAGATAGATTTTGAATAAGTATGGCATGATCAACAGTATCAACAGCCTTTTCAAATCAATGAAAATATTTCATGTAAATTTTCCACGCTCAATATCAATGTGCCAGTCATTAGTGCCAGAAAGCAAGCAAGTTACAGTGGAATGCAGAGCTCTAAAACCTGATTGGCCAGAATACAGAAGTTTATTTTTGTCTAGATAATCATATAGTTGGTTGTAAATCAATTTCTCAAAGAGTCTTGCCAGAAATGGGAGCACAGAAATCGGTCTATAATTGGAACGATTGTTTTTTTCTCCACTTTTAAAGATTGGGGCAACCCTTGCAGTTTTCCAATTTTCAGGAAAAACTCCAGTGGCAATTGAGAGGTTGAAAATGTCACAGAGAGATTCTGCAATGACAGAGAATGCGATCTTTAGGAAATGATTAGCAATGCCATCAGGACCGAAACCCTACTGTACGACTTACTTCTTTGAACACAACTTGGTTCTGGGTAAAGCGTCATCATTTTCCCTTCCAACTGACAATACTGCTCAAATTGAAGTCTGGTTACACAAACTGGTCTCTTTGGCTTCCACAGCATTTTACCGTTAGAATCCGATTCGCAAGTTTGGGTCTTTGGCCCGAAGCGATAGTAGCCTTTGCCTCGGCTACACTCAAAAGTGATCTTTGTACCAGCGGGAAAGTTGCGACCTTCTTGAATGACATGTCCATTGCTTATTCCAGGTGGAACAACACAGCTTTTGGCTACAAGAAACAAATAATTTCAAATTCTGTTAGAGCGTTGTCATATAAATAAAAGCTACAAATCAAAATACCGTTAAAGCTCCGTTAACCCCCGGGGGGTTTATTTAATTTCGGAGATACCAGGGCGGCATTAAAAGAGAGGGGGCGTATTAGAGAGAAGGGGCTTATTCACAAAGTCAAACGAAAATGCTATAACTGACAGCTTTTTAGTTCTTTTAGCCCACATTTTGCGGAATCAACAGGAATGTTTACAAGGAAAATACAGAAATTCAATCCAGTTTTTGTCTGCAGTCATTTAAAAATTCAACGCAGCTAGAAAAAATGGCAAAAATTTGGTAACCTCTGATGTTGATACAAGTGGGGGGGGGGGCTTCAAAGAGAGAGGTCTTACTCAAAATGTAGGCTCAGAAAGGAGGGGTTTATTAGAGAGGGGGCTTAATATAGAGGGCGCTTAATAAGGATGGAGACTAAATAGAGCTTTTACATTACCCCGAAAGTACAAAAAGTAAATCAAAAATATTTCCATAAATCAACAGCAATATGTACAATATGCTGTCAGTTAGACATACTGCTCTTCCCAAGATCCTTTGCAACCTAAAAATGACTTTCGTAATGTATGAATATGACTTTGGCCTGGCCATTGAGACGCTGCTGTATACTTTCAATCTTTTAATGAACGATGTTGTTATGACATCGCTTTACAACTCAAACAGTAGACCTTCCAGCAAAATAACTGAACAATTCATCCGTTTAACCAGTTTTAACTTTTAACATTATGACCACGCTACTGATGAACGATCCATATTTACTACACTCGTCCC
Organism: Aurelia coerulea; assembly: GCA_039566865.1. Taxonomy (NCBI): domain Eukaryota; kingdom Metazoa; phylum Cnidaria; class Scyphozoa; order Semaeostomeae; family Ulmaridae; genus Aurelia; species Aurelia coerulea. The sequence goes on along the minus strand of CM076945.1, from coordinate 29,209,538 downwards.
CAAGTTACCACTCCATTCACTTTTTACAGTACGAAATACGCCACTGCGGAGGAATATCAAAACTCGGTGGCAATAAACATTCAATTAAATAAAAATGCAAAAAAATGTTGTTGTTTTGCCTTTGTAATAATTGGGACAACGTATAGAGTCTACTGATAATCTCAACTGAGAAGAGAAGAAAAAAACACCTACCTATACACCTTGGCCAAGTAACTGAACTCCAAAGTCCAGTTCTGTGACAAGAAACGAATTCAGAACCATGAAGAGCAAACCCTCCATTACAACTGAAATGAACGATATCTCCAATACTGTACCTAGTTTTTCGCGGTACGTAATTCCCATTAGCAAGGGTCAATCGTCCACTAAGCTGGTTTTGACAAGTCCGGGCTGCAAAGAGAAAAAATAACAAAAAATACTGGGTTAGTCAGAAAATGCCCCGGCGTTTGAAAGCATGTAGCCTGCAAACCTTTTATCAGATTCCTATATATGTATGTAGTTTAATGTTGCGTGTCTTTATGTTTTGGCCATGGGGTAGTCATTGTGTTTTACTCCCCTTGGTGTCGTCCCTGTGGTGGTGTATAGTGATTTGATTAGTACAGTAGAAAGTAAGATTTATTGTAAATATTTTAAATGAATAGAAAAAAAAGATTCCTATAAACTGATCATACGTGTGGAGCTAACAAATCAACTTAGATAACACAATATAGTCAGTCAAAATTGATCGTTTCGTTCTCAAATTGAAAGCGATTTTATAAAACAGTTTACCTCGAAATCTTTCAAAACAGACCTAATATTGTTGATCAAGTTTGCTACAATGAGGCAAATTTACTATGTTGCTCAAAGAGGATAGCTCAGAAAAGGTTTTTCAACCTGTCGTTTCATATCATTAAAGTAATGAAAGCAAACATTTTATCATTTCAAAATATATTTGAATCATAAGATAAATTTCGTAATGAAGTTATGGTGATTTTCAAAACAGAAATGCTTTTCTGGGACACCTCTGGGTAGAAGCAGAAAAACTACAAGAAACGCTGTCTTGCTGAAACCAAGTCTACTTACGTATGCAAGTTGGAAATTCTCTTGACCACATTGCTTTGTCATTACGAAGTATGCATCTAATGTCATAATTACTTCCCCAAATTATGTAACCAAGGTGACAAGAAAACATCAATGTTGAGCCAACATCATACTCTAGTCCACCACCTGATCGAGGAGGGCTTACGTCAAATCCTCCATTTTGGACATCTCTTGGCTTGGTGCAATGAGCTAAAGGGATTATGAATAATTGAGAATCAAATGAATGAACCGAAGTGTGGCAACATAACATGGCATGAGGAGAAATAATGGATGCATCATACAGAGGTGAAAAAATGCAAGAAAAGCAGCTTGGCAGGAAGCTTCTCTGTCTGGAAGGAAGAGAAGGGGAGCAAAAAGAGAAAGTGGAATAGAAGCAAAAGAAAGGAAACAATGAAGGGAGGAAAGAAGATATAATAGGAAAAGGGATGGAAAGAAAAAGGAGAGGAGGAATGAAGGATGCAAAGAAGATAGGGTGATAAAGAAAACAAAGATTAAAATGTAAAGATGGAAGGAATAACAGAAGGAAAGAATAGAAGGAAATCAATGTTTGGATTTTGCTCTTTTTCATTTACAGTGCTGTGATGCAAGGAAGCTGAGAGTAATTCCAATTTCTAGTGGATTATCAACTACACTGTACACAATAATGAATTACAACTAAAATCTGGAACTACAGAAAATTGATAAAACAATGGAAGGAAGAATCCTTGTTTGATGTTCCTTTGCAGAAAAGGTAAATATTTTTGCCACCATTGCAATCATGAAAAGTTTTAAGCTAGCAATTTCAATGAATGAGGTATAGATGTTGTTTTACATTTGATGTCACCTTTTGACATTCTGCTACAAAGTCTTGGCCAATCTGTCACAAATGCTTCTGTGTTCTAAAATTTACAAGTTTTTCATCTCAAGAATTATTATCACAATGTAAACAATTCTTCTCATGTTAATGTGCAAAGGCTTGTACTGAATGGTATGCCTGGTTACAAGTAACATATTTCACTTACGGATATCACACTTGTCCCCACGGAAACCAGCTGTGCAAACACATGCAAACCTTGTTCCTGATTGATGCAAACATGTACCACCGTGGTCACAAGTGCCACATGGATCTGCAATCATAAACATATATTATATCCATTATTGTGAATATGCCTAAATGTGCATAAATATCTACAAAAGGTAAGATCATGAAAGAAAATGGAAAAAACAATCCTTCCTGTACAAAAAATACAAGGCTAAACTGGGCCTTGTACAGGCCAAGTTTTAGCCTTGTAGAGGGGATTATGACCTTGTTATGACCTTGTACTAACTACTAACCTTGGAAGAAAATTACAAGGCTATCAGTAAGATTCCAAGTTGCAACCAGTCTAACACAAGGTTTCCACAAGGCTTCTACAAGGCTAATTAGCATTTTTCGAGCCATTTACAAGGTTACAGCAAGGCTATTTCAGGCTATAACAAGATTACAAGGCCATAACTACAAGGCTTGTACATGGCTATTACATGGCCTTATATTTTCGTACAGGTTTTAAGCTTGCAATCCCTCTGCACTTACTCATATTCCTTCAATTCTTTTTACATTGACATGAAACAGACAGGGACAATGCCAGCAAGAAGAATTGGGGGAGACATATCCTCCTGGTTTTCCATCTTTCAGCTGTGGCTATTGATGAAAAATGCCATACAAATGCTAAGGTATATCTTATATCTTGAATTCAGCATAATATAGGACAGGACCAATATATATTAAAATTAAAATATGCAATAAATAATAAAATGCACCCATGGAGCATTAACTGAAGACATTACCTATGCAGACAGGAACTTTTGAATGCCAATAACCAGAAGGCAGACATTTGACCTTGACAGATCCTTTGAGGGTGTAATTTGTCTTGCAATAATAATGAACAATTTCACCAGGTTGAAAAACATGTTTGTCAGGTGAACTTCTCCAGCCATTTTTAGGAACTTCTGGATCTCTGCATGATCCTTCAACTGAAAGAAAACAGGATTTTCATGATTGGTCATCGAGACATAGTTGATAGACCCCTTTGTCTTCAAATGCCCATTGAAGCTTTGGTGCATTCCAACATTCTGATTTTATTACAAAAAAATTTTCAGTCTCTTCAGAATTCTACATTTCACAAAGATAAAATTTGTCAGTATTGCAGATGATGTAGTCTTTTAAAATTGCTTGCACTGACCTATGATCTATCAACACTTTTCTAAGAAGGGGCCTTCAACCTAGGTTGGAAAACTTGCATTCACTCGCAACTAGGAAACTGTGTTAAAACTCATTACTCACAGCTGGAATAAAGGAACCTGTTTCACTCGCTACTACATGTAGGCCAAATCATGCATGTTTGCCAACCTGGCCTTCAACTTTTGATTTTTTGTGATATCAGGCCATTAAAACCAAGACCCCCAGGCCTTCCCCATTAAACGCCTTCACCAAAATGATCAAAATTTGCACCTGTGAATGGCTGACTTTATCATAATCAATGAATATGTAAAAGAAATGCAAATACAGCAGCTGTTGTAGCCTACGGGATTTTTAATAACTTTAGAGCAATTTGTTCATAAATTCAAAGAAATTATTTTGAAATTTTTGCTCAATTTTCAGATTTCCTCCATCGGTATCACCCCTCTTGAGCCAGTTGTGCCAATTACTTAAGTTGTACTTGCCGAGTTAGCTTGTCAAGAGTAACAATCATGAAAATTGTGCTAGTTTTGCCTGATGATGCTAAAAATACTAAAGTCAAAAAAAGTCAAAGATTCATGATTTGAGCCTGTTTTACTGCGTGGAATTTTCCTTGAAAAATCCAGAATTTTGTGATGATGTCACTGTGAATTGTGTGTATGACTTCTATTTACATTATCCCTCTATAATTTGATCAGTGGAAATCATGGAGCAGGATTTTCCACCACTACTGAATAGTTAACTGAATGTTAAAATGTTTCTGTGTTTTTGGTGTCAAGAAACATTCCGCTAAAATGCATTTTTAAAATCCTTGAACCTGTGTTTCCAGAGTGAATTTGAATGCCTATTTTTGGAAGGCCTTTGGCGCAGCGAAAGAAGTCATCTGGTTTTGGCGCACATTTCTGGCGCAGAAAAAGAGGCCTAAAACAATGGGCAATTCAATGTCTTATTGTATTAAACAATATATATCAATCATTCTTCAGTGCATAGTGGCGCACAAAATCATTACATTACACTCAGAAATATTTGGCGCAGAGCAGCTGGAGAGATTCACCCTGGATCCTGCGTGGAATCTGGGTGCGCATTGTGCCACAGATATACGCCAATTCCTTTGTTCTATTGTTATTTCCATTGTTTAGATTGGGTCTGTGCGCCACAGATCCGTGGCGCACCATACACCGATTCCAGTCTGGCCCTGGACGTGTTTGGCTGGAATATTCCACTTTCACCATCATACCAAAGCAGAAGATTCTTGCCAGATGTAAAATATACTTTACACCATTCACAGGATACAAGTCCATTGCCTATTGTTGTTGATTTCAATAGAATCAATGCATCTAATAGTAATAAGCATCATCCTCCTTCTTGCCAGACAAACCAAACCACAAAGGCAAACAAAGATATGAGTAAGAGTCGATGACGAACATCAACATGAAATGAAGAGTTTTGAAAGTTCTCTTCTTGCTAGGTACATAGCCATAGTACGACGTTGTGAAACCATACCTTCAATCAAGATAACTAGCACCAGAACAAGTAGAATACATAGCCAACTCCACCGCATATCGATCACTTTCACAACCAGGAAACGCTGATATCTCTCTCACTCCTCCGTTTTCGGTTTTGTCCTCTCTGGCTTGCCGCTAGGCCCACTTCACTCCCTGTTTCTTGACAAATTTCTGGCCCAGCAAAGTGTATTATACTCCAAAAATACAACCTACTACTAAATGTAATTGTTTATTAATCCAATAATGATACTCCTCTGTCATTAAATTGGGCAACTTCTTTCCTTTTCAAGGAATAAAACGGCAAATGTTTCGTCCGTCCGCCGTTTGGCCAAAATTTAATTTTCACAACTTGCAATTTGCAATGGCCTCCTTTCGACCGGATCGAGGCTTGCAACCATTTTGATAAAAACAGCGCCATGACGAAATGGTCTGGTAACGACATGCGTCATTAAGGTTTCTTGCAGTTTCCTTCCAGTGACCGTTCGCTTCAGAGCTCTTTTGGTGATTCACTTTCTCCTTCTGATTTCTCACACAAACACATCATATAGTTCCTTTTTCTCAAGTTCAGACTAAACTGCCCTAGACTTGACCCACGTTTATTTCGTCAACTCAACTTATATTTCCATGTGACCGTCCTTCACTTAATTTCCAGCAGTGTGCAAATCCCGGGGGGGGTACTTCATTGTTAAGTTGCACTGGACGTGCCGCTCATATGGATGGGTTTTTTCATCCGAAATTCTCTAAGGAAAATATTTAGCTTTTCCCTTTCAGACTTTTCTACAAACCGTTTCTTACAACTTTTTCACATTTTGACCGAGTAGATGAAATAGGCAAGTCTAAAACGGCCATGATGCTTGCTATGACATGCTAGTTAGCGTAGCCAGGGCGAAGCTAGCCTGCGTGCAGACTCGACTATCCTAAAGAGAGAGGTCTTACTCAAAATGTAGGCTCAGAAAGGAGGGGTTTATTAGAGAGGGGGCTTAATATGGAGGGCGCTTGATAAGGATGGACTAAATAGAGCTTTTACATTACCCGGAAAGTACAAAAAAGTAAATCAAAAATATTTCCATAAATCAACTGCAATATGTACAATATGCTGTCAGTTAGACATACTGCTCTTCCCAAGATCCTTTGCAACCTAAGAATGACTTTCGTAATGTATGAATATGACTTTGGCCTGGCCAGTCAGAAAATTTTTGCTGAGTCATAAGACAAGCGTTTCGACTTTGTTGCGCAGACTCTACACTTTAGGATAGTCGAGTCTGCACGCAGGCTAGGGCGAAGCGGGATTATTGGTTTCATTTACACATTGTTGAGCGAGAGAGGCAAATTGGCCTCTCTCTTGTGACTATGCTTCGCAGCATACAATCAAGGGCCTCTACAAAATGGGGGGGGGGCAAGACTAGACCAAAGGCACAATAAGTGTAATATATTTCGTCTAATGACTACATGACTGACCAATGCAGCAAGAACGGCCAAGAGTAGACCAAAGGAACATTTGTGACATCACTAAAATCACTCCATTTTGATCAATTATGACACAACGATTGCTTCAATTTGGACAATTTAAAGACCAATCACTAACCGTGATCCTTTGGGCGATGAATGGGATCAAAACGAATAGGAAATTGGCCAGAAGACTTTAACATCATACGAAATTCAACTTGGGGGCTGGGGCTACAACTCAGAGTACACTACATGATGAAAAAAACATCTCACACAAACCAAAATTTGATCATAAAACTGTTTAATATTCCACGATTCTAACCTCCAAGCAGCTGGATTACAGGTGCACGCCACAACACCCGGTATATTCTATTGGATAAAGACCATAAGGCCCAGTCAACATCGTTCTTTTGCAGTGTTGAATTTAAAAGATGCTGCTAAAACTTCCAAGTGTCAATTAAATTCGACATAAAAAACGACGTTTAAATCACCAGCCGCTGTAAATTGTTAAAACGGCAGGAGTTCGCAACGTGATTGATTTAAACATCGTATTTCTGCCGCGCTCAATAAATCAATTCTAGGCCACGGCCCGCGGTTTCTACGTGTGGTCAGCCATTGCGCTTGTACATTCTGAAAAATGGCAACTTCAACCATTTTAATTTCAATCCGACACGGCAAAAAAACGATGCTAAAATCAGATTTTTAGACACGGCAGATTCTGCCGTTTTTAATATAGGTCGATTCGACACGGAAAAAAAAACGATGTTTAAACAAGGGCTAAGATTCGAAATAACGGTAACATACAGAGTGGACAAAGAGCATGTACGGTTTATTGTTTTCACGCACAACGTTTGGGACGACATGTCGATTACACGAGAGCTGGATCCGTGCACGTTTTGAGTGCGATACATTGCATTTTGGTCGCGTTTACAAAGGAATGGATCGAAAGATTAAAACAAAAGATCAAGGAAAAGAAAGATGGTAAAATTCTCAAGGTTGGCTGATGTCGAGGCTCGCAAATCGCAGTTTTTCCCTATTTTACCTATTTTTATCCGTTTTATTTGGGATGATCTAGATAAAGAATGAAGATGCTCAATACTTTCACCCATTTCAAAGCATCACTGAAAATTCCAGATCTTGAGCATTGTCTTAATTTTCCTTTGATTCTAATATATATTTATTATACCTAGATTTTATATCAAAATATTGTAATTTTGCAGTTTTTTCTTACTTGCTTTTCTTTCTTTTCTTTATTCGTTACCCAATACTTTCACCCATTTCAAAGCATCACTGAAAAATGCCAGATCTTGAGCGTTGTCTTATTTTTCCTTTTATTTTAATACATATTTATCATACCTAGATTTTATATCAAAATATTGTAACTTTGGAGTTTTTCTTTATTTAACAAGGCAGTTTGTAAATCAATTATGTATATCCATTGAATACTTACCCTTACTATAAAATCAAATATCATAAAGTCAAATCAAATCAGTTTTCCACAGTTTACAAGGCACCGATAAGGGCGCGGATCCAACTGCTCGTGTAGTGTTAACGCAAGGCCTACCGTCAACTTTTCGAATCATTCCCGTAAGAAAGGGGTCCTAGACAAAAATCATTCACTTAAGGGAATATACGTAGCTATTTCGGTTGGCTGCTATGAATAAGTTAAAGAAAAGGCCTACGTTTCCATTGTTTCTTTAGCTATGCAGTGAAGCGGCCCGTGTCAGAGTTATCAAATGCAATAGGGTACATGTTAAATTTGACCCCGGCCAGTTTTTGGATATGACGATTCCCGTTAAAGTCGATTCATGTAACGTCTTTAAACGGTAAATATAAGGAAAAGGTGAATTAGCATTCTGACGAATACGATCCTGGTAAATTTATCCTTGATCCCCTCAAAGCTTAAAGGGGCTCCGTCGTCAAAATGTAAACAAAACGATGATTTTTGCAGTTTTTGAAAGGTGATATCACACAAGATTTTCGTATTTTTTTCAAAATGAAAAATGCTATTTGGGCATTAATCCTTGTACTTCACTAATGAACAATCCAAATATTCATATCTTCTACGATTGCTCGGATATAAGTGGATTTTTAACGGTTACTTTTTGGTGGCTTGGGTGAAGCCATCAAACAAACTGCAGAGAACAATGGATGAACAATGGATAATCCCCGACACGTGCGAGTTTACGGATTTGTTTACTGTTTGACGACTGAGCCCCTTTAAATCGTTGCTAAAATAATCGAGATTGAGTTTTGAGTAACGTTCGGAACTCCTGCCCCAGCCCCTTATTGAAAGGCACCACACATTTTGCACCCCAGGATAGCATACAAAAAATTTAACGGGAAAATGATGTGGGGGAGTAATCATCTCAGATCAAGAAAAAGTTCACATGGACTTTCCACAAACCAATGAACAAATTCATTTGAAACAATTGCAGATTTTCGTTATCATACCCTACGTTGTTTTCATTTTTGCATCGTCAAAGGATAAGATACTTTGTCTTGAAGTGAGTTGCGAGTCAAAGCGCTGTCAAAATATGAATCCAGCGAAATAATTAATTGACAAAACTTCCTATTGGTTCTTTTTGTCTTCTTGTGCTGTCTCTTGTGTTGTCTCTTGGGATTCACCTTCGACAGCATGACCATTAGCTATTGCTTCTGTTATATCTTCAGGTAATACTCCTTGCTTGATTTTTTCTTCAATTTCTCCGCTTGTTCCGTATTCATTCATTCTGCTTTGATCAACAGGGTAGATATACTTTTGGTAGAGAAATATGAAGAAGATCACATCTGCAAGAAAAAGTAATTTTGATCTAGACTGATTATATGTTCGTAGGTTATCGCTATTGATAGGCTGATGGACGCTATAACTACGACTCATGGACTTACGCTTCCAGAAACGGACATGGCCTAAATCACCTGCTATTTTTTCTTGAAACCACCGACCCTAAATCGCCGCAAAAAGTGGTTTTCCTGAAGTGCTACACTGCAAAACAAGCTATCAGTACTTAGATGAATGTTTCTTCAAGCTATTAAAGCAAAAAAATCCTACCTATAAGTGCTATTTTCGTTGTTTGGGGACGCAAAAGATCTCGTAAATTCGTTCGCTACTTTGAGATTTTGATCGTTGGAGCAGTTCAGTCGAACGCGTTGTTCGAATTCGTTTGTTTGCCTTTGGCGGGAAGTTTAAATTGAAGAAGAATCAGCCAATCCCATCAAGTTATTTCAAGTCTTGCATCCTGATTGGTCCAGGAACAAATTTGTTCCTGGCGAGAATTTTTTTGCCGTTTTGAGAAGAGTTAGTTCATAAGGCCCTTGACTGGAGCGACAACAACAACATTAATCCACTTCAATTAGATGAGCGTAAGTTGAGGGTCCTTATGTAGTGAGGCTAATTTCGATCGCTCAAAAACAAGATAAAATACAGGAGAAAAACATGTTTGGATGCTAGAGAACGGTTTCTACGCTCATCAGAAACTGATCTTAAGATACCGCTCCTGAAAACGATCAATGGCCAAAAGCCTTTTCTCATCGCGGTGAGAAACTGTGGAACAATCTAGAAAGAGAGACGAAATTGGCACCCTCCCTGAGAACTTTCAAAGAACAACTATAGACGGGGACAACTCTTATTTCATAAATAGACTTAGTTTTGTACAATATTGTAAATTAGGCATGCAAATTTCTTTTGTTCTTAGTGTTTAGTGTTTTTGTTTCAACAGGTCAGATTGAAAAACATATCTATACCGAGTGTCCCAAAATAATGTATTATTGTTTGATAGCTCACATGTCCATAACCAATGAACCGATTTTCAAAAATTTTGTTTTATTTGATTGCCTAAAAACTAAATTGTATTTTGCGATGTTGGTTGCGGCTCTAACACGGCGTTTTCATGTCAAAAAGAAGATCGATAAACTTGCTCAAATTCAAGCGTTAGATGACACGAGAAAGAAACGGCCTATCTTTCCAGTCAACATTTTAGATTTGATACAAAAGGCTGAACTCGTATTTGTATTCTCTGAACTCAGTATTAACTGAATTCGTATTCTCCGAACGCCATATATTCTATGAACGACATATAAGTTCAGCCTTTTGCATCATATCTGAAATGTTGACTGGCAAAGAAGGCCGTTTCTTGTTCATGCTATCTAAGGCTTGAATTTGAGCACGAATTTGAGAACGATCTTCTTTTCGACATGAAGAAATCGGCCTAAACCACAACCAACATCCTCAAATACAATTTAGCCTTTCGGCAATCGGATAAGATAAAGTTTTTGAAAATCGGTTCATTGGTTATGGAGATATAAGCAATCAAACGATAATACATCATTTTGGGACACCCGGTATACGAAACCTGTTCAACCTATATAAATATTATACAATGAAATGAAAAAAGAGTGAAACATAGAACAATTTACTTGCAGCTGTGACATGCAAAAAGAAATGCGAGACACAACAAGAAGTTAGAGATAGCTGTTCGCTCGTGCAAAAAAATTGATTGACCCATGTTTAACTACTCTGCTATGCAGAGGTTCCCTCTTTCATTTTTGCATTGCAAATATTAGGATACAGCATAGTGGCATTGCCACAGGGGGTTCAGGAGTGTCAGTGAAGACTGCAGTTTTGGCTACTTTGATTCTCTGTGATCGGCTTTTGAACGACAAAGCAAAAAATGCGTAAAATCACGTCATTTTGCATTCTGACTCAAGGAAGCACTTTGGCTGCATGTCTTTTGAAGCCATAAATCAAGAGTTTGAGGCATAAGGAAGGAAATATCAAGTGTCGCCGTATTTTAGAATATGTTGCAGGGAGCTAGGAGGCTCAAAGTTGCGACTTTTAGCGCATGAGTGCGCAGTTTCTGCTTTGTCGTTATGAAAAAATATGGCATTGCCGTTGCAGTCGTTCTTCTAGTTGCCTAAACAGCACCTGGTCTGGTCCCTCTTTTCCTCATTCCGCTGTGCTAAAACGTGCCTAGCTTACCAGGTTCTCTGCAAAGGCAATAGAGTGTTGAAAACAGAATACTAACCGTCTCTTAAACATCCAATCCTATACATGGTCGGCATTTTGATGACAAAAGCAAAAATATCATCTATGAAGGTATTGAGTGCTTTGTATGTAAGCATACGCCATGGTAGATGGGCCACAGATTTCATCTTGTAATTGATAAAGAGTTGTGGGGTCATCATAATGAAACCTACAGAAAGAAAGAAATTGTTTAATGTTGGTCACTGGCATGTTTTGTTGGCATCTTAAGTCTCAAGAATCTCCTGAAAGGGTAGCCTTTGGAGAGAATATTCACCCCCACCCAGAAAACGCGCCTTTGAACATGGTTTAAAGAGATCGCAAAGACGCTCAGTTGCAAGTCGAATCCGTGAGCAATTGCAACAGTAACTTGAAAAGCACTTTCCTTTTGGAACTAAATGGCAAAAAGTACGATTATGCGCATACCAACCGGTTTTGTGTTGGACAGGAAAATATAAAGCCCGATGTCTTAAAAGTACAGACTGAGCTTGCGAGGTCTGTGCAATAAGACCGAGGACTTCATATTTTCCTGTACAACTACAAAACTGGTTAGTATAAGTTTTACTACCTGATAGCTTCTAATTTTAACTTACATCGTTTAGTCAAACGCATTTTGTTACTGTTATGTCGCTTAAGTTTATTGTAAATCTCACAGGCCTAAATCAGTTGCTGTGGTGTCAAAAACGCGTCCTTGTATCGTAATATAAAAGGCTACGGGAAAACCACGGGAAATGTGCGATTAACCGATGGGATTGGCGGGATTCTTGTATTGCTTAGTTTTTTAAACGTCATTCAGGTAATAAACAACATTACTACTTCAATACAGTAAGTGCTCGTCTCTCTTCAGAGTGGAGAATAATGGTTCTCTCAAACCTAACGTTTCAGGAGAGTTTTAATACTCCATGTATCCAAAAGAATACACCCTATAACTAAACTGAGATATCATTTTGTCATCTGAAAATTAGACTTTGATTTTTAAATTTGAAACACAAAATAAAGAGAGAAAAGCCCAAGATTTCAATGTTGCAACTTTGTTCCACGGCCCATCTTGGTTGCAGCAACTTGGTTCCTCGACTCTTTATATGTTGTTTAGATAACTGAATTGAATTGAATTGATAAGCAAATTACTCACGAAAAACCCTTCAAATATATCATTATTCCCAGGCATTTTCACGTGACATCTAATTCGAAAAAGACAATAGCAAATGTGCTGGAAACTATTTATTGCCAATGTTTCGTCCTGCCATGCAGGACTTCTTCAGGGCTGTTATGTGAAGAGCCCTTGATACTATTCTTGAAAACAGGATGCAAGGTTCTTAAATAGGTTCTTGTCAAAAGAATTAATTACAGTACAGATCTTCGGGAATTTAGGCCAAATATAAGAAAACAAGGTTTTCACGTACTCACTATCATGACACAATTTTATAAAGAACAACCTTATCTACCTAGCCTTATCTCTATCAAATCCATTTATGGAAGGAAATTTTTACATATGCTTTGTATCTAATTGAGTATTTGGCTAAATTTCTTAAAAATTTTTATCACATATTTATTACCAACCAGTAGTTTACATTTAACTTTTTTTAAGATAAGAACCTTCCTTAAATTTCAGGATGATTAGGTTCTTCTGTAAAGGAGTGAAATTAGAACATTTTAGGCCTTAGGTTCTTATAAATGGGTGGTTCTTATATGCGGGTTTTTACTGTATAGTTCCAGACCTCATGCAGCATCGAGAAGCGTGCTTCATCAATGTGGTGTATGAGACTCCCACCAGAAATAAAAGGAATATGGAACCAATGTGATGTCTCATTTGAAAGTGGTTAATTTCGTAAACAGCTCACGGCTACCAAATGAGGGTAAATATGAAACGTTACTACGACAGGAACATATCAAATTTGTGAGACATAAGAAATTCCATATTTTAAAACAATTCTTAGTTGTTCACAGAACCAAGTCTAGGCATGGAGCGTACATACAACAGTGACTTACATCATTTCGGAGAATTGGGCAACCTTGCGATAGGCAGTCACAAATTGGAGATTAGGTTTTGAAATACTTACCAAACATTAAGAGGAAGCCATACATGATACTGAGAACGAATGAATACCATCCTTTATGTTCATTGTATATCAAGGAATAGATGGAGTAACCACCAAGCAATGGAAACAGGGCCCATGACAGATATTTGAATGCCAACTATGGAAAAAATGTAAAACAGTTTTAGGAACATGAATAACGATTTCAGTATTCACAATTGGCCAAAGTTACAGTCTATCTGGACTTGCTCCAAGTTTCGCTCTTGATCCTCTCCTCTTTCCTCCTTTCCCCTCCCGTATCTATTGATCAAGAGGGAGACTTGAAGCAAGTTCACAGTCTATCATAAACTCTGAAAATTGCTAAGCTGGATCGGTAGATAACCGAAATAGTTCATTCTCATTTGCATAAACAATAAACTGCTCATGGTCCTACGTAGAAAATCCATAGGGTACGAAAATAAATAAGGCTTAAGGAACAGGCCTAAAATTCTTGATGCGATTATACAGCCTCTCTTTATACGTAGTACATGTTTGAACGATAAGATGCACAGATAGATTTTGATTATAATACCAGGTGTCCCAAAAAAGTACTCTTTTGTAAAATCATCAAATTTGATTACAAGGTTGATCTTCAATTTTCATTTTTTGTCAAGTAGATCAAGGACCAATTTATTCTCCAAGATATAGCTGATCTTATAATTAGTTTAAATATGATCAAATTTAGCTCTTTTTAGGGCTACTTGGTTTTGAATCACACTGGTTATCTTACCTGGAGCCCGTTCATTATTTCGTTATATTTTAATATATTTCATATTTATATTTCATATTTCATATTTAATTCTTTTAAGGAGGGTTGCCCTTCAGCAGAAGCTGGTTTTCAAGGGGCCCTCCGATAAAACGATAATTAAAATCTACAAAAAGTTTGAATTAAAAGCTATTAATCAAATTAAACTATAAAACCCTATTTACAATATTCAAAACCAATGTACAATGATATCGAAAAATTTACAATAAAAGAAAGAAACCCCTAATATTTAAGAAAATGTCGAACAATTTATTTGGGACACCTTGCACAGTAAGAACCCGCAAAATAGAAACCTGTTTTTCAAAACAGCCTGTTTAGTTTCTTTTTAAAAGGTCATTAATCTGGAAACAGGCTGAAACGTTTCTTATCACATGGTTAAGAAACCTTCAGTGATTTCAACTTAAATATTTAAACATACCCAGAGCAAATTCTATCGAACGGTATGTTCTTGTTACCTCTAAAATTACTCAACCACATCATACATACCAAGTATACATATAGAGATGCTTTTGGATAAAATCTCTAAAAAAATGTTTGGCACCTGATTTTAACAACGATCATTAAATATGAATTTATTTGGGTTCCTCCTATAAGAAACCTTCCTAAAATCAGGCTGAGAAGTTTCTTATATGAAGGCACCATTACCATATCATATTTTCTTGTTGGTGATTCAGTGTATGAAGATTTGTCCTGAATCTTGATACTGGGAAATGATCCCCATCTATTCTCTCGATCCAACTGCAAGGAAATTGATTTCTTCATTTAGCATAATTTTAAAGAAAGCTCAACTTCATTGTTGTCAACTTCATTGACAAAAGCTTATTTTTATATATATATATATATATATATATATCAACTTAAAACAACTACAACTCTAATATTTACATTTAACTGTGCCCCTCATATCGGGAAAAGACCGAAGGCCATCGTGTTCCCACTTTGAGGGACACAATATATACAACAAAAATAAAAGAGGGGGGGGGGGGGGTAGCTGCTGTTTGGAGTTTCACTTAAAGCGTTGAGTAGTCTTAATGTATAATATAGTGGCATCCATGATCATTCTATTGCTAATTATATTCAAGTGTGAACTGCCATATAAAAGGAGATCGCACAAGGCTGTTGTATCCATATCATTAATGTCCAGGGCAGGGATTTCTGAAAGCTGACCAAAGAGATCTGCACGCATCAAATCAAACTGTGGGCAGTGCAGGAGATAGTGTTCATTGTCCTCTTTTGCAGTTCCACAACTACAAATCGGGTTTAGACAGTCAAAGTTATGCCGGAATCTATGTTCGTTTAATGCACTAAAATTCAAGCGAAGTTTTGTTAAAGATCTAACACCGTCAATGTCATGAATGTTATAAGTAGAGTTTCCCAATGGTCGTATGGTTGCAAGAAGTTTACGTTTGAATTCAGCAATGCTTACAGAATGTTCTATATCATCACAAAGAAGATTCCATTCAAAAAGAGTATTTTGGAAATACGTATTCGAAAAACGGACAGTTCGCCCAAAATTTTGGTTATAAGCGCGTGTTGGTCTGAGATTGTAGGTAAGTTCGCATTCATCTGGACTTATGTGATACACCCTTGAGTAGTATTTGATCAAAAGAAGATATGAAATAACAAATCTTTACAATGAGAATAAATACAACGATCATTTCGAAAAAACAGACAGTTCCTTGAAAATTATTGATGAACATTCCAGTATACTAAAGATACTTCCATTATAAGATTATAACTAAAGACGATTCCAGTATGTTAACACAATGACTATTCTATTATCAAAGACATAAACGGTTGGACAAGGCCATATTATTACCATCATGAGTACGTTTCGATAGTATCGCCTATCATCCTCAGCTAAGAAATTACATGTGGAAATTCTTTAAATTTTGAAAACATCAGTTGTGATTGGGTTTTTAATGGCCAGTTTTATCGCAGCTTCTACGTAAGTTTCATTGCAGTGTTTTCTTGTCTATGTCTATAAAATGTGATGGAAATTTTGATATCCATTAAAACTTTCAAATATCCTGAGTTAGAGAAATAGAACAAATCCTCCCCCAAAGATTCGATCACCAACATTGTCGCAGATACTTTGGATTACTATTCTCTGTGCAAAATAACCATTAGCTATGTTGTGTTTCACCTAAACACATTCGATGATTTGACACGCAGAGCCACGCAGAGAGGACGGGTTGTACAGCCCCTTTAACACTAAATTTACCACCCCCTTGCACTGCATCGCACGCCCCACAAATTGCATTCGCCTTGATTGTATGACCTTTAACAGCTTTTAAAGCAATTCAGTCAACATAATTTGGTTGAAAAGTATACACACCTTGATATCGACGACTTTGGTAATTTTCCACAGTTCAATCACAAGACCAACGCAACAACTGATAACAACAACCATATTCGTTTCATTGTCAAGAACATACAGAACCACAATCAATGATTGAAAAACGTTGAAGAAGATGGACCGAACAGAAAGACCTTCAAGTGATTTTCTGGTTCTCCAGAATTGAATATCTGTAAAATATAAAAACCAAGAATATGAGGTCTAATCGCCAAGGTAAACACCACGAGATCCCTATAACATAAAATAAAATGGGACGAAAAAATGTTGTAAAATAAAGAGGCCCGTTCATGGAATGATCTTCCATACAATCTTAAAAATATCATGCAAGTAAAAGCATTTTCAAAACATTTTAAACAAAGAATAATGAACAACTATTAACTTAAGTTAGATTACGATTACCAACATACCGTTCCATTATAACCCATAAATATTCATCTTATATATACTTAGCCTCTCTGTTAAATTTTGAAAAAGCTACATTGTACAAGTACTATTTTCATTCAAATTTTTAGTTTTATATTCTCATTTTAGTTAATGGCGATAAGATAGGCTTCTCCTGGGCCCTATAGAATACACATTTTTACTGATAACCTTGTATTAGGATGTATTTCTATGAATAAAATTGAATTGAATAAAAGGGCTGAGTCAACGTTTAATTGAAATTCCTGCAAAATGAAGTGTCTTTAAATTCCTTTCCTGAAGCTACTCTAAAACTTAAATAGCAGCAGATTTTTGCAGATTAACGATCACAGATTTTGTGTGTTCCATTATTCCAACGATTGCTGGGATACACACCGATTTTGAGGAGGGGTTGAGAAAGGTCTTTCACCCATAGATCAAAACGGTGCTGGGAAATTACAGAGTCCTTTGTCTGTAATAAATTAAACAGGAACATTCGCATTAAAATGTCGATATTGGCTTGCCTTTTACTCTGCTGACTTGTTTGAGGCCCTTCAAATGTTCTCGTGTCGTTACACGAAACTAAAAGCATTTTGTAGCATCGATACACCATAAAATGAAGGACTATTTTTTTATAGAAAAAGCTTGCAAACTAAGAGAATCTTTCCTTTCGACCGGCTTCGACAAAGAATTCTTAGTCACTAGGGCTAAGGAGAGCTTCAATCTTATTGTCCAAATGATAAATAATCCATTATGAGTCATAGAACAACATAGGGCTCAAATCTTTAAAAAGGTCGGTGTAAAATTCTATTGCCATTTTCTTTGAAATAAATAGCTCGGAAGGAACTTAGGGATTTTTGCAGTAAATCTGCCCTGGCAATTTATTGATATCTTGATTAGCTTCAATATGGCGGCATTTATTAAATTTGAGGCTATGACGTCATCAAATTTCTAAATCCTAAACTACAAAAGCTACAGATTTCTGCTTGCCATCATATTGTAGACCTCCATAAACTTTTCTTGAGGGTTATGTAATGTTTCCTCTGTTAGTTTAGGATTTACAATGACTTAAATTTTTTCAAAATTTTCCATGAATTTTTTCAAAAATTATCAAATTGCCGCCATTTTGAAAAAAATAAAGATATCATAAAATTTCCACGACAGATTTACAGCAAAGTACCATAAGTTCCTTTCAAGCAATCCAATTCAAAGAAAAATATAATAGAAATTTACACCGACCTTTTTAAAGATTTGAAAGATTTGAGCCCTATGCTTCATAGAACTTAACGACTTACCGTTTTTGAAAGCCAAGAACTCGAAAACACTGTGAACAAGTGAGACAACAATCGTCAATCCAAGAAGATATGGGTTCGTCTCTTTCAATGTTCTCTGTATTCCAAATAAAAATAGATGGATTAATTTGAATTTGATGCAACAAAATGTGCCAACATTAGATGGGGACTAGCGGGCGATTAGCGAGGAGGGTATTTGGAGGCGACCAGTGATATGAGAATCTCAGCGATGCCAATTGGTTGCAACAGATAAATTTATGCTCTGAACAAAATGAGAACTGGCATTGAGGGGCAAATGACTCCAAAGATAAAGTATGAGATTTTGGGATTTTAAAAATCTCTCCGGTTTTTCAAAGATTTTTGAGATTTTTTCTGGGTTTTTCAAAGATTTTAGAGGTTTTGCAAGATTTTTGACGATTTAAACAATTTTTGAGATTTTCAAGGACTTGTCGAAAGACTTTTTTGAGAATCTGTATCATTTGTTAGAGGAGACTTTTGGGATTTTTTTAGATTTTTAGGATTTTCTTTGGAATTTCTAAGATTTTGTGAAGATTTCTAAGATTTTGTGAAGATTTCTAAGATTTTGTAAAGATTTCTATGATTTTGTAAAGATTTCTATGATTTTCAAAATTTTCGACATTTTTTTGGACTTTTGAAGACCTTTCACGAAGTGTATGAGATTTTTGGAGTGATTTTCCCCTCAACTAAGATTATCTCCAAAGAGCAAACAGCGAGCACATCAGGGAAACATCTGAAGTTTGTTGCAATGCGACTTCATCCAATGACCCTTGGAATATTTCATGCAATGTCATTGAGCTAACATCGATAGACAATTAAATGAAAATATGTTCGTTGCATCTGGTACTATAGCAATTGAATGATAAGATAATAAATAAATGATTTTAGTACTAAAAATAACTGGGAGGTTAAAAAACGCAATTAAATGCTTGATACATGAAATTCAAAGCACTCCGATAAACAACGCAAACACTTTACATTTAAAAACAGGGATAAGAAAATTACAAGGCTCGCACAAAGATTTCAAACTTTAAAACTTTTTCTGGATTTCCTGTAGATTTTTAGCATGATTCTTTGCATTCTTTCAATATAACTTCAATCTGACTTCAGAAGCTCTCTCATATCAGTTTGAGCAGTAATCATCCAATTCAATGAGCGACAGCGAGACTTATGTAATTGGTCTAGATTTCCTGTGCACCTCATAAGAAATTGTAGCATGAAAAACGAGAAAGCCTAACCTTCAGCATATCTTCTTCCTCGTCAGTTTGTTGAGCTGTGTCTCCAAGATATTTATTCCATTGTGATCTCATCTTCTGTGATACATACATTTGCCATTTGAACAGAGAGATTGGGCTGTAGGTCAGGTGTAGTTCCAATGTTCTAAGAACGGAATGAAAAAAATAACATGCAGAAGAGGCCATAACTCCGCCAAATCTGGAGATATTTTAACCGGCATCAAAACTTTTTATACCCAAACATCTGGAGAATTCATTTCTTCAAAACAAATTCAGGAAATTTTTTCAAGAATTTTTTGTCCTGGTTGTGTTTCAAGAAGGTTGGTAAAATTTAGATAAATCTTCACGGGTTTCTCTGTCTTTTCGTTTATTCGCCGTCTGATTGGTCCATGAAAATGAGGCTTTGGAGGTTTCAACCTTGGGCAACGAGCCATTTGGTCATGGGCGACATTTGATTCCTATGCTTTCATTGTCTTATTAGTCTGATAACTGGTTATCACGCTACATCCCGAGATATGTTGTTAGGATTTGGTTAGGATTACAAAATTAAATGAAAAAATGGAAGGATACAGAAGGGCTTACTTCGTTGTTTCGTTGATCGGCATGCTATCACTGTTGTAATTCCAATAGTCGTTGAAATAAAGTACAGGAAAATAAAAGTTTGTCAGGTTATCAAACGTGATATCTGCAAAAGAATAAACATCGCACATGTCAGAGGGCCACGGAAGCGACATAACACACCGACTTTGATAACAGCGTTACTCTCTTTCGCGAGGTTCCTTCTGGAAAAACTACGGACCACCGAATCGTGGACCATGGGAATGCAGAAAAGTAAAGAATAAAAAAATCTCGCGGAGGAAAATACGGCAACGCAGCTTAGCAGGAGGTACTTTTTACCTTGCGATAATGCAAATTTTTGATAATAATGATTTGATAATGTACAGTACATCCAACGAACAAGGGCAGATTTTTTAACACAAGAGCATGAGTTGCTTTTGTTGGCACCTGAATTCAAAGTGATTAGTGATCACAGACAAAGGAAATTCTCTCACCCATAAATTCAAAACATACAAAGCTGCAAAAGTTTCTCTCAAACCCAAGTAGCTAGTGCACTCGTTGTCCATTCCAAAAACTGTTTTTTAGAGCAAACATGAGCATATATCGAAAGAAGAAGGATATATCTTCACATCTACCTCGGGCATTTTATTCATTTGGTTCAGAAGCTGAGCATCGGCTTTTGAACCAAATAAATAAAACGCCCGTGGTAAATGTGTAGATATACCCTTCTTCTTTTGATCTATGCTCATATTTGCTCTTAAAAACAATTTCTGGAATGCACAACAAGCGAGCAAGCTACCTGGGTTTCAGAGAAACTTTTGCAGCTTTGCTTGTTTTGAAGTATTGGTCGAGAGAACTTCCCTTTTGAACTGCAGTGTCAATCAAAAGCAACTCATGATATTGCCTTAAAAAATCTGTCCTTGTTCATCCAATGGATATACACCGTACCAGCAATGTTCCCATCACAACAAGATTTAAGCACAACAGCATAGGATCATTGAAGGAAGCGTAAAAATGGTAAGCTTCATCAAAAAATTTTCAAAATACTTTTGACAGAGATAGCGAGATATTTATAGCAAGAGATTCATCTGTCATGGAATGTGCTACACAAACGATAAATATGATTGGGTAAGATCTTATGATAAATACATCTACCAAACAGATTCTGGAAACAGATGACAACTTTGGATAAGAAACGTTACACGCATTATAGACCAGGCTATCTATTACCATATCAAACTAGACAAAGGTTCCGCTGTTTAAAATGCATTTTGAAATTTATAAAATTGATTGCAAAATACATACATTCATTCATTGGGACTGGAAGAGATCCTCTAGGCCAAGGGGTTTGATCATAAACCAAATTCAATGTCAAATTTGGATGCCAATAAGATATTATTTCTGTCTTGTTCATAGGTCCCTGGAAAAAGAAAATAGCTAACAGAATGATTTTAACAACTTAAAATTTATCCTTACCAGTTCATGACAATCATTATGTTTACTTCCTGTGCCCTCGTAAACAATAGAAAAACGTTTTTAAAGCCTCCTTGAAGTTTAGACATAACTCGATTACCTTCTGAGTAACATGATCCAGGAAGCAAGTGAAAAAAGTAACAACATGTTTGGGTTTTCTTTGACTTGATAGTTGCTAAAATAATTTTTCCCAGTACTGGTTTTTATTAACATTTCATCGATCTGAGAGTCGAGTTTCTTGCATACAGTTTCTTACAAAAAATACAACTACTTTTGAAAATGTTTAAATGGCTTGCAAGATGACACAAAGAAGTACACACATATGCTTTGTCAACTCTCAACTCTGAACAGCAAGAACAACATACAAATACTTCATTTGAGGGGCCATTATGGAAACAAGGTTGTACTGACCTTTTAATGCTATCCCTGTCATTTTAAACTAGGGGTGTTTTTATACTAGATCTTAGTTTTTATCATATTGTACACATGTAAATAGCCTTTCTTTCATTTCGTAAATGTTTTTTTCCATATTACTTTTAATTTTTAATTTGTATGGCAAAATTTTACATGCATACATACAGAAAACACCATGACAAGTAGTCAGTATAAAAATATGTTTACTCACAGTTACCAAATCAGGACTTGCGCTTGCAGAACCTGTCAAGAGGTTCTTTGTCTTGTGCACTCTCTTCTTCCTGTAGAGTGTCATCACTGAGGGGAAAAATGGCTCAAATTAAAAAATACAGTGAAATAAATCGTAAAAAGATAATACAACTTTACCCATAGAAAAACATGGGGTATACATTTAGTCTGCAGCAAATTTGCACATAGTTTTTTGTGAGTTTGTTTTGAAAAAGTTTCAGATTCAGGAGTTTGTCAATTGTTTGTAAAGAGCTTGGATTTTGCACCAAACCAGTTAGCAACAGATTTTGTGAAGCTTCCTGCAAACATGCAAATTTGCATACACTCCATACAAACTTGCAAACTCTAAGAGAACAATGGAGCATATTCAATGCAAACTAATTACAAAGCTTGTGCAAATTGTATTTCTCGAACTAAAGGTGAGCTGAACTGAAAGGTAAGGAGGTTTTCTAATAGAAACCGGACACCAAATGGCTTCAACAGGAACGCTCATTTCTTGCTATTTCTAACTAGCATGTACAGGCTATCATCATTCCAGTGATTTAATCGTAAAAAACATACCACGCCAAAATCAACTATGCACGCTTGGCATGGACACTAGAAATCGTACACTGGACGATTTTGAACGATTTATGACTTAATCTTCAGCATGAAAGCTGAATTAGATTCTAGGACTTTTTTGGAAATTTATGTTTTCAGTCTTTAGATTTAGAAGTGAGTTTCTTAAAATATTCCTTTTCGAAAACATTGAAAACGATAACAAAAATGTTGATCAAATTGATCCAACTTGAATGAACTAGAGAAAACCTTTTCAGGGGGATTTGAGGATTTACTACGAACTCTCGTACAGCAGATTACAATGAATTAATGAATTTCTAAATCCCAAATCACCATGAGCAAATTCTCTCTCTCTCCATTCATGTCGATTCTTTAGCAAACTTGACCAATGTTTTTTTGTCGTTTTCACTGTTTTCCAAAACAAAGATTTTAAGAAACTCGCTTCTTGCTCTAAAAACTGAAAAAGAAAAACTTTGCAAAAATTCCCAGTATCTAATTCAGGCTTTCATCTAACAATAAAGTCATAAATCCTCAAAATTGGTCCAATGTACAATTTATTGTGGCCTGCCAAACGTGCATAGTTTATTTTGGCGCACCCAGTGGATTCTTTCCCTTTGTGTACATAGTGGTAAGCAGAATATTCAATTGATAAATGGAAAAGTAAGGCAAGAGGTTACTAACTTCTGGTCTGGTTCAAGGAAGCATGGCGACTGTAGGAATTTGAATCAGGATCTGGTGAGAAACCTTCTTTGACAACAAATATATGCATATACAGGGAACCATTGTTCATCATACTCTAGGGAATAAATTTGATACAAAAACATCAATGAGATTAAAATTTACGATTTTCTTGAGCAGCTCTTGGCAGCATGGCCAACCAAACCCAGATTGGAGAACAGAAGAATACAACAATAAAGCACAGGTGTCAAATCTCCTAAAACGATTGCTAAAGACAAACTGTCACATAGTCATAAAACTCTATTTTCAC
Organism: Aurelia coerulea; assembly: GCA_039566865.1. NCBI lineage: Eukaryota > Metazoa > Cnidaria > Scyphozoa > Semaeostomeae > Ulmaridae > Aurelia > Aurelia coerulea. The sequence continues at coordinate 29,185,930 of CM076945.1, read as the reverse complement.
TGCAGTGCAGAGGGCGATCGCCCCCTAAAAATAGTCTCATGTTTTTAGTTGTTTTTACTGATAGGCAATGAAAGCTTTCAAGGGTTTGTTCTTGCAACTTGGACTGCTTCCTGTACCCTCACTAGAGAGAAGAGATTCCACTTGAACAGGCTATAAACCTTTTCGATACAAAGCTACCAGAAGATTTTATTCCATGTGTTTGTAATGTTCTTCCTTGTTGCTCCATTATTTTTCCTGAGTCAGCAAAAGGTCAAAGCAGTTAAGCCAACCACTTTCCTGATTGTCCTGTTTGATTGAGTGTGAAGCTCTAGTCAAGATAAATAAAGATTCTGTAAAAGTCATTAACAGATTAAAGAAGGCAATTAGAGTAGTGGATGTATAAGCCTCTGGAACAAAACTCGTAGAAGGCCTGCTCTACTGAGCAGACAGGGGCTGCAGAATGTTAAACTGGAGAAAGATTTCGTAGCAAAGTTAAGTTTATTCTCACACCCTGATCTTAAAAAACATTTTGCAGTGCATTCTGGTTGGAATTTTTGAGTAAGGAAAATTTGACTTTTATGAAAATCTCTCATATTGAAATTTGCCGGAAAAGGGCCCAAAAAACTTGATTAAATGGTAAAGAAGCTTGTTACCACAAAATAAACATAGGGCTCAAATCTTTAAAAAGGTCATTGAAAAATTCTATTGCAGTTTTCTTAGAAATAAATGGCTTGGAAGGAACTTAGGGTTTTTTGCTGTAAATCTGCCGTGGCAATTTATTGATATCTTGATTAGTTTCAATATGGCGGCATTTATTAAATTTGAGGCTATGATGTCATCAAATTTCTACATCCTAAACTAGAAAAGCTATAGATTTTTGCTTGCCACCATATTTTATACCTTCATAAACTATGGTTTCTTTGAAGGTTATATAATGTTTCCTCTCACAAAATAACACAAAAACAGTTCTCATGGGTGTAGGATGTTTCCTGCACATTCATTGCCATGGGGTTGAAGAACTTTTGGTGTTTGCTTAAAAATTCAATTCTTATAACTCTCGTGAGAGATTAAAAGCCCTTGCATGTTGCTCTGTGTGAGAGAGTCTTGATGATCTGATCAGTCAGTGATTTAGCTCCTCCTCCCGCCAATCTGCAACCAATGATATTTTTCATGAATTTGAATTTAGTTGTTTTTCTTGCTCATAAAAATGCAAGAAAATATATCTCAGTCTTCCAGCTATCAACCAAAATTTGATTCATTCAAATTCCTCCAGTACTTTAGGTTATATGATTTTTCAAATGTTTCAATCTCTTATGGCACACCCGAGATTATATCACAATGAAATACTCTATGTTGCTGAGAGAAAAACTTACTTCAGAAGTCTGTATTGTATGATGAAATTCTATGCTACCATCTTTATTCATCCCACTATACCAGTTTCCATACTCTATTCCAGTTTCTTTCCATATCAAATCCTTAGTCGAACTAAGCTCTTTGACATAAGGATCTTCAGACAAATAAACATAGAGATCCTAGGGAAAAATTGATAAACAATAAAAAAAATTTCTCAACAAATCCTACACTTTACTTGGGTGAGTAAAGGAAACGCATGGTAGCTCTATTGTTATTTTTGTGACTCTCACAGTTTTTCAACTCTACTTGCAGCTCGCACCTTTCAATCTATTCTGCTCGCTACTATGGGAAGGCCAAAAACAGCATGGCAGATTGCTATTTATGTTGTGCGAGTAGAAGATGTTCCACGAGCAATTTCATGTATAACAAACAAAGGAAGAACAATAGAATCATTGTTTTTAAAACAATAGCCAGGCACACATCTTCCATGTGCACTTCGTAAATTGATCAGTCTGGTGGAGTGCACATTTTCCAAATATTAATAAATAATAACCTTTGCAAAAAACTCTTTGTTTGATTTCTTTTGATTTAAGCTTTTGGGTGGGGCAATATCTTGCGGTATCTTACCATTAAATCACCATCTTTGAAAACATTGATACAAGGTCCTGTATCCACTTTAGGGCTTCCATTGTTTGTAGGTGTTGAAGGACCCTTTGACCTGAAAAAATTTATGATTAGATAGAAAATGACCATTCGAATAATCATTCCCTTCCATGCCGAGCCTGCTTCTTGTTGGGGTTGTTGAGGTGCTTGATTTGGGTTCTGTTGTGGTTCAATTTGTTGGTCTGCCGTTGAATTAGTTTGTTCTTCGGGTTTTTGTCCTCTATTTCTCACCACAATTGATGAATCATTTTCACCAGTTGAGTCGGCCATGTTTCTTCTTTGAAAAAGAATGATGTCGAGGCTTTCAGACGCGTATTGAAAATTGGACTGACATCAATAAGAGACCAATGCTCCTCCGCAGCGTTCTTCTCAACTGGTGAATAAACAAATTTCTGAATAACTTTCTGAATGCAAGATTCTTATCAAATTTATACAGAAATATCCTTGAATGAAAATCAGTGCTTTAGCAGTTTTGTTGACAGAGAAATGAACTTTTAAGAGAAGGTGGTCGCAAAAACTATACTAATCATAGCTAATTATCAACAATAACCCAACATCCATCTATTCATCACCGAATAATTTCCACCGTGCATGCAACGAACATTTGCCACATTTTCCCTAATTTCTGGTGACAACAATGAGGATTCAAAAGGATTGAATGTAACGATTTAGTAGCATATAAGTAACACAATATTATGGTAAACATGGACATTATTTTCCAAATTTTGACATAATTAACCATCGTTTTTCAATGCCTCTCATATATTAGCAGTATCTTGCAATGTAATCCTGTGATGATTATTTTTAAAAAGATGCGGTCAGAGTTGGAGACAAAGCACGACAAGTAAAATTTATCAGCTCAATGAACTGATTTTCATTCAGTATATGCATTTTATTTTATACTTGTTGCCACATTAATTTGATCCTATCTTTCAATCAGAAAGTTTTTCAGAATTTTTTGTCCCTTTTAGCACACCCGCAAGATCAAGCAAAAATATAAAAGTCTTGAACTGAAAGTTCCACACTACTTTTTTTGAAATTCTATCAAAGTTTCATTTCCCCTCCATCTACCCTTTCTAGTCGAGCAACAAACGGACAAACACAATTTTTCTCTGTTTTACTATATTACAAAAATATTTGAATCAATAAGTTCGTTCGGTTAAAAAAGTGAATTATACATTTTGATAATATCATATTCAATGAAAAGAAGTATGACGCTACTATATACGCTTCAATATTGAACTTCGCACAAAGCGAAATTTAAGAACGATAGCTTGTAAACTGAAAGACAGTAAGACAATTGAGTTGTTCAGTAACCGTAACTTTAACTTCTTGACTGGACCTAAATATCATAGGGGCTACCTGGTCATTTTCACACTAAATAACTTGTAATCATCAAATACAATTTCCAGGGGACACAGTAGTTATAATGCTCCAAGTTCAATCTTCGAGTTTTCATTTCATATAACTTTTGCAATTTTCCGTAGCTGTAGGGAATGACTTGTGTACCATCGGTAACCTGATTGGTAAATTGTCGGAAGAATTTTCAATACTTGCATTTTAAAGATATCTCAGAGTGACAAAACTTTGCAAGTAAGGGACGTGAATATATCGAAAACTACTGGCGACAAGAGAGGAAGGTCATTATGTACTAGGATAATAGTTCTTGCGCTTTGACTATTGAAAATATTTTTTGCGTTTACAAGAATCGACGGTAAAGTGTATCTTAAAAATGTCATTGCTCAGAATCTGGAGGTTGAATTTTCTTTAAATGACCATTTGATTAATATTTGGCGAAGACTAGTTGCTACTGGAAGTCAAATAACAGTCTAAACAAGTCACTAGCAAGTCTTGGCTTGTTTTTACTTTGAGAAGAGGACCTCTAGCTAGACTAACTACTTCAGTCCCAAATTCCGCTTCGTTCATTGAATTGGATATGGCACTACGCTTCAAGTGGTTATAGCGTCCCTCAGTATATAGGATCTGGTACGGAAGGAATTTGCTATGCACTAGCACTAGCCTAGTCTTACTGGGATGAGCCCATGTTAGTGTCTGTGTGAACAATAATAAAGTAAAGTGTAAAATTAACAGAGAATGAACCATAAGGGACCAGTCATTTATAACTCTGGGTACCGGGGCGGGCTGGAAATTATAAACTGGTGAAAAGTTTTCACACCCCCTTCATATTTTCTCTAAAAAATTTGATACCCCATTGAAAAATTAGAAAAAATTTCATACCCCAGCACCCATCTACAGTATAAAGTTGTGATGAAAGTTTACTGTAATTCACTTTGCTTAGGTGCTTTACAATGAGCTTTCTGTAGATTCACTTTGCCTTTACTTTGCATTGCTGCTGTAGTTTCCTTTACCTGAAAAATTTCATACCCCCTCGAAAATTCCCAACAATATTTCATACCTCCTCATTTTCCTTTGAAAAGTTTTCATACCCCCACCAATTCTAACCCGCCCCGGTACCCAGCGTTATAAATGACTGGCCCCTAATATTAAGACAGTACAAAGCTTATCAAGCATACTCGATATAGTAAGATCTACCGGGTGAGACTAAAAACAGTACGGCGTTTAAAAAGTACTGCTCCCTGAATATCAAAGCAATAACAGTGATCAATGACTTGAATCATAGCCAATATGTTCAAGTAGATTTAGAAATGTACCCAGCTGCAATCGGTCATTCCTTACCGTGGATATGGGAGATTTTCTGCAGAAAGCCCCCTTCAAAAACCTGCAAGAAAACAACGACCACAATTTCGTCAGTTTTCTTCCTGACAACAATGACATTTACATTTGCAACTGTTATCCTAGAGAGAGAATGGAATTCCCCGAACTAATTTTCTGATGCCAACAGGGAAGACTTGTTCATTAGCCTGAGATCAGGCTCCTTTCATTTTTCTTATCTTTAATTTTCTGACTAAGTGAACCTGATCTCACGCTACTTGTTCATCCTCCCAAGGTCAAAACAAGTGCTAAAATACTTTCTATTCATGGGCGTAAGACAGACATCGTGGGGGAATTTGGTTGCGATTTTAGGCCACTTCCGATGAGTTTTCGAGGGGCTTTCTCGGGAAGTCCTCAATACTTTCGGAAGACAATGGCCGATTTCAGCCAGAAAGTTATCAAAATTAATCTAACGTACCAGCAGCTGTTCAAATAGACTTGCCCCAAGTCTATCTCTTCCGTCCGTCTACGTTCCCTTTCTCGAGCTCTCTTCACGCAATGTTGGAATGGTAGATCCATGAAATGGCGGATCCCGGAACTACCGTAAAAGGGGAACGTTAGAAGGACGGAAGAGATAGACTTAGGGCAAATCTACTGTTCAACAAGATAAAAAGAGACATTATTGCTGTGATATGCAGAGGACAGCAACAGCAACCTTTCAAATGCCGTGCTGTTTTTTCTGACTCATCCGGTAGGAGCAATTTCCCGTCAAACGGGATCATATAAAGTCAAACCTTGATTGCCTGGACTTTTCGATGGCCTGGATTCTTCTTATTCATCCAAATATATCGCGTGACCCAAAAAACCCGCTATTTGAAAATCACACTGGAAAAGCAACACGATCAATTTGTAAAATTTTTAAGTCATCATCAGTTCATCTTACTGGGGCTCCGTCGTCAAAATGTAAACAAAACGATGATTTTTGCAGTTTTTTGAAAGGTGATATCACACAGGATTTTCGTATTTTTTTCAAAATGAAAGTTGCTGTTTGGACATTAATCCTTGTACTTCACTAAGGAACAAACCAAATATTCATATCTTCTACGATTGCTCGGATATAGGTGGGTTTTTAACGGTCACTTTTTGGTGGCTTGGGTGAAGCCACCAAACAAACTGCAGAGAACAATGGATGAACAATGGATAATCCCCGACACGTGCGAGTTTACAGATTTGTTTACTGTTTGACGACGGAGCCCCTTTAATTTTCAAGAACTTTCCGATAATTTTAGGTGCATAGTTATATCTATCATCTATATGCACGTATAGTTTACATCTATCTATATGCATAGTCATATTCATTTTTGAATTTATAAATTGGCTAGAAATTCTGTTTCTCCATATGCCCAAAAAAACTGCTAAAAGTGATGACCTTTTCACTATCTCATGTAGATTTTGACTTTTGATGCCTATCACTGATGGGGGAGCACAATTCCACTTCAACAATTCCCGTATCATTAGAAAGCAATGCCTCAACTAAGAAAAACGATATTTGACAATTTCAATGATCATTAGAAGATGGATCAAATTGAGTCACTCGCTTAAAATTTCAGGTAAGGTCCACGGAACAATGTTTTCAGAAACTTTTCATTTGAGATAAAGATAATTCATTGTCAATCCTGAATACTTTCTCGAAATTAAGTTAAACCTTTGGGTAGGCAAAGGAGCTGTATTTTTGTAAATCGGTGTTTCAGAATTTGCTTTGCGCCCCTTCAAAGAGTTGATACTTTTTCTGACACATCCGGTATCTCTCACATTTACCTACAAGGTACTCAAATCCTTGTCATCTGCATTCTCAATTATCCTGACTATAACTTAATCCTGTGCCCGTGAGCCCAGGCAATCGAGGTTCGACTGTATTTAAATACGCTCCTGATTTTCGAAACCATCGTTCCGATGACCATTTTTGAGTTCAATATCCTTATTTTCCTTCTCTGCAAACACATGGAAGAAGTCATATTTCTTGGAAATCTCCTTTTTAACAAACAAATAGTGCGTCAGATACGAGAGTCCAATCAATGTAAATAGAGACAACAGCATCGAGAGAGTACGATAAGGAAACAATTGTTTCAGCTCTTTCTCCTGGTACAATGGGTACACAATGATCGGTGCTAGCTTGATCAGATGTTCTCCTCCTCCGATTCGAAAGAACAGCCCAACGAAGAATCCAAAAAATGAGCCATATAGGTTAGCAAATGGGACATAAAGGGCACAGACGAGCTGTGGGAACAGTAAGACGAACACGAGATCTGAGCAGAGGACGAATAGGTAATAGACACTCTTGATTGTAAGTGCCATCAAAGTTGCTACTGCTCCAACACCAACGATACCAACTCTGATTACCCAAATCAGTTCTTTCTCAGATGCCTGTTGAAAGAAAGAAAATGTTACGGGTTTATTGGAGGTGTTGTGGCACAGTGGTGTAATGATCATCCCTGGGGGTACTTAGTATCTTTGTCCGACGGAGATGTGCCGTTTTCCAGGCAACTTTTTCACCCTTTTTCTCTCACACCTTGTTCGGGATACTATCAGTGAAAGTCTTTAGGATTTTCTCCAGAAGAGCAGACCCCCGTTTAAGATCTTTGGATTCTACGTAGTAGCGATTTCAGGGTCATCGTCCTTCATTCGTCATTTGTAAATTCGCGCATGCCCCAAAGATCTTCGCCCATTCCATTGATCAGCGAGCCAATCAGAGTCTTTTCCGTTGTGATTTACAAAAGGGGGAGTTCGCAGTGTCCCGAACAACACTAGGTATTAAAAGAAGGCAATTTTTCCTGAGCCGGTTGTGAAAACATGTCTAACGGGGGTATGTTGTAGATTGAGTTGCTGCTCAGTAGCATACTTTCTATCGATGTTTTGCCTGGCATTCTGGAGCCAGGCAAAACTGTTCCTGGAAATGAGATCAACTCGACCTTTTAATGCTATCCCTGCCACTATCATTAGGGGTGTTTTTTACTTGTATTTATTAACGCTGCATTATGTAAATTGTATTGGACCTATTCTATTATATTTTAACCATAAAATATATGAAACTGAAGCTGAAATATTGTAAATTTTTACTTGTGTGGCAAATTGAAACATATATACATACATACATACATACATACATACATACATACATACATACATACATACATACATACATACATATATACATACATACATACATACATATATACATACATACATACATACCCCTATACTAGTATGAGCGAGTAGGAGGTGGGTGGTAGCGATTACCGATTACTATGACTCAACGTAATAAGTCTAGGTCAGCTTTTTAACTGTTTTATCATGAGTCCCTATTGAACAAATTTTCCACAGGGCTACAAGGGACTCAAGTAATCAGTCTAGCATCCGTCTACATGCACTGGAGCCAATCTTTGGTATGTAACACAACATTATGCATTTATAAGAAATTTAAATTGCTTACTTAAGAATTTGGGTATCTGACTTACCTTTGGTCGTATAAGAAGTTTGTAGATATTGTGAGCGAACATTGAACTTGCAGAAAGAATCGAAGAGTCAGCTGATGACATCACTGCGGCAGAAATTGCACCCATACCAAATATGGACACCCATTGTGGGGTGAGGTATTGTAGGACCAATGGCAGTACCAGTCTTGTATCAGAGAGCGTCTTGTTGTCACTGTTCAGCATACCACTTGGAAGATTAACATCAGCCCAATCTAATCAAAGAGAAGATAAGGTGTTCATAATAGGAAGTATACACAGGGCATGTTTTCAATAAGCTATGGATCCGGGTAACAGTCGATTCTATGCTAAAATCATACGAAGTTATCCCTAACCGAACGAAGCCGAAAATCATTTTCACGGAACAATCACATTGAGAATTCCAGGAAAGTCTCGACTGCATTCGAAAAAGACAATAGAAACAGCCAAGATTTGGCTAAATCTTACCTACCTACATAAAACGCAACAAGAGCAGTAGACTGTTTAAATTTCGTGAGTTGTTGTTGGAGAAATCAAAGGCGCCTACCTTGTAGGAACTGTGTTTATTACCAGTACTGTTTTCGTGACCCAATACACGGAGTAACTGGTGTCCTGTTAATCCGTGTGTATCATAAGAAAAGTTTTTTTAGTTACAGGGATTTTCACATTCTAACGTCTGTTAGTGTTGAGCAATCAAAATCACGCTGTCTGGTCATTTCGTATAACAGTTGATCTCGTATTACATCAACACCGGAATTTGAAACCACAAAGTTATTCATATGTCATCTTCACCTTGACAGGACAGACTCTGTGTACTGGGTCATGAAAACAGTGCTGGGAATAAACACAGTCCCTACAGGCACCCTTGGAGAAATCCGGGAGAAATCTACTCTCCCCATTAATGGGTATATCTGTTCAAGGAACACTTAAAGTATCTCAAGGTTTCGAGGAATTATGGAGCCTCAGATTCACCAGATATAGAAAACGTACGTTTAGAATAACAGGCAGATGAGAAGATATTTTCTAACTCACTTGTAGATGCAGCAATAGCACCAATAAGAACGGCTGGGACAGCCATGAACATCGCCCCAAATGATGCAAAGAACGATAACCCTCGAGCATATGACGTTTTCTTGGCTGATAGCACTCGTTGGAAATATACTTGCCATGGCAGGCCACCGCAGATCTATAGAAAGAAGGAATTTTCATCAAACTGATTTCTTTCAAGGGAATCTAAGCATGATAAGTCAAGTCAGATTTTGTGTGTCATCTTCAAATCAGGGGCGGACTGGCTAGCGATGCTTCACTAGCCAATACTATCCAATACAGAACCAAAGCTTACTATACAGTAAATCTGTCGATAGCGACAACTACGATGGTTGTAATAAGTCATATAGGACAAAGAGAGCCTCGTCATCCAAATGTTGTGGGTACTGGGGACTTGCCATCGGGAAGGGTGGTACGAGATCAGTTTTCACAATTTTGTATAAGGAGAAATATCAGTTTTCAAGATTTTGGTATAAGGAGCGGTATCAATTGTTGTGATTTTGGTACAAAGAAAGAAAAAATAGGCCATTTTTGAAATTGGTGTAAGACTTTAGCATGCATTTTCGAAACATTGGTACGAGGAACGGGTAAATTTTCTAAGCTTGAGTGGCACGTCTCTAACAAATTGCCAAGTGCCCACCTCCTGGAGCATGTCATACTTCGTGAATCTTCAGGTGATACGACGAAGTATGACATATTTTCGAAGATCAAAAGCTAGAATTATTGGAGAATATGAGCGCTGGGTTCATCCTGAAAATCCTCGATCGAACCAAAAGAAAGTTCTCTCAGAAGTTCATAAATCAATAGCTTTGTTGGTTAAGCTAGCGAGATCAATAACTACCGAAATTAAAGACTGCTTGAGATTTTGCTTTTTTCTGGTAATTCTTTCTTTCCTTTTGCCCTTTTTGCATCAAAATAGTTTTCAATTATCTCCTTTTGAGTCCGTTCCTTCGTTCACTCATTTATTCATTCATTCATTCATTCGTCCACGTTAAACTATTTTTGATTTCCTACTTTGTAAATCTTCTTCCTCTAAAGATTGTTCAGCCATAAATTAACAGCATGTTTCACCAGGGAATGAGATTAAAACATTGTTAGAATTAATTTTGAATTCCCTTTGATCTCTTGAATAAATCATCCAAATAATCCATCATCAATTATCATAAATTCAAAACTTCGCTGAAACAACTCTAGAAATAAACATCTCCTCCTCGTAAAAATTGCTTAAAATTGTGTCAATATGGGAGGCAAGTATTTGTTTTCATGCTGAAGCCCTTCTGGTCTTTTATGAACCATGTAACTGGAGTGGAGTTCAACTCCATATTTTGTCCACAAAATCTCCGACTGCAACTCCAGTTCAGCATCGCAGAGAGGATTGCCTCGTATCTGCCATCTTCCAGAAAAGTAGCGCGCCGTCCAATACCTCTGTGAAAAGGTCCATTTTGTTGACACGGAAAACTTAGAATTGAATCACTAATCAAACTTGGCAGAAGAGAGGCATGCAAGATCAATCAAGGGAAGTGACAGCATACAGGGTGTCCCAAAAAACATGTGCGCCGTTTGAATGGCTACTGTGGAGGAGCCATAAATCTAACTTTCCTGTTTTTCAGATTTGTGAATAGAAGAGATGTCAACTTAGAGTTTGGCACCGAGTTTGTGTAAATCTGACCAGTGGTTGCTGATTTATTGAGAAAGAAAGTCACAATCACTGGTTGCTTCAAAACCAGAGGATTTTATCTCCGTACTTAACCTTATAACTTAAATTTTAACATTAAATGAACTTAAACTTTACAGTTATGCCAGGAAACGCATTTGGGAGTAATTAATGACCATATAACTTAAGAATATTGACCAAGCAGCCTGCTAAACGCAATATTGTTGGTTTGAAACGACTTCATCACTTTTGAGAAGCAAAATATCTGATGGACGCATGCCATGGCCTGCAGCACTCGTGTTGCACATTACCATTCCTAGCAACCCTAGATATGTCCAATATTCTTGGTTGTCACAAAATTCAATGTATGACGATCTGTCTCACTTATAAACATCAGAAAACAGGGCTAGGTATGTTTTATTCAATCAATTTCGTTAATTTTAACGCAATGGAGAATAATGAATCCTCTGGTTTTGAGGCAGCCAATAATTTTGGCTTTCTTGCTCCATAAATCAGCGACTATAGATCAGATTTACTCAAACTTGGTGTCAACCTTTAATTTGAAGTCTTTTCTGTCAAGAATCTTAAAAACAGAAAAATTGGATTTATGGCTGCTCCGCAGAAGCCACTCAAACAGCGCACATGTTTTTTGGGACACCCTGTGTAACACCGGCCACCAATATAGATGCTTACCAAATGCATTGCATAATCCATCCATTCACCAGTTTTCACAACTTCAAATGTTCCTAGCCATTGATCACTAGTTGTTTTGATTGGTGCTACACTCTTGTGTTTCATGGCAAAAGGAATTGTGAGCCACTAGAAATAAAAATGATTGATTTGAGTTATGTCAGTTATCATGCAGTTAAATTTCACCACCACGGACGTTTCAACAGTTAGTTTGCGTGGCTGCTCTTGTAACAGTTCACCGCCACATTTTATGGTACCTTACAAGTGATTGAAAACGGGGTCAATAGCGTTGTTTATTATCTACAGGGTGTCCCAGAAATATTGTTCGACGTTTGATTAAATATTAAAAAGTAACGATAAAATGTACGGGCTCCTAGTTAGATAACCCTGTTCCTAAGATGTTAAATTAATTTTTGACGCCAGAATCTTGCGAATCCGCTAAGAATTCACGGAGTTACTAGCTTTTGGAGTTCAAGTTTGTGCGAAAGCTGAAACCAGACACCCCTAACTGACTTGTTTTTCAAAAAGACGTCCCAAAATCGAGGTAAAAGAAGACTGTCCATTGTTTTACCTCTCGTTGATATCAGAGCAAACCAAATAGAACTTCAAAAGTAATTTAATTCTTGTAACCGTTGCCAAAATTTACTAAGAATGCAAGTATCCAAAAAACATGGAATGAAAACTTAATCGATGAGAGACGCGGCCATTCCAAATTGTGCTCAACAGGATTCCTCCAAGCATCCATAACCTTGATTCAACGTTAGAGAAAGCTAGTTGATCGAAAATGCTTTTTAAATTCCATTTGATTTGCTTTGAATAAACGAGATTCTACTTTCACAAAATTTGCAATTTAGGGGCGTCTGGTTTCAGCTTTCGCACAAATTTGAGCTTCAAAAGCTCATAATTCCGTGAATATTTAGCCGATTTGCTAGCTTCTGGTGTCTAAAATTAACTTAAAATCTCCGCAATATGGTTATCTTACCATGGAGCCCGTTCATTAACTTGTTATTTTGAAAATTTAATCAAACGACGAACAATTTTTTGGGACACCCTGTATAAGACAAAAAAGTGGAAAATACTTGATTTTGACGTTGCTGGAGAACAAAGGAAGTGCTGCTTTTGAAGTAACCGCTTACCTTGCCTTTCCTGCGCCATAAATAAAAAACTACCGGGTGTCCCATAAAAAAGTAAACCTGTTTGAAAAATCACCAAAAATTGATTATCAAACCTCTGATAAAATTGTCTTTTTGACTTGATTTGTCAAAGACCCAACAATATTCATAGATGACAAAATGTTTGCCTTGATACAGCAAGGTAGAGAAATCATACGTTGATAGACCGTATTTTGACCTATAGTTTTGAAGCAAAATACTCAATCTTGCGTAAGAGTCAAATTTTTCAGATTTTTATCATCATTGAAGTCTTCAATAGTGCGCATTTCTTTCTGTAATTTTTGACCAAACTAGAAGCGTTACATGCAAAAAAGAAATTGATCTGGCAATCATCAATGCTTTTTTGCAGTATGACTCAAAACCAGGTAGCCCTAAAAAGAGCTAAATTCGCTAATTCTGAAACCAATTACAAGAATAACTATATATTGGATAATAATTTGGTCCTTGATCTACTTGACAAAAAAAAGAAAACGGAAGATCGGCTGTGTAATCAAATTTTGGTGATTCTTCAAACGGGAGTACTTTTTTTTTGGGACACCCGGTACTAGCCAGAGGGGGTCTCAAACTCCAAAGCCTATCCTATACAACAACGGGATAACTGAACGTACAGCTTCTTCAAAGCTGCCACATAAACGGGACACAACGCAACGTTTTCAAGACATTCATGGTCCTCTAAAAGATCTCTTATGAATTCGAAAGCTGTGACCAGAGATCAGTGGTTTTCAGGACCATACCGAAGGGTCAAGGGAACGTGTTCTGGGGATCATGTGGAAAAGAGGCTTTCCTCGAGGCATGATACTGCGATAACCTTACAAGGAAGTCTATCAGTTAACTGTGAACCACAACATCTAATTTCAAGATTATCTATAAAGTTAGAAGAACAAAAAGATTGACCTTACCAATCCAAGAAATATGCAGATCAATTGAATCACGTCGGTGTAAGCCACCGAATATAATCCACCAAAGAACGTGTAACCGACTGCAATAACGGCAGATATCACAACAGCAAGGTCAATTTCCAAGTCTATGATAATACTCAATGTGGAACCGAGAGCTCCAAGGATCGCTGCACTCCACATTGTCTCACCAAGGAAAGCTGGAATGTATAAAATGCCTCCCATCCAGTTTCCATATTTCTCTTGGAGAGGGTCCAGCATAGTCACGTATCGACGATGTCTCATGATTTTTGCAAAGAAGAGGCCACCTGTGGATAATATTTTGAAATTAGTTGGGGAAAACTTTGCGCTGATTCCTGCTTATAACCTCCCTTTCTGCTTATAACCTCCCTTATAAACAGAAACAAATTAACTCCTCAGATTCCTATCTTAATTACTAGACGCATACAAGGTTTTTCAGAATGACGACAGGACTTTTTAGTTCTAGGAGGCCTTTTAGGACATACTTATTATCTACTGCTATTCTATAAAAGAGTCTGGGTTGAGCGATATTTTGATAAATTATGCAGAAACCAGGGACGCGACAGAATCTTCCGACACAGGGGCTGAAACTTCCGATAGGGGAGGCTAAAATGACTAAAAATACAGTTTTCGTACGTCATTTTGCCAAATTTCCTTCGACGGTAGGGGCTAAATGCTTCCAACGGGGGGCTGTTGTAGAACCCTAGCCCTCCCCTGGTGCCACCTCTGGCAGAAATATGACGAATTTTCAAATGTGCACAATAGCGATAACAGCTCTAACGCCGCTCAGAAGAAAATTTCGTTGAATCACAACGTCGCTCTTCTCAGACTCTTTTGTAGAATAACTAGATTGTAAAATACCTATATACATTACAGTAACATTGTCAGAAGGTTTTCCTTTTGTCTTTGATGATTCTGATACGTAGCGCATCGGTGTAGATTCTTGAAAGTTATCATTATTATGATTGTTATAAATGTAGAATCTTGTTGGGGAGACGAGATCGCTTTGTCCAAGGAAACTTATGTGTCCCCCCGTGCAGTGGGTTAAAGCGCATGCGCTCGTCAGAGCTTCAACCCCAATACGCTACTGCGCATGAGCTTTAACCTACTGCACGGGGGAAGCATGCATTTCCTCGGGCGAAGCGTATCTCGTCTCCCCAACAAAATCTCTATAGAATAAGCTCGTTATTTCATAAGATCCAAACTGTTTAAAATCTGTTGAAGGGTGTTGGGAACCATGGGTAGTTAGACACTGCAGGTTTGCTTCTGTAGAGAGGCGCTGGAACTAGTACAGTTAAGCCCGAAATTATTCATACCTATGCCAAATTCTGAGTATTTTGCATCGTTCTATTTGAGGCCCAATTTTACTGTGGCTGAAGTTTCGTAAGAATGTGATGAAAGGCTGAAACAAGTGCTACAAGAGACATTTCAAGGAATGAAATATCTTGTGAATTGGTTAGCAAATATAACGATTGAAAATACTCCAAATTTGGCATAGGTATGAATAATTTCGGGCTTAACTGTATGTACCTGTGGTGGAATAATTTCTATAGTTCTGCGGAGGAGATAACGAGAGACTGAAAGACAGACAATTTTCTCTCAAGCTAGCTCCTCCATAGGAGTAAATAATGTCTTCCTCCGCAAAAGAACAAAGCTGTGGGAATCAAGCACAACTGCGGTGTCTTACTACCCATGGCGGATACTATGACACATTCAAGTATTTATAATGGGTTGCTTGTTCAGCTGTGGAACATAATCAAAAATCGAACAAACAGTTCGAAGAAAATTTACTCAATAAACTTTCAGAAATTGACCTTTTCAAAATATCAGTGAAGTTTCATGTTTCAGGTATCAATATAGGTTTCATGGTTACTGTATACTCAGACAGTAAAATTAGTTGATAGCAACAATTTCTAAAAAACACTAAGGGTTCTGTTGGGGGGCATGCAGTTGACCTGCTAGACCCCAGCTGTCTTTTGAGATATGTGCTTATTAGGGAATGTACCAGTTGTAAATTTACAATGTTTATGAAATAACATTTGAACGAGAAAATGTTCGAATTTTTGTAAGTAATAACCATTTCTGGAATCATGTTGATAATATTGAATTCAATAGAAATTTGGTTCATTGCTTACTAAAATGCAAACTTAGATCTCAAAATTTAGTTGATGAAAATGTGTCATGTGCTTAGGCCGTAAGATCTTTTGGCAGGAGTAGGAGTTTAGGCCTGTTTTGTAAGACTTTGAAATGAGAAAGATTCATGAGTTGCTCGTAAATGGAGAACGTTAGGGACACACTTTATCGAACTAAATTTTCAGATTTGGGTTTGCATGTTAGCTAAAATCTATGAAGATGAGTCCAAGAGAATTTTAGCTGAGAAGTATAGGCTCATAAACATGAGTAAGTTAGCAATAAAGAGATACTTTCTATAAAAGTTAGACAAATGCTTCTCTTCGAAATTTAGAAATGTGGCCTTTCCAAAGCCCCATCCCGTTTAATGCAAACAAGTGTTAGGTGCATGTTATTTCATTCATTAGTGATAAAAATACTTCGCTATAATCAGATTTCCTACAAGTTAAGATAAAAAGGAAAAAATGGATTCAGGCCGAGTACCTGGAGCTTTCGCTCTTGTCATCTCCAACCTGTAGTCAGAGAGTAGAAACCAAATGTGAAGAGAAAAATCAAGATAAAATATTAGTATGATTAGGGCCTCCGACGCTGAATTTGAAAAATCGTACTCTATTGGCTATGATTATACGATAAGTTAAAACGATTCGTCTTTATTGAAGGTGATGGGGTCAAAAGGGGGTATCAAAAAGAGTAAAATCGCCAAAATATTTCAGGCAAAATGACAAACCGCCTCTAAATTCACCTAAAACCGTCATAACCTCTTCCTTACCCTGGGTACCGGACTCTCTAACATATAAAAACAGAGACTGTTTCTCTGTTTTTCTGTTAGAGAGTCTGGTACCCAGGGTACATCTTCCTGCACTTTTTGTATGTATGGTGATAGCATCGGCTTTATGCTCCAGACGACTGCCTCGTTTTCATTTTGCGAGCAACCAATCAACACAGATGAGTAGAGTGCACTTTCCATAACTTTAAAAATAGAGTTGCCCAAGCCCCTGGCCTGAACCACTTTTAACTCTGTCAAATGCACAGGACATCCAGGAATTAACATGGTTTTTGGACTTTCTTGCCCTTGCACTTTCAAGCTTCGTCGGAGGCCCTGTTTGGGAAATTTTCAGACATTACACAACTGCATGGACATTAATGAAGTTACTTTATCTACTAAAATATCACAGGGTACCCAGGAATAATTAGCAAACTTAGAAATAAATCGTCTGAAATAAGAGCTGCGTAGGAAATAGCATGTGTACCAGACTCCAGAAAATATAAATTATGGGGTCTGGTACACTTACTTGTTCGTCATGGGGTCTGTTAAACAGGGTACGTAGGAAACTGCGAAGGATTTGCGAAGCCTTCCAATAAGAGCTGCGTAGGAAACTGCGAAGGATTAACAGCGTTATAAGCTGCGAAGTTACTGCGAAAAAAACGACACAAATCCGTTTCCTGCGAAGCTCTTATTTCAGACAATTTATTTTTTAAGTTTGCTTATTATTTTTGGGCTCCCTGTGCACTGGACTTGCCCAAGTCTAGGGGGACTTTTAGGTGGCAGTTTTTTAGGTATAGACACGGGAGAGACTTCGGTAAGTCCAGTAGTGTACGTGATCTGTATGCCTCGGGACTTGGGTATTCTAGGATCAGCCCTTGCCTTTGAAAGAGGACGAACATATACCATAAGTTGCAGACAGCTTCCTTTGAAGATGAAATTTCTTGGAATGTTAAAACTGGGAATTATTTTCAAGAACACGTAAGGTGGCAGTCCATGCCTCTGGCCACTGTGCCACATTGGGCAACAGAGATTAAATTCAGATACTCATATTTGATAAACACTTGTGAAATTGAATTCCAGTATGGCACTTATTGATACTTCAGCTGCAGCGTAGACTTGCCCCAAGTCTGTTTTGTCAACTGTAATAAGTCTACCGGAAAGTATATTGCTAAACAGACTTGTTGAACTGCGGCCCTCATGAATAATTAATGAGTAATTTGATCCGAAGCGTCCCACATTTGGGACGCTGTCGGTACTTTTGATGTGGACTTCAGCCAATCATTGAGCTCTTAGAAACAAAAGAATACAATAGGCAGGCCACACTGAAGAGGAGATCGGGGTGTTGTGCTGCACGTTGCGCACTTCTGCTCACTTGACTGACTGAGCAACGAACAAAATGGCAGAGAGAAGGTTTGCAGCAGAAGCTTGAATTTTGCAACGGAGAGCAATCGAGGCTTCGAAGACAGTTTTAAACATGGAAGAATTGCGATCCTATCAAGTGGATGCTCTATTAGTATAAATGTAAGGTCGCAATATGCTTGTAGCACGGTGAACTGGCGTTGGCAAATCGCTTTGTATATCATCACCAAAATTCTTGATGTTTGCACAAAGCTGCGAAGACAGTAAATGCCATGGGAAGTTTTTAAAGGTACTGCCTGTAAGGGATGGACAATTGCTCGTGCAAACAATCACAGACTGACAGATACATGGCAGCATTTGGGCCTAACCATCTGCACATTCTCTCTTTATTGGCCTTGTTTTGTTATGACCAGAGCTTGGTGGGAGAGTAGAAGAAAGAGCAACTTGTGAAAAAGACATGACCAATTGCAAGGAAACAACTCTGCAGTTTTTTGGTTATATAACCTGTGATATCTTCTTGATGAAAGATCAAATGCAGTCACTGACTGGAGGCAAAAGGATATATTGGATTGGTCATAGGCCTATGCTAATTGATGTATTCCTCAGAGCCAGGGGTGTCATCAAAAGGGGACAAAGATAACTTTAAATGATACGGTTTGAAATTAGAACAGGCATCAGTTGTTTTGTAAATATTTTCAGGCATGGGGGGGGGGGGTTCTTCCATAGTAAAGGTACCTGGGGATGTGCCGCAACGAAGAGTATACTTTTTCGGACTTCTGGTCTAGCCAAGGGTATCATTTTGACAATATTGGTCTAGCGAATGGTAGAATCATATTTGGTACAAATTTGACAGTATTGGTCCAGAGAATGGTCAACATTACTGGTCTAGCCAAGGGTACCATTTTCGTAAAAATTAGTCTAGCCAACGGTACGATATTGAATATATGCTCAAGGCAGACCCCTACCCAAAATTTAGCCAAGAGCCCCCCCTCATGTTTTCAGGCCACCACCCTTTTTGATCCATACAGTTTATGAAGTGCAGTGGATGGGATGATATACGTAAAATTTTGGGTCTTATCTCATTGTTGCTGCTAGGAAACGCAAACAGTAGGAAACACCTTCTTTGCAGCTAGAAAAGACCCTTCAAGCACCCATCAGCATTAAGAAGTGGCAATATCTCAGGAATTTTCAATAGAAATTGATAGGAAATCCTGCAAAACAAACATTGGGAAACACAGAGGCTCTACTATTTTAACATCAAATGTTTTAGTGATTCAGCGTGCTCTCAAGTTACAAGTAGTTTTCCATAAGAAACAAGAGATAAAAGTACCAAAAGTACTTCAGTAAAATCTCACCGCTCCCTCAACATTTTCTCCTCGGATTTAGATGAATTACAAATTGATCCTGGGAAGAATAGCAAGGGATAAGCCCCCCAGTCCACCCCCATGGTGCTGCTATTGCTCACTAGAAGTAGTGCAATGCACAGAGCCATTTGAAGATCTCCTGCTTTCTGAGATCTCTCTGATTTCTCTGATCTTAAGATGTCTCTGAGAGGAAAGTTGACTATTAAATATGATAAGATTGACTATGTGATATTTTTGGGGCCTCTCAAATCAGTCATCTTTCACACACCCTGCAGAATAATCAAAGAGAAAGACACTTCATTTTTTTGGAATTCCATCCATGAATTCAAAGGCTAGCTGCAGTGATACCATTTTCAAAAGAATAACCAGCTGAAAACATTATTCCTTTATTGTTTCAGAGTTTTATTTTGCAAATTGACATGCAATTTCCAATTGTTGTTTAATTATTAACTTTGTGTGTTTTCATTATTCCATGCTACCAAATTGAACATTCAAACAACCTCTGATCTAACATTTTGAGCTTTTAATAATTCACAGCAGCCAGACACATATCTTTTATAAGAAACTTGGATCAGGCTTGTACTAACCTTGCGTTCCTTTGGCAATAAAAATAATCATGATTTCATTCAAAATCAGCCAGCTGGATCTAAATGCTTATGAAGCAATGCTAAAATCTTAAACAAAACAATCATGATTGTTCTGATTGCCAAAGCAGCACAAGGTAAAAGTGTCTTAATTCATCATGAAAATAATCACATTTTAATGCTGAAAGTTTCTTAATTTTTTCTTAGTTTTTAAATGCATGAATTATCAGTGTGGTATGTAACACTGCTGCAGATAGTGTTTCTTGGCATTAAGCATAATATAGGAATAATAAACAGTATTCTATTATGCTCAAAGCATAAACAAATAGTTAACATTACATTACTCAAGAATAAAAGGTTCAATGACATTTGCCATATAACTATCTAACTTATTTGTATGTGTTTATTATATATTTCTCAGACAGAGTGCAAGAGTTTCTAAAAGTTTTTGGCCATCTTATTTACTAGTTTCTTATGAACCAGTTTATTATAGAAAATATGTTACATCTGTCTATTGGAAGCATATTTTTTATCAACTTAAATTTTGTTGATGCTAGACTGAAGCCAGTGATCGGAAGAAATCCAGAAAATGGATCAATGAAATCCCTTCCAAAAAGGATGGGGCTGTCCAAAAGTACTGGCACAATTTTTAGTTTCTCACAGACATTTTTTATAAGAGACAAAGATTGTGGCCCAGTACTGAAAGCTTCTCTAACCATCTTCTTGTTCTCTACCTGTATACCCACATGAACTATTCAACACAAGGCTTTTGAAGCTGTTTCAATGTTTAGACATGACTTTAACAGGAAACAAATGAATATAACTAAAATATACTCAGAGTTTTCATTGTCAAAAGAAAATTACTCAATTCAATTTCTGTAAGCCAGTCAAGGGAGTCTGCACGCAGGCTATATTTTCCCAGCACTGGAGTTTCTTAATGTTTTGGCGATCTGAGAGTTGAGTTTCTCATAAGCAGTTTCTTGTGAAAAAATATGTGTACATGTAGATAATGATTTGCCAAAACCATTTCCAGAGTATTCAAATTGTCAAGCGAGTCATATTGTGCCCTGCTGCATCCTTCTGATGTATCATCTTTTGCAGAGTTTGCCAGTGTTGAATGTGGATCAAATTTCATCAAAAAGCCTGTGTGTGGATCTTGCCATGATGTCTGCAGAATAACTGTGTTTACTTAAGATGGAATTAGTATGATACTTCACAAAATTCCTTCCCAATTAGGATGCATATACTGAAAGAATAACAGAATAATCAAAATGAATTAACAAAATGGTACATATCAAAAGACAAAAGATAAACATGCATTGTATACACATATTTTTTTCATAAGAAACTAAGAATTTGGGCCAGTACTAAAAGTATAGTATCTAGAAATTATCTGATCTGTGACCCCTGAACACTTCAAAACAAGATGTTTTTAGCCTTTCCAATGTTTAGACATTACTAAAGTACTTTCCAAATAATATGATACAGGAAACAAGTGAGAATAAAGACAAACATTTTTGAGTTTCTTAATTTTTTGGCGATTTGAGAGTCTGAGTTTCTTAGAAAAAATACAGTATATGTACTGTATATCACATGAGAACATGGTAAATCAAGGTAGCTAGTTTTTGTTTGATCAAAATCAATCACAAAAGCTTTGCACTCTGACTGAAGTTGAGATAAATTGAGTTCTGTAAGTAATATACATTACAGTGTCACTCTTTCTGGTGTTTCATATATTTTCAATGCCGAGAAAAGAATCATATACTTATAGAAGGGCTCCGAAATTACTTGGTAAGATTTAAAAACGAAACGAGTAATCATAGTTCACACTTCAAAACAATGTCAAAACAGTTGCTAATATTGTCCAGAGTCATAACACTATTGAGTTGCTTTGATTTTTTTAATCACGTAGGGTAGCTTCTAGCCTGCGTCACAGACCGAGCTAGGCAGCTTCTAAAGTCTCAAAAATTGATAAAAAATGGGTGCATTGCATTGTGAACTGATATTTCTGTTCCAACATTAGTTAGGGCAGAAGGCGCTCGACCCAGATCAGACCCTGGGCCTAACTAAGCTGGAAGAACAAACTGCTATTTTTATCATGTACTCGACTCAAGGCAAGCTAAATTATACCTTTCGCACTTTTCCAGGCAAATATTCTTTGTCCTGCTCCACCATTGCTAGCCATCTTTGGCCAATGCCTCGTTTGACCATTCAGACATAGAGACACATAATCCAAAATACTCTGTTATTCAATCTTCACAACATGTCGCTGCGCGCCGCCATCTTTGGCCAGCTTCCGTTTTTGAACGCAACCCCCCTGTTTTTTCAGTTGACCACAAAGAGATTAGCTATCTCATTAATTATTCATGAGGGCCGGAGATATACAAGTCTATTTCGCTTTTCACTATTCCCTTCAATTTTTTTGACGAAATTTTTTTTTGACGAAATAGACTTGGGACAAGTCTATCTGCAGCGCGGCTTGTGTGGAACGGGTGTGGAACATGAAATATAACCTACTTACAAAGTACAAAGTACAATGGAGAGTTCAAGTGCGCTGTGTTCCGTGGACTTTTGGTATGAGCACAGTTGCAAATAAAAGAAGACTAATGTTGCACTTGTCACTGTTCCACTTGTCCTGTGGTAGGTCATATGTCACACAGGTATTATAGATAAAAGAGGGATAAAAGATCTGTCATTCCTTTCTCAAGTCAGGCTGCACCGAGACTTGCCCCAAGTCTATTTCGTCTTATTACAGTTGACGAAATAGACTTGGGGCAAGTCTAGGCTGCACCTGGAGATTCTACAGAAAAAGACATCCCTGGTGCAATTATGGGGTGCAAAATAAACTAGGGCATCAAACCTATTCTGCATATTTAGGCCTGAAAGTAAATTCAGCCGAAAAGTAGATTCTGCTATTAATGACTAATTGGCAGGACTTCTGCTGAGAAATAAGGCAACAGAAAATTCCAAATTGGATCTTCTTTGTTCCTTGTTAATCTAAGGTCTTGCTGTAGAGTAATTTGCCTTCGCACCCTAACCCTGTTGATTCTTCATTGTGTCTGTTGTAAATAGATGTAATTTTTAATGAATTTCTTTTCAGTTAATGATATAGTAAAGTTTGACACGGCCCCCTGTAAAGCAGTCATCTCGACTGATAAGGCTACAGTGTAAAAATAATGAAATGGATGAAAAGACCATTTGAAAGAATATTTCCAGCCAGAGAAATTCTATATACCATGATACATGATATAGCACACTTTATGCACTATGATATACTGCTCCTGATTTATCGTTTGGAAAAGGGGATTTCCTGACTCCAACTGCTCTGACTGAGAAGTTAAAGAGCTATTATCACCCAAGGTCCTTTGCGGCAAGCTGCATTTTCAGAGGCTTTCCGACACTGTAGGGTAGGGCAAATTTGATCTTCACAGTCTGAGATTGCAGTTTGCCCTCAAAAGACCCTGGGTGACAATAGTTCTTTATGAAGGCGAAAATCCTTGTTGTACTTTCCTCGTCTGTTGTGTCCTATGAAGTTAATAAACACCTTATGAGCCAAAACGTTCAGATCAAGGCTTTCTTACACTATGAAGAAGTGCCAATCTGCCCTAGACTGATTACAAGTTCGTAGTTATCGCTATAAAAATATTATTGTTGTTGTTGTTGTTGTTGTTGTTGTTGTTGTTGTTGCGATAACTGGGACTATCTCGTGAGTCTAAATCTGCCCTTCGACTCGAAAACATTTCTTTTAGCGGATAAATCTGGTGCCAATTCTCCGTAGAATATAAAATTATGAAGTAAAGTAGAACAGACATTTGAGCTGTCCTGCAAAAAATTCAGGATTAGACTGATTACATGGTCGTAGTTATCGCTATTGATAGACTGATGGACGCTCAAACTACCGTCGCCAAGACTACGCTTAAGCCTCGCTGCTGTGCGCACTCAAAAATTCATTCATTCATTTCCATTTCATTCATTCTATATTCTTTAAACAGGGTTAAGTATACAGTTAAATACTGATTTCCAAACTGCCCTGTGAAAGATCAAAATAAAAAGGATTGTAATAAGGATCTTAACGAAAAGATTACTTGCTGATTTTATATGCAGCTTTGAATTGATTTAAGGTGGGCGCTGTATTCACATCAGCGCTAAGTTTATTCCATAATCGTGCTCCTTTATTCAATTAGAAGTGTAAAAATTGAAAAGTGTTCTTGTTTATGCGATAGCTAGAATTATGTAGTTAATCTAAGTCTGGATCGAGCAAAAGTTCTGCTTGATTCAAAAAGTTGGAGTGATCGGTGCCAGACGAGCTTCATGTCCATTTGAAAATATCCAAACCATTTCGCAGAATGGATTCTCATCATGAAAGGAAAGCAAAGGCCTAAAACAATAGAACTTTCTGCATTCTATTTGTTTAAAAGTCAAAGACACACTTACAGGTTGTATCAACCTTAAACGAGTACATCTCTAGACTTTTGTGTTTGTTTGGCATCGTTCATCCTCTTCGATTTGTCATGATATCCTCCGCAGCTATGTTTTCAGGCGGAGATCATCTTCGGAGGAGAGTGAAGATAACCGCTGATGCGCTCACCATTTCTTACGAATGTCCGGTGCGGCGCTCAAACGAGGGCGCGTCTGGATAGGAGGCTGCGCTAAGTGAAAAAGATTTCTTACTTATTTGTTACTTACGTTGGCTGCACTCCCTTACTAACAATCTCCAACGAGTCTCCAGATCTTGGCCCGTTGATGAGAAGTTTAAGGAGCTGTGTTTAGATAGAGAACAATTATGATTTTTAAATCATTCATCAGAGTTCGATAAAAGAGCCTGCAAAGGTCATCCATCTATGGGAAATTTCGTTGCCCCTTAGTTACGGGAAGTCAAAAAGGTAAAAGTTTAAATTTTCATCGTTCCAAAAAGGAGCAAACCCTTGGCGACAACATCAGTTTTGCCACCATAAAATCTGTCCTTAGAAGCGAAATTCCATTTTTGTTGGCTCTGGTACCACAGGGTACGAAATTGCCTAAATTGTTCCCTTTTAGCTCTTGTGCATTTTATGCGTTTCGATATTGTGTTGTTAGTGAGGCTGTGATAGGGGGCTCAGGAGCATTTCTATAAAGATATGGGAACTAGGTAGCAGGGAGCACATCAATTGTTAGCCTGCGTGCAGACTCGACTGGCTTCCTGGTTTACGAAATCGAATTGAGTTGAATGGAAAATTGAAAATTCACTCCCAGTAGAGTTAATTTTCAATTTTCCATTCAACTCAATTCGATTTCGTAAACCGCGAAACCAGTCGAGTCTGCACGCAGGCTAATCAATTTTTGGGAAGATGAAAAGCTGAGAAATCAGGTCAAATTTTGAAGAAAGACTCCTTGTTTTTAAGGCGGAGCAAGAGAGTGACAAACCCTGCTATCAGAGCCTCGTCAATGAAGTCGAATTCCAAATCTCTGAATTTGAAGACAATGATTTTCTTGTTGGAAATGTTTCACTGGTCTACAGGCCTAAAATTTTCATTCATCTCAAGTTGGCTTTAAACTGAGGCTAGAAATTTAAACTGAGGCTAGAAGTTTATATCGAGGGTAATAAATTTTTTGAGTGAATCACTTGTCAGGATTCTAACCATTTAAATTGACATTTCATGGAAAAGCACAGCTTCGTTTAGAGATGTGTCATTTAGGAATTCCAGTATAAGCATGCTTAGATTTTAGATCTGTGCCAAAAGTAAAAACCAGTACTGAGATCCAATAAATACATTGTTCCCTAGGCAGACTCGACTCTGGGCTTAGAAAAAAATATGCTCTGGTGTTTAGTTGATTTAATATAATATTGCACTTACCAACAGTAAGGCTGAGTGCATATCCCCATGGAGCTTGAGCCCAAACAAGACCACTTTTATAAACTAGTTCTGCAGTACCATTGATATATCCACCACCAACCCATGTCGCTGAAAATAAAAAGGTAGGAATATCATAGTCAAAAGAGAAATATGAAACCAAGGGCGCCTACCTTGTAGCCTGCGTGCAGACTCTACTAATTTCTTTGCAGAGAGGTTCTCCTCCAGTAGAGGAGAACCTCTCTGAAATGAAAAGAAATCAGTAGAGTCTGCACACAGGCGCCTACCTGGTAGTAACGGTGTTTATTCCCAGTATTGTTTTCGTGCCATAGTACACAGAGTAATTGCTGTCCTGTTACAGTGATTTTCAAATTCTAACGCCTTTTAGTGTTGACAAATTAAAAATCATGCTGTATGGTTCCCTGTGGTCATCTCAATAACAGTTGATCTCGTATTACATCAACACCGGAGTTTTAAACCATAATCATTCTTACGCCATCTTGACAGGACAGCAATTACTCTGTGTACTATGTCACGAAAACAGTACTGGGAATAGACACAGTTCCTACAACATAGGCGCCCTTGATGAAGCTTGTTGTAAAAGTAGGGCCTCGGCAGACAAACACAGCTGCATAGTGACCCATATCGGTTGAAGAAATCCTGGAAAAGGATTTTGAAAACGGCACAATTTCAAAACGCCACGATTTGAAAACGTTATGGAACTTTTCAAATTTGATTTCGAATTCAGAGTGAAGCAATCAGCTTTGAATTCAGAGAACGAATTGTTTCATTTCCAAACGTTTGCATGAAGCATTTCATGCCTTGCACTAATGGCACCATTACCAAACCTTCCTAACTCGCTTCAATTTGATGCCAGTTAGGTAAACGGTTCGATATCAACGAAAGGTCAAAATGGCCTAATTTTCTATTGTTTTCATTTCTAAACAGCAAAGTGTAAACGAGGCCTTCCTATGCCTTCTGACACCATACGAAATACCATGATGGGCTTGTGAAGTCGTGCCCTGGGTACCAACTCTCTAAAACATGCTAAAAGTATTTGAGATTGGGTACCAGACTCTCAATTTATTTCAGAAAGTCTGGTGCCTAGGGTATCTAAGTGGCTATTTTGAATGAAATAATTTGAAATTTGCACAGTTTTTATATTGATTTCTACTCTTTCGGATGATATTTGAAGGACTGGACTGGACAGTTGAACCTTCTGTCTGGTCAGCAGAACCTTCAACCCTGAAGGTGTTGTAGCGCAGTGGTGTAATCCCCTGACATTGCAGCCAGAACAGTCAGGCGGACAGGGTTCGATCCCAGGTAGCTCCCCACCACTTGAGCGTCATGACAAGGGGTCGCTGACTCGATTAGGCCTATTCTACTTCTGCGATCCCAGTGCTTGGCGCTAAAAACCGCAATTTCACCTTCACGTTCAGCCCTTCCTTAGTTCTAATAAAGTTGAAATACCAGGTGTCCAAAAAAAGTACTCCCGTTTGAAAAATCACCGAAATTTATTACGCAACCGATCTTCAATTTTCTTTTTTTGTCAAGTAGATCAAAGACCATATCATTTTCCAAGACATAGCTGATCTTGTAAGTGGTTTAAAAATGAGCAAATTTAGCTCTTTTTAGGGCTACCTGGATTTGAATCATACTGCAAAAGAGCACTAATGATTGCATAATCAATTTCTTTGTGCGTGTAAAACTTCTAGTATGGTCATAAATGACAGAAATAAATGCGCACTATCATCGGAGACTTCAATGATGACAAAAAATATCAAAAGTTGACTCTTAAGCAAGATTGAGTATTTTGCTTAAAAACTATCGCTCAAAATAAGGTTTTTAAACTTGTAAATTTCCTACCTTGCTGTATCAAAAGCAAACATTTTATCATCTGTGAATATTTTTAGGTCTTTGACAAGGCAATTCAAAAAGAAAACTTCATCAAAAGTTTGATAATCAATTTTTGGTTATTTTTTTAACAGGAGTAATTTTTATGGGACACCCGGAGTATCCTCACTCGAAATATGAGAACAGTAAGCAGACAGTGGGGTGTTTGTACATGTTCTCTATTATGGTCATTACAGCGTTCCAATGGAGCTTGTTAACAGTTCGGGTCATGAACTAGACTCTGTACAAAACATATCAATTTTCAAAACTTAGATCTGTGCCAAGGGGGTTTTAGGATTTCAAGGGCTTTAGATATCTTGAGTTTTTGCTCGAGTGCCAAACGCACGCAATTTGCCTTTGATGGATCTAATTCTCGAAGATAGGTTGGGTAGGTTTGGAATGTCTTGTGAAGATTCTGCTCCTAAGTGCAGAAGGTTTGGCACAATATGGAGCGATTCTCCTTTTCATTAGCGAATTGCTGGTGCCTGAGCTTAGTTTCTGAATTCAATTTTCATAAAATTGTGGGGGCAGTTGGACTTGATATAAGTCTCTACCGGGTGAGTCAAAAAAAAGTTTACCCGTTTGGCGGGCTGTGAATCAAAAAGTAAGTGGCTGATATCAAAAACTGAAGTGTTAATCTACCAGTCAAAGGCCAACTTAGATGAGAAAATTTTTTTTGGTAAGATCACTCATTTTCAAGACCCAAAAATTGGAAAATGCCTATAAGGGGTTTGTATGGGAATCGAGAATTCCACGTTCTATTCTGGTCCATGATTTATTTGGCATGGAAATTTAAGTTCACTACAATTGTCAGTTTCAGAAATAAAATTTTGATTTCAATGGTAAGTAAATCATGGACCAGAATGGAAAGTGGAATTCTCGTTCCCATACATGCACCTTACAGAAATGTTTCTAATTTTTGGGTCTTAGAGATGAGCAATTTACCAAACAATATTTCTTCATCTCAGTTGGCCTTTGCATGATAGATTAACATTTCAGTTTTGAATATCAGCCGCATACATATTATTCCACAGCCTGCTAAACGCGCAAAATTTTTTTTGACTCACCCGGTATTTTGGTTCGTGAAAAAGAGACGGAAAACACGAGAGGAGAAAAATAAAGAAAAAAAGAGAAAGGTTTCTCTTTTCTTTCTTTTATTCTTTTTTATTTCTATTTTCTTTATGGACCAAAAGGTAGACTTGTAGCAAGTCCAGGGGGAAGTTAAAAAAACAAATTGGTCACTTGACAGGTTCTTTAGGACACACACAGACACAGTTGACAGCTTCTTGGTACAACTTCTTAGACTCTTTTTTATAATGGTCCATCCAAAGCTGATCTGCCTCTACAAAACCCCCCGGATAGCCCTCGCCAGTGACATGCATAAATCAATAAGATAGAATGTGATACATACGTCTAAACCTTTGTTCGTCTGAATATTTTACTGCGGGGCTTTTTCAGTTTCTTTGTGGTTTTAAGTTAAGTTCTGGAAGCTTGTAACATTATATTTCCATAATTCCGGAAGTACGTATGAGTAGAAGACATTAAAAGCACCATAAAATAGAAACTGGTGGTGCAATGGTGTAATCCTCTGACTTTGCAGCCAGAACAGTCAGGTGGACAAGGTTCGATGCCTGGTAGAGCCCCACCACTTGAGCGTCATGACAAGGGGTCGCGGACTCGATTAGCGCTTAGCTATAGCTCGGCTATAGCTACTTCTGTGATCCCAGCACTTGGCGCTAAAAATCGAAACTTCACCTTCACCTTCGCTCTCATCGATAAAGTTTTGATAAATATGTTTTGGATACTGGTATTCTTCAGTAATCTTTGACATAGGTTTTGCTAAGGAATAAATACCGACCTGAGGAAAGTGGGGTGGACATGTACACTACACCCCAGTCCGCCCCGTGGCGCCACCTCTGGCTGGATGCAAGAATTCAATTAATTTCGAGACCCTGTTTTGGTTCGCTGTGAAACCAACGAAAGCTATGACATTGGATAACATTTTTTTACTTCGATCTTTGAACTTTTTTACAATACAAGCCATTTAGGGGCCTCTAATTTCAGCTTTCACACAGACTGGATCTTTAAAAGCTCACATTTCAGTGAATTTTCATCGGATTTGCAAGAACCTGGAGACTAAAATTAAATTAAGATCTTAGGAACAGGGTCATATTACCATGGAACCTGTTTATTTTATCGTTACTTTTTAATATTCAATTAAACGTCGAACAATTTTTTGGGACACACTATGTAGGCCAGTGTAGCTGGTTTAATTAGACCTGAATTAGTCCATTAGTGAGACAGGGTGAACATGTGAACAGATAGGGATCTGTTTGCCTTTGTTTTAACTGTTTATATATTCCATTCATTTCTTTTTGCTTCGACAAAAGCATGTATGTGCAAGGTGTATTTGCTAAGATGGAAAAATCAAGAACAATGTTTGTTTTTTTGGGCTGATAACGTCACGCAATATTCTACTAGTAATTTTCGATTTCTGAATGTGGGCATGTCCCAATTTCAACCGAGGGGCGCATCACTGTAAAAATCTCGTATAACTTTGACAAAAATCCTTCTGTTTTCAAGAAAAATCCGTAAAACGTCCTTAAAAGATCCTAATGTTGTGGCGCAGTGGTGTAATCCTCTGACTTTGCAGCCAGAACAATCAGGTGGGCAGAGTTCGATACCTGGTAGAGCCCCACCACTTGAGCGTCATGACAAGGGATCGTGGACTCGGTTAGCGCTTAGCTACTTCTGTGATCCCAGCGCTTGGCGCTAAACACCGCAACTTCACCTTCACCCTCAATGTTTAAAAAAATCTCAAACTGAGTGATACACCCACAGCTGCCGTTACAAACAAGCATTTTTTTAAAAGAAACTAAAGTCCAGGGCTGGTAGCGGATTTCTTAAATTTTGGGACCTTTTGCAGCCAAAAGTTTCTTACGAGTTTCTTAAATTCCTAATGTTTTGAATATGGAATTATCATTTTTTGGTAAAAAAAGGGTGGAGATATTTCTAAAGTACTGTACAGTACCTATTCAGATGTCAACAGGAACGCCGGAGAAGGGGTATGGGGGCAAGCAACCCTTTTGCCCTCCTGAGAATTGACTAAATACGTTATTTTCCCCTTGTTTTGCCCTCAAATGTGGACTTTTGCCCCTCTAAAAATGTGCCCCGTCCGGCGTCCCTGGATATCAAAACAAGTCATGACAGGAATCGAACTCAAAACAATGTTAACGCGTAGATGTCTAAGCATGTTTGAACGACTTTCTGGGAAGATTAAGCCGAATTTTCAAAAAGTTTTAAAGCCTTCGTTTCTTGCAGGCGGTTTCTGATAAAAAGGAGTGTACACTCATTTTTTTTTATAAGAAACCGCTATAAGAAACGGTAGGCTCAAATTTTCGAAAGCTAAGAAACAACCCTGAATTGAAAAAAGCTAAGAAACTTCTGTAATTTTCTTTTAATTTTCCCACAAAAAATATTTTGACATTGTACAGTCAACTGTTTGGACATTATTTTGAGTGCGAATCATGTTATTTACTCGTTTTGAGATTTTACCAAGTAATTTGGGAACCCTTTAGACAAGACAAAATCAACTCTAAACTTCCGGCAATAAAACGCGTAAGAAACTTGTGGTAGCAAATTGGCCCAAAAATTTAAGAAACTGCACCAGCCCCGGACCTTAGTTTCTGATAAAAAATGGAGTGTATTCCTACGAACTGGATGTGCTACCCCAATTTTGATTGTTCATGCCTTCAAACACAAGATTTTGAACCGGCATCTGTCACAGGCAATGCTCTCGAAACAAACATTTTTCATACACTCTTCTTTTTATAAGAATACTATAAATTTTGTCCAGCCTCAATATTCTTAAGAAATTTTCGTTTTGAGCCTGAACATATTCTTAAAGTATTCTTATTTTTTCAAATCTGATATGGTTTCAGGGGAACATATTTAAAAAGAAATGTCATTTCATTACGAGGAAATGGTCGAACGAAAGGAAAATTTAAGCAATTATAACAATAAGAATGTTCTTAACAATCATAAAGTTTTGAACATTCTCGATGGAACTGCCGCTTTGCTGCCGGGTTCTGCGGGCTGGGCGTCATTCGGGGGCGCTTGGTGGGTGGGGCTTGGGCCCTGTGGTGGTTGCGGTCATTGCGGGGCTCGGGCTCCGCTTGCTCGGCTCATTCGGGTGATGGCTGGTTTGTTGTTTTTGGCGGTGGAGTGGCGGTTTTGTGGCCGGGGGCGTTTCTGGTCTGTGGGGTCTTTGGGAATTCTTCGG
Source organism: Aurelia coerulea (assembly GCA_039566865.1). NCBI lineage: Eukaryota > Metazoa > Cnidaria > Scyphozoa > Semaeostomeae > Ulmaridae > Aurelia > Aurelia coerulea. The sequence goes on along the minus strand of CM076945.1, from coordinate 29,154,064 downwards.
AAACATGATGAAAACCTGACGATTGGCGACCCCTTGTTCTTATTTATGTTTAGTCTTGTTTTGAGTAAGCCCTTTGTGAACCATGGCACCAGTCATTGGTGACTCACATCCAACCATCTTTACACAAGTTTTGCACCAGTGAATAGTTTTTAGTTTTTGTCTTTATTTCTGTTTTGTTTGTTTGTTTGTTTGTTTGTTTGTTTTTCCTTTTTTGTTTTACAATAATTCACCTACTAAGCTGGCGTATGCTAGCGTCTGCCAAAATGGAATGGTGCCATGGTACACAAAGTGCTTAATAAGATTGCTGTTAAAGGAATTGTCAAGTGCCGTTCATAGCTAGAACCAGATGACGTCATGTCTATTTCTGCTATGGACGGCACAGAATATTGTATTTGTATATTGTTGAGTTTTAACTTTGATAAAAAAAAAAAAAAAAAAAAAAAAAAAAAAATTCTCGATTCTCCGTTATGAACATCGCAAAACAGGCAACTGCTGAAAAGTGAGACAAATATGCGAGCTGAGGCTGAGCAATATTCTTAAAATATACTTAAAATTTGGGTGATTCTGAGCCTGAATATTCTTATAAACAATATTCTTATAAAAAAAGAGTGTACCCGACCCGAGTGTCACAAAAAAGTACAACCGTTTAAAAAAATCACCAAAACGCGATCAGCAAACTTTAACGCTAAATGTTTCTCTCTGATCACTTTCTTCAATGATCCAAATATATTTCTAGATGACAAAATGTTTGTTTGTTAACTTCAAAGTGAAACCCCAATGATAAAGCTTTAAAGGTAATGTGTCCATGTAAGTACAGCAGCGTATACACTCTTGTCAAAATGTGCTGACACGATGCTGACGAAGAGCCCGAGGAGTGCACTGTGATTGGTAGAGTTTAAGGTAACTCTGCTTTCCGCTCTAATGCACAGCGAAATGCCGTTTCGCAAAATCACTCTCCTCAGAAAACATTTAATTTCTCCCATATTATTTGGCCTATCGAAAATCGGTAAAAACGATGTTGTTCTGCATAGTCTGGGCAATCGAAAGATGTATAAATCGCAATGCTTCCGTCAACGCTGGCTTCGCAACTCCTAGTTCAAATCTTTTTGTTGGTTTTATGAAAATGGATTTATCTCCAAAACTACTCGAAAAATGTTCGATTTTTTTTCAATCCATCCTTAGCTAGGTAGTTGATCTACAACTGTGCCAAGTCTGATTGAAAAAGCTAGGCTAGATTTCCTGTAATCGAATTTTATGTTTCTGTTTACTTTTCGACAGCGAAAGGGAGAAACCTTGGTCAACAGATTACCATGCTATGAAGCACGCTTGCAAGAGCTCAGTCTTGAAATAACTTTCAGAAAAGTTTCCATATTTGCAAACAAATGAACGTCATCTGTTGGGAATACCATACCCAAAGTCTCAATGGACATCCTTAGTGCGCTCTTAAAAGTATCATTTGCATTTATTGATTAAAAGTTACTGACTGTTACCAGCAACTTCACAAAACCATGCTTTGGGTGTCTTTCGAGACTTTCGTAAGCATTCACAAATTATCAATTTCTTTTAGAAACCACAATGAGCATAGAATTGCAATGAGCACACGCCAAGAACTAATTTTTTTGCAAAAACATTCTACGGGCGTTCAAATCGTTCTGCATGGGCTAAACTATTGACCAACGCTTTTCCTCTTCGATGTCGAAAAGTAAACAGAAATATAAAATTCGATTGCAGAAAATCTAGCCTAGCTTTTTCAATCAGACTTGGCAAAGTTGTAGATCAACTACCTAGCTAAAGATGGAACGAAAAAAAATCGAAACTTTTTCGAGTAGTTTTGGAGATAAACCCACTTTTCTGAAATCAGCAAAAAGATTTGAGCAAGGATTTGCGTAGCCAGGGTTGACGGAAACATTGCGATTAAAACATCTTTCGATTGCCCAGACTATACAGAACAACATCCTTTTTACCGCTTTTCGATAGGCCGAATAATATTGGATAAATTAACTGTTTTCTGAGGAGAGTGGTTTTGCGAAACGGCATCTCGCTGTGCACTAGAGCGGAAAGCATGCTGTGAAACTTCGGGTTCAGCTCTGGAATTGCAGCCGCAAGTAAGTCATCAGTCTGCTTATATTAGACCTGGCAATCTTCTTATAATTACGATAAAGTGATCACATGAAATATCACGTGAAAATGGCAGAGTCGCTGTACTTACATGCACACATTACCTTTAAGAACATACAGTTAAGCCCGAAATTATTCATACCTATGCCAAATTTGGAGTTTTTTCAATCGTTATATTTGCTAACCAATTCACAAGATATTTCATTCCTTGAAAGGTCTCTTGTAGCACTTGTTTCAGCCTTTTATCGCATTCTTACAAAACTTCAGCCACACAAAATTGGTCCTCAAATAGAACGATGCAAAATACTCAGAATTTGGCATAGGTATGAATAATTTCGGGCTTAACTGTATTCAGGTGAGAATATCATGTGTGCAGTTTGGATTACAGCCAATCAGATTGACGTAAGCTATCATCATGACTCAGCGATTTTTGCAAATTGGGTATACGCGGTCTATTTACCATGACTCAATGCCTTTAAAGAACCTTATCCTGAGCTATACTCTTGAAGCAACATCGTTAAAATCTTGTATAAGAGAAGGGTTGTTTTGAGACGTTTCATTATCCTTCAATTCTATTTAATGTTACTTCGTATTTCTTTCTCTCATATATCACCATATCATAAGCTTAATACAAAAAAGAAATTAATCTGGTAAGCATCAGTGCGTTTTGCAAGATGCTTCAAAGCGAGGCGGCCCTAAAATGAACTAAATTTGCTACTTTTGAAACCATGTTGAAACACAGGTAACGGGGAAAAATTAGTATGAAAATAACGAGTACCTCTATTTTTACTTTAGTGTTTGCCAAATTTGCCAATATTGTCTAGATTAGATTAGGCAAACCACGACAATGTTTGTGATATGATACAAACAGTTCTGCTTTCCACTCGAAAGGAATTTGGCATTTTGTTTACGCTGAATTCCAAAACATTCGGTGGCACAAAACCGCCGCTTCTGAGGGGTGTAGCACTCTTCCGAAAAGGCGTTATGAGATTTTTCAAAAAATAGGATTTTTAGGGATTTTTTACGGCTTTTACAGAATGGTACGCCCCTCGGCCCCTCTGGGCTCTTGCTAAAACCAAAATACCGCAGTCCGTTTGCCACGATAAGGAAACAACCCCTACTGGGAATATTACCGACAACTTACATAGTGCTATCGCAAAGCTACCCCCCACAGTGCGACGTTTAGAGCTGCTTTAGTTATTACATATTATAGAAGAGTTTATCGAAAAGAGGTAAAAGAGAGTTAGATGGAACTGCGATACCTGTCATCGTAAAACATCCGACAAACCAACCAAGATTCCTTCCAGCAAGCATAACCTCTTCATCTTCTCTCCCATTTCCATCATTTTTCTTTGATTTTATTTTTGCTGCAACGATTCCTGCTACAAAAATAACAATATAGAACAGGAGAACTGCAATTAGCCCAGCGACGTTGACTGCCATACTTCTCCCTTTCGTCGTTGATTGTAGAGACTGTTTGAGAGAGACACCAACCACATGTATGTACATTACTCTCTGTTGGTGACGAAGTTTTAACAATGGGCCTTTTGTTTCTCTTCGCCCTCGCAGGTCCTGAAACAAAAGCTTTTTGACTTTTGAAAAAAGGTTCACGGGAATGTATCAAATTTTGAGCAAGTTGTAATAGGAGCCAAACGCAAGCTCATATTTCGTGGGGAATTTACTGGAGTTTAACTCGAATGAAAAGCATTGGAGTGCAACTGTGGTAGGACGGCTTGCAGTCTACCTCAGAAAAATTAGCTCCACAGCTGTTTTTTCGTTTGCGAGATCTTTGTCCAAGTTACAAGAATTCTTTGTAACCACGCTTTGTATCATATTTCCAGACGAAGTTGGTCATGTCAACGCTTCAGATATTCGATGTTTGCAGTGTTATGGATCAAAAGGGACACTTGACGCCTTTCTCGATTGAATTGAATATCCTGAAACAACCTCGTCCCCAGGGCCTTTTGCCATATTGGGACGGAGACAATATCTCAATGTTACAAAAGGTCCTGGGGACGAGGTTGATCCTGAAAAATTGGATCTTCTCAGCCAATAGCATGGGCGATTCTGACACAGCAAGAATGTGTCTCACTGCCATTTCAAATGAAGTTGAATGCTTTCCTTCTTGTCTATTTTGTCTGCTTTTAGTGCTCTCTTGTTGGGCGCCATGTTAGGCCAACCGCCAACGGACCGCAATCTGTTGTTTAAATTGTTTCCTAATGTCATGGTTCTCAAGCAGGTTTTTTATAAGCAACGCTGGGACCCCTAAATAAATAAAGTCAATTAGGAGTCCCAGCGTTGCTTATAAATAACCTGCTTGAGAACCATGACATTAGGAAACAATTTAAACAACAGATTGCGGTCTGTTGGCGGTTGGCCTAACATGGCGCCCAACAAGAGAGCACTAGAGGTTTAATCGAGAGGCTTTATCACCTCAACAAGCCTTCGCCGATTTTGTCTATTGGAGAGGCAATAACTCCGCCAATCCTGGAGATATTTTAACCGGCATCCAAACTTGTACTCCCAAACATCTGGAGAGTAGATTGCTTTTAAAAAATTCGGGAAATCTCAAGCAGTTTTTTGTCCTGGGTGCGTCTTATGAAGGTAGGTAAAATTTAGAAAAATCTTCACGGGCTTCTTTTGTCTCCTTCGCTTTTTAGCCGTCTGATTGGTCCGTGAAAATGAGGCTTTGGCGGTTTCGACCATGGGCCACGAGCAATCGGCTATGTACGATGAATGATTCCTATGCTGTTTCGATCAGAATGTGGGGCAAAAACAGTAGAAAAATCGATCAATTTTCTCAATCAGGAGCCTAAAATTTTTTACGCTGCTCCGGCGCGCTTATACTTTGGGCGCCCTCTCTGCAGGCTGCCCCTCCTTCAACTTCGGGCTGGATCCTCCCCTTCACGGTGTGTCACGCTGGTTTTTACTTATCCCAAGTGTCCCAAAAAGTACTCCTGTTTGAAAAATCAATAAAATTTAAGTACAAGGCCGATCTTCAAAATTTTTTCTTTTGTCAAGTAGACCAAGAACCAAATTATTTCCAGATATGAACAGATATCTAAGCGCAGATAATTTTGAGATCCATATAGCTGATTTAATTAACACGATATATCAAGGGAACGAAAACAAACGAGATTACAAGAAATATGAACGAAATCTATGAGTTTGAGAAAATAATTGAGAAACGTCTAGCGTATAACAACCTCATAACAACTAATTTTACGCGGGGAACCAAAAAAGTGAGAGTTTCTAAAAATAATTAAAATTTGGTTCGTTCAGAATTTCTTAATGTGCATTTGTGTTAAAGACCAAATCAATTAACGTCACATTTCAAAATGGCTGTGAATTTGCAAGAATTTGTGCTGGCAGATTTTGAAAACGGTAGATTTTCAAAAAGGAAGTCTTTGAAAATGGTACCGTATGAAACGCTGGCTCAAATTTTGCTACTGTCACATTTTTCACCGTTTTCAAAATGTGCCAGCATCGTGTGAACGTCAGTCTTACTCATTTCTTAAAAATTGTTTGACTTTTGGATCACCCGGAAATTTTATTCTACTTTAAAAATGGATTGTTAGACACTGCAGTTATGTTTCAGCAAATATACTACTGTGGAAGAAAAGCAATTTTTTCTACGGAGGAGGTATCGAAGTAGTTGAAAGGAAGGATGAGAAGTCGTTTTTTTCAATCTCTTATGCTAGCTCATCCGTGTAGTAGTAAATAATGTATTCCTCCGCAAAAGAACAAAGCTACAGCAATCAAGCAGAACTGCAATGTCCAGCCACCCATGTTTTGAGTCATGTCTGTTTGAGCACTCCTGTTTGAAAAATCACTAAAAATTTTATTATAGGGCTGATCTTCCAATTTCTTTTTTGGCAATTACATCTGTGACCAAATCATTTTTCCAGGCATAGTTCATCTTGTGAAGCAAGATAAACGGTGTTGCTTGAAAGAGTATAGCTCAGAATGCAGTCTTGCAATGCGTTATTTCACACCGTGTTCGGGATACTGCGAACTCCCCCATTTGTAAATCACAATGGAAAAGACGATAACTCTGATTGGTTCGCTGATCAATGGAATGGGTGAAGCGTTTTGTGGGGCATGCGCGAATTCGCAAAGGTAAAAATGAAGGATGATGACCCTGCAATCACTACTGCGCATATTCCAAAGCGCTTAAACGGGGGTCTAGCTCTTCTGGAAAAAAAAATCCGTAAGACTTTGCACTGATAGTATCCCGAACAAGAAAACAAACATTTTACGAGCCTTAAATAATTTTGGATCATAGACAAAAAATCAGAAGAAAATTTTATGATAGGTTCAATAATCGCTTTTTTGCAATTTTTCAAACGGGAGTACTTTTTATTGGGACCCTGTATATTTGAATTCGAACTAAAAACCCATGCTCTTGCAAGGAATAATATATTATCAAATATTATACTAAATAGGGTAAAATAAGCATAGGGCTCAAATCTTTCAAATCTTTAAAAAGGCGGGTGTAAAATTCTGTAACATTTTTCTTTGAATTGAATGGCTTGAAAGGAACTTATGGTACTTTGCTGTAATTCTGTCCTGGACATTTTTTGATATCTTGATTTTTTTCAAAATGGCGGCAATTTAATTATTTTTGAAAAAATTCATGAAAAATTTTGAAAAACTTTAAATCATCGTAAATCCTTAACCAATTGAGGCAAAATGATATAATCTTCAAGGAAAGCATCGTTTATAAAGGTCTTCAATATGGTGGCAAACAGAAGTCTGTAGTTTCTCCGGTTTAGGATTTAGAAATTTGATGACGTCATAGCCTCAGATTTAATAAATGCCACCATTTTGAAATTAATCAACTTATCAATAAATTTCCACGGCACATTTAGAACAAAAAACCCCAAGTTCCTTCCAAGCCATTTATTTAAAAGAAAATTGTTATAGAATTTTACACCGACCTTTTTAAAGATTTGAGCCCTATGTTGGAAAAATATCTAACTATCCACTAGGATCTAAAAACATTCAAAACTGGGGGCAAAGGTAGCGGGACGTTGGACCTTCGCAAAATATTCTCAAATTGAGACTTTTAGAACAAAAAACGAGCGTCTTGTTCTCCCGAAAATCTCAGACATCCCTTGCCTCATGTGCTTCAAAACTGGGAAATGGTTGCAGGAATAAAAAGATTTTCTATCTTGAAGAGGAGGAAATTGAGGAAGATCGAAGGCCTGATCTATCACTTTGTCTCCAATTTTGAGCGCAATAACTCAATGTCAGTCAGTCTGTCAGTCTATCAGTCAGTATGAAAATGTATCTTCCGTTTGAAAAATCTTACACGATTGATTACATATGCAACCAATTTGTAAAGATTTCAATTCCATCATAAAACTGAGGCTTTAACATAATTTTCATGATTGTTCTAATGATTTTAGGATGCATCAGAAATTCCTCCGTCTTGATATGCCAAAAACAGCTAAAAATTCCTTGTTCACAATCATGCCCGTGGAGGTAACTACCACACATACCAGTACGAGATGTGCCATTCTTGGGGTGCCTTTTTCGGGCAGGAAATAAATTTTAGGGTGCCAATTTAGGTACGATCGATAGATATAAATTTTGGGGTATCATTTTAGAAAATAAGTCTTCAGGATATTGATTTGATCAAATTTCATGTACTTGGTTAAAATCTTGAACTTTTGTCACAATTTTAGGATATATATTTTGAATGACCCATAATTTTTGGGATATTGTTTTTGCAAAAATTCATAAATTTTAGGGTGGGGTTTCAGACGTCAAAATGTCACACCCTCGTTCTATGCCTCTTGAAGTCACCCCCATGTGGATTTACACTTTTTGATGCCCAACATTGATGTGGAAGCATAATGACACTTCATGAGTTTCTGTATCAGTGCCTGAGCCAAGAAAGACAATATTCTACCATTTTCATTGTCGAAACATTAATCAAATTGAGCCAATGGAAGCTAGTTTTCGGGAATTCTTCATCGAGATTAAGACCAGAAAAATACTTCGCAGCTGTCTTTGAAATGTCGTATTAATTTCAAGGCTTTTAAAACAGATTTCAAATCTTGTGATTCTAAAACTACCACTGCTAAAAAGTGTACACTACAGACGTAACAAGAGGGTTACAAGTAAAGAAAATGTAAATTTGTTCATTTTGGCTTCATGCTCTTCCGAACAATAATCAAATCAAATTTAAAGTTCGTAACAAGTAAATATAAATGCAAAAAAATACAAACTAAGGTATTCACACAAACACCAACAATGTCCTTCGAGCCACGACAACAAGGAGAGCGTTCTTTTCTTAAAAGGATACTATTGCAAGCTCACGAGCGTTTTTAAGGGAAGCTAGTTGCAATGGACCCACGATCTTCTAAGGTAATTTCAAAATGATTTGATGCTTTTGTATCTCCACTTATGACATACACTTGTTTGGAATTAAAAAATGTTTTTTAAGTATGCATAGGCCGTAAAATGACAGATCTTTCGTTTTCCAAGTCATCCTTACCGTGTCTTCCGTTTGCCAAACTCCCGTTTCCATTCTCCAAAGATTGGGTTCCTGTCAGCTGCACCATGTCAGGTTTTGTTTTTTCTAACGCCTTTTTGTCACGGAATCCTCGCAGAATGTCATACTTCATAGGCACGATCCCTCTCTCGAATACATACTTCGAAAGGTATGAGACTGCCACTAGTGTCAGTGCTGATAACAGCATCGCCACCGTGCGGTATGGGAAGAGCTGTACCATCTTGTCAGCATTGTACATTGGGTACACAATGAGTGCCGGCAGCTTGATAAGTGTTTCTCCTCCACCAAGTCTGAAGAATAACCCAATAATATAACCAGATAATGATCCATAAATATTGGCAAATGGGATGTAAATGGCACAGACGAGTTGTGGAAAGAGCAGCACAAATACGAGATCCGAGCAAAGGACGAACAAGTAATAGATGCTTTTTATCGTCAAGGCCATGACTGTAGCAACTGCACCAACGCCAAGGATGCTGAATCTCACGACCCATATCACCTCTTTGTCGCTGGCCTAGAAAGATAAAAGGAGACAATGAATGCTTGCTTCAATCAGATTAAAGCTGAACTCGCACTGAAAATATTCAAGGCTATATGTTTTATTTATAATCAAAATCTTCGTCCACATTTAAAGAATCATAGCCACACATACGAACAACTGATATATTTATTACTCGAACTGAAAGTGTTTTCATTTGGGGGTGCAGGATGAAATCTTCATTTTGAATACATTAAAAACCCGCATATAAGAACCTACAATTTTTGCAAGTCAGCCTGGGTTCTTAAACAATGAATACAATTGATTGATTCTAATAAAATGGTAACCTAATTGGAAAATGTTAGCCTGTCGGTTCTTAATCCATTAGGTTCTTATACGCGGATTTTTACTGAATTATATCTTGTGCAGTACGCATATTTTTCGCCAAAAAATTAACAAACTCCAGTACTGGGAAAATATAACCAAAAAAAACTAATTCATTCTAATGAAGAAATCCTTAGCATATTCTTGATTTATTTCACTTTTTTTCTGCATTATAGTGATCGGAAAAAGGTTCTTGAGTAATGTCAAAACATTGGAAAGGCTTCAAAACTACGTTTTGAAATGTTCTCGAGGGCACAGGTAGTAAACATAGAGCTTGCGAAATTTGAAAACTGGTAAGGAGCTCTGAGAACTGAAATACTGATAATCTTAAGAGACTTTCACAATTTGCTCATTGGCACAAATGCACATAAGAAATTTTATGATCGATAATATATCCAAATTTTGAAGATCTTTAAAAAAGGTTTCACTAGTTTGGGTCGGTTTGGGTCGCCCATGGGAGCATTCATACATCAAACATCTTGCAGTGGTTTTGTTAAAATCGAAAGACAAGATCTCAAAATGAAGGAACCTAAACATAGCATGTGGATATAATGTCTTAGAATATACATATCTTCTCTTCTTACTGGCTCTTCCGTCTTAATTCAAGACAAGCCTTGCCACTGTTTTCTTCCATTCCTTTCGCTCATAATCGTTCTCAGTTAGTTCATCCACTGCTTTATTTATTGGTTTCAGGTCTTTATTCATTTGTCTGATCCATGTCTGGATATACATATATTTTTTTTATAATTTTTCTTATAAGAAACTAAGAATTTGAGCCAGTACTGAAAGTTTCTTAAAAATAATCAGATTTTGAGTACTCGGAGTTTCTTACGTGTTCCATAACTATATTCATGTTTACTTCCTGTTCCTTCGTGAACATTTTAAAGGGAGGTTTTTTTAGTCTTTCTAAACAATATTAAAAGATAAATTACAAGAGTTATCTGGTGCCATCTTGCTCGGATCTTATCCGACGATTCTTATCTGACCAGAACTGCAATAAATAGTTCGAAATGCAAAACCAGTTAATTAACTAAAGTCTGTCTCAAATTAGATATCGTGTGAAAATGTCCGCGAATAAAAATAATTGTGGTATTTGGGTGAGTAATTTTGCGTTATCGCAAATCTCACGTGACATCTAATTTGAGATACAGTTTAGGCCTATTTAAAGCAAATGAAATCAATTGGGCCTAAACATGTTCAAATTCATGTTATGCCTTGGTTTCAACAGCGGTTAAATTCCAAATTGTGTCAGCCTAGATGTGCATTTGTATTTGAAGTTTGCTTGCTCTGCGCCCGCTATTCACCAAAGTTGTTCCCTATATATAGAGCTTTGCTGTGCAGAGTAAGTAAGAAGAGAGAGGCAAGAAGCCTCTAGAGTAAAAGTTTCTTCAGGGAATGAAATGAAAGCAAACATGAACAGCTTCGTTGCCAACTCCTGCAGTAAAATATGCATAGCCTACGTTCCTTTGATAGTTTCTGAATTACATTGAAACTCTATACAAGCTAATGCGAATAATGTTCCTTCACAAAGCTACTTAGAACCAAAGAGCCAAATTTGCTATTTAGAGAAAAGGTGAAAATAAAAGAGCCTTTTGAAAACAAAGAGACTCTGGGAAGATGACAGACACATAAAATGTGAAACATATGGTTTGGTGAATACCGGGCGCGTGCAACTCTTTCTTGAAAAGAGCAAACTGTAATTTTTAAACTTTTATACACATATTCTACAGTTTTGCAAGGGCTTGAAACTTTAGGAAAACCACGATAAGAGAAAAAAAGCGCGAATATCCTATCCTAGCCCTAATACAGCGAATACCATGTGCTTGTTTTCGCAAGATACAGTAGATGATAAGCTGTCTTCTAGGGGTGTGGTTCCCCAATAAAGGAGGGGAGAATTCATCACGGAACACTTGGAGTGATGCGCTGATGCGGAGCAAAACACTGGCGATACTCATTTGCTTGTTTTCAACAGATACAAAAACAGAAAATCTACGACTTTACAGAGAAATTAAGAACAACGAAAACGAACTGAAGGTCACAGAAATTCAAGAATGTAACATGGCACAGTTTGAGGTAGAGAAAAAGAAATAAAGTAGAGAATAAAAGGGGTACAATCATGAGTGTAAAGGAGATGTCTCGTTCAATTCCTGCCCTGACTATCCCCTCGGGACACCCCGGGCATTTGCTCAAAGAATATTCCTGGCCCCAGGGCATTTGACCGTAAATTTTCCCCGGCCCCGGGGCATTTAAGTGGTATGTGGCAATATCAGCAGCTTTCTCTTATAGGGGCGGCGCTCAATGGTATAAACTGTATGAGACTCATACCACTTTTTTTCAAAACTTCCCTACAAAAAACCTTAGAATTCATAGGGCGAATTTTGTGTCAGCCTTCCGTTCTGCTTGACTCAGTAGCGGAGGCGCATTACGTGATCAAATGGTGATTCAAATGTCAACGCCAACGTAACTTTGTGTCTGGCTTGTTCCGACAAAAGAGATGTAATTACCTGCTAATCCGTTATGAATCATAATCTAAGGTAATATTGATAGCTATTGAATCACGAGGGCAGCTATGGCCACGGTATGAGTTTCTCATTTCTCATACCATGATGTCACTAAACTTTTGTCTTGGTGGCCCTCTGTACGTCATGGCGTATTGTAAACCTAACGTGAAACAAAGCGACCTGTCTTCCATGGTATGAGTTTTCGATTTCTCATACCGTGGCCAATCTAACCATTCATCTCAACACTACGCTGACCTCGCTTACTTTCGTCTTCGAGCCGTGCCTTGTCTATACTTTATAACATGGATCGGGTTTTAGGAAGCGAGTACCATTGGGGTGTTTCAAATATTTTCTCTATTTTGTCATCTCTACTCACGAACAACGACTTCGGCTAAAAAGAGATGGAAGACCATGCCCAAAAGTTACCGTAAAAAATACGTAGCGAGTAACACTGCATACGAGAAATTTCCGTGGATTTGTGGAGACGTAGAAAATAATACCTACTTTTGTTGGCCATATCTCGTTATGGGTGATTTATCAAAGGTGAGTTTTTTCACCAGATTGAGTTTCCCAAACACCAAATTGGCCCGGAGGGGGGTACTTAGTATATTTATCCTATTGGAATATGCTGTGCGGAATTTCACTCATTCGAAAAAGCGTACAAGATTTTTCAAAACAAAACAAAACAAACTTTTTTCATAGCGGGTTGTTGATAGTGTAATCACCGATATTTTTCCAGGGTCTGCTTTTTCGATGTGTTGGCGATTATGAGAGGGCTTGTGACCATCAGCCATAATTATAGCCGTGGCTCCGAGCTCTTTACCGCGTTCACTGGCCATGGTATGAGAATCACAATCCTCATACTGTGCCCTTGAGGTGGCAATACAGGAAGGGCTATGTGCCTGTAGCTAAATTTTTTCTCATGGCTGAAAGCCCTTTAGCCACGTTCATTGGCCATGGTATGAGGGTCATGATTCTAATACCTTGCCTTGAGGGTGATGTGGCTAAAAACAGAGGGCTAAAAGGCGTATATCTTTTCAGTAACATGATCTTTCCAAATTCAAATTGGCCGTGGCCTAAGGCCGCTATTATTTCCTCTTTGCAGGAGGAGAAACTTGTGTGCATTTAACTTGAAATGTAGAGAAGATCTAAGACTTTTATTCATCAAAAATTGCTAATTTTTCCCGGGGCTTCGCCCCTGGACCCCAATGGGGGGCTTACAGCGCCCCCCATACCCCCAGCTGGACTGGTTAACAATTCCTTCGCTTCGCGAAGAAATTGTTAACTTTCGTTTTTGAGCATTTCAAAATTGCACAAAACTAATACCAAAAAAATTTCGCTCCCAGCCGCCCCTGTTCGCCGAAAAAATTTGCCTGGGCATTTGAGCAGGAAATTTTTGTTGACCCCGGGCTTGCCCAGGGGGGTTGGTGAGGGCAGGATTTTAACGAGATATTACACAGTTTAAAAGATAATTTCAGAGTTTAAAAAGGAATGTGAGTAGATCAGAAAGTATTAGCAGAAGAAAGATGTGCAGAGCATTACGAACTAAATTACATATGAAACGAATTCAACAGATGAGGTAGCTAACAGAATAACAGAGAGACACATCTGTTCATACAAACGACAAACAAAGATATAGTCTGAAAAACAACAACAAAAGATGCTCAGAGATGCAGACTGACAGAAACGAGCGAGCACCTTGGTGGGGAGGGATTTGTGAAAAGAGAGAAGTCTAGAAAAACCAGACTTGAAAAATCGAACCTTTCATTACAACTTAACGTAACATCTTCTGGAGCTCTTAAATCCTCCATCCACTGCCTCATCGACCTGCCAAAGCTGGATCAAGTCTGGAGGATGAGATAAGTCGTGTTGTTATGAAAAAAGTTAAAATTATCAGGATTCGAGTACGAGATAAGCACGGGCATCAAGAAAGTATTCTCAATAATAAAGAGCATGGGTTCTGGAACCCCACGTTTCAGCAAAACATCCTAAATGGTCCCCTTTCAGTACGCATTCCTATATGGGCCAACCATGTCCGGGCTCAGGGAACTCTAGAATTCTTGAATTTAGGGGGCCACAAGTAAAATTTTGAAAGACCTATGAATATTAAAGTACAATTGAATTATCTCTCTAAACTTGTTTGGTTATGACTGAATCTTGCGGCCTCAGGGAACAAAATGCTATGCATGTGACATGAAATTTTTTCGGTACAGTTAAAGTTGTCCCGATCGGTTTTTGGCCCAGGGACCCAATAGACTTATATGTGGCCCATCTTCCACTACTCTATGTTTGATTACATTGTAGTCTTGCTATGCGTTTTGATCAGTTTAAGTCAAATGTAAGATTCCAATGCGATGAGGATCTTTAGATTGGACTTTTGCGACCGTTTGCATTCGCAAATTAATGCATAAATGCATTGTATTTGGTGTAGGTATGCGAGGCATTCTTCTGATTGAATTTGCAGTTCTAGACGGTTGTTTTGTATGCAAAGTGGAAATATGTCTAAAAGATTTGTCATCTGAAACTGAAAACACCTTTGAATGAAATTTAATCATTTTGGCAATTTAAGATAACTAATATAAAGAGTTGCTTTTCTTAAAAATGTGTCAGAAAAATTAGAGCAGAGGCTTGCAAATCATTTTCACATATCATAGTAACAGAAACTTCCTTATAAAGGTAGGTTCCACTGAACTGACACATTCTCCAGGGGCACTGAATAGCCAGTCAAAAATATATTTCTGAAGAGGCTACACATTTTTTGGAGTTATTACAGACCATGTTTTAAACTAGAACAATGTTTCGTTATTTTTAACAGGTTGGAGATGAGAGATCGTTATACCGGGTGTCCCAAAAAAAAGGTAACAGATTTTATGGGGACTAGCGATGAGAGTATAAGTCGAATCGATCCCAAATAAGTTTTGGAGTACTCTTCGATAGTTAACTTGAAGATTAACACCTCGTTTGTTGATATTGGCGCATCAAGAGTTGAAATATTGATCTCGAAAGCCAAAATTTGCGTCCATCTGCAAACCAGAGCTTTTGGGTTTTGGCCTAAACTGCTAACGCGCTGGTTAGGGGAATCTCCTCAGTCAAAGACATTTTTGGACAAGGATCGGCCCTTTGGGTACCCTTTTGAAAAGAACGTAAAAAACTGAAAACTAACAAACAAATTAATGAATATAGTCACCAAGGAATATTTTTCCCCAGTCAAAGTGCATTTACAAAAGTACACAAAGCCAAGCACGCATGAGCATTTTTTATGTTCCCTTGGGCATATGCGATTGCTTGTTTCGTAATAATTTCGTGAGAGATGATGCAAAAAACATTTCATTCAAGCAATGAAGATTGCAAGATTGGTCTATGTGTTAAAGCCTACGGGACTTATTTCGCTGATGAATACCTTTTCTCAGGCAGGTGTAATTCAAAGTTTTTGTAGAGTCAAGAAAGGGGTCTCTTCGGGGCTAAATTCTTGAATCTGATTGTGAAAGTCACAGTCAGATTCCACTAAAATGTGTTCTTAAGCACGAGGTTTCTTGTTTGTACTTGGCTATGATTGAGGAGATACCACAGCACAGCGAGTTAACAGCTTAGGTCAAACCCCAAAAGCTCTGGTTTGGAGTAGGAGGCAAAATTGGACTTTCAAGATTAATATTCCAACTCTTGATGCACCAATATCAACAAATAAGGTATCAATCTTCAAGTTAACTATCTAAGAGTACTTCAAAACTTATTAGGGATCGATTCAATTTAAATTCTTATCGCTAGCCCCAATCAAATCTGTTACCTTTTTTTTGGGACACCTGGTATTAGAAATTACTCTCGAGGCAGGGGGTTGGCAGGAACTTTTCTCAAGACTGCGCCTATACCCACCAGCTGCAAAACAATGACAAGAAATAGTCTACATACCAAAGAGGCAATGGTATACACACCTGAGATGCCACAGCTCAGCTTAATCACTAGAAATAGACTAACCTTAGGTCTGAAAATAAGTTTGTAGATATTGTGAGCAAACATTGAACTTGCAGAAAGGATCGAAGAATCAGCTGACGACATCACTGCGGCAGAAATTGCACCCATACCAAATATGGACACCCATTGTGGGGTGAGGTATTGTAGAACTAACGGCAGTACCAGTCTTGTGTCACTGAGCGTCTTGTTGTCAGCTGCAAGGAATTTCTGTGGCATGTTTACCAAGCTCCAATCTAGAAATGAACGAAGAATTATAGAACCAGGGATATTGTTGTAGCATTTGGAATACCTGTATAAGTAAGATTAGGGTGAAACAGAGTCAAATCAGCAGAATAAATTAAACATAAAAGCTAGAAATAAAAGGCTAAAAAGCAATACTGATAGAGATTCTCATTAAACGAATTCCTGTAAAATTTGAAAAATTGAAAGTGGAGAAATCTGTAAATATTTCCAAAGTCAGGTCATAGCCAATGGTCAGGTATAACATTAATTTTGAATCAGGATACCAGAAAGCAGATTGTAGGGTCGGCAGTTACTTGTCTGTTCTGTCAGTCAGTCTGCCTGTCATTCGAGCAACTAACCAAGCAATCACAATGAATGAATGAATGAATGAATGAATGAATGAATGAATGAATGAATGAATGAATCATTTAATCAATCAAGTAAGCAATGATCATGAATCACCAAATCAATCATTCAATAGATTTGCGTTTCATGATGAATTTGCCAATCAAGTCAATGAAACATTTTTCAGTCGCAAAGGATCATGGAAATAATTCCCTGACACCATCTGTAGCGTAACTTTCTACTGATAGATCGATCGATCGATGGATCGATGGATCAATCAATCAATCAATCAATCAATCAATCAATCAATCAATCAATCAATCTATTAGCTGTAACTCAGTCGCAACCAATTTGAGTGGTGTTGCAGGATAGAACAGTTCAGTTAATAAATAATTTCTTGGGATTGCAAACCATTATTCAAAACCAGGTATCGTTTAAAAGCACGAAATCAAAGCATTTCAACACTTTGCAATATGGCAAAAATTAATTCGATCCTTCACGTAAATGCATATAATGCAAGTTTTTTGATCGGTATCGTAAATAAATTTTCATAATTTTTCAAAAGTTGGTTTTTTGTCACCTGGAAGTGATGGGAAAAAATGTACAGTAACTGGTTTCCAGCCTTTTCTTTGATGTTTAAAGACTTTTGGGAAACCATCATGCATTGCAAATCTATTTGTGAAGGTGGCCTAATTGCATGCTGCATGAAAATAATTTTATGATGTCGTTCAAGTCAGCAGCACTTCGCTGCAGCTCCACAGATGATGGGGCCATATTTCTCCCCGCAATGCATGCTGGTTACCTAAGAGCCTTTAACAATCTTTGCCTAAAGAACTTTAAAGGCAGTCTGTCACACATCTGATTGGGTGATAATGACAATACAAAGAATAAGAGAATTGAATGGCTGCTGATCCTACTGACTTTCTATGACCGTAGAAAGTGATAACGATCAGTTCTCCTTTATTCTAAATACATAGATTCACAAAGAGACCCATTGTGTTGAGCTCTGACTTTACTGCAGCTAAGCAGCCAATCAGATGCATGACAGATTGCCTTTAAATGAGTCAGCAGAAACATCACTTGAAACTCGCCTACACTTTCTACGGAGGCTTTATCTTTTACAAAGAACTTTCAAACCGGCTGCTGACGCAAAAACTAATTCAAGGATTTGGCTAGTCTAAATATTTTACTGTTCATCTTCACGAAGGCTGCAATATTCTATAAATTATCTTATCTTTTTGATAACAGCGAAGCAAGCAGCTTAGCTCTCAATAAAAATCGATTACTTGAGAAGCGATTTTAATAAAAACGGCAGATGTGTTTTAGCTCGGATCCTGTAAAGATCTTGGCGCTTTTGTCAAATTATAATAGCTGATGAAGTGCGTGGCTAATGTTTAACTGACCACAAACCTTAACACGGAGGAAGTATGCAGCAAAAGTCCAATTTTTTGGGGATAGTTTACAATGAATTAAGAGCTCGTATCTTGTTTTGAAGTTTGCTTCATTTTACTACAACTATCTCCCAAGGTCATCAAACTCTCACTAAAGAACCCAACAGCGCAAAATTTAAACTGAGAACTACGTATTCAAATATTTGATCCAGATAGGCCTATTTCTGCTCGAAATTAACGACACCTAAAATAGGGGTTTCCTCACTAAGTCTAAGTTTTTATAAACGAGAAAACTGCCATATATTTTTGTATTATGAATAATTCTAAGTTCCGTACAAGGGATGGTTATGGTACCAGAAAGAAAGAAATCATTCCTGCAAAAGAAATAGTTCTTCAGGTGAATCAGTCGAATTTCTGAGCGCGAAGCAAACTTTTTCGCGACGACAAATGCGCAGAACGAGAATCTAATCTTTCATGGAGAAAACGACTGTCGTAAGAAGCTTGAAATTTCTGTCAAAACGCAGAAATTCCAGCCAATGGAATCTAAGAATTTCAACGACAATCTTTTATCAACGGTGATTTTCATCATTTGCCAGCCCAAGAAAACACGCTGCAAATTTTATCTGGTGGTGAAAAGGAGATCGAATGCAAATTTTGGCAGCGACCAAAGTCTCCACGCGCATGAAGAAATCGGTTCCGAACTCGTGTCCTAAAGATCCACCGTTGTGTCACAAACGGACGAAATACTGTACACGTAGTGAGAGATACTGGTTGTCATAATCGTCAGAGTGATGATGTCCAAGACAGTGTGAATGGAAGGAGAGAGTCTGACGAGACAGTGGCGTTATTATCGAAGTTCCTCAAACCTACTACCACGGTAAGAGAGTCTATTTGCAGTTTACGTTTGGTAGAGCTACTGAATGTCAGAAACGTTTGAGTCAATTTAAAAATCAAGATTTAAGTTTCCATACCAGTTCAATAGATATCAGGGTTGAAGTTTTGCCACTTAGAGAAAGGCATTTGGTAGAGCAGCTACTCCTTGCTAAGGCCTAAAAACCAATTCTGGGCTCGTCAAGTCACAGCTGATGACTTAAAGGGTTTGTACAAGTTTGAAAGCTTGCTTTTGCAAAGGGTAAAAACATATGAAAATATATTGTTCAAATTGATGTCCCACACGCGCTGTGGACAATTGATAGCCAAATAAACAATGCTGCGTCTGATTGTTTTCTTTGTTCCATTTATAATGCAAGTATTTAGTGTTTGTTACTGGTTTAGTGTTTGCCTACAGTAACAAAAGTGGGGCATAACTAGACTGATTACAAAGTCGTAGTTATCGCTGTTGATAGACCGATGGAGCAATTCAATTCAATTAAAAATATAAAAATGTTGTTGTTGTTGCTGCTATCGCGATAACTGGGACTATGTTGTGAGTCTAGGGCATAACCCCAAGTCAGGCAGCTGTAAATAGATAAAGCAATGAACAAGGCCAAAAGCAATAACTGCTCGTCCCAAATCCTTTTTCTAAGAGGCACAAATGTCAATTATTTACCTGTAGTACTTACATACGGGTGAAGAAGGCTGCACGCGGTTTAATGACTGAAATTAATCAGACAGTAAACAGGGTAAACAAAGTGAAACAATAAACAACTATCACGTGGTTGTGTTTCGAAGTCACATGACATCACACCTTTACGAGACATGGCAACTGAACAACTTAACGACTGAATCACATCGTAACCAAATGACTTCCATGGCTCCTGAATGAAATGCAGATTTTTGCGTCGTTAATGTTTCTTCATATCGTTGCTGCAGTTTTGTAACTCATCCTGAGGTTATTTCTATCTGCTAAACAGATTTTATGAGGCTATAAATTCATGATAATGTCGCTCCTCACTTCTACCAGCTTCAAATTATTGTTCTTCCCCGAAACTGTTTCTCAACGGTTTCTCCTACCAACTCATCAAAGAATGACCATTTTTAAGGGCTCCAGTCTCTTCCTATTCAAAAGGCCGGGTCCAGGTTTCGTCTCATCGCGAATTAATCTACATTTCATCGCAAATCAATCTACAATCAACCTACATTTCATTCAAGAGTCAAGGAAACAGATCATGCTAGAGCTGCGAGCCCACCTCGTAAGAAGGATGAATGTCTTTATTTTCAGTTTGAATCTACCATTCTGGGTGTGTGCGAAACGTTAAAAGGTTGGGGCAGATGTGTGTGATGGTGTAGACTTATGTTCTACTTTCGAGGTTCGAGGGTGGTTCATCATTTCAACGCAACAGCTCAATCAAAACAGTTGCTATGAGGAAATCTGGAGATTTCGCTTAGAAAATATGATTGGATGGGTTTACCGCTTTCACTGGTCATGCAATCACTTATCTTTCAAGATCTCAATTTTCACCGAATGTCTGCTCCATGATAATCTCTTCATTGCGTAGAGAATAAAATAACTTATGTGTCACTGTATCTCTTATCTTCATCACTAAAAAGTGTCTTGCAACTTCTGTGGAATTGAGGCAGAATGTAGGATCTCGAGGTATACTTAAAACCTGATTCGCTGTTTTAACTCCATGCTTTAATTGAATTTTTCTCTTCGCTCAGAAAACTCCAACTCAACCTTACTGCTCAAAACCCAGACAAACGGCCCCAATGTTTTGGCGATGCAATAATTCTCGATGACATGTTTCGATAAAAGCTGTAGAAAATGTGCATACGCGTGCATCTTGCTTTGATGTTGAAACAAAATAAATAATCATCAATGATATCAAAGATAAATCTAATTTAAAGTTGAACATTTTCAGTGAGCTTCTGCGTTATTGTTTGTGGCCTAGATGATCCTTGGAACACGTTTTGGTTTGCATTCCTGACAATGCTTGACTAAGGCATAAAATAGGTTTTCCTGGCTTTTGAACAGTTCGTGCACAGTTCGTGCATGAGTTCGTGCAATGATGGATGGTTGTTGTTGTTGTTGTATAGCTAAAAAGACCTCTTCTAGTAAGTCTAATCTCAACGAGCCTCAAGTGACCTTCAAGGAATAGTTGGAGAAAGCAAAAACAGCCGGATGATTTAAAAAAATTGATGATACCGTTCCCACCTGTTCTCCATTGCCAGTCGGCTAGAGAACATGTCCAATAGGCAGTCGCCACTGCACCACCTTGACTCTATAATGGAAAATTCCATGAACAACATAAACTTATACCTTACTTAGAGAATTTTTCAAAGCATTCTCGATTTACTGTAGCAAAATATTTTACACGTTAAATGCTATGAATCATCCTGTATCATTTTCATGAACTTAAAATTACATATTTAAAGATAGATAAAATCAATTTTCTTCTCTGTATAAGGTGCATGTAAATTCAAAATTATAATCGATGTGCAAGATAATCATACCTTCCCGTATCCCTGTGACCCTAATATTTTAACGGTTTCGATCAAGAAAATATTGAACTGTAGATATTAAATAAAATACATTGTGCATTTGGTGCATAACGAGATGTGAATTTTCTTCAAGGATTGCAGCTATCTGTAAAAAGCCAATAGCTCTCTTATGGAAGAGGGGAAAATGCCATAGACAACAAGGATAGATTTTGTAAGACAATAGCATGAGTTGATTTTGATTGACAACGCAATTCAAAGCGATTAGCGATCGTAGACAAAGGAAATTATCTCAACCAGTAATTCAAAGCAAGCAAAGCTGCAAAAAGTTTCCCTGAAACCCAGGTAGCTAGCGCGCTCATTGTGCATTCCAGAAATGGTTTTTAAGAGCAAACATGAGCATAGATCAAAAGAAGAAGGATATATCTACACATCTAACACGGGAATTTTATTTATTTGGTTCAAAAGCCGATTGGGAGGTGATTCAATTCCCTTAATTTTTGGGTGTAATTAAAACACTTACTGCTCAGCTTCTGAACCAAAGAAATAAAATGCCCGCGGTAGATGTGTAGATATATCCTCCTTCTTTCGATATATGCTCATGTTTGCTCTAAAAAACAATTTCTGGAATGCGTAACAAGTGCGCTAGCTACCTGGGTTTCAGCGAAACTTTTGCAGCTTTGTTTGTTTTGAATTTATGGGTGAGATAATTTTCTTTGTCTGCGATCGCTAATCGCTTTGAATTCAGGTGTTAACAAAAGCAACTCATGCTATTGCGTTACAAAATCTGTCCTTGTTGTCATAGAAAGCATAAGCATCAAATCTTTAGAATTGATTACATAAATGGTCAATGCATTTTCTGTTTGATTTGATGGCTTGAAAGGAAATTCAGGCATTTTGCTATGATTCGTTCGTTGCGATTTGCGATCTCTTGAATATTTCATATTTCCAGAATTACAGCGTCCCCTATGTTCCAACCAGTTTTGAAACTGTAGGATAATCAAATTGCTAAATCATAAATCATCACCATCATCATCATAATCATTTTATTTTACTGTAGGCTGAAACAAAGACAGCCAATCCACAGCTTATTAAGGCCTACTAAAAAGCGACAGATTTCTGCTTACCGCCATATTATAGGCGTTCATAAACTATGGTTTTCTTGAAGATCATACCATTTTTCCTCTATCAATTTTGGATGTATAGAATGATTCAAATTTTTTAAACATTTTAACGAGTTCTTTCGGTGAAAAGAAAAACGTTTCAATTTTGAAAATAATCAAGATATCAAACATCGCACATACAGAATTATTGCAAAGTACATAAAGTTCCTTTCGTGCTATTATTCCTGTTATAAGTAGCCATCTTACCCTAAACCATGAGAGGAATTGGTCTTTCTTTCGTGTGCAAGTCAGTTAGTGTAAATGAATCTCAGAAAATATTGATTTGCGTGAAATTAACTGCAACCAACCCACTCCCTTTGAAAAAGTTTTGGAAAAGGTGCACGCTCAAGACTTAAAATTTTCGTTTTTGAATTGTTGTTGAGATAAATTAATGATTCGGTGAAGGATTGTGGCGATGTGCTTTCAAGAGGAGTGCACTGCGTTCCAATTACAAATCATTGAGGATTCTACCGCGTGACCAGAAAAAGTAAAACTTTTTAAAATCACCGAAATTTGGCTATTTCATTTTTTAAATTTCACTTTGTGCATTTGTGTCAAGATTTAGTTAATTTAGGAGATACTGAAAGGTGTAGAAATGACACTAAATAAGTGAAAACGTGCCACTTTGTTTTGGAGCATATTGTAAAATCGAAAAATTCGATTGTAAAATTGAAGTCACTATTATTCAAAATATATTGCTTATGTTCGTCAAGCAAATCTGAAATTTTATATGAGGTCGCAGGAGGCGGAAAGAACATTTTTTCACAAAATGAGCTCAAAACATGGCTTTCAATTCAAGCTATGATTTTTGTCTCCTTCCCTTCGGTAATACAATAATTTTCAAGATCGATAACAGAATCAAATTTGAGTGTTTTTTCGAGATGATTCTTCTTTCGGTCACTCAGTTTCATGATTTGATACAAGAACGCAATGCATATTGGTTAAAAGCTGCCATCTATTAATATATACGAAAAGGTGCCTGTCACGGCACCATATTGTGCAAATAATAAGCAACATCATTACCTGTTGACTTGGCAAGTGCACCGATGAGTACTGCTGGTATGGCCATGAACATTGCACCGAAAGATGCAAAATATGATAGTCCTTGAGCATATGATGTTTTCTTTGCAGAAAGGACACGTTGGAAATATACTTGCCAAGGCAAACCACCACAGACCTATTGAAAAATTTAATTCAAGTTCATTAAATAGATAATAATATCGCATTAACAAAGCGCAACTTAAACCAGTTCAGATCTTCAACGAAGCAAAAGACCCACATTTCCCCTATACTTATTACCTGGAGTCCCTTGTTTCTCTGTGCTCTTTGACTTGATGATGTCGCTTCGGTCAACAGGGACTCATAACACTAATATAATATATAAATGATTTAAGTACCAAAAATAGCTTAGATGTTTAAAACACGACGTTTCGAGCATATACTCGTTATTTTTAAACATCTAAGCTATTTTTGGTACTTAAATCATTTATATATCATGTTACTGTTCAATTACATAGTACCACACGCAACGAACATATTTTTATTGAATTACTCATAACACTACTCTGAAAAACCTGACCAAATTTAGACCCTGCTTCTGATACTTTATTCAATGTTGGATACATACTCTAGCTTACTTGGATATAGATACAATCAGCTAATCAATACCAATTACCAACTAACAGAACAACTTACACACAGTTTTTATTACACCAATCAGATAGCGAGATTTGGTAAAGAACAATTGCCTTGGAAATTTGATTCGATTGACGCATTTGATCAGATTCGAACCATTCGAACAAAATTGCTGCTGACGCTCGCTGAAGCTTTTACTTGCAACTTTTGGCCTTAAAGACATGGAAATTGTTGCATTAAGACATATTTTGCACTCAGCTGATAAAGTGAACTTTACTTTTCATATCCATGACACATTTTGTTGATTATGAGTCCCTATTGAGCAAGGTTTACCAAAGGGATACAAGGACTCAAATGATTAATCTATATGAGATCAACTTGAGATCGAGTCAAGATCGAGTTGAGGGTATTTTAGAGACTACATAAAGAATATTTACCAGCAAGCATAGTGTAAAAATACTGCTGCTTCTTTGCTTGATGTAGCTGTATATTTTGTACTCGCCATATTGTTATTCAAGCACCGATAAAAAGCTATTACACGAGTGAAATGAAACAGAGCAATATAACATTCAAAAAGCGCAGTTTAAGCCAGTTTAGACCTTCAACGAAGCAAAAATACACAGTACCCCCACTCCCCCCACTTTGATAGTCATTCTTTTAATATGAGATCAACAATTCTTCCTGCTTCATTTTTGTGAAGCCATTTGTTGCCCTAAGAAAAGATTCAAGAATAACCATTAGAATGCCGTATGTACCAATTCACCGGTCAGGAAAAGAACGGGTTGATTTGGTGCTTTCTGGCCGCAGCCGCAGAAAAAAATTCAATTTTAACCACTATTGTATCGAGTACGCCGTTCTAAAATGTCCAGCAGAGCAAACCTATGTTCCTAATCCTTGTCCCATAAAACGTATCTCGGTCTGTTGGTCACTTATTATTCAAAAAATGAAAAAGGGCATAACGGAATAACCAGACCCAGGACCAGTAGGACCGGACCCTAACGGACCAGACCCTAGGGGAATACCCATTACTTTCCTTCCAGCGTTTTTTTGCAATGGCGGCCAACACAGAAGTTTCGCTCCAAAGTAAGATAAGGCAGCCACTGCTGCAAGGAAATTCTACCTTCTGGATGCCACAACAAACGCAAATACGCATGGTATATTTAATCGTCTAACCAGCAGGCAAACTTTGATCCAGCCTCAAGCCATTGCCCACTAGGCCAAAGCATTTAACTACATAGCCTAAATGTTTTACCTCTCTGCCTTGCTTGGTGATTCAAGTTGTTGCAATGACGTCGTGATGCCAGCCACGTTGTATTCCATCTCCACAATCTCAATTTCTTGACTCTTTTCTAGTTAGTTTGGGACTGCAAAATCATTTAGCAGGCAGCTTTTTGATAATATGTTTGTTCGAAATGTTTATTGTGAAGGTGGTAATTGGCAGATATATGGGGTAAGGTGATCTCGAAAGAGAGAGTGATGATTTTGGGAATGTTAATAGAACCATTCTCTCAAACCACGCATTGACCCGGGCATTGACCCTACTTGTCTTTGGTAAATCCCATGATCACAATATTGCATCTCAGAATGTGCATTTGAGTGCATTTGTTTTCTCGTATCGTGCATGCAGGAAGCAGCTTCTGGTTGGGGGGATGGCTCTTAGAACAATAGAGAGCAATACATCTAATTGATACTTGTGGCGTGGCACCACTGTTTTCAAAATTATTGGGGGGCTTAAACCCCTCTGTCCCCCCCCCCGCTTCTTACGGGCATGCATTTTTATAAGAAACAGCTCATAGGAACAGTAAGCTAAAATTTTCGAAAAATACTACCCCACTGCCTGTATCAAAATGCTACGAAACTTTCGTAATTTTCGTCTAAAAATACTATTACTGTTGCTATTACTGTACCCCGTCCAATTATTTTTGAGTGCCAATTAAGTTATTACTTTTTGTTTTAGATCTTATTAAATAGTTTGGAAGCCCTTCTAACAAAACGAAATTAATTCTACATTTTCGGCATTAAAAATTGGAAAAAACAAATTTCAAACTTTGGAAGCGAAAAGCCCTAAGATTTAAGAAACTACCTAGCGACCTCGGACCTCAGTTCTTATCAAAAAAGATGAGTGTAACCCATATTTTAGAAGATAGATGTGACCAACTCCCCCCTAATAATTTTCTGGGGCCACCATGGGAGCTAACAAAGTCCCTAAGTATGCCTGCTAAATTTGCGTGCCTGATAAATTTGAACTCTTGGCGCTGAGATGAACTTGCAGCTTCTCTTCGATGAACTCAGTTGCGTGGCCTGAGCGTGTCACAGAACATATATGTGAATTCGAGGGTAACTCATTTGCAAAAGTGTACGAGATTTTTTTAGAACAGAAGGATTTCGTGTACGAGGTCTTTTTGAGTGAAATTCCCCTCCTTTCGGTCACTAACTTCCTATCCAACGTCAAAGCGAGGGTTGGGCATTCCCCTAGGGTCTGGTCCGTTAGGGTCCGGTCCTAGTGGTCCTGGGTCTGGTTATTCCGTTATGCCAGCTCTTTAAATGAATGAAATGAAAATATGCGCAGGTCGAATTTTAACCGGCGGGCATGGGTCGAAATTAACGGTTAAACCATTCGTTTATTATTCTTGTTATTCATATAAAATATTACAATAAATCTTATATTAAACTGTATCTTCCTAATTACTATACAACACTACAGGGACGATGCCAAGGGGAGCGAAAGACAATGGTTACCCCATATGGCCAATAAAGAAGATATGCAACGTTAAACTACATACAACCATGATACAACTGAGTACACTACGAACAATTAAAACCTAATGGATACATACTAGATTATGTCTAACATTAGATGTCAGGTCGGGTACGCAATGAAATTACAATGTCAGGAGCGGACCTCATCTGGATTGGTTTATTTAACCGACGATAAAGTGAATCATAATTCTGACATCCTCTTCCTGACATCAGCCAAAACAGGCGTAAACTCCTGGATCAAGTTTTCCGATAGTTAAATTCCACAGCGATACTACCGGGTGCGCCAAAATAAACTATGCACGTTTGGCAGGCCACAATAAATCGTACACTCGATCGATTTTGATGATTTATGACTTAATCGTTAGAAGAAAGCCTGAATTAGATACTGGGATTTTTTGCAAATTTTATCACTTTCAATTTTTAGAGCTAGAAGCGAGTTTCCTAAAATCTTAGTTTTCGAAAGCACTGAAAACGATCGAAAAACATCGATCAAATTTCTAAATGATCGACATGAATGGACAAAGAGAGAACTTGTTCGTGGTGATTTGCGATTCAGAAATCGACGAATTGTAATCTGCTGTACGAGAGTTCGTACTAAACCCCCAAATCCCCCTGAAACGTTTTCTGTCTGTTCATTCATGTTGAATCTTTGAAGATTTGATCAACGTTTTTTTATCGTTTTCAGTGTTTTCGAAAACGAACATTTCAAGAAACTCGCTTCTAGCTCTAAAACAGAGAACAGAAAAATTTGCAAAAAGTCCAAGAATCTAATTCAGGCTTTCTGCTAAAGGTTAAATCATAAATCTTCAAAATCGGTCAAGTGTACGATTTATTATGGCCTGCCAAACGTGCATAGTTTATTTTGGCGCACCCGGTATAAACAAAAATTCACCAGGTAGATCTTTAGACTTACCCTTCTTTCGTTATAAGCACACAACTTCTCTCAGAAACTACCATTCGCGTGCACAAGACGAGAGTTTGCCCTACTGGTTTCGGGGCAACTTTTGCGGCTTTTTTTGTTTTGAATAACTGGTTGAGAGAACTTCCTTTGTCTGCAGTCGCTAATTGCTTTGAATTGAGGTGTCAATCAAAAGCAACTGATGCTATTGTATTACGAAGTCTGCCCTGTCTGCCCTTGTTCTTCGAATTGAGGTGTCAATTTTCGAATTGAGGTGTCAGAAGGATTTCTTTGATCATTCAAGATGGCAGCCGCACTAAATTTTGCTCTTGCGATTTTCATCATCACAAGCGTAAAGAAGCCATCATTTGCAAGCGCTGGCTCGTACTGCTTTGCTCGAAACCATCATGAAGCCAATGATTTAAAGGACTCAAGAATATGTGCAGCATTATGGGCATACAAACAGGAGAAAGGTTTTCATGTAGGCCAGCGTCCTAACTGCCACGCTGCTTTCAAAATCCTTCTGCTTCTTGCTGGTGATATCGAAATTTGCCCAGGCCCATCGTCAAGATGTAATAGCTGCAGTAAGACAATTCGTAGAAATCAGAACTCAGTTACATGTTTTGGCTGTAAAGACAAGTTTCATTTGAGATGCACTGTTGATAAATTGGAAGACGGCTGTGAGCGACTATATTGCAAAGATTGTTTACCAACAGACATGGCACCCCCAATTCAGCCCGACGTGACTCAGCCTATGTTCAATACCTTAAATCAATTCCTCAAAACAAGAGGTTTAAAACTGTTTCATCAAAATGTAAATGGATTGTTGCGAAAAATCGACCATGTCAAAATTTTCATGCAATAATTGATGTAATAGCAACTACGCACGAGCATAATGTCGCAAAACAAATAACGGAACCATGCTCTATAAGTGATCATGACCTCACGGGAGTGGTCATAAAAAAGAATTGTCAAAAATTCAAACCAAGAAAAATCTTCACGCGTAATTATGCAAAATACAATGAAGCTAACTTCAAGAACGATCTCAAGAGTACCCCATGGGAACAGGTTTTTGCTGAAAGAGATATTAATACTGCCTGGAACAAATTCAAACAATTCCTAAAGAGTGCAATTGACAAGCATGTACCTGTTGTGGAAAGAACAATCAGAGGCCGAGAATGCTCATGGCTTTCTCATGATATCAAAGTAAAAATGAAAGAAAGAGATTATTATTTAAAAAGAGCGCGACGAACCGGTGAAGAGATCGACTGGTCTGCGTACCGCCGCCTTAGAAACACTGTAACGAGGTTAATAAGGAAAAGCAAGGCAACACACACAAGAGCTCTATTTCGAGAAAACATTAACAAGCCGAAAGATTTTTGGAAACAACTTAAGAAATGTTACCCTGTAAAGGACTCAAAATCAAAGCAAGCCAAAGTTTTCAAAGTCAATGACAAGCAAACAGACGATAAAAAAACAATCGTGAATGAATTCTGCCGGTTTTTTACTGCTATTGGGAAGAACTTACAAAACAAGATTCTGTCTTTATCAGACATTGTATGGAAAACTCATGACCACTCAGAACTGCACCAGAAGATGAACCCCAATAAGAACCATTTCGAATTTACAGCTACAAGTTCCCGTGAGGTATTAGCAGTAATAAAGAAGTTGAAAAGAAAAGTATCGGAAGGATATGATGAGATACCAGCATCCCTCGTCATAGATGGGGCAGAGGAGCTTGCTGCACCACTGTCACATTTGATAAACCGATGCTTTGCACATTCAGTTTTCCCAACCACAGAAAAATGTGCCAAAATAACTCCCATATACAAATCTGGTGACAAAGAAGTGATGGATAACTATCGCCCCATCTCAGTCTTACCAGTGTTATCGAAGGTCTTCGAGCGAATCGTACATAACCAACTTTATACATATCTCGAAGAAAACAACCTCCTCTCGGACTGTCAATTTGGTTTTCGACGGAGATCATCTACTGAGCATGCAATCACGTATTTTTCTGACTTCATAAGGACCAGCATGGATAAAGGTAAATTAACAGGAGCAGTATTCGTCGACCTAAGAAAAGCGTTCGACACAATAGATCATGCACTATTGCTAGCCAAATTGCCGATATATGGAGTACATGGAAAAGAACTCACATGGTTTGAAAGTTACCTATTCAACAGGCAACAGTTTGTATCTTTTCAAAGTACATGCTCCGAAAGTCAGTCAGTCAGTTGTGGAGTTCCGCAAGGATCCATCTTGGGCCCACTGCTGTTTACAATTGTTATAAACGATATCACAGAACAGATTAAGAAGTGTAGGATTCTACTTTACGCTGATGACACTGTAATATTTACATCCGATAAAGACAGCAACAAAATTGAGGAATCGTTGAACACTGAATTTAACAACGTCGCAAAATGGTTCACAAGTAACAATCTCGTTCTTAACCTGAAGAAAACAAAAACTGAATTTGTGTTATTCGGAACTCACCAAAAACTCACAAAGTCGGAAAAAGTAAGCATTTCGTTGAACGATGATTTGGTCAGCGAATCGGACTCGTACGAATATCTTGGTGTTACTATGGATAAAAGTTTGACCATGAAAGAACATCTCTCAAAGACCTACAAAAAAGTCTTGTCAAGAACAAAATTACTTGCTCGTATAAGACACAACGTCAGCCCATGGGTAGCAGAAACGATCTACAAGGTAATGATTTTGCCACAGATGTTGTACTGCAGCAATATCATGCTCGGTATGTCAAATACGCATAAAACACAATTTGAAAGAATCCGGAATAGAGTCTTAGCTATCATCAATGGAAATAGCCAAAGAGTTCAACTGCCAACTGTTAATCATGCAAGAAATAAGAAATGCCTTGTTGAGGTGTTTAAATGCCAAAACGGACTATCACCAAGACTGTTCGAAGGCTATTTCAAGAAAATTCAACATCATAAGGAAACCCGTGGGAACAACATCAATCTTGTGCTTCCAAAAGTTCGCACTGAAGCTGGCCGCAAATCATTCCTCTTTCAAGGGTCAATGATATTCAACAAACTGCCAAATGCGTTGAAAGGAGAACAGTCGATTGTAAATTTTAAGAGACAATGCAATCAACTTGACTGTGATTTTTAATTTTATTTTTGTATCATCTGGCTTTTTAAACTTGAACTTGTAATTTGAGATCTTTAATTTTTTAGACTTTTAATTTTAACAGGACCTTGAATGATAGCAGCTTCTGTGCAAGCTGACCAAGTTTACCTGTATAAATATAGATTATTATTATTATTATTATTAATTGATGCTATTGTATTAGAAAATCTTCCGTTGTTCTACGAATTGACGTGCTAATCAAAAGCAACTGATGCTATTGTATTACAAAATCCGTCCTTGTTACTTTCATATCTTACGAAAGCCAACTGTGGGCCGCAAAGGATCACGGTTAGTTAAGGGTCTTTAATCAGTGAGTGACTTACCAAATGCATAGCATAGTCCAGCCATTGTCCAGTTTTCTCAGGTTCCAAAGTTCCAAGCCATTCCTTTTGTGTCGAGCTGATGCTACTCACAACTTTGTTGGTCATGGCAAATGGAATAGCGAGCCACTAGAAGGAAACGGATAGTGGGAAAGGTGAGAACATATTTATATTTTAGATTTAGGGACGTTGTCTTTTGTGCCCCATTAGTATCATAAACATTCTGCTCTAATCAATAATCACTAATCACTAATCACTAATCAATAATCAATAATCAATGTCTCTGTCTTGTGAAATGAAGAATTGGGATAGATGACAATTTATTTTTACTTTGAGGATGTTTGATATTTCGTTCTTTGTCATCAGCTAACAATTAAAAGTTTCAGAAATAGAATTTAAATTTCAGTAGCAAGTGAATCATGGACCAGTATTGAACATGGAATTCTCATTCCCATACATACAAACATCTTACCAGCATTTTCCTGAGAGGTGAAAGATTTTATAAAAAAAATCATATTTAAGACTTAAGTTAGCCTTTAAATGATAGATCAACTTTTAAGTCTTGAATATCGGCCGCGTTCTTTTCATTCCACAGCCAGCCCAACAGCCAAACAACCTTTAGGCCCATATGGAGTGGTTCCGTATTTACCAATCAAATTGCTAGAATTTAGTTTTCAATTAATAAGCAGGCGCTATTTAGACAGTTGTTGTTGTTGCACATAAAAACGGTTGATATAGCCAAGAGTTCTCGTAGCTGCGATGAATCTATTTTGTTTCTACAGAGGAAGATTACTGCTTGAAGGGATGTATTTTGCGATGAGTAGGGAAAATATTATTCTTTGTACTAAAAGTTTGCTTTTCAATCTTGAAGCGACTTTGAAGCGATTTTGTTGAGTGTACGAGAACTCCCGCTAGTTTAGGCCATTTTGAAACAGGGGACCCACATTATAAGAGCAATGGTACGAGTCTCTATTGAGCAAGTGATATCAGCAAATTAAAGGACGCAGGGAAACAAGGGACGAAAAGTCATAAGTCTAGTAAACAGGGTCAAGCCTAAACAGTTATAATAAATATTTGAAATGAATTTAGTCATTTTGAGACCTTTATGGATTGGTTTTCAAATTATGATGACATTATACAAGTTATTTTACTTTAATTGTTTACATTTATGAAACATTGTACAATACGCCTACAAAAAGAGTTTTCGCGTTTCAAATTATTTGTCGCTTTGAAAGGGCCATTTTAGGATAAACGCTGAAGCGCCTCGATGACAGGGCCAAGACAGACATCATAGAAAGCAACATACCAGTCCAACAAAAATACAAATCAACTGTATAACATCAGTATATGCAACGGAATACAGTCCTCCAAAGAACGTATAACCAGCAGCAATGATGGCAGAGAGGATGACAGCTGTGTCGATTTCCAAGTCAATAATGATGCTGAGAGTCGAACCAAGAGCCCCTAGAATCGATGCACTCCACATAGTCTCTCCAAGAAATGCGGGGAGGTACAGAAGGCCTCCCATCCAGTTTCCATATTTCTCTTGAAGAGGGTCAAGCATGGTTACGTATCTCTTGCTCCGCATGACTTTTGCAAAGAACATACCACCTGGAAGACAATTCAGTCAATGTCAAATCAGGAGAATGCAAATTTTGGTCGGCAAATTTCGATGTCGGGCAGAAAAATAACTTGAAAATGGACTGCCTCTAAGGGTTTTACAGTAATGTTTTGGTTCTTTCTGAAAAATTTAACAACTTACCGATCAGATAGACCTATCAAGCCCATTAACCATTCTGAAAAAAATCTGAATCGAACGATATTCTGATACATGAATGTGCACTAGACTCATGACGTAAGTCCCTCTAACTTTCGCAGTTGTTGTTGTTGTTGTTGTTGTTGAAGCGACAAGTCAGCAGGGAGAGCAAAACAAGAGACTTCATTGGAATGAGTCTAAATGTGCACAACAGTGAAAGAAGATCCAACGCCACTCAATCGAACCTTCGTAAAATTTATTAGATCCAGAATTTTTATAGAATAGCAAAAAGGTCTGTTGCTGAAACAAACAATCAATCAATCAATCAATCAATCAATCACTCAATCAATCAATCAATCAATCAATCAATCACTCAATCACTCAATCAATCAATCATAGTTTGAAAAATCAGAAAGCTGATTTATCAATTAATCAATAAATGAATCAACCAATCAATCGTACGGGAGGTTGTTTACACTTGAAAACATCAGCTTCGACAACTTCGAATTCAAATTCGAGTTCGATGTTGAAACCCCAATGAGACCCCGAGATGCAATGCACACAGCGTGGTCGCTGACTGCAGAATGGACTATTCAGCTCAAAAACTAAGGCTGCCTAGGCAGCCTGCCTTTCCAAACAAAAACGGGTTGATAGTCATCCGTTTATGCGTTGCGTTGCCAGTAAACGGACAAGTTTTAAAAGGGGGCTCAGAGTGGATCAGTTTTAACCCGGTGGTTAAGTGGAAAAACTCTAAATGGATAAATTTTGACCCAGTTGCAACAGCAACAGCATACTCTACTTTTGGCACTTCAAATTAAAGTTGAAACGACAAAAGGGGAGATAAAATGACTAAACATGACTGGTGGAAACGACTGAAAACGAATAAAATCGAGTTCTTGGTAAAACTAGCGTTTCCATTGACTCACTTTAAAAACGGATAACTTTTAACCCGTTTTTGTTTCAACCCGCGCTTAGTGGAAAGGCAGCTTAAGCATGGGACGAAGCCCCATGTGCTAAGTTTATACTTGCAAGCAAACCGAGAGTCTTTTTTGGGCATCGGTAACAAAATCGCTTCGTCTGCAAATTCAGCTGAACAAATAGCAATCCATTGCAACAGATTTTGAAAATTAAGTTTCCTAATCTATTTAGCATATCTACCATGTTGTCATCTTCAATATAAACCTGACTTGAGATTAAAAATTCCCACCAATAAAGTCTTACTTGTTTATCACCTTCAGGCTCATGTGGCCTATAAACCATAAAGATAGAACACATGGCCGCCAAAAAACACAATAAATGTTGACCACAATTTAATATTTCAAAGCCCGTCCAGATTGACAGGTAGTGATTGCATATTGATACTATAGCAACAGCTTATCCATAAAGCTCGGGCAGTAAGACACTCTCCGTAAAGTGAAAAGCGCAGGCTAACAAGTGAAAACCATTTGCAAAACATTTGAGATTCGCTAGCCACATCATCTTGGCACTGCTTTGTGATGGGTTGTTAAATGATGATAATGATTCATACAACGTATCGGTTGTTGCCACGAGGCTCGATGTATCGTGTACGAGAATCAGTCTTTTAATTCGAAGTTTCATACAGCTGGACTTGCTACAAGCCTCTCTCTCTTCTCAGCACGATTCTCTTTCTGCTCTGCGTTTATCTTTTGCGTCTTGTGCTGACAAGAGAGATACTTGTAGCAAGTCAACACACAGCCTGTGGCTAAATCAAGGACGCCAACCTTGTACTGTACGCGTGACCTACTGTTCACAGAGTAATTGGTGTCCTGTGACCCAGTCCTGTTTATCTGTGTATATCATGAGAAACGAGATAATAAGAAAAGTTTTTCTAGTTACAGGGATTTTCAAATTCTAACGTCTGTTAGTATTGACCAATCAAAGATCACGCTGTCTGATTCCCTGTGGCCAGCTCGTATAACAGTTGATCTCGTATTACATAAACACCGGAATTTGAAACCACAAAGTTATTCATACGTCATCTCGACCTTGAGAAGATTGACTCTGTGCTGTGTACTGCTGGATCACAATACGGTTCTGGGACACCCTCTGTACTGGGTCACAGGACACCAATTACTCTACAGTACTTGGAATAAACACACTTCCTACAAGGTAGGCGCCCTTGGCTAAATTGCTAAAACCGTAAAAAATGAGTCAAAACTGTCACGATTCTCCTATACATGGGTGGGCCATGGGTTTAAAATCAAATTGTAGACATGGGTAGTTCAGCTTCTAATATGAGTTCTTCCCCGAGAGGCGGCTCTGGTATGTTTAGGATAGGGGTGCTCAGGTTACCTTTTTGGGTCTAAAATTTGAGCAAGGGGTATGCTTTGGGTTCCAGAAATTCTGGCTTACTTTCTTGGGTCTCAAATATGGGAAAATTAAAAAATTGGGAAAAATATAATTTACAAACGAAATCAAAATAAAATAATGTTACGAAAATAAAAAAAACTTGAATATCCAAACACGATACGGAAAGATTTATGTATTAGAGATGGGCACTTTTTTAAGATTTAAGATACTGTTCCAAGAGGTAACTTACCGAGAGAAAGACTGAGTGCATATCCCCATGGCGCTTGAGCCCAGACAAGTCCAGTTGTGTAAACAAGCTCTGCAGTGCCATTTATGTAGCCACCGCCTACCCATGTTGCTATAAACGAGGAAACAAATTGATATTAAGAGTACAAACGAAAGGAATAAATACAACACTATTCTGTAAAGATGTGAATTTTGAACGCTGGAATTTCTTGTAAAAGGAAAGGCGTAAAAAGATAGGCCAAAACGCTTTCCTCCTCTAAATTGAGGGATATCGCCACGATTTCTTTGAGAAATTTTCTGGAAAACCTGGATTCTAGAAGATTAAAGGTGGATCACAGATAAAAACATAAATTTTGTAATTTGAAGTTTAACCTGGCTTGAAATGATCATTACTTCTATGTCTAAGCAGTTGCATCTAGTTGGTTGCAACTATTGAATAAAATTCCCGCAAAATCTTAAATATTATCAGCGGTGTTTCAGCTGAGAGTAGTTTCATCATGGTCATTGTTGACAGTAGAAGTCAAGTCGTAATTTGAGTCGACGTTGCGTCATGCAATCTTCCTTATGCTTACGAGTACACTGATTACCTGAGTCCCTACTACGGTAAACTGAGCGGTAAACCTTGTTGAAGGGGGACTCATAATAAAACAGTGAAACAGATGACCCTGCTTAGGCCCATTTTCATCCATCACCTCACACATCGTAGCAAAAAACCCATTGGACAATCGTTAATGACGAAAACTTAGCATATGCAAGTAGTGTCAAGCTTACATTGTCGATTGAATCTTGAATCAAAATGAAATTAGTGCAATCTTGTGAGCTGATTGCCACTACAATGTCCTGTGTGCGAGGGCCTAAACAGAGTCACGTTTTTCAGAGTAATATTACGAGTTTCTGTTTATCGAAGTGGCATCAAGTCGCAAAGTACAGGGAAACAAGGGACTCAGGTAATCAATCTAGCCTTCAAGTAATAGGTCTGACAAGCTAATCTTTTCGCAGGTAATTTGCTTAGCAAGCCCATGCTTTGACCAACTTTGACCAGCTGATCTCAAAAACTCCAAGTTGTTTAAACCTGCTTCTCTTCAAATCGAAGTGGAAAGTTGGCAAGGAAGAAAGGACCATGGAACAAATTTAAGGACCAAATACAGAAGGAACTGTGACTTTGATGAGCAGTAAGTTTTTGTGCATGCGTGAAAATTATCTGAAACTAACTTTACATCAAAACGTCTTTCATACCAACAAGTAAGGTTTCTCACTGTCTTATGACATGAACTTTCGATTTCAGGTTCGTTGCTCGTAACGGTCAATATGGTGGATGAAAAGGGAAAGCAGAAACACTGACACCCAGAACTGCCGAAAGCTGTCCAAGGCCGAGAAGGAACGGATACTGTATCTAACCTTATAGTGGTCGGGCTATCTGACAGTTCCTATTTTGGTCGGGGGAGGGGGGAAGCCCCGTTACCTAAGTCTTGACTGGTAATAGGTAGAGCAACCAAATTTGGTGTCAAATTTGAGCAACCATCATTATTGCTCACGCCAGCATTTTTCTGTGCATGGTTAAGAAATGCGGCAAATTTGATCAAAATCAGAAAAAATGTAATAAAATCAACTTTCGAGTACAATTTCCATCCAGACTTGAGAATTATGATGAAATACATCAAATAATATTGGTCTGCAAAAGAAATTTGTTTGCAATTTTGCTACTATTTTCGCGAAAATTGTGATTCGAGAATTTGCGATTTGGCAGGGTCAGTCCCGGAAAATTGTCTCTCTCCCCCTCATATGTCATAATATTTCAATGACACTTTACTAGTGGTAGCACAATAGGTAGCTGCAAAAGTCAGAAATTTTCATTGCCATAGACTTACTCATTGCAGAGTAATCAGAAAAAATCTAATAGGGGCCCCCGATCAGAACAGGGTTAATGTGGAAGAGCGCCGCTGATTTTCGAGAAAATTAAGCATTCAAAGTGAAATCAAAGTCTCAAATGAATGAACCAATAACTCATTCAAGAAATTTTTACTTATATTACAAACGAACGTTATCAGGCAACTATGTTAGGACAAACTTTGGTGCAAAAATATCTGAACATTCAGAAGAGTCCTGCGACAGGTGTTAGCAAAAAATATCTTTAGACGTGTGGTTCAAGGGTTGTTGGAATGGGCGGTAAAAGTAACGAGAACTGACCGCCAGGAGCTTAAAGTTGCACCTAAATTTGGGCCTAATGAATTAACCACAATAACAAAGGCTTCAACGTAGAAGAATAATCCTGCCCTAAAGAGCATAGGTTCCAAATCTTTATCTCGGCGTAAATAGGCGGGTGTAAAATTCAATGACCTGTTTCTTTTGATTGAATGGCGTGAAAGAAACTTCAGATACTTATCTATAATTCTACCATTGGACTTTTCAGAAATTTTGAATATTTTTGGAAATTACAGCGTATCTTGCATTTAAACTCATTTGAGAATGTGACGTCATCAAATTTCTAAATCATAAACCAGATGAGTGACAGACTTTTGCTTGATACCATATTGTAGGCATTCATAAACTATGCTTTTCTTCGAAATTATTTCATGCTACGTCAAACAGTTTAGAAAGTACGATGGTTTTAAGTTTTTTTGAAAATTTTTCTTGAATTCTTGAAAAAGAAGAAAAACACTCTAATTCTGAAAATATTGAAGATTTCAAAAAATTCCAACGGTAGAATTATAGGGAATTAGCTGAAGTTTCTTTCAAGTAATTCAGTTCAAAGAATTACGTCACTCAATTTTACACCAGCCTTTTTAAAGATTTGGAGCCTATGCTGCCCTAAAGTTCGAAAAACCCATCTGAATCAGCCTGAACAGATCACAGGAAGCCGCTGATCACCTTAAAAGGTTATCGGTGAATAGACTGGCTATGTTATTTCACCATATAAATAAAAGATGCTCTGTGAATTTACTGAATAAATTAAAGACTGCCTGTGAAACTACTGAGTGGGTTAAAGGCTGTTCATTGGCCAGAATATTAATAAATGACATGTGTCATTCCATGATCCACGGTGCTCAGGTTTAAGGGTCATTATAATTCTTTCCGGCCAATGAATGAGCTGAATTTTGCCGCTCCCTACTCATATCCTTGTTGGGGAGACGAGATACGCTTCGCCCGATGAAGCGCATGCTTCCCCCGTGCAGTAGGTTAAAGCTCATGCGCAGTAGCGTTTTGGAGTTGAAGCTCTTAAGAGCGCATGCGCTTTAACCCTTTGCGCGGGGGGACACGT
Source organism: Aurelia coerulea (assembly GCA_039566865.1). Lineage (NCBI taxonomy): Eukaryota > Metazoa > Cnidaria > Scyphozoa > Semaeostomeae > Ulmaridae > Aurelia > Aurelia coerulea. The sequence continues at coordinate 29,115,252 of CM076945.1, read as the reverse complement.
AAGTTTCCTCGGACAAAGCGATCTCGTCTCCCCAACAAATCCACAAAGCTGGCGTAGAAAAGGATTTTGTGGACTAAATGTAACAAAATACTCGTGGTTGGTACCTCATTGCGATTCCATTAATTCACTGCGATGAGTAGGACTTCGAATATTCCGCGAGTTTGGGATTCTGGCAATGTCTTCCAGGTGAATCGTGTCCTGAGATTTTAAATCCCCGGTCTCGATCTTACAAATATGAACTCAAAAGCATTGTGTGAGTTGCTTCTCTACGGCAGCCCTCAGTTCACTATAATCGACAATAGAATAATCCTAGAAGCAACCATGTCATTCATTGAGAGGTCTATGCGGTTGGACTAAATACCAACATTAGCAGCAATCCCATTTCGCCAGTAGTGTAATGCGAGAGATTGTCGTACTGTCCGCTCGTAATGTCCGCTCGTAAAAACACCCCAAAGCCGAGTATGTTGCCATAACCCACGAAAATAATTCGTTTTATCATACTTTTTTATTACACGATATTCCGTGACTGTTTTCTCGCTTTTTAAAGTTATGTTCTGTTTAGGCCGTATACAATTTAGTATTGTATTGTGCTTTATATAAAATGAAAAAAAAACGTACTGTATTGTAGTGTGCAGTGCAACTTGGGGCTATGTAGAGTGGGGCTGCCTTCTTTTTTGGAATGACTATAATTTGAAAGACTATAACAGGACAGTAAATATCAATTTAATTCAATGTAGCAAAACTTAGACGAATGTCCTCAGTCTAGGAGCCGCTCTGCTCTACATGGTTTCTCGTTGTACCTAGAGTGTCTTCTCGTTGTATAGTTTAGTGTCTTTTGGTGTGGAGTAGTGTGGTGTGGTATTGGGTTCTTTTGTTAGTTAAATTAGATTATTGTTTATATTTATTGTAAGAGTCATTCATAGTGGGGACGAGATGACCATGTGTCTTTTCCCGCTATGATTGGCTCAGATTCTCGTATTATAGTTTTTTCTTAGAGATTGACATAAAAAAAAAGATTTTAAATGTGATACCGAAAGGTTTGACAGGGGCTAATAGTATCAAGAGCGGAAAAAATCCCTGTTTGAAAGGCCACTCCTCCCTGAATATCAAGATAATGATTAATGTTGGCAAATATATAATTTAATAGTGGCTATGCTAAAATATATTCTTAATCTTACCTTACTGAAATTGGCCACTTTACCTTACTGAAATTATTAGGGATTTTCTCAAGAAAGTTCTTTCAAGAAACCTTCAAAACAGGCCTAAAATCACGACCAATTCTCCTGCCCTACAGCAATGACTTTTACATGCTTTAGCACGTGTTGTCCCATTGGGAGGATGAAAAAGTCATCCCTGGGAGCATAACAACGTTATTCTGGGCAAGTCCGGGCAATATCTTTCCAAGAAGGCGACACGTGCTAAAACATGTTGAAGAAGTCATTGCTGTAGGGCGGAAATATCAGGAAACTTTGTTCGTGATTTTCGGCCAAGATCTCTGGTTTAAAAATATTGCAGTTCTCGGTTCGAAAATGAAATGTTCTAGTCAGATATTTTCTCGTGAAATTCAGGAAATTAAGTTAGTCATTTGTTAGCATTTCGTTCATCAAGAGTTTATGAATTCTAAGCATATATAAGCCTCTGATAAAAGTAGCCCTACAAAGACAATACATAGCCCGATACATGTGCTGCGCCATATTTGGGTAACTGATCTACGTCAGCAGGAAACCCTGATATCTGATAGCCCTGATAGGCTAGAATTTGACTGCAAGTGCTTGAGCCACTTTTATATGCTATCAACAATTTTCAAAAGACGCTTAACAGTTTTATTACATTTGACGTTTGATGTTTGACGTTTGACATTTGATGTTACATTTGTAACATTTGAAGTTTAACATTTCTACGATTTAAAGGCAAAATTGTTGCTCCCAACCCCCGGGAACCGAAATATTCCGTTCCAGTCACATGGCATAGCATCAAATATTGAAACAGTAAAAACATGTAGCTGGTGTGAAATAGCAAGCTGACAGCTCTGTTTGGTACCATAATTAAAGCGAATACATAACCAACAAAACCATAGAAAAAGCGTAGTTAGATTCTATTTCATCCGGCAGGTCTTTTCTAAACAGACTCTTTTTGCATAAAAGAGCCTTGAATTTGCATTGTTGCAACACAGTTATTTTGGTGTGTTTTGAGGTTTGACCATCTCTGAGTAGGCGCATCCACAGGTGGCATCAAATGTTAAAGAATTTGTAAAAACAATTTGAAAAGTGCTTGCTCACGTTGTATTTCTTGTTGTGTTTCTGCTGCATTCTTCCGCTGACCATGCTCGAACATGCATGGGCCTATTTTTGAAAAAATAGGCCCATTGGTCCCAGTCCTCGACAATGGGCCTATTTTTCAAAACAACGTTCAAGCATGGTCAGCGAAAGAATACAGCAGAAATAAAAGAAACACAACGTGAGTAAGCAATTTTTACAATTTTTTTACAATTCTTTTAACATTTGATGCGACCTGTGGTTGAGCAACCCTTTCCCGATCCTCGCCTAGCAATGTGGCCAGGGCAAATCTTCGAAAATCTCCAAAAAGGTCTCCGAGTAGACTCACGAAATAGTCCCAGTTATCGCAACAACAACAGCAACGCTATGTTTGGTTTCGTCTGAAAATCTGCTTGTGAAAATGATCACAACTTTTTCCTTTGGTCCATTACACAGAAAACAGATTAAAACAGATTATGAAGATTCGATTTGACACAATAATACTTTCAATATGCGTACTTGAAATGGACGGACAAAAAACTACGTTATGGGGGGGGGGGATGTCCCGGTGGTCTTAGCTTGAGATAAGGCTGATGGCATTCTTCATCAGGTAAGTACGCTGGGAGCCCTTTTTAGGTTCTTGTCAAAAAGTTTGTTCATGAGGAATAGGACACCAAGTGCGAGACCAAGTGTGTATCATGAAGCTTGTATCTTTGCTCTGACTGGCTCACTATTGAACAATTTTAAATTCACGGACCAGCGAGAAGGTGGCTCACTGTAAGCATGGGTAGTTAGACACTGCTGGTGTGCTTCTATGGAGGAGTGCTCGATAATATGTATCTGCGGAGGAAATATTGTTTAGTCGCAGTACCAAACAACATTTCCTCCGCAGATACATATTATCCAGTGCTCCTCCATAGAAGCACACCAGCAGTGTCTAACTACCCATGCTGTAAGTCATCAATATCGAAACAAATCGGAACAGGGGGTAACCTATCCTACACTCACTACTAAGAAAAGTAAGTTCAAACACACAAATACGACAGGTTAACGTGGCAGTTTATGTCTATTTCTATGCAAACGGGGTTGCACAGTTACTCAATAAGTGTCTTATCGCTCATGGTTTATTGACTACAGGTTCAAGTTAAGGGTGGTTTTTGGTTTTTGAAACCCTGATATCTAGTAAATTAGCTGAAATTAGCTTTACCACACGCGCCACCACATCGCACCAAAAGTCGCGTAAAATGTGTTGTATATCCCTATATTGTAGCTGTATTAGTTCAGGAGCGAAACGTAACGTTGACCATTGTATTGCGTCTAAAGTGTACGACAAATTTACGTTTTAAGAGAAAGAAAATACACGTATTTTTTTTTATAAGAAACTCTCAACTCTCAGATCGCCAAAGAATTAAGAAACTCCAGTACTGGGAAAATATAAGTTAAGAAACTAGTTGTTTTGATAAAGGAAATCCTTGACATATTTTTACTTTATTTTCACTTGTTTCCTGCATCATATTAACCAATGTCTAAACATTGGAAAGGCTTAAAAAACTTTTTTTGAAATGTTCACGAGGGCACAGGTAGTGAACATGAAGATTGTTATGGAACCTCTAAGAAACTCGTAAGAAACTCTGAGTTCTCAAAATCTGATAATTTTAAAAAACTTTCAGTACTGGCCCAAATTCTTAGTTTCTTATAAAAAATACGTGTAATCATAAAACAAGCGAAGCAATCTGTCCTGTCCTCACTTGTTTTTGACTGACTTCATATTGTTATTATGATCCGCTTTTGATGCATCGAAGCAAGATAAATTTTACCTTCATCGAAGCTACCCGTTTTCGAAAACCTCCGTTTTTGTGCCGTTTTTGTGTGGATCAATGTGAATACTTTCACAAAAACGGATGATTTCTCTCCGTTTTTGTAGAAAAACGGAGTAGTGTGAACGGGGGCCGCTAATACGAGACAAACAACATATATGATGCTAACATATTACAGAAAATGAAAAACGCATGAAGTTTCGTTCAGTCTAGTTTACGTTAGAAAGAACTCTCGAGCCATATGCCCTCGGTTATATGGTTCATAGAACGAGAACTTTGATATTTATATATTTATGTAAACATGAGAAATTCAAAATTCATTATTGAAACGCAGAAAAATAGAGCCAAGCAGGGGGTAGGGAGAGAAAGGAGAAATAACGAAGAACAGCACCGGAAGAAAGTTATCGTTCGTGTTTGGCTTCTCGTTTCATTTCTTTGTTTTGAAAACCCTCGCAAGAAGCTTTGGAAAAGTTTTCTAAAATGCCCATATTAGAAATACTTTACAATCTAATCTGCTTTTAACACACATTTCGTTTTTCAAACTTTGAAAGCCCGTATGACTTCAAATTCTTAAAATCGCCATAATTTCAAAACAAAAACAGATATGAAAGTGAAAATTTACAGTGCTACTAAAAGTTGTACGCAGAATAATATTTTAGCCTTAGAAATGCAAAATCTCAAACAATAAAATACTTCCGCTATCACGCCTCTTTGAAAAGGTGAATTTAACTGGAACACTGTTAAACCCCCTTTGCTTTGTGACCCTTTCGTCATCTTCGCTTTCAATACAATTTCAGTTTATTATTGGATAACTGTCGATAAAAATTGGGGGAAATTGCATGTTAATTCTAAACATTTGACGTAAAAATATTTGAATTGAAGGAAGCAAGCAGGTTGTTATAATAATTCTTTCCCGTTCTCATACGAGCATAGACCAGACCTGAGACCAGAAAGGTGTGAAACATTTTACATTCCCATCCTTCGAAATAAATGAATTTTAAAGTTGCGAAAATTACAACTCCAAAATGAAAAATTGTAGAAAATATCATCATAAAATGATATTTCAGCTTGATTTCTTTGGACAGCTTGGCAAAATATCGCATAATAGAAATAGGAATCAAATTAATATCTCAACTCGCTGCGAATTTTGTCCTTGTAGAATCGAGTTTTATTGTTCTTCAATTGTCAAAAAATTGAAATATTCTCACGAAAACTAGTAAAATTTTCAGCAGATTCTTAATGCTTTAAATAACCAAAGTTTAAATTTGCAAACATTATACTCAATAATTCATTTCCTCAAGGGCGTTGTTTAGACTTTCCCGTTTGATTCTTCGCCGGTCTGTACTTCGGATCTCAAATTACACCATGTAATACAAAGATTTGATAAACTTACAACTAATAATGCGTAGTAAACTAGTTCAGATAGTATGTAAAACTCTATAAGACTGAAATAAGAGATAAGTGTTAAATGATCGTCAAATTTGCCTAAATAACGGCGTCCCGTTTCGGGACACGTGTTTCAAGTCAAATCTGGGACCTGTTGGCATTGAATTGCAACTGTTTAGAAAGTTGTTTCATGCTTAATAAATCTTTTTGGATACCAAGAAAGTATCTGATTTCAATGATAACCTATTCTCGAATTACACCTTAAGTTTAACTTCTCTAAAGACTTTTGGTTAGCGAAAAGAAAGGCGAGTTTAGATGTTAAGTAAGCAGTGTTTGTCAGAGAGAGCGCGAGTATAATTTACGCTTACGCACCGGTCATAGTGAAACATCCAACAAACCAGCCAAGGTTTCTGCCCGCAAGCATGACTTCATCGCCATCTGTAGATCCTTCTTCATGATTCTTCCTTTTTACCCTAGCAGCAATGATGCCGATGACAAATATAACGATGTAAAAGACGATTACTGCAATAAGGCCTGGAATGTTTACAGCCATGGCTTCTATCTTTGCTCTTCTTCTCGGCAATGGTCAACGAGCGTCTTCATACGCCAATGTACTAGTCACGTGACTACCTCAATGGACGGACCATTCTCTCTGGAAGGGAGGAGGGATAGTCAATACTCCCAGGTTCAAGGGAGGGGGTTATCCGAGCGAGAGGCGTATCGCTCTCTAAAATCTCATACATCTTTGGGAAAGATCCTTTTTTGTCAAAAATCTATCAGGTTCTTTTTGTACAAGAAACAAGTTTTTCTATGAAACACTTTTCTGTGCCCTTTTCACATCAGCTTCCCTCCTGGGTAGAAACATTTGCCAAACTTTCAGCTTTCAACTAACTTTCACATGCCAATTTTGTCAAATTTTTGACAAATCATTCCTTTTTATAAGAATAATGCTTATAAGAATATTCTGGCTCAGAGCCATCCACATTTTAAAAATATCATAAGAAGATTGCTCAGCCTCTAGACTTGTTACGTTGAATCCTAGTAATCGCTACCAATCCCCCCCCCCCCCCCCCCCCCTATTCGCTCATGAGCAAGCAGGGTGGGTGGTAGCGATTACAAAAAAACTACGACCAAAAACTTGTTTTTGGCCATGGAACAAGGATTATTTTCCAAAACAATGCAAACTAGATATCATTCGAAAGAGTTTAGCTAACACAGTGGCGTAACGGAGACACCTGGGGCCCTTAGGAATTTAGTAAGATGGGGCCCTTATGTGGAGACCGCGAAGCAAAGTGAGCTCTACGGGGAAAGGGGGTTCGGGGTAGTTTGAAATTTGTTGAAACCATTCCCGTTAGGACCTCGAAAAATGCACGCTATGTGGAAAAGAACTTTTTACATAGGAAAAGCCAACAGCAAATTTAGCACATTTGTATGATGTGCGTTTTAAAAAGTAATTTACATGATAAACTGCTATTCTTCGGTTTGGAATTATATGATATCTGAAAAATGCTTTTAAAGAAATACGACAATATTCAAAGGTTCGGATGGTACTGCCTTACTGTTTGATGAAGATTAATTTGAACACACAAAACTGCTACCAAAAGATATCCTCCATGGCAGGTTCTTTGGCTTAAAAACTAGGTTTAAAGTTTCTGCGGATAAATTTAGTGCAATGGGTGCAGTAAATTTAGAGCAGGCCAAGTGTTCTCCCTTTGTACATGAAAGCTGTCCATGTGAAGAAACACAATAGTTTATGAACAGAATCTTAGTAAACATAATGCAAAGTCATAGTATGTTATTGGGTGCTCTTGCTCACGAGTGATAACGTTTCAGAAATAAAGTTTTGAGACAAACTATAGTGAATAAACAAAAACGAAACGAATGATGGCCCCTGGGGGGGGGGGTACTCCCATTATGGCCTAACAGTGGGGTCCAGTCGATTTCAGGGTCTTAAAAAATGGCTACAAAATGGCCCTATTTGTCAAACTCATACTACCAATTGGGGGTATTTCAAGATTCCAGGCAAGTTATTAAGATTTACATTCAGTAGGCTCCTCCGCATGGCAATATGGTTGTTGCAGTAATAATTATCCATGAATTTTGAAGTTTTCTTGCTTTGTTCAATCAGTTTTTCAACAGAAAATTTTGAAAAACTTTAGAAAATGCTCACTACTAGATGCTACCAAATGGCCCAATTTTTTTTTTTTTGTATGCTCATAATATTTACAATATATCTAAACTACAAATACAGCCTACATACACACAATCACATACGATTACACAACGATGCCACAGGGAGCATGGAATTTCACAACAACCCTGCGGCCATTTAAAATTAACTCAAAGTTTGTCCCAAAATAGACGCCAGGCCAGACATTCAGGAAAATTTCGATGAATATCGAGATATGCATGAGTAATAGTGATTGTTGGAGGAGAAAGCCTTACCTGTTACTATTTTGGAACAGACTTTGACAACAAATATAAAAGAAACAAATAACAAGACTATAAAAGAAAAATCACGTAATGAAAAAAAAAGGGAAACTGTTTGCGAGAGGAAACAATTGCAGCGATTTATCGGAAACGTTCTGATGCATGAATGTATTTCAGAGTTGCCTTGATGATTTCTGTATTCGAGACAATTGGCAGCCTTTCATCGCCGTCTGCAAACAACATACAAGTGACAGAACAGCAAATAATGTTCCGTATCCTCAATGCCATCGTTTATTGAGCACATTGGATCTATTTATTGTATCCTTAAAATTGTGCCTGAACTTGTGGAGATTTAGTTTGCTAAGACCCACACGTAACTGTGTAAGAATTGCTAAACCTTTTGGATCGTGAATACTGAAAACCGATTTTACAGGGGGACGAATGAGAGATGATAATTTGTTCTTGAATGCACTTACTGTGGGTAATGATCTGATTTCAGGATCAAGCATGTTCCACTCAGATAGACAATGAGGATAAAAACTTGCACCATAACTGACTGTTCTTGCACAGATTCGCCCAACTACGTTGCGTTTGCGAAAAGGGTAAGACGATTCTAGCAAAGGTGGAATTGGCACTCTTGTATAATCTGGTGTTAGGTTGTTAACAAACTTATAAAAAAGAACAAGACGCCTACTCCATCGACGGAGGTTGAGCGATTCCCACCCAAGTTCATCATAGAGTTTCTCACGTGATGTGCCTTTCCATGCTCCACTTACCGCTAACCCAATTTCAAATCCACGAACTACCATTTGGGGGTTTCTGTAAAAAGATACTACCATTTGAGGGCATTTTTCAAAATTTTTGCTTTGTCCCCCTTTAACCCTGACTGGACCCCCTGTCAGGCCACAATGGGAGTACCCCCCCCCCCCGTTGTGTTAGGCACACTGGTTAGTAAGGGTTTGGGATGGCCTTATGAAGCCTTTTAGCACAGTATGGTCAAAAACACAATGCAAAAAATTTGTTGGGGGCCCCTTTTGGTCGGGGGCCCTTAGTTCTTCAACTAAGGTGGCCTAAACTGCGTTACGCCACTGAGCTAACAGAAATTGATTCCTGCAAGCGCTGTAAATTTTTAGGAGATTTTAGGACAAATTTTTCCAACCTATACATGATTAGAAAGTGCAGGTCTTTGCAAACTGTTATATGAAGTTAGACTTTGCATCGAGTGATTGGTTTGACCGTCGCCGGTCATAGAATGCACTGTGGTCAGTTTTTTGCTCATACGTATACTTTCTTAATTAAATTTAGCAGAAATACCGCAAAAGCACTGTTAAGTCCCCTCTCTATCAAGGAGCCCCCTCTCTATCAAGGCCCCCCCATTTGTATAAAATTCCAGAGGTTACCAAAGATTTTCCATTTATTGAGCCAAACAAGGTTTGAGATATGGTTTGAGATAAAACTGTGTCAAATTCACGAATTTAACTCGTAAAATTGTATGTTTTAACCGCAAAATGTAGTGAATGTAAAAGAACTAAACAGTGTCCGAAATTAAATAAGCCCCCTGGGGGCTTTTACGGTACCCTCGACCGGTGGTTATTCTGGAGCTCACTGTTTCATAAGGAAAGACTTTTACCGTATTCTGCTTGCAGATTCCTAATCAGAAGGCATCACAATTTCTTTCATAAGACTCCAAATTTGTTTTGCGATCTTGAAAAGCAAAAATAGTGAAATAATTTCCAAGGGACTGAGCAACAAAATTTCACAACGCTTGAAAGATTGAAGTTCTGCTCTCAAATCTGTTTTAAATGATACCTAGCATGCAATATTTTGCAATAAAACGGTAGCTCTATGACCAAAAACCATTTTACTCTACCTGGTTCTTGGTTGCACCTTAGGACTCAAAGTAATAAATCTACTCAGCCTCAACTCAAAGGCACACTGTCCCGTTCGATAATTTGCATCATCCAAAGAAAGCAAAGTCATTCATGCATAATTTTCATGGCCATGGAAATTACGCATGAGTGATCCTGCCTTAGTTGAATAAAGGAAATTGGCATAAATTTGTGGAATATTCAATAGAGATCTTTATCGATTTCTTTCATTCATCAAAGGGATAGTTTGCCTTCAACTAGCTGGCCTGGTAACCAGACCACTAACTTTTCTTAGCAGGGTCTGGTTATCAGGCTGCAACTCAACAGCCTCAACATTCCCCGGGGGGGGGGGGGTACTCCAATTGTGGCCTGACAGGGGGGTCCAGTCAGGGTTAGAGAGGGCCAACGCAAAAATTTTGAAAAATACCCTCAAATGGTAGTATCTTTTTACGGAAACCCCCAAATGGTAGTTCATGGACCTAAAATTTGGCCATTTGGCAGCATCTAGTAGTGAAAATTTTCTGCAGTTTTTCAAAATTTTCTATTGTAAAAACTGATTGAACAAAGCAAGAAAACTTCAAAATTCATTGATAATTATTGCTGCAACGACCATATTGCCATGCGGAGGAGCATACTGAGTTGAAATCTAATGACTGGCCAGGAATCTTGGAATACCCCCAATTGGTAGTAGGAGTTTGACAAATAGGGCCATTTGGTAGCCATGTCATAAGACCCTCAAACCGACTGGACCCCCCTGTTAGGCCATAATGGGAGTACCCCCCCGGGCAACATTCTTATTGTTATAATCTGCCTCATTCATAATTGGCTGAAGACTGCACAAGGGGATTGAAAATTTCTAATGCAGGATTATAAGAAAAGAATTGGAAGGAGGAGGGGCCCTTGAAAACCAGCTTCTACTGAAGGGCAACCCTCCTTGAAAGAATTAAATATGAAAATATCAAAGAAAAAAAGGAAGATCGTTTCGAATTGAACTGAATCTTTATCCTGCAAAAAATTAAAGGAGTCTGGGCTCTAGCTCCTTTCCTTTGTCTAAGCTTTGTTCTCCAACCAATCACCTGCGTGACAGACTTCCTTCAAATTTTTCTTTCGTCCGACAATTTCGTCGTAATGACTTGAAATTTCTTTTTAACTATGTTCCCCTGAACCCATATCAGATTAAAAAAATAAGAATACTTCAAGAATCAATCTCGCCCAAGAGTGAGTTCGTTGCTCTACCTCTACTCTGGGATACCAGAGGCCGTTCTGCAATTTGATTGGCTGTTCGAAAACACTAGGAAACATAAATTAGCTATGATCACAGGGAGAAAAAACGGTCTCTATTGAATCGCTAATATCACAAAATTAGTTGGTTGCATGGGCAAGTGAGGGGCTCTAAAGGGGTAATGGACCATGGCATATCCAAATTTCAGTTCAAATACCTTCATAGGGGTTTCAATAAGGTCCTCAAAGTGTTTGTTTCTAGTTTCTCGATTTATCTACTTCAGAGTGAGAGCAACGGCCATTTTTCGTCGATTAGCGTTGTCTATAGCCTGCGTGCAGACTTTACTTTCCACTGCGAAGGAGAGCTTATGAGGATCTTCCTCACTCAACGGCTCTCCTTCGCAGTAGAAAGGTAAAGTCTGCACGCAGGATACGTTGCCTAGCAAACCGTGAAGTCTACAATGACAGTAAATACGCTCATTTTCTGGGTGAACCAGGGTGTTCATTCGGCTTTGTGATCTGCTTATGACGTAAGAACACCCTGGGAACGAGAATATTCAGGCTTAAAACAAAAATTTCTCAAGAATATCAAGGCTGGACAAAATCTATCGTGTTCTTATAAAAAAAGGGTGTATCGGTGAAAATCTTTCAAGAATGCATTTCTTTTCTACATAATTGCACTGTATTTTTTAGGAAGCATGCTTCAAGTCATCCGACTTCATAAATGATTAATAAACTCTTTGGTACCACCCTCGTCTCAAACTCTGGTCACGGCGAAAACGAGGGTAAGGACATGCATGATCGCTCTTGCCATTGTTTGCGATTTTTTATCATGGCCTACTGCAAATCAACCAATCAAATTGTAGCTGAGTTAAGCACCAGCTGGACCTGCAATTATTTATCAAAAGTCTAACGATGGCATGAAAATCAAGGTTAATTGGTTAATTCATCAAATACCTAGCCGTGAATACCTTAACGAACACAAATTTATACTTTGGCCTGACTAAGCAATCGAGACTCATAGGAGTACGGAAAGCATTATTTTTTTAACTCAACTCTTACAGCATATCTCCGACTCACTCAAACATGTGAACAGAACAAACTGACAGGTTAAAGCAAAGAAAGAGTTCAGATCTTCGCTCTTTCTGATGTTTATCGAAGTCAAGAGATCATTTTATGAAAGAATAAACCACCTTGAAGTTCAACTGCAATTGCCTATCGAGAAGAGCAAAAGCATGACAAGGAAGAAATCTTGAAAGATATCAAAAGAAAACAATCTTCTCAAGATTATGAAGTGGAATCTTGCATAAAGTTAAAGCGGTGAACAAGGAACAAATTATTTGTCAATTTACTTGATCAAATGAACAGTCTGTTGAAGTGAGTAACTTTTGAAGAAGATAGTTGATACAAAAAAAAAGTTGAAACTTGAAGGAGATTTGGTAAGTACGCAGAAAAGAAACTTTCTTTTAACTTTTTCACTGGCGGAAGTTTTTGCCAGTCCAAGATTTTCAACTACTTTGAATCTGTTGATATCACATGATCATTAACATAGTTCATTTCTATTGGACCCCAATGAAGGTTATCCCTTCCAGTCACGAAAACGGACGGTACAGGGTCAATGTTTCAAGATTCTGTATGAAATGGTACCCAAAGCGTTTATCCATTCATAATAAATAAAAAAACAAGACACAAGGTCATCTGGCCCACAGGGATGGGGGGAAATTCTCCATAGTAAAGGTACCTGGCAAACGGTACCACTACCCAAGATGTTGTGCATGCTTGCGGCAGACCCCTACCCAAAATTTAGCCAAGACCCCCCCCCCCCGTGATCTGGCCTCCCCTAAGAACAATACCGAAAGCTAACTGTGCTGTAAGATATCTTGTGTGTCGATTCATAGCTTGATGAAAATTCGCATAAAAATCGACGAAGGACTTAGTTGCCAAGGGAGAAATTCTGATGAATGAAGATAAATTGAAATTAGGTTTTTAAAATCTTTCAATTTCAGCAAATATGAAAGAAATCGACTCAGAAAGAAGATTACCAGAAATTGAAACTGAACTCAAAGATTGGGACCGTGTCCATTGGAAATGTACAACATCATCATCATGCAAGAGAAGTTGCCTCATGTTTGTCATAACACTACAGTTTATCATAATTTTCGTTCTTGGCTTTACTCTGCGATCATTTGGTGATTATGGCAACTATGACGTCATAGCTACAACAATGCCTTCTGATAGCATGAACAGAGAAAGCTCTGCATGGCTTCTACTGCCTGACAAAATGGAGAGGCTGAACGAGAACCCAGTTTATGCAAAGTTTAATATTAGCAGAAAACAAGATAGGCCTAAAGTCAACCTCCTTATGATTATCTCTTCCGCCCCAAAACGAGGCGATCGAAGAGCAGCAATACGAGATACTTGGTGGAACCAAACAAAGAGCAATGAAAAGGTGAGATGTCTACCGTTCTCGTTTGTAGCTATGCAATAGAAGAATGGGTTCCAAATCTTTACAAGGTTGGTGTAAAATTCTATGATCTAGCTATTCATTTGAACTGAATGGCTTCGAAGAAATTTTATTCATAAAGATATAATTCTAACGTTGGACTTTTGAATATTGTTTTCATCGATCGAGAACAACAAATACAATACATTGTACTTAGATTGACCCATCCCCCCCCCCCCTGGCTAAGCTGCTTAAAACTCCGTTGATTAAGGAAGATGGTCTTAAATACAGTAAAAACCCGCACATAAGAACCTTCATTTATTAAGAACCTACAGCCTGAAATCATATATTTTGTACCCAATGGATAAGAACTATTTCAGCCTGATATCATAACTAGGTTCTTAATAAAGGGTTTCATTCAATCATTGGGAAATAAATGCAATCTGATGTTTGCCAATCACCTCTTTCGTGAACTCCAAAACATTACTTACAGAACGGTAATAGGCAGGGCCTGCAGGGGTAAACTGGGTAAGCTTGGGTTGAAATAGCCTGCGTGCAGACTCAACTCCTCGAAAGTATACTATACTTTCGAGGAGTTGAGTCTGCACGCAGGCTAGGGTTGAAATGGATAGGACCAAGAGCTTAAGTACGTTTGGCTAAGATTTAGATTCACATATTTCCCTTTGTTAAGAACCTACACCCTGATTACTGGATGTGCCTCATTGCATAAGAACCTAAACAGGCTGAGTTCAAAACCTTAGGTTCTTATGTGCGGGTTTTTACTGTATCTGGTTGTACCCATTCAAACATTGTGGCAGTGCTTTTACTACCCTGGGTACCAGACTCTCTAACATAAGAGAGTCTGGTACCTAGGGTATGCTTTTACGTAAATAATGAAATTGGAGAAACTTTAACGACAAGCAAAACTTTGACGATAATCCCAACAGTTCATGTGGGTTATGGGTTTAAATACAAACGAACAAAGATCATCTTACGTGTCACGCAATCATTTTGCAAAATCTGAAAACATGAACATGAGATGAGTTGTTATCGTGCAAACACAGGTTTGCAGACTTATTACCTAAGTCCTAATATTTGCTACCACCACCTGGAATGAGACGATATTTGTGTTTTTAATTTGCAAAATTTGGGACTTTATTCGGAGCAACGTTGTAACAACAATGGGAATGCTTCTTGTCAGCATTTGTAAGCAACAATATCTTTTAAGGTAATGCATTCACAGTGGCAAGTTCAACTTGAACCAACCCAGTTATCGACTGTTGCGTTCTAATTGGTCAAATTCAAAATTCGATTTGTTGAAATGTTACTCGGTTTCGATCAGGCTGGTTTAACTCTGTTAGTATGAATGGGACTTGGGTTCCTAGAGGCTGCCTATTTGAAAAGTGAGAATAATTTAAGGCCCCTTTCACACGGAAACGCTTCAAATGACGTCGTTTCGTTCAAAAAGTGAAACGATAAAAAAAGCGATACGAAAAAGTGCAACGATAGGCAATCGTTCCGTTCCGTTCCCGTGTTAACAGGCAACGAGGTGTAGGAATGGTCTAACAAAAGAAGCGATAAGATTTTTGCCCTAAGCGCACGCGTGGGTGTTGCTGTTGCTGTTGCTGGAAACAATGGAGTGAACTGGGAATGAACTGAAGAAACAATTGTGGAACAGAAAGATTGCGTTCCCGAGTGAACAGAAACAAAAACCGATACGCAATCGTTCCGTTCCCGTGTGAGCAGTCATTTTTGCGTTCCACAAACTGGAGCGAAGATAGAACGGAAAGATTGCGTTCCCATGTGAACAGGGCCTAAATGGTGTTATTCTCTTTTAAACAGGTCAAAGTAAAAGCGGTATTCATGACAGATGAACCAGACAACACAACACTAGGACAGTCAGTACTGCACGAGCAACAACAACATCACGATGTAGAGTTTCAAAAACTGAAAGGAGGCGTTGAATTCGGAAGGAGGTTTCTATATCACATGGTTTGGGCAATGCAAAATTACGACTTTGATTATTTCTTACGAATGGATGACGACTATTTCTTTTGCCTTGAAAGATTCCTGCAAGAACTTCCTCTCCCAATGAGAAAAATGTACCACTGGGGTTTTGTTCATTGCGTTACAAATATCGTGCGTCCTGAAGAGAGCGCCATTTTGTTATCACGTGACTTATTCGAGACATTTCTCAGTCAAGACCCGAAAGAAATTAAAGGCCATCCATGGGCTGATCAAATGATTGCCACATGGGTACAAGAGATAAATTTACAGCGTATATACAATCACGAAACAAGGCTGCACCACCATCCACCAATGACTGTAATTAAGAACATAACGAACCAATTCAAGAACGTATGTAGAAAGTATATTGGCGTACATGGCAGTTACCCTGAACATATGAGATTATTGTGGAAGTTAAGAGAAGGCAAGGAGTATGTCGGAGTTGGCCTAGATGACTACACCGTACCGTGCAATAAACCTCAAGTATTTGTATGGAGTACTTTCACTGATGAATGGCGATATGCCCCAAAAAGATTGATCGAAAATCCAGTATGGGACACTTTCAAACAGGATCATGATACTAAGGTCTACAGAGGACGGCAAGAAGGACAGGGGTAAATGTAATGAGTTCGTCTTTGCAACTACACGTTTTTTTATATAAGAAACTTGGATCAGCACTTAGTACTAAAAGTTTCTTAATTTCGCATGAAATTTTCGGTGTTTTAGTAGTAAAAGTTTCTTAATTAGTTTCTTATTTTTTGGGCCTAAAATTGCGGTATTGTTCGAAGTTGAGCCTTCTTCTCGACAAAGGGCTTCCATTTTGCATTGACATTGTCATCAAGAAGAAGCCATGCATATCAAGGCAAAAATTTACCAATTTTGCAGTTAAAAGTCAAGAAAAGATAAAGGTACCTTTGTTAGAGAGACATAGAATAAGAGAGACATACAGAAATAAAGTTTTAGAGTTTCTTAACTGTTCTTGAGCGTAGTACTAGAGTTTCTTAAATTTTTGGTCATCGTAGTACTAGTTTCTTATAAACCAGTTTCTTATAAAAAAACGTGTAGATGATAAAGGCATGTGCCAGAGAGAGAGAGAGAGAGATGACCCCAAAAGAGACCAACGCTGTGAAGAACAATAACACAGCATTCTGTACGAGAAACAGTGGATGTGGAACACGATTAAAGAACGTAGCTACGAGCTAGGAGTAGAAGGATAGCCTTCTTCTGTTCTGGTAGATTGCAATTTAGGAGGTTAGAAGATTGATTTGAAAGGGTTACAAGTTCCACAAAATTGAATACCTTTGTATTTACAAAATAAGATTTCGCTGTTTATCTTGTAGTAAATTGTTAGGTAGTAAAAAATGCACTCCGATATCCTATTTTATCACCCTGAAAATTGGCAATTCAAATTTTAGACAAAAACAAAAATAACAGACACAGACACCATTATCAAGTATTCTCTGTAAAACATGCCAGTTTTGCCTTTTACGGTATGTTGCAAAATCTTTTGAAATAAACATTACGTCGCAAATGTTTTGAGAATTGCTTATCCCTTGAAAGTCAAAAGGTGTGGTGATTTACTCCAATTTTGTGCAACTTATAGAGATAAAGTTTAATTTCAAAAGAATTAAAATTGCTTCAGAAAGCGCTAAACATAGTCTACAAGATGATCTTATTTCTAATCAGAATTTTAGGAGCACAAATCATAACTGTAAACTACCTTATACGAAGAAAGCAAGCAAACCCCGGCAGTACATAACTGATCTAAGTCAATTTCATGGCTTAGCAGTAAACTGATCAATGCAGTCCCGGCTATCGCAGCAACAACAACAGAAACAACAACAACATCAAGAACATTTTTTACATTATGAAAGGCATTACGTCATAGCTTCGCAATCGTAAAGGAGGCTACAGGGCTTTATCATTGGGGGGGCCTTACTCAATTTCCTGGGGTCCCTGTGTTTTAATCACATTGAATTGTTATTGCTCCAACCAGGGCTCGTGACCTATTATCGTAAAATAATTTGAAAAAGTAAAGGCCACGATACCAGCGTCGATTGTCGGATCCGAAGATGCTTGCGGTGACGAAAAAATGAATAAGTTTAAAGGCAGAAACACCGCAATGCGACAAAAAAACAACAGCAAATGTGATGAATTTTATTTTATGGCAATATTTCGTCCTGCCATGCAGGACTTCTTCAGGGCTGTAATGTGAAGAAAACATTACAGCCCTGAAGAAGTCCTGCATGGCAGGACGAAATACTGGCATAAAATAAATTCATCACATTTGCTGTTGTTTTTTTGTCGCATTGCGCTGTTTCTGCCTTTAAACCTATTATCGTAAGACATTGCCCAGAATAGGCCGTTGGTAGCACCTTTTTTGTCACGGAACCAAACAGCGAGAATTTTGATTGAAGCATACCTAGTCACTGTAAAAAGAGCCTCCCTCTCTTTTGAGGGGTGAAAAAAGGACTGGAGTGAAAACATTGGGATCAGTGAAGTAAGTCTAGCTTATCAGCGCGCAAACGGCATTTCCCTCCGCAGCTTTCTCCTCCACAGTAGTGGTTATAATGACCTTTGTAGGCCTTTGTAGACTGGTTTCCTGGTGCCATTTTCAACTGAGAGGCCTTGGCTCCAGGAAAATCGTTTTCACCCCCTGAACTACTTTGCTGCCTGGAATTTACATTCACTTGAGACCATTATGGATGAGCCATAAAGGTACGTAGACACGGCTTTTTGATGAATAAAAAGTAATAAAATGATTATCTTTCAAAACTGTTTCAGAATATGGCTTTTAATCTCTCCAGAATGCGAAAAATTAAACCACAAACCTCATTTTAGATTAAACATTTGGAAGTTTTCCTGGCTTTTCTCTTCCAAACAGAGTTGAGCCTTCTTGCGGTACATGGATTGAAGCAGGCGTAGGAAATTCTTTGTCAACTTATGCCGACTGCAAAAGGATTCATTTAAACTAAATATGGAGGAGGCCTTAAGCTTGGCTGGCAGGGCCACATAACAAGATCGCAGCAACATGAAGGGTGCGTCAAAGAATTCTTCGCCTGTTCAATTGCCCACAGAAATGAATTACTCTACCTGGTTTCAAAATCTTTGCTTGTCAAACTGTAAGAAAACAAGCTAATTTTGAAAATAGGTCTAAAGTCTGTCTCAAATTAGATGTCACCTGCAAATGCCCGCGAATAACAACGATAGAAGTGTTTTGCAAAGGAATTTTGCGTTATCGCAAATCTCAGGTGGCATCTAATTTGAGGCGGACGTTAGTACGGTCCAGTTTCTTTGACGTCATTTTCGACTAAAGCTCCTTCGCAATTTTGCTTGCAACCATATTATATATTTTCATAAACCATAGTTTCCTTCATTTTTTTAATTTTCCATGATCTTTTTCAAAAATAATTAAATTGCCGCCATTTTGAAAACAATCAAGATGTCAAAAAATTTCCACAGCAGATTCACAGCAAAGCAAAGTACCATAAGTTCCTTTCGAGCCAATCAATTCAAAGAAAAATGTCATAGAATTTTACACCCACCTTTTTAAAGATTTGAAAGATTTGAACCTTATGCCGTATGATTATTATAAAACTGCATTGACTTAAAAAAGAATTAAAGAAATACACCATTTGCAATTTCAACTTTTTTCTATAAAATGTTCACAGATGCAATATAACGAATCACCTGTTAGCATTTATTCACATTTCGTTTTCTGAATGCCATCAGATTATTGCCAGACTTACAACGTGAGATATCGTAGCTACTGCAACTATCTTCGTTTGTACTTGCTCTTCATTTTAGGCGAGGAATGAACGTAAAGCTCGCGCAATAAGTCTGCTAGACTGCACTCATTGTAAGGCATCACGTGAGATCAGCAATGCTTCTGTTTGCTTCGTCTTCTATGAATGGATGTATATCCTTGGTCTGTAATGAGAATGAAGAAATCAGATAAGACATGTTGTGACAGTAAGGAAGTACACAGAGGTGGAAAAAATGCGTGAAGCCCCAGCTTATTTGTCTGGAAGGAAGAAAAGGGAGGAAAGATAGAAAGCGGAATAGAAGGAAAGGAAAGAAAGGAAACAAGAGAGGGAGGAAAGAGAGACAGAAAAAGGAGAAGGGGAAGAACGAAGGATGGAAAGAAGATAGGATGAAAGAGAAAATAAAGATTGAAAATGTAAATAGTAAAGGAAGGAATAAAGTCAGGAAAGATTAAAGAGAAAGGAAAATAGTGCTTGGATTATGCTCTATCCATTTACAGTTGTGTGGTCCAAGGAAGCTATTAATAGTAATTCTCGAATATTCCGAGTGACTCTAAACATGCCTACGAAACTGAAATGTGTATTGTGTAATTCTTCAACTGAAATCTGGCATGGAGAAAATTGATAAAACAATGAAAGGAAAAAAATTAGTTTGACGTTGCTTCGCAGGAAGGCAAATATTTTTTCCACCTCTGGAAGTACATTAAAAAACAATTGTTCACTGTACACTTACTACATGACACTTTGTTGGAGCTCTTCTGCCAGACTTGATATACAGTATTACCCCGCCACTAGGAAACTGACTTATAAGAAACTGCAGCCTGCCAGATGGCACCATGGTCATTGTCAACATTTGGTTTAATGTAACATTTATATGATATTTATAAAAAACCAAACAGCCTGGTTTTACAAAATGAGTTTCTTAGTGGCGGGGTAATACTGTACTCCGCTACTAATGATGTGTCAGGTTTGTTTAAAGAATGCACGCCAACGATAATGCTTTACAACCTTTCCAAAATGACAGAAAAAAACCTTCGACGCAACAAAACTGCGCAGTTTGGTAACTTTTCTTCTGCAAAGGCGCATAAACACACAGGAATACGAAGGAGTTAGATTCAAATGACCAACAAAGCGATTAGGCCCAGTTCAGTTGAAGACACGAGTTGAGACGAGACAAAGAAAACAACAAAGATCAACACCAGGTACATGAACATAAAATCAAAACATGGGTGTCCTAACACCCTTGTTTGCCATGATATTTGGCAAGCAATGTACGAGGCTGTGGCCTGAAAAGTCCTTCAACTTCCTCCGGTCCTGAACTGTTCGACCAAAAGCTTGAGTCTTTTTATCAGAGAAGGGGCGAGGCTAGATTGTGGCTGCCAATGCTAAAAATGTCTAAGGTGTATTGCTGGAGTACCTTATTTCCCTGAGGTTATCTTTGCTAAAGTACGAGTCAAATCGTACAAAGTTGCACGATTCAAGCCTTGCAGCTGATTTCCAGTCAGTCGAATTTACTGAGCAGATGGAATTTTATACTCATGCGTGACTTTCTATTCGAAATCAAAGCGACATTTTCTCTTTGCCTCACTCCATAAGGACCCTCTAGTTACGCTCATCTAATTGAGTTGCATTGTTGTTGTTGTTGTCGCTCCACTGAGGGCCTTATGGCCATAGAGCTGTAAAACCGGACAAAAATGTTAGTCTGCGACAAGTTGTTGTCGCAAAGTCATGTGCTGATTAGAGTATGGCTCAGAGGAAGGCACTTTTTGCATTTATGGCTAGAATGAACATTTATCTAAGAAAATCTGTTGACCGAAGCGCCATCATCAAGTCAAAGACCACAGGGAGTCCAGGTAAAAAAGTCTAAAAGTCTAAATTTCTCTAGTTAGCAATAAAATTTTATCTGTAAAGAAAATTGCACTGACTGGAAATCAGCCTTTTACTTTCATGAACCCCGCCCCCCTCCATTTGGCAAGTCCACCCATTTGGCAACACCGAAGGAATGAGAACGGGGGCCTAGAGGGTCCTAAACGTAAGAGTTTTGTTGGCCAATATCTGGTGATTCATGGCGCACATCTTAACAAAATATGAAACGATTCTTGTTTTTTGATTAACCTTTGGTTAACCTTATTCAGCTTGAGAACCACAAGACCAACCAAATGCAGCCGTTTTTACGCACTTGATATATATTTCAGGAACACTGACGAAAGACGAGGATGAATTTTAAATCCATGTTGATGCGGTTTAACTAAACCTTTCGTCAACATCTGCCAGAAATTTGGAACTAGTCTGTGCAACGCCTTATTATATGCGAGTCAATGTGGACTCGCTCCAAGTCTCGCTCTTGATCAATACACAAATGGGAGGGAAAAGGGAGGAAAGAGAGGGAAAGGGCACGGGGAAAGGAAGAAAGAAAGGGAAGGAGAGCTCTCCTTCCGCCTACTCTTCCCCATTTTCTTCCTTCCTCTTCTCCCCCTCCCGTTTGTGCTTTGATCAAGAGCGAGACTTGGAGCAAGTACAGAGTCAATGTAGCTCAAAGGAATAAAATGATTACGTGTCTACTTGTAACAAAGTTCTGGTTGGTAGCAGACTTATTATGATGAGTCTCAGTTGTTACTCAGCATGACAAGACTATACAACCAGACGGAGATCATTCCAACTGGGACTCTATCGCGGCCAGCAGCAAACGAACACCGTCAGCCCCTTGTTTCCCTTCATTCTTTGATTTGTTGATGTCGCTTCGGTGAACTCAGCACAGTCATGATATACTCTACTCTGCTCTGGAGAGGGATCAGTGGCGGTAGAAATTGCTGTCGTTGTTGTTCTCTCGTCCGGCGTCCCTATTGCTCGGCATCATGCTCCTATGTTCGACATACAATGTGAAACGGAGTCTAGCATTTATCAATATTTAATCGTATGTGTAGCATTTTTTAGTTGTTTATTTAGTTGTTTATTTAGTTGTTTATTTAGCTGCATGTCTTTAAATAAATGGCCATGGGGTATAGTCCGTGGTGCAGACCGTGGGGGAGGGAAAGGACGATTTACAAGGGGGTAGTCATTGTCTTTTGCTCCCTGTGGTATCTCGTACCTGTAATGTTGTATGATGGTATAGTAATTAGAAATTTGGTAGACTGTAACATGTATTGTAATATTTCATATGAAAATAGAAGAAAAACATTACCATGACATTTCAGGCATACTTATTCAAAAATGGCCTAAACCTGCAGGAATTTTCGGACAACAACATCCTGCCACAAAACTTTAGAGACCTCAAGAGCAAATTCATCATGCAAAAAGGACGTCAGTGTGCCATTTACGAGACCAAACTACTCTCCCAGTCTCCTTTTAAATTTAGAAATGGTCCATTGAACTTTCAGCTTCTGTGCCATTCCAAAATTTCAAACTAATAAAAGCAGCTTAGCTTTACATACCTTTAGAATTCCTTGTAGGATTTGCTGATAGTTTGCTTTGTCAACAGTTGAAAGACCATCTGAAGTAACGTTCACCAAATAAATGCACGAACCAATAGCAAGAAAATGTTTCCAGTTTCCAAAATATCCATGGCAAGACATCTGATTGCTTTGATTATTGTGGCCAAATACTTGGATAAATGACTGCAAGGTCTCGACGTTCTCTTGTCGTATTCGTGAAAAAAGTGCGTCAAAAGTATGCAAGTTGGAATTCAGTTTGTCCAGTGGCTTCTCTCTGATTTTCGTCACAATTTTCTAAGGAAAAAGTTTTTTAATCGATCAAAGTCAGCATAATTTAAAATCGTCAAAATCTTTAAAACTCTAGGGCTCAGATGTAATTATCAGCGGGGATGGCTAAATGGTAGCATATGCTTGACTACCAATCTGAAGGTTGGTGGTTCGAGTTCCCGTCCTGTCGAGCCTGCTACGTAGAGTGACGCACCAGCTCTCTGTAATTCCAGGCAAAAAAGAATCAGAAAGTGTGGTCACATCGAGAGGAAAGACCAGGACACCACTTAAATAAGCTTAGCTCTCACTGTCCTGATGTAAAAAAAGGCGAAGGAGGACGAGAGACGCAGAGAAGAGAAGACAAAACAAGTGCCATTCATAGTGGAAACTCGATGACCTTGTGTCTTTTTCCGTTATGATTGGCACAGTTGAATTGTAGATGTAGTTTGTTTAGCTTTTTAAGATTTGATAGAAAAAAAAACAAAACAAAAACAAAACAAAACAAGTCGAAACTCTAAACAATTATAAAACTGTATTGTGTAATATCCATTTTTCTTGGTTTATAAGGCGTATTATGTGTGTGTGTGTGTGAAATAAATTCTTATCGCGCATGCGATCGTAAGGGAGCCCTTTACGGAGGATTTCTCACGGCTCACAACTTAGCTCGTTGATATCACGAACAATTACCAACATTAATACGTTATGAACTAGTAATAGCTGGAATTTCGATGAAAAGAAACAAGGCAATGTCGAAAATAGGGCTCAAATCTTTCATATCTTCAAAAAGCTGGGTGTAAAACTCTATCACATATTTCTATAAATTGAATGGTTTGAAACGAACTCAGGGCATTGTGTTGTAAATTTGCCGTGGAATTTTTTGATATCTTGATCATTTTCAAAACGGCAGCATTTTCATAATTTTTGAAAAATTGATCGAAAATTTTAAAAGAACTGAAATCATCGTAAATTTTAAATCAATAGAGGAAAAATGATATAACCTTCAAGAAAACCATAGTTTATGAAGGTCTACAATATGGTGTCAAGCAGAAATTTGTAGCTCCTCTGGTTTAGGATTTAGAAATTTGATGACATTACAGCCTCAAAAATGATAAATGCCGCCATTTTGAAACTAATAAAGATAATAAAAGATTTCCACGGCAGATTTACAGCAAAATACCCTAATTTCCTTCCAAGCCATTTAATTCAAAGAAAGATGTAATAGAATTTTACACCCACCTTTTCAAAGATTTGAGTTCTATGATGCCATGTCGTCAACCTACCTTCAAACACTTTGCAGTTTCTCCCACAAAGACAAGTTCTTCTGAAAAAAGGTTAGCGCCTTCTTGTTCAAACAGCATCAGACTCCTGAAATTGATAAAACATAATTCAGTTAAAATTTGGAACCAGAGCTAGAGATGAACAGTAACACACATATTTGAAGCCTATCAACGAGTTCAGAATTAGGAAAAACATGCTTGCAATATTACATCAGTATCTTGTACCAGGTGAGTAAATAAAACAATAATTCCAGTTTGAAAGGCCACTGCTTCCCAGATATCAAGCCAATGATATTGACAAATACCGGGTGTCCCAAAAAATGTATACAGATTTGGTTGACTCCAGTGATGTGAATTTAGCTTTAATCAATGGATAATCACTCTCAAAATGTTCCTCGATAGTGAACTTGAACATAGATACCTCACTTGTTGGTATTGGTGCTTTGAGAGCAGAAATATCAATCTTGAAAGCTCAAATGTGAGTCCACTTGAAAACTAGAGTTTTGACCTTTTGGCCTAAGCAACTTCCTGAAGCACATCGAAATTAAGAACTGAAATCAATGAAAAATAAAGAAACTTCCCGATGGGTGACTGTGCGGTGACTTCTGGAAAACAGACTAACACAAGATCTACTGTTGTTCAAATTTTATCAAGGCTATCGTTGATTCATACACTGTGCCTTAAGAAATTGCTTAGGCCATAAGGCTAAAGCTCTGGTTTGCAGGAAGAGGCAAATTTGAGCTTTCAAGATTAACAAGTCTGCTCTCAAAGTACCAATATCAACAAACGAGGTATCTATGTTCAAGTTAACTATCGAGGAACATTTTTAGAGTGATTAGACATTGATTGGAGCTAAATGCACAGCGCTGGAGTCAACCAAATCTATTTACATTTTTTTGGGACACCCGGTACATGCATTTTTTAATAAGAAACAGCTTATAAGAAACAGTAGGCTCAATTTTTCGACAGTTAAGAAACAACCCTAACTGAATTTAAAAAGATACTTCAATTATCAACCAGAAGAGTGACAGACTTTTGCTTGCTACCACATTGTAGACATTCATAAACTATGGCTTTCTTAAAAATTGTTTCATGTTTCATTGACAAAGTTAGAATTTACGATGGCTATAACATTTTTTCAGCATTTTCTTTCAATTCTTAGAAAAGAAGAAAAACACTCTAATTCTGAAAATATTGAAATTTTTTGAAAAGTCTAACGGTAGAATTATAGCAAAGTAGATAAAGTTTCTTTGGAGCCGTTTAGTTTAAAGATATAGGTCATATAATTTTACACCCATCTTTTTAAAGATTTTGAAACCTATGCTAGTTTACTGTTTTGTATTGGTTAGAGTTTAAACAGGCTAGGGATACTTACTTTCAGTATAAACTTACCTCTGTTTATTGAAGTCATCTAAATGAAGTTGAGTCGTGAAAGAAACTTCTTGGAATAAAGCTTCGATGAGTGGAAGATTATTCCACATTCGCTTGGCGGCAAAATCAAGAATCCACCCAAGAGCAAGGTTACTTTGCATTGGTTTCACATTGTTTTCATTCAACGCGGCAACAATATGACATGATCCCAAACGAATATCTTCGTCCTCGTCTTGAATGAGCCTGAGTGAAGCAACAACGAGCCTACGGGATAAAGCAAATGTTGTTACAATCATCGTTTTAAAAGAAACTTGGCTCTGGGCTTTGTGATACGATTTCTAGCATAGGTTCCAAATCTTTAATAAGGCTGGTGTAAAATTGAGTGACCTATTTCTTTGAACTGAATGACTTCAAAGAAACTTTAGCTAATTCCCTATAATTCTACCGTTGGAATTTTCTGAAATCTTCAATATTTTCAGAATCAGAGTGTTTTACTTCTTTTTCAAGAATTCAATAAAAAAATTCAAAAAAACATAAAACCGTCGTAATTTCTAAATTGTTTGACGTAACATGAAATCATTTCGAAGAAAACCATAATTTATGAATGCCTACAATATGGTATCAAGCAAAGGTCTGTCACTCATCTCGTTTATGATTTAGAAATTTGATGACGTCACATCCTCAAATGAGTTGAAATGTAAGATACGCTGTAATTTCCAAAAATATTCAAAATTTCTGAAAAGCCCAACGGTAGAATTATAGATAAGTATCTAAAGTTTCTTTCAAGCCATTCAATCAGAAGAAATAGGTCATTGAATTTTATACCCACCTTTTTACGCCGAGATAAAGATTTGGAACCTATGCTACGATTTCTTAAGTTTGGGCCCAAGTCCTAAAGTACAATCTTCTTGAAAGTAGAGTTTCGTCACTTTCATAAAAGTCAATTTCACAACATATCAAAATTCATGAGAACTTCTGAACCCAACGTCCAGCGAGTTACAACGTTAAACCGAGTCATTAACAAACATGATAGGGTGTTCAGTATCATTTGGGTTGAAAAAACAATTGTATTGAACAATCTTGCAATTCACAACCAAAAATTGAAAAAGTTATTCAACATCGAATTGATCTCTGATCGTCTCTAAAATTTCTCAGTTTTCCGACAAAGGCTACGACTGTTTCTTATAAGCAGTTCCTTTAAAAAATTAGTGCGTTTTCTAGATTGATCTGGGGGGTAGAATTCTTTGGTAGTTTATTTGAGGAAGAACAACAAGGACAGATTTTGTAAGACAATAGCATGAGTTGCTCTTGATTGACACCTGAATTCAAAGCGATTATCGATCGCAGACAAAGGAAATTCTCTCAACCATTAAATCAAAACAAACTAAGCCGCAAAATTTTCTTTGAAACCCAGGTAGCTAGCTCGCTTGTTGTGCATTCCAGAAATTATTTTTAAGAGCAAACATGAGCATCTATCAAAAGAAGAAGGATATATCTACATATCTGCCTCGGGCATTTCAAATGTTTGGTTCAAAAGCCGATTGGGAGGCGAATCAATTCTCTTCTTTTTTGGGTGCTACTAAAACACTTACTGCTCAGCTTCTGAACCAAAGAAATGAAATGCCCGAGGCTGATATTAAGATATATCCTTCTTCTTGCGATTTATGCCCATGTTTCCTCTTAAAAATAATTTTTGGAATGCGCAACAAGCGCGCTAGTTACCTGGGTTTCAGAGCAACTTTTGCGGCTTTGTTTGTTTTGAATTGATGGTTGAGAGAATTTCCTTTGTCGGCAATCGCTAATCGCTTTGAATTCAGGTGTCAACAAAAGCAATTCGTGCTATTCTGTTACAAAATCTGTCCTTGTTAGGAACAACTAACCTTGAACAACACTTTGAAATTCTGTCAGATCTCATCGCAGTATTAGGCCCATTAGTCTTCTGATACAGATCAAATAGGCTTTTGATGAACACTTTCACAGTTTTCAATGAACTCCATCTCAGAATTTCGCGTTCTTCTGCGGCACTGCCAGCTAATAAATTCTCAGTTAAAACATCAATGGCATCCTGCAACTCATTTTGTTGACATGCAGTGTCAGCGAAATCATCGCAAAAATATTTTGCGAGCAGTCCCATAAATGGTAGGCAAGCCGCAAGGATCCGCGACGGACAATTTGATTTAACAGTCTCAGCACAAATCTTCAATAATACCAAAACTTTTTCTTCGGGTATTACAATTCTTTGTAAGTCCTTCCCGGAATTAAAACAGCAGTCTATCAAAATTGTATCACCCGTTCTGTAGCTAGAAAAGTCTACTATATCCAGTAGAAAATAGAATATTCTCGATTTCAGTTCTTCGTGAATAAATTTTCCTTCTTCTAAATGATTATCTATTTCGTGGAATGCTTCATCTCGCAATAAACTGCATGATGATGACAATAACTTGATTAGCAAAATTTCAGCAGTACCTACAAAGAAATTAAATGAGCTAGAATGATGTCAGCAATAAGGGACAAATTCATATCCCAAATATACGTGCAGTATAACACAATAACTGTAAGTCAGTCAGCTACACTCTAAGAGAATAATGTTTATAAGAATTTTCAGGCTCAGAATCATCCAACTTTTAGAATATTATAAGAATATTCCTCAGCCTCAGCTCGCATATTTGTGTCTCATTTTTCATGAAATGAAATTTGTTTAAACTGTGTTCCCCTGAAGAAACAATATCAGATTTGAAACAATAGGAAGAATTTAAGAATATATTCAGGCACAAAACAAAAATTTCTTAAGAATATCGAGGCGGACAAAATTTAAAGTACCGGGTGCGCCAAAATAAATTATGCACGGTTGGCAGGCCACAATAAATCGTACACTGGAACGATTTTGAAGATGTATGGCTTAA
The DNA here is from genome assembly GCA_039566865.1 of Aurelia coerulea. NCBI lineage: Eukaryota > Metazoa > Cnidaria > Scyphozoa > Semaeostomeae > Ulmaridae > Aurelia > Aurelia coerulea. The sequence continues at coordinate 29,086,812 of CM076945.1, read as the reverse complement.
TCGCTAGCAGAAAGCTTGAATTAGATACTGGGATTTTTTGCAAATTTTTTCATTTTCACTTTTTAGAGCTAGAAGCGAGCTTCCTAAAATTTTAGTTTTCGAAAACACTGAAAACGCTTAAAAAACATCGATCAAATTTTCTAAAGAATCGATATAAATGGACAAAGAGAGAACTTGTTCGTGGTGATTTGCGATTTGTAATCTGCTGTACGAGAGTTCGTACAAAACCCCCAAATCCCCCCTGAAAACGTTTTCTCTTTGTTCATTCATGTTGAACCTTTTAAAATTTTGATCGACGTCTTTTGATTGTTTTCAATGTTTTCAAAAACGAACATTTTAAGAAACTCGCTTCTAGCTCTAAAAACTGAAAAGAGAAAAATTTGCAAAAGTCCTAGAATCCAATTCAGGCTTTCTGCTAAAGATTAAGCCATAAATCTTCAAAATCGGTCCGTTGTATGATTTATTGTGACCTGCCAAACGTGCATAGTTTATTTTGGGACACCCGGTATTCTTATAAAAAAGAGTGTATCACAACAGTTGCTCATACATCAAAACGCAACAAACAGTAGAAACCCGCATATAAGAACCTTACATTTTGAAATCACCCTGTTTAGGTTCTTATGCATATGATACTATTCTTGAAAAAAGGATGCAAGGTTCTTAAATAAGTTCTTATCAAAAGAAATAATTGCAGATCTTCGGAAATTTAGGCCAAATATAAGAAAACGAGGTCATGACACAATTTTATAAAGAACAACCTTATCTACCGAGCCTTGTCTGTATCAAATCCATTCACACAAGGATTTTTTTACATATGCTTCGTATTTACTCAAGTATTTGGCAAAATTTTTTGAAACATTTTATCGCATATTACCAACCAGTAGTTTACATCCAACTTCTTTTAATGATAAGAACCTTCCTTGAATTTCAGGATGAATTGGTTCTTCTGTAATGGGGTGAAATTAGAATATTTTAGGCCTTTAGGTTCTTATAAGTGGGTGGTTCTTATATGCGGGTTGTTACTGTACTTCAATCAAAACACTATGACAGAAATCAGTCTTCATTAGTCCCCCCTCGGGAGACAAAGCCTCCAAGAAGATCGGTTGTCAGAAGGCTGAAGGCTTTGCATTCAAACTCCGATTGTCTTCAATCATTTCATTTCCCGGATAAACTGCACGGGGGGGGGGGGTTCTTGGCCAAATTTTGGGTAGGGGCCTGCCGCGAGCATATTCAAAATGGTACCGTTGGCTAGACCAACTTTTAACGAAAATGGTACCGTTGGCTAGACCAACTTTTACGAAAATGGTAACCTTGGCTAGACCAATTTGACCATTGTCTGGAGAAATTTTTACGAAAATGGTACCCTTGGCTAGACCAATTTTGGCCATTGTCTGGAGAAATTTTTACGAAAATGGTACCCTTGGCTAGACCAATTTTGGCCATTTTCTGGACAAATATTGTCAAATTTGTACCAAATATGATATCATGACCGTTTGCTAGACCAATATTTTCAAAAATGATACCATTGGCTAGACCGTTGTAGGCCGAAATTGCAAAAAAGTATACCCTTGGCTAGACTAGAAGTCCGAAAGAGTATACCCTTGCTCGCGGCACATCCCCAGGTACCTTTACTATGGAAGAACCCCCCCCCCCCCGGGCTTCAATCATTTCATTTCCCGGATAAACTGTTTGTGAATTCAATCAAAATCTAACGAGCAACTGTTCCAGAGTTACATCATTGCCTAAGACATGCAATCGAACAAGCCTCGCCACATTCTTCACGGAAATCATAAATAAATTATTCTGTTAAAGGTTATGCAACTGGACGCTGTTATCGACGTTGAAAGACTGGTATTCTTTAGACGTCAACGAAGACAAACTACGATTTAATGGAAAATTTCTGGTTTCTTCCGATTCATCTGAACATATTCAGTCAAAAGAAGAATTCTTCAGGTCATCAACTAACAAGAAAAAACGAGGAAACTAGCTCAAAGCTGTGTTGAATTTCCACGTTTGACACCCGTGTTAACATAGGTCTTGCTGTGAATACGGAGCCTTATTACATGCTTTGAACATAGGCGTACACTCCTTTTTTATAAGAAAACAGCTATACCGGGTGAGCCAGAAACAAGTTCCCACTTTCAAAAATGTGTAGCACCACAGATACTTCATGGATTTGAATGATTCAAATTCTAGTTAAAAGCCAAAAGATCGAAGTATTTTTGTGATTTTTCTCGTCTTCTTACAAGCACTGCAAATATAGGTAAATTCAACTTTTCAAAAATTTCATGGTTGCAAAATGACTGAAAAGGGCCTAAAACACTTGATCAAATCATTAGGACGCTCCTCACACAGAACAATACGCACAGGCGTTTCACCTTTCTCAAGAGTTATAAGACATAGATTCTCAAATAGATACTAAAGATTTTCAATCCCATGGCAATAGATGTGCAGATGATATCTCTCACCCATGAGAAATTGAATTTTCTCTGTTGTTTTGAGCGATGAGTCCTTTATGATTTGATCAAGCATTTTAGCCTTTTTTCAGTCATTTTGCAACCATCATGTTTTTGTAAACTTGAATTAACCAATTTTTCCAATGCTCGTATGTAGGCGAGAAAAATCACAAGAATTCTTCAATCGTTTGGCTGTCAAGCAAATATTGATTCATTGCAATCCCTTCAGTACTCTTGATGCTATGAATTTTCAAAAGTGGGAACTTTTTTCTGGCTCACCCGGTATAAGAAGCAGTACGCTCAGTATCTCGAAAGTTAAGAAATCACGCTACCTGGATTGACACAGTTAAGAAACTTTTGCAATTTGCACTCAAAAATATTTTAACACTGTAAGTACGCGTATTCTTTTTATAAGAAACTAAAAATTTGGGCCAGTACTGAAAGTTTCTTAAAATTATCAGATCTGCCCATTTCAAAACCAACCAGGCGTTGTGAAGCCTTTCCAATGTTTAGACAATATTCAAGTAATTTTTCGAGTAATATGATACAGGAAACAAGTGAGAATAAAGACAAACAAGCTGGAGTTTCTTAATTATTTGGCGATCTGAGGGTCTGAGTTTGTTATAAGCGGTTTCTTATAAAAAAATATGCGTGGTAGCAATTTATCAACACTGTTTTGAGTGGGAATTATGTTATTACCTGAGTATGAAGTAAGTAATTTAGAAGCCATTCTAACATAAATATGCCAAGGGCATTATGAATATAAGAAACTTATCAGAAAAGTTAGGTAGCAAAAGTGTTCTACAATCTAAGAAACTACGTACCAGCTCCGGACCTGAATTTCTTACAAAAAAAATGAGTGTGCAGCTTCTTATAAGCGGTTTCGTTCGTTATATGTATTGGTTCTCAAAGAGGACCCTTTTGTACTTCTGTGCCTGATAAAACTTTCCTTAAAATCTTAGTTATAAAGCATTTACGCAAATCATACCTGTGTCTTGGCACTGCAAATGGACAATATATCCGATGATAGTTTGAGCAAGTCTCTTAATTGCTAAGCACTGTCCTGCTATTTTTCGATTCCCATCTATTTGATAATCACTGAAGTTATCAATACTTCGTAGCAAGATTTTATTGAGTTGATCTGTGAATAAAGAAACAAAGTAAGCATTCTTGTTTCCCAATATACATGTATTTTCTATAAGAAAGTAAGAATTTGTCTCAGAACCAAAAGCTTCTTCAAAATTGTCAGATTGTGAATACCAGCGTATTCTCATTGTATCCGTTTCCCTTCCCTCCAAACCAACCAGGACAGATTTTGTAAGACAATAGCACGAGTTACTTTTGTTGACACCTGAATTCAAAGCGATTAGCGATTGCCGACAAAGGAAATTACCTCAACCAGTAATTAAAAACAAAGCTGCAAAAATTTCTCTGAAATCCAGGTAGCTAGCTCACTCGTTATGCATTCCAGAAATTGTTTTTAAGAGCAAACATGAACATAAATTCAAAGAAGAAGGCTATATCTACACATCTACCGCGGGAATTTTATTTCTTTGGTTCAGAAGCTGAGCAGCAAGTGTTTTAATTACACCAAGAAACAAGAGAATTGAATCGCCTCCCAATCGATTTTTGAACCAAACAAATTAAATGCCCGAGGCAGATGTGTAGATATATCCTTCTTCTTTCGATCTATGCTCATGTTTGCTCTTAAAAATAAATTCTGGAATGCACAATGAGCGAGCTAGCTACCTTGGTTTCAGAGAAACCTTTGCGGCTCTGCTTGTTTGAATTACTGGTTGAGAGAATTTCCTTTGTCTGCAATTTCTAATCACTTTGAATTGCGGTGTCAATCAAAGCAATTCATACTATTTTCTTACAAAATCTGTCTTTGTTCTCCTAACCACTCCGCAACACTTTTTGTAAGTAGGTTTTTCGGCAAAAACTAGGTCCTTCGTTCGTTTTTCTGCAAAAAATCCTTTTTCAATCGAAAGAAAAGTGTGTTTTCTATTAGAAAAATAGATACATTAGGCGCAAAAAGTACGAATAAATTTCAGACAAATGCTTTCGGTCAAAACATTCGTGGACTTTTCCCAAGGAAAATTCGGTCGCTTTACCTACATTTTGGTGACTAAAAACGATAAATTTACAATGTATTTTGCACGTTTCATACTTGAGAAATGTCATGCATTTATGGTTTGTGCATTAAGCTTTCAATGAGTTGCTCGTCAGAATTTGCACAAGTGAATATTGTTGAGGAAGATGGAAATGATTGCTAAGATGGGATTACTTTCAGTTTCTGTAAACGGATGTTTATAGAAATGAAGATTTATATCAAGCTATCACGTTGTTATCTAAAATTTGAAAACGATCTATTTTCCAGTGCTCTTGAGGTCCTTTTTTCGAAATTTCCCATGAAAAATAAATAGTAGATTCTTCAAAATAGGGGCGTTTTGCAACGATCTAAAGGGCGTGGTGACAGAAAATTTTTCCGGGGGCAGGCCCCCGGACCCCCAGTTTTCCTCCTTCCTTGCGCATCTAGCTTCAGCCTCACCTCCAACACCAATCACGTCTCGACAACAGCCTCACCTCCAACAAAAATCGCCCCTTAACAGGACTGCTGTGTCCCTTTGAAAAATTCTTCGCTATTATGGAACTTTTATTTGACAAAAGTTCTGAGACATTTTGCCACTTTTTATACGTTATATTCCTACTTAATTTTTGTCGGAAAAATGTCTCTTTGTCGGTAAATTCTGACCCTTGGCCCCCCCTAAAATCATGCTCCCACGACGCCACTGGTTTCAGGCCTATTATTTACTGTCAGTTCACATCAGTTGAGTTTATGAGATATATTCCCCAACAGAACTTTGTGGAAGAATCAGAAATGTTTATATAATACAGAGTAAATCTTTCAAAAGCTTCTCATGTATCGGATCAAAAGGGAGTCGATTTACATACATGTAGGCCTACTATAAATAAATTGATAATAATAATAAATGACAATAATAAGAAAACTGAATATCCTTCAACGTCTGCAGGATATAGGCCGTTCTATTATTGATAAGGCCAAACTAAAAGACAATTGGTCTCATAACTGGTTGACCGTTGAACAACTAAGAAAATTCGATCGATCAGTTATGACATACAAAATAATCAACAGACAATGTTCCGGAAGCCAGCACTCCAACTTCAGAACAAGGAATTGCAGGGACCTACAAATCCAATGACATGATATCGAATACGTCAAGAAAGGCTTTCACTGTTCGGCTTTAAAAGCTTGGAGCGATATTCCCATTAATATCAGAGAGCTCCATACGCTTAGTACATTAAAAAAGCAATTAAAAAGTTATTTCAAGGGCTGAAATAAAATGAAAACACGACTCCCCGGGAGAGCAGCTGCTATGTAGATAGGAAGCTGTATATACTTTTAGCTTAACTGTATATAATGTATTAATGTAACCAGGATATTAATGTTTTTACTGAGTTTTGTAAGCTTAAAGGATTTTGTCTTTAAAGAATTAAAATGAAAAGACAGGTTGCACAAAAACAGCCGATAAACCACATAAATACCGGCATCATTTAGCTGACTTTATGCCGAGAATATAAAGTTCTGGGCCGGGTTGTTCAACCCACGATTAGCGCTAATCTTGGATTAAAGGCATGATTCTGTAGTCATTTGCATAGTCCTGATCAAGTATTAACCTAATACCAGTTTTGAACAACCGGGCCCTGAATGTTTCAATTCAATATCTAGCAAAACCGGGAAGTTTTTAGCCCTCATTTCACAGCGAATTTGCTTGCAAAATAACTGAATACTGAAATTGCAGATAAATTTACTTTCGAAAGAATTCAGCTAAAAATCAACTGATCAACTCGGACAATCCCTTATAAAAGGAAACCTCAAAAGGGCTCGGTCTCTAAATTTCGATCGGAACGGTGATTTTGCAATTTTTTGATGGGCAATATAACACAGACAATGAAACTGCTTTTTCAAAAATGAAAGAATCATTTTGAAGATAAATCTTTGTACTTTACAGACGAAAAAACCGAGCATCCATATCTTTTATAATTGCTTGGATATAAGTGGATTTTTAACAAGCATTTTTTGGTTGCTTGGGTGAAGCCAACAAACGAGCTGCAGAAAACAATGGACAACAATGGACACGTGCGTTTTCGAAAATATCCTTCAAAAAGCAACTGAAAATTTACTTACTGAACAAGGTCAATGAATAATTCAAAGCTATGTTTGATTCTGGCACAATTTCTACTTTATCATATGAAAATCAAATGTGTCCATCATAATTTCAAATTTTCGTAGGACAGGGGGGAGGCTCTCTCCTCGATTAGTTTACCTATCGAGAGAGCTCCTCCTTTAAGTAATTCCTTCCATACAATTTATTCTTTTCTCTGTATTTGTATATCGTATTAATTTTCCGTAACAATGTGTTAATTTTCTGTAATATTTTCTTTTTCCTTATAGTTTAGTTAGCTGTTAGTAGAGTAAATTATAAATTGTATGAAGTGAATTTAAAATATATGAAACTGAAACTGAAACTGAAACAGTACGTGCGGTGTTTACAGATTTGTTTACAGTTTGATGATGGAGCCCAAAGCAGTTAAATGAACTTAAAAATTACCTTTCAAACGAGAATCCTTTCTGTTTGCTCTCGGTATCACCATTGCAAGTATCTCGAAAATAACAGAAGACGCCATCGATTCTGCATTCAATCCAAGTCTTAGATGTCCATCCGAGATTGACAAGATTTCATTAGATGACAAGAATTCAGCAAATCTAGAATCATCTTCATTCATCTCGATTAACTTTTTCAAAACTAAGAGTGATCCATGAATCGTATTGTGGGAGTGGGTAGCATCGTTGATCTGTAAAGTGAGTGTTTTGATGAAGGTTTCTTGTTCCTCTGGTTGCATGAAGAGTACTAAGGCTGAAGCTGCTAATTTTCGAACAGTGAACACTCTGCATGATAACAGCTTGGTAAGCAAGGGGCCGAACTTTGAATTTAGCCTAAAAATAGATAAAACAGAGATAAAATGGATGATTAGAGGGAACTTGTAATGTAACTTCAAACTTTGTAATGACAAGCCAGATGGTTTACTTTTAAAGGACAAGTCGGGGGTTGGTATGATTGATGATAAAATACAAGATATACTGCTGTGAATGATGTATGATACTTTATTCCACTATTTTTCGCCTTCTCCTTGTGAAATTACATATTCAAATAAGCAATTTGAGCGAAGTGACGTCATATCGCGCAAACGAAAAAAACGAGGCTGTGCGATTGTTTTTGCCTCTTAATAGCTGCTAGCCTCTTTATCGTGTGCTAATGCATTGAAAATGGCACGAGAACCCGATAAGAGGTTTGCTACGATAAAGAGGCGAAAAAACAAGCCACAGCCTCGTTTTCGTTTTCATTTGCGTGATATGATGTCACTTCGCTCAAATTGCTTATTTGAACACGTAATTTCACAAGGAGAAGGCGAAAAATGGTGGAAAAAAGTATCATACATCATTCATAGCAGTATTATCTTGTATTTTATCATCAAACATACCAACCCCGGATTTGTCCTTGAAGTGAAATCAGCTTGCATGAAGAATGCTCTTCCTCTTTCCTTCTACAGTACTTGACTCGCTTTAATTCGTGCCCAACAGGACCAAATCACACATACCTCGAATCCACACAAGGCCTCAGTTTCGATAACATCGTTATCACTGGAATCAAAGCAGGCAAAAAATCTGCAAGTTGTCGTTGTTGTGTCCCTGCTTGTAGGATCTTGACAAAGAATTCTTCCAGCTTGGGATATCTTGTAAAGAATTGATTGGGCGTGAATGAATTATGGTGGGACTTTTCGGCTTGTGTTATTCGCTGGCCTAACATTCTTGGAACCAGAGCACCTGAAAAAGAATACACAGTGTTCTGACAACAACCTAATTATGTCTATACAAAGTTATACCCCATTACTTTCATACATTTCTCTTGTTGAATAATGGTCCAGAAAGTCGTAAACCTTCCTTTAGCCCGATAGTTAATATCTTAAAACTCTCCTCACTTTCGAGTGGATAACACGGCTTCACAGTAAGATCAAAATAAATCTTCCTCAATATCCTTCAAATAACCATCCTCCGCCTCCAATGGCCGTGAGACCGGCAAGTTTTTATAACACTGTGTCTAATCTGTTCGGCTTGCTCCAGATTATCTGTCAGAAATTTTACAAAGAATTAGACATGCAGTATGAAAAATTCGAGAAACACCGCAACTGATCTTCAAGACCCACTAATGAAAACATGTAATGGCCAGCGAGCATTCACATATCATGGTGCTGGAGTCTGGAACCTCTTGGATACGAAAGTCAAGCAGGCATCCTCTTTCAAAGCATTTAAAGGCGCTTTGAAATTATTCATTTTGTAACTTTTTTATCATTTATTTATTGTAATTAGAATAGGGTTTTATTTTATATAATTTATTTATTTTATTTAATTTGTAAGATTTTATGTACGGCCCCCTGAAAAGGGGTCTTTCTTGACTGACGGGGTAACCGCGTTTAAAGAATTGAACATGGAATGAAATATTACTTTCGGGCAAGAGTGTGTTGAAGCTTATTTGATATTGGAAACAGGCTGAGTCTTTTCCCAGCACAAACTTTCTACTGACGAAGGGTCAAGCTATTTCAAATTGTGACTAACACCTAAAAAGTTGCTTTTTCATTATTTTGTATCAATAAATTGTTAGGCTATAAAAATTAGATTAAGAGGTGTCAATAAATCTTAATCAAACAACAGATTTCTTTGTAATTTCTTGGAAATGAAGCACAGAGATCAACATCACGATATTTGTAGGGAATCGATGTAACAGACATTTTTATCATACAGCAGCTTGTGACATTAAAAGCCCAACACAGGACTATGGAAATGTAATTGTTACTCTTGCACAGAACAGTGATAGTGCAGAAAATGTTTATGAAAATAATGATGCTCTTTTAAAACCTTAAGCTGAGAACTGCTGCTTTGACCAAGAGCGATAGGACACCAAATGTGTATCAGTGTGAAATTCTTATCAGTAGCCAGGCATCTTAACCTATGGTTTTTGTGTTTTGAACATATGTTGCAAACTGCACTCAAGGTGGCTCATTATTCAAAAATTATAAATTCATGGAACAGCAATAAGGTGGTAAGCATAGGCTCAAAACATACACAAAAACGAAAAGTTAAAGTGGCTCGCTACTGATAAAGTTTCAAAATGATACGCACTTTGTCCCATCGCTCATGGCCTAACGTTGTGGCTGTTTACTTCCCAAAACTGACTTTCGTTGAGACAGAAACAACAAGTTTCAAGTGTATGCTGTCATTGATACCTTACCTAATAAAATCTGAGCAGCATTTCTGATCGACCAAGAGCATGATGCAAAACCTTCGATCGACAATGTTAGTCCATCTTCAGTATATTTTGAGGCCTCGTTCCCAAGTGAACTGTCTCTGTATAGAGCTTTGAGGATATTCATCGCTTGGACCTTCAAAAGGAAGTCAAAATGTTACTGAATTTTCTATAGCATGGACACAGTGAGCTGAAACAACTGCAACTTTTGAACAATCAACACAGTTTGACCAGCATGCGACAGAGTGGCATTCGGACAATAGTTTCAAAATGTGTAAAAATGCTGATGCAAAATTCAATGACCTATTTCTCTGAATAGAATAGTTTGAAAGAAACTTGACCTACTTTGCTATAATTCTACAATTGGACTTCTCAGAAACACTCAATCTTTTCAGAGTTAGAGTGATTTTCTTCCTTTTCAAGAATTCAAGAAAAATTTTCAAAAAACTTAAAACCATTGTAATTTCTAAACTGTTTGATGCAACATGAAATAATGTCGAAGAAAACCATAGTTTATGGATGTCTACAATATGTTATCAAGCAAAAGCCTATCACTCTTCTGGTTTATGATTTTTTTCCATTTATGAGAATTGCAGAAAATTTTTGAAAAACCATCGAAATTTGTTAAATTTTGAGGAAACAGTAATTTTCAAGAAAACCATAGTTTATGAACGCCTACTTACAATAAGGTATCTTTCATACTTCTGGCTTACGATTTAGAAATTTGATGATATGTCACATCCTCAAACAAGTTTAAAATATGAAATACGCTGTAATGTTGAAAATATTGAAAATTTCTGAAACGCCCAATGGTAGAATCATTGCATTTGCATTTCTAGTTCTCGTTCTGCACACAAGGCAAGCACTCTAACCAAGTTCTCGTTCTAGCACACAAACATTAGGCCAACCTACCACCTATCACAACCTACCACCACCTATGCTAGTCCTTATGTTGGCTCGTAAGAGTATCTATACATACCTGAGGCAAATCAGTTTCCGTATTAGATGAGGTAACAATTGGTCTCTTTGCAATTTCGATTAGTCTTTCGATGTAAGTCCCAAATGGAAAATTATGAGATGACACACATGCTGAAATGATTGACTGGATGAACATCGGTAAACCAGCACTGGAACAAAACAATTAAAAAGGGGATTAAAACGTCGAGAATTTAGCCCAAAAATCAAAATTAACAAAGTTTCTCAAATTCGATAATCGAAAGATACATTCTTTAACTTTCGCTATGTCTGAAATCTAAATTAATTTGGCTATTAGAGATCACCGGCACCGGGCCCGGCCCTCAGCATGATGGCCCTCGACCACCGCATTTATAGGTACTTTTAGGTATTTTAATGTGGAACAATGTAGAACAGTTTGCGGATTACCTACCGGGTGAGCCAGAAAAAAGTTCTCACTTTTAAAAATTCATAGCATCAAGAGTACTGGATGGATTGGAATGAATCAATATTTGCTTGACACCCCCAAAAGATCGAAGAATTTTTGTGATTTTTCTCGCCTTGTTACAAGCATTGGAAAAATTGGTAAATTCAAATTTAGAAAACCTTTGTGGTTGCAAAATGACTGAAAAAGGCCTAAAATACATGATCAAATCATAAAGGACTCCACGCTCAGAACAACAGAAAAAAAGCAATTTCGCATGGGTGAGAGATATCGTCTGCACATCTATTGCCATGGGATTGAACATCTTTAGTATCTGTTTGAAAATCTATGTCTTATAGCTCTTGAGAGAGGTGAACGCCTTTGCATATTGTTCCGTGTTAGGAGAGTCCAAACGATTTGATCAAGTATTTTAGGCCATTTTTCAGTCATTTCGAAAGCATAAAATTTTTGTAAAGTTGAATTTTTTTATTTTTGCAGTGCTCGTAAGAAGACGAGAAAAATCACATGAAGTACCTGTGGTGATACGAATTTTGGAAGTGGGAACTTTTTTCTGGCTCACCCGGTATTCATTTTAAAACCCACAATTTCATAAATGATGGATCAAAGAATGCAACTATATGGAATGTGACAGCCGTGTCATAATAGTCAGGGTCTTCAGGGCGACAGTGAGCCAGAATGAGTACGAGGGCACATAAATTTTACAGCGAAGTAGCGTGTGGACATATTTGCGGTTTGTTTAGGAAATCATACTCAACTTGTTTTGCGCAGCCTACGCGTGGAGCCATTCTACAGGCGAGACTCAGATGACCGCTCGGATCTTCGAAGTTCTCTCACGTTACTTGAAAAGAGTTTCTTAAGCTAATGAAAGCTTCGAACATTGCAATTTTTCAGCCAGGAAAAATTCTAAAAGTTATTGAACATGTTAGCTATTCAACTAGATATTACAAAATATCATTGCTTAAATATTCAGGGAGCAGTAGCCTTTGAAACGCCGGAGCGACGACAACAACAACAACAACAACAACAACAACAACAACAACAACAACAACAACAACAACAACAACAACAACAACAACAACAACAACAACAACAATTCAATGATATGAGCGAAAGTTGAGTGTCTTTGTGAAGTAAGGCCAATAATTGATCAAATATGGCCAAGAGAGCTTTTCGAAGAAAGAAACTTAAAGCAAGTGACAACTAACCTTCTCTTTGTTACTGATGAGTTCATATCATTTCGATCAATCGCATCGATCGTTCTCGCAACCCAATCATTCAACATTTGGCTCATGGAAGGAATAGCTACAGCTGACCGGCAAAATTTCTGGAATCCAACGCAAGAATTTTCTATGACGCCCTATATCGGAGAAAGAAATATGTAATACGTACAGGAGAAAGAGATACGTTTTCCATATAGGAGAAAAAGAGATACGTAATGAAACTTTGGCAAATCTCAAAATGGCTGGTGTAAATTGTTTTCACAACTTTTTTTGGATTGAATGACTTGAAAAGGAACTTTACCATAAGTCGATAATGACTTACCAAAAGTTACCATAAGTTACCATATTTGTTTACCATAAATCCATGTTATTTCCTGAATTAATTTCTGCTGGTTTTTATGCTACAACATCATCTGATTGCTAAATTGTAAACCAGAAAAGCTACAGATTGTTGCTTGCAACCATATTGTAGACCATCGCATATTGAGGTATTTTTGAGAATTCTATAATTTTTCACCAATTAATTTAGATGTTATGTACCCTGGGTACCAGAGCCTAGAAATTAAAAAAATAAAATGATAAAAAAAGAAAAAGAGAGAAGAAGCTTCTCTGGCTTCTCTCTTTTTCTTTTGTTTCATTTAAGTTTTTTAATTTTTAGGCTCTGGTACCCAGGATAGACGTTATGGTACTTTTAAAAGTTTTCGCAAGATTTAGATTCTTTCGTACTCCTTTTCATAAAAAGTAAAACATTGTAAAGATTCCATATTTTAAAGATTCCATGTTTTAAAGATTCCATGTTTAAAGATTCCAGTTTCCAGATTCCAGTATCCAGATTCCATGTGTTTAAAGATAGCCATTCTGAAAATAATGATTATGTCGAAATCCGTGCGTTCTGGAGAGTTATATAACGTTACTTTCAAGCCATTCAGTATTGACAAAGCTTCGTAACAATTTACACCAGCCATGCTACGTAATAATAAGTGTTAATAGAAAGTGGAAATTGGTCGTTAATGGCAATTTACTGACAAGAAATCTATCATGAAATTAGTTGAAAGAAGAAAATACCTTATGTCTGCATTGAACAAGAGTTTCACGAAACAGCTCTCCAATCTGGTTGAATTGTACGTCTGATAAAATTTCCTGCCTTTCTGCAGCATTCAAACATTCTAAGGACATGATTTTGCCGATATCACCAAGAAATAGGGTAGCTGCCTAAATGGTATAAAGAGAAAAAAATTGGCAATGTTTACAGTTATCGAGAGAAATCAACAAGCACCTAATAAGTAATGCTACAGACCGGCTTCGCCTAATTTCAGGGCCCATCAGTGCAGCTAAACAGTACGAGGCCCACCATCCAGCATTGGATGCCAGGGTCAAGTTGTTCATTGCAAGCTCGTGGTTAGTTGGAATTAGAAGACCAACGCACAATATTTACAATCTCTGCAATTTTTCTCTCGATTAATCTCATCGATGTCTGTTCAATTCACAATCTCGTCCCCACAGTGAGTTCGTAACTCTACCTCTACTCTGAGATGCAAGAGGTCAATCTGCAATTTGATTGGCTATTCGAAAACAATAACAAACATAAATTATTTCTCGAAAGCTTCCCAATTATTCGAAGCAACAACCATTACAATGTTACTTTGTTCTTTGGAATCGAGGTCGCATGCAAACTGCAAATCCACACTGGCTGCTAATACACCGATTTTCTGGGCGTATTTGATCGAAGTGTACCAGGGTGTTCATTCGGCTTCGTGATCAGCGTTGCGCTTGTGAGGAAGATAAGAAAGAACGACCGCAGATAAAGCTTAAGACTCCAAATTAAAGCAAAGAGACATGATGGAAAATAATGGAAATCATCTTATTTATTTCCAGACGTCTTTCCATGTAATTCTGAAAATGATCAAGATATCGAAAATACGAACATGTAGAATTATAATAGCAAAGTACCTGAAGTTTCTTACACGCCATGAAATCAACAGAAGATGCATGAACAATTTGTGCAGTCATTTACAAAGATCAGACGCCTATGCAATGGCAAATTGGCTGAAAATAATACCTTAACATTAAGCCAACAGAAAGAAGACAGCAGTTCCAAGCAATGCTGATTTCCGATCTCATCGTTCAGTGAGCCGAAGGATCTACTCTGTACTATAATGCTTTGCAATGAATCGTTAATATCAGCGAATGACGGAGAAGCTCCTGCAATGCAAAATTGAAGGTGAAGGTGAAGTTGCGGTTTTTAGCGCCAAGCGCTGGGGTCATAGAAGTGGCTAAGTGCTAATCGAGTCCACGACCCATACTTATAACCTTTGTTTGCAACTCATAGAATTTCTCACTACAATTTCTAGGGCCACAAGGTTCATGAGAAAACTAAGAAACAAGGGCAAATTTTGCAAACAAAAAATCTACCGGGTGAGTCAGAAAAAAGAATCCCCGTTTTAAAGGTCACGGCTCCCTGGATATCAAGACAATGATATAGGCAAATATATAGTTTAATGGTAGAAATGTTCAAATCTACAATAAAATTTACCTGACTGAAATCGGCCACTCCACTCTGAAATTATGAGGGATTTTCTCCAGAAAGCCTCTTCAAAAAACCTTCAAAACGTGCCCAAAATCATGAACAGATATCCCTAACATTTCTGCCTTATAATTGCCTTACAGCAATGACTTGTGAACGCTTTAGCACGTGCTATCCTCTTGGGAGGATGGACAAGTTCTCCCCCTGGTATCGATGACCTGTTCAGGGGGATTCCATTCTCAAGAGGACAAAATACACGAATTTATGTGAGTGTCATCAATTTTAGGAAGGGAAATGTGCTCATTGTTTTCATTCGTTTTTGCAGGTTTTTTGAAGGGGCTTTCTGCAGAAAATCACCTATATCCACGGGAAGGAATCGCCGATTAAGGCTGGGTAAATTACTGAATCTAATTGAACATATTGGCAACAAAACAAGACATTTTTCAATATTATTGCTTTGATATTCATGGAGCAGTGGTCTTCCAAACGGGGATCCTTTTTTCTGACTCACCCGGTAGATTTCCGAGAAGACTAAGCGATTGTCTTTCAGAATAACAGATTTCACAACTCTGAGTGCAACTCAATCAAATCAAAATAAACTGCCAAATAGCTTTTTCCTGATCAGATATATATTCTTTGTCGTACAAAATTCAGCATGTGGCTCAAATCTTTCAAATCTTTAAGAAGGTCGGTGTAAAATTCTGTTCCATTTTTCTTTTAATTGAATGGCTTGAAAGGTACTTATAGACTAGTACTTTGCTGTAAATCTGCCGTGGAAATTTTTTGATATCTTGATCTTTTTTCAAAATGGCGGCAATTTGACGATTTTTGAAAAAATTGATGGAAAATTTTGAAAAAATTTAAATCATCGTAAATCCTAAACCAAGGGAGAAAACATCATATAACTTTCAAGAAAACCATAGTTTATGAAGGCCTACAACATGGTGAAAAGCAGAAATCAGTAGCTTTTCTAGTTTAGGATTCAGAATTTTGATGACGTCATAGCCTCAAATATGATCTATGCCGCCATTTTGAAACTAATCAAGGTATCAATAAATTGCCACGACAGATTTACAGCAAAAAACCCTAAATTCCTTCCAAGCCATTTAATTCAAAGGAAACTGAAATAGAATTTTACACCGACCTTTTTAAAGATTTGAGCCCTATGAACAAAATTCACCCTTGCTGAGCTAAGATGTAAGACATATAAAATCGACAGTAAGAAGAACCTTCTGACAACTGCTGTCCAGCAAAAACTGACAGAGCCATATTCGTCGCTCCTCTGCAAGCCTTCAAAGAATCGTCGACCATCAAAGTCAGCAAATTCACAACGTCGTTACGTATTTCTGCGAGCTTTTTTGTGGATTGTATTTGCTGAATAACCAAAAGAAAACATCTCCTTGCTGCCATTATGTAGCCTAAAACAGAAGAATTACTCGTAATAATCTAGACGAGACTCATTGGTTTCAGATGATACAGTTAAGCCCGAAATTATTCATTCCTATGCAAAATTTGGAGTATGTTCAATCGTTATATTTGCTAACCAATTCACAAGATATTTCATTCCTTGAAATGTCTCTTGTAGCACTTGTTTCAGCCTTTTATCATATTCTTACAAAACTTCAGCCACAGTAAAATTGGTCCTCAAATAGAACGATGCAAAATACTTAGAATTTGGCATAGGTATGAATAATTTCGTGCTTAATTGTATGTGCTTCAAAGAAGCTGTGCGGGGCCAAGTGACTTTCAGAAGCAAAATCCTTTGACAAAATACATTTTGCCCAACTTTTGTCGATTTTGTTCCATCATGTAATATCTTTGCAAAACCAACAGCTCTCACCGGACTGTGTATCTCATAACTGTCTCAGATCAACTGACCTATGAGCAATGCGAGAAAAGTCTCGTTGTTGTTGCGTTGTTCTTTATGCTATTCAGGCACACCATAGTGATGTGCATACATTGTACACTTGAGTTTCATCTTTACAGTAAATTCTTTTGCTTTAATTTTTGGTTTTGATGATGCTTTAAAGATCTATGGCTATAATTGTTTCAGACCACTCATAGAAAGAAAACCAAAAGGAAATACCAATGTAAGTTCTTGTTGGGTTATGTTCAGAATAGAAGTTTCTGGCAATGGTTCCCTTACCAATCAAGCATAGTTTTCAAATCTTTAAATTGATGTAATAATAATAATAATAATAATAATAATAACAATACCGAATTTTTCAACAGGATAAAAACTTTTAAAAATAAAAAAAAATTATAAAATCTTTGTTATCAATGTTTGTCCTGTAAAAAGAAAGGTGCTTAAAAAAGTAAATTAAAATTTATTACAATTAAAAAGGTAAGTGCAACTCTATAACTTATTTCTTTGAGTTGAATGGCTTGTAAGAAACTTTAGCTACCTTTCTATAATTCTACCCTCGGATTTTTCAGAAGTCTTGATTATTGTTCGAAATCACAGCGTATTTCATATTTCAACTCATCTGAGAATGTCATGTCATCAAATTTCTAAATCCTAAACCAGAAGAGTGACAGACGTTTGTCTGATACCATATTGCAGACCTTCATCAGCTGATTTCTCAAAAATTTGAGAAATTACGATGGTTTTAAGTGTTTTTCAAAATTTTTCTTGAATTTCTTGAATTTCTTGAAAAAAGAAGAAAACTACTCTAAGTCAGAAAATATTGAAGATTTCAGAAATGTCCAACAACGGTAGAAATATAAAGATATAGCTGAAGTTTCTTTGAAGCCATTCAGTTCAAAAAAGTAGGTCATAGAGTTTAGGCCAAACCTTTTCAAAGATGTGGAACCTAAGCTACTACTGCAATAAATACGAAGCTTACCGAAAACTGGTCGCTTTACAGCAGCGAATAATACATCATCGTACGCCAACTTCACTTGTTCCTGTATTTTTTTCAGCAAACAAAATGTCAAGAGCATTATCCCTTTTAGGTCAGAATGATCACAGATAAGATCCAAATTCTTCATAGTTACGCCATCGATCTCTGAAATCTTTTTGACGTCTGAATGAATAAACCTGCACGAAGAGAAACGTTGTCAAAATAAAAACAGTTACATACATATTTGATATTTTTTCTGCAATTGCTAAAAATTGGCACACTACCTACATTCACAGAAATACGGTGGTTTTGAGAAGTACTTTATAGTACCCTAGGGTATTTGAACGCCAAAAGGTATTCTAGAGTACTCTTGGGTATTCTAGAGTACCCTATAGGGTACTTTGAGGGCACTCTAGAAAACCCTATGGTACTTCAATGAACACCTTATTTCTGTGAGTGTACCGCAATTTTTCATTTGCTCCAAACACTTTCTCAACTAACGTAGATCCTACTTTAGACAATTTCTTTCTCTAAATTCAATCTTGTATAATATGGGGATATAGTGGATACAAATTGTAAGACCAATCTCAGCGATGGCTACATGTGCATAAGCATGAAATCTTCAAAAATATTGCACAAATGGCTAGTGCATCTTCCGGCTGATTTATTGACAATTACATTTGTTGATAGCATAGGTTCCAAATCTTTAAATCGGCATAAAAAGGTGGGTGTAAAATTCTATGACCTATTTCTTCTAGTTGAATGGCTCAAAAGTTACTTTAGCTACTTACCTATGATTCTACCTTGGATTCTACCATTGGACTTTTCAGAAATTTTGAATATTTTCGAAATTACAACGTATTTCTTATTCGAACTCATTTGAGGATGTGACGTCATCAAATTTCTAGATCATAAACCAGAAGAGTGATAAAATTTTGCTTGGTACCATATTGTAGACATTCGTAAACTATGGGTTTCTTGCAAATTATTTCATGTTGTGTAAAACAGCTTAGAAATTACAATGGTTTTAAGTTTTTTCGAAAAAATTTCTTGAATTCTTCAAAAAGAAGAAAACACTCTAAATCTAAAAATGTTAAAGATTTCACAAAAGTCCAACGGTAGAATTGTAGCTAAATAGCTAAAGTTTCTTTGAAGTCATTGAGTTCAAATAAATAGGTCATTAAATTTTACACCAGCCGTTTTAAAGATTTGGAACCTATGCTTTTGTTGATATCTTCATTATTTTCAGAAAA
The DNA here is from genome assembly GCA_039566865.1 of Aurelia coerulea. NCBI lineage: Eukaryota > Metazoa > Cnidaria > Scyphozoa > Semaeostomeae > Ulmaridae > Aurelia > Aurelia coerulea. The sequence goes on along the minus strand of CM076945.1, from coordinate 29,067,732 downwards.
CTGATCACGACCCTAGTGCAAGTTAGGACACACAGACACCTAAGCTAGTGGTTCTTTGCAAAATTGCAAAAAAAGTGATCTAACTTCATAAAAGACTAGCCTATGCTGTGAGCATTTTTCGCAATTTTTTCGGCACGGTAAATTTCCAAAATTCATGCCTGAAATCCTCAACAAGTCGTCAAAAACAGGGGCTCGATTTACAGCCATTTCAAATCTCCAAAACAACGAGGAGTGTGTTTCATTTCAACCTGGGAATAAGCAACCCAATCGGAAGTCTTCAGAGCAAGTATTTAGTCTCTAGGTACTTGAAGATATCCTCAGGTAAAATGAAACACGCTCCTCGGTGTTTTGAAGATCTGAAATTGCTTTAAATCGATCCCCTGTTTTTGACGACTTTTTGAGGATTTCAAGCCAGGCCTTTTCCTCAAAATCCTTAATTCGGGAACTTTACTGTGTCCAAAAAATTGCAAAAAATACTCATAATTGTAGGCTAGTCTTTTAGCGATAGAACAACCTTTGAAATAATTAAATCGGCCACTTACTTTTTTCCTATAACAGATTGCGTTGGGTCACTTTTTCTGGGTCACCCGGTATCACTATTTGCAAAGTCCTTCACTCTCGAATGTTGCACATAGGAGCCGAAAACTTCAAGAAATAAAAAGTTCATGAAATTCGCAGGGGCCTAAACCCACCTTAAGAAACAAAAAGTTTAGAATGCTTACACGAATATAATTTCATTCGTTAAGTTCTTCAAATGATATCTAGTTTGTAATATTTTTCAAAATACTTTTAAATGTATGGTTAAATAGCTTTACTCTAAATAGTTTTTAGCTCTACTTTAAAATCGAGATGATATACCTTTGAGCAAAGAACTCGGTTAAAATTGCTCCACTCTCCGCATCGCGAATCTTGGGACTTTCTAACAAGTTAGATAATTGCAGTACCATATTGTTACCAAATTCTGTGATAAATTCTGGAGTCAATCCCATTGTATTGAAATCAAACCATCTTGATAAACTCAATGCTAATTCTCTAATCTGAGGAAGAACGTGAAAGGTGAAGTGAAGGTGAAGTTGCGTTTTACAGCGCCAAGCGCTGGGATCGCAGAAATAGAGCAGATCTAATCGAGTCCGCGACCCCTTGTCATGACGCTCTCTGATGGAAATGTTATTACACCACATAGTTATTAAAGTTTATCAAAATAAATGTTAAATGACTCACAGTAAATTCAGATGAATAATTCTGTTGTAAATAATTCCATTTAAAAAAACTCATATTTCAAGCACTTCTTGGGATGTCAAAAATCTAAACGATCCTTGAGAAGTTTAGGTTTGCATCTGCTAAATAGTTTCTTCTGTCACTGGTCACAGCAAGTCATCAGAGAGCACCCGAATCAGATGAAATGAGCACAAAAACAACGCATTGATTGAAATAAGCCAATAAGAAAGTCTATTGCATTGTTTGTTTGGTCAATGGAAAAGGCGCAAAGAGTGCTTTAAAGGGAACAAACTTTCGCGGGAACAAACTTTCGTGAATTTTGGTTAAAAAAACGCGATAAACGCGGCAGTTTCTTCCAGTCAAAGTTTCTTCCCTGAAAGTATACACAATTTTTTGTTGGAAAATGATAAGTGTTAAGGTGTTTAGCCTGATATATACCACCTCAAGTGCCCCTGGAATTAATCGATTCTAACCTTTGTTGAAAATAATTTCCAAATTTCAAGATAAATCATCTACACACCCACTATCATATCCCCTTCCGACCTCGAACCCAGTGAACAATGAGCAGCCAGTATTATGTGCACTGGAGGGAGGCAGAAGGTACCGATAGCCCTGGAATTAAAGGGGCTCCGTCTTTAAAATGTAAACAAAACGATGATTTTTGCAGTTTTTTGAAAGGTGATATCACACAGGATTTTCGTATTTTTTTCAAAATGAAAGTTGCTGTTTGGGCATTAATCCTTGTACTTCACTAAGGAACAAACCAAACATTCATATCTACTACGATTGCTCGGATATAAGTGGATTTTTAATGGTCACTTTTTTGTGACTTGGGTGAAGCCACCAAACAAACTGCAGAGAACAATAGATGAAGGATAATCCCCGACACGAGCGAGTTTACGGATTTGTTTACTTTTTAACGACTGAGCCCCTTTAAGGTTGATCCTCCTTCCCCAAGTAGCCACGTTTTCAGATTAAAGGCAGTCTGTCACGTATCTAATTGGCGGAAACAAAGTCATCAGAGCTCAACACAACGGATTTCTTTGTGAAAATGTGCATTTGAAACAAAGGAGGGCTGAAAGTCAGTAGGACATCAAATTTCCTGTTCTTTGTATTGTCATTATCATCCAATCAAATGTGTGACAGACTGCCTTTAAAGTAATATTCATCAATATCAAACCTCATCATGCTGGTCTTCTAAGGACGCAACTAGAAGTTTCAGATTCCTGTAAAAAAGTTTTTGAAAGAAGTATAATTAAACAGGTCGGTGTGAAATTCTATTACAGCTTTCTTTGAATCAAATGGCTTGGAAGGAACTTAGGGTTTTTGCTGTAAATCTGCCGTGGAAATTTATTGATATCTTGATTAGTTTCAAAATGGCGGCATTTATTAAATTTGAGGCTATGACGTCATCAAATTTCTAAATCCTAAACCAGAAAAGCTACAGATTTCTGCTTGCCATCATATTGTAGACCTTGATAAACTATGGTTTTCTTGAAGGTTATATCATTTTTCCTCTATTGGTTTAGGATTTACCATGATTTACATTTTTCAAAATTTTCCATGAATTTTTTCAAAAATGATTAAATTGCCAAAGATATCAAGTACCACAAGCCACTCAATTCAAAGAAAAATGTCATACAATTTTACACCCACGTTTTAAAGATTTGAAAGGGTTGAGCCCTATGCTCTACAGGGTGTCCCAAAAATATTGTGCCCCGTTTGCCTGAAGATTGCGACAAAACCAAAAAAGATTCTCGCCAAACTTGTGCATGACGTTGCTCTTCAGATATTCAATTAAAGTTTGCTGCCATCCACATAAAAATCCGTTGAAAAATGATGGAGCTATGACCTCAGGAGAACAAATTTGCCTGATGACTGAAACCAGCGATCGGCCATTTTGTCTTACTATTTCGCAGCAATAAATAGCTTCATGGATGAAATGAAACAGCAGCCTCCAATGTCAAAGCTCTCGTGAAAATTCTGAAAATCATCAGAGAGTTTAACTTTTTCTGACCTCACAGAAATTATTTCTTACCTCACGTGAAGCTATTTATCGCTGCAAAATAGTAAGACAAAACTGGCCGAGCGCTGGTTTCAGGAAATTTTGGTCTTCTGAAGGTCATAGCTCCATCATTTTTCAACGGATTTTTACGGGGATGGCAGCAAACTTTATTTGACCATCTGAAGAGCAACATCATAGAAAAGCTTGGCGATAATCTTCTGCCGTTTTGTCGCAATTTTTAGACAAACTGGGCACAATTTTTTTGGGGCACCCTGTATAATGTCAGTCTGTAGCAGCGAAGCTCGATGGGATGTTTCAGTCAATGGTTACATACAGTAAAAACCCGCACATAAGAACCTAAGATTTTGAGCTCAGCCTGTTTAGGTTCTTATGCAATGAAGCACATCCAGTAATCAGGGTGTAGGTTCTTAACACAGGGAAAAGTGTGAATCTAAATCTTAACCAAATTTATTTACATTCTTGGCCCTATCCATTTCAACCCAAGCTTGACCAGTTTACTTGCAGGCCCTGCCTATCATAGTTCTGTAAGTAATGTTTTGGAGTCCATGAAGGAGGTTGATGGGCAAAAAGTTGCACTTTATTTCCCAATGAATAAATGAAACGCTTTATTAAGAACCTAGTTAAGACATCAGCCTGAAATGGTTCTTATTCATTGGGTACAAAATACATTATTTCAGGTTGTAGGTTCTTAATAGATGAAGGTTCTTATGTGCGGGTTTTTACTGTAATTACCACAGAAATTCAAATTTGGCGTAGGAAATCTTTGGGAGGAAAAGCTTCGACTAAACTCTTTTCGTTTACAACTAACCTTATCGTTATGAAATTCCATCTTCCTGCTGCTGCAATCCAGTCAGTGAGAGATTTCAAAGATTCTAACAAGACAAAATATAACAGTCAAATAACAGTTAAAAAACAGCAAAATTTATTCTGTTCCAGCCCGGTAATTGTAAATCCCTCAACACTAACACCTTTGCAAACAAATAAGCATTTCCCTTTTGATTCGGAAATTCAAGCATCCTTCGCCTCCAAAGATATAAAAGGCCATAAACGGCAAACGTAAAACAGCTAACAACTAACATTGCAAACGTCAACTTCCAAGCTCGAAGAGTCAAGAAATCAACAGACAGGTAGCAAAATGATGTTACCTTCAACATTCTATGTGCTTCTTGTGACAGCCGTTTTGATCAAGAGTGGCGACTGCTGGTGGGGCAGTAAGTCATTTCAGTTCTTGCTTTCTTTCTGGTACAATTATATGGTTACAAGGAGACTGTTAGTAATTGTGCTGTCTTTTATTTCAAGCGTCAAACCTATCACTATTTACTGTTATCTAAAACCAATGTTTTCTAAAAGCAAATTTTACCTTGATCTTAAATTTCGAGTCTGTCCATAACAAGCTATTCACTCCCCCTTTATTGATCAAGACACTTTATCGTTAAGTCCGAAGTTGCGTTAACAATAAACGCAAATAAGTTTCCGCTGCTCAAGTACAGCACGGGCAAAACCGGCAATACGAGCCAGTATTGGTTGCAAACCATTAGGGATTTGCCTGCCAAGCAAATCTTTTCCCTTTTGTCACGCAGTAAATATTCATTTACAGTAATTTTTGCTAATGGCAAGAAGACAATTTCAGTATCATCGCCTGACAAAAAGAATTCATAAAGAAGCTAAAAGAGAAATTGTAAAGGGTAGCTTGTTTACTTTTCTTTTGATTTAAGTTCGTTTTATTCATTGTTAGACTGCTTAGATAACTAAATTTGTGAATTAGGTTTTCAATTTTGTAATTTATTTTGCACGGCCCCCTGTAAAGCAGATTCAATACTGTCTTTGGTAACCTCAAGTCAGTCTTTGTATTGCGTAGGTTACATTAGGAGCATTGCAAGTTTTTGATGAAGTGGTTACAAAGGTATTGTGGAGCCATCTCATTGATAGATTTCAAGACCATAATCTTAGACTCATTACCAATGAGTTCTTCAATGGTCTTCCAACCCAACCCTTCGATAAGAGGTCTGCTTGGGGCATCAAAGCTGCTATTCGTAACAAGGACAGATTTGGTAAGACAATAGCACGAGTTGATTTTGATTGACACCGCAATTCAAAGCGATTAGCGATCGCAGACAAAGGAAATTCTCTCAACCAGAAATTCAAAACAAACAAAGACGCAAAAGTTTCTCTGAAACCCAGGTAGCCAGCGTGCTCGTTGTGCATTCCAGAAATTGTTTCTAAGAGCAAATGTGAGTATGTATCGAGAGAAGAAGGATATATCTACACATCTACCTTGGGAATCTTAGTTCTTTGGTTCAGAAGCTCAGTACTCCAGGTACTACGATTTTTCAAACGTATGAATTTTGTTTTGGCGCACTCGGTATGAGAACTGGAAGCAAAATTGTTTAACAAATTTCTCTTACAGAAAGGTGGGGCTTCAGCAACGGTGGTCTAACATACACATTCAAAAACGGAGCTACAGCAACAGCTCATGGAAGCCTAAAAAATGGAGGTTCGGTGGGAGTAAAAGTCAAAATGCGATTTGGTGATGAGTTGGAGGATGATACCCCTTTCGAGGATGCCGATGAAGCGGCCGATACCTGTAGGCAGTGTCTTGCAGTCCAACCAATCAAGATTTATGATCAACGTACAGAGAAGAAAACATTGGCAAGGAATGCTTTTGTTATGATTGTCAGATTCATGGATGAGGCTGTCTCCCTTGCAAGAAAGAGAGCCATAATCACCTTCAAAGTGATGAAGATTCTCAAGAGCCCATTGCGTAGTGTGAAGAAAGGAAATACTTTCACCATCCAAGCTAATATGGCCAAATGTCAATGCTTGAAGAAACTCGATCCAGGCTACTATGTCGTCACAGGATCCATGAACAAGAAGAAGCAGCTGGTGCTGTCAAGCGTTCTGATGGAATTTAAAAAGTAACTTCATAGATAAGAAAAAAAGTTGCTGTCTTTTGATTTATTAATCGATATATCAACGTGATTGTCTGGTTAAATTTTGCTTCAAAATTAACTGCAATGGAGAGAACATGATTTTTCAAATTTCAATTTGTCATTCCTCGCACAATGCCGCGTAAATCAGATTTTTCAGCTTTTTGATTACCTTAGACCACCACTAATCTTTCTTTTCATTTTGCTGAATGGGCCATCCCTTGATCCACTGCAACCTGATCCACTACTACTATTTTATGAAAATCTGAAATCTGAAATCTGAATCAACCCCTAGTGATTTTGTCTTGGCGATATGTTATATTTCTGAACCATTAAGATTCAGTGGTTCCGAGACTTCAGCTTTAGTTTTCCTCCGTGGATGACCAATTATCATGTATTCGATTTTTTGAGGGTTGGCATTTAGCTTATTTACTCGCATCGATTCCGAGATGTTTCTTAACTCTTTGTGGGCATTTGAAATTAGATCATCTACGTCACTAGATGTTAATGTAACATGTGTGTCGTCTGCATACATATCAGCCCTAGAGAACTCTAAACATTTTTCAAAGTCATTTAGGTAGATAGGCTAGGCCTAAACTACTACAGTTGGATCTTCCATCAGCCCGTGATGATATGAGCTTATAAAATTTTTATCTCCAGGGAGGAAGGTATGTTAACACTTCTTATCGATCCATCGCCGTGTGAACACCCCTTAAAATGTTCCGTTCCATTCCGTTCTGGTCCGTTGCGTTGCGTTGCGATCCGCTGCGTTGCGTTCTCGTGTGAACGGGGCCCAAGGCACCGTTTATGGAGAAGGGCCAGCCGTCCTGGGAGAGCTAGCGCTTTCTGCTGAGGTCTAACCCTCTGGTCTAATCCTTTATAGAATTATGTTTCGTTTGCATCAGCGCAGGGCCAGCCTTCTGGGAGAGATCAGGGTATTGTGCACCCGAGATATCTCCTAGGAAGGCTGGAAATTTCCAAATAAACACATTTGGCCCTCTAGAAAAGCAGGTGGAAACTATGGAATTAATGCAGAACAATAGGATTCGAATGGTTGGCAGCCATCCTCCTAGCTCTCGATGTAGGGCTCATGTAATCCATCCCTCTTAGGACGCCTGGCTATGCTCATATCAGCAGCACATAAGACTTACCACAACGGGCAATAAATGTACCTAAGCCATACGAATGTATGTGTGAAACATGGCCATTGTGGCAAAATGTGAAACCGTAGACTTACCAGCAGTTCTACCTCGCTTTATCGCATCATGTGGTGATGAAAATGCTTCCAATACTGTGTGCAGCATTTGCAGACCTAAAATTAAAAGCAGCGAGTGAAACTAGAAGAGACCGATACATTCTATCAGAGGATTAGATGAAGTTAACTCTAATTATCATGATATCGCAGAAGATATCATCGTAACACAAGATACTGAGTTTAACTATATTCTTGTTCTAGCTTTCTCAATTTCTAAATACTGACAAATATCGGTTTTGATCCATGGAAGTACCATTAGTTTTGAAATCGTCCGTAGTTGTATTTAGTTTAACGTTGCGTGTCTTTTCAGATCGGCCATAATAATAATATAAAATAATAATTAATTTCTTTAAGGTTGGCGTGGTATATAGCACTAGGCTAATTAATGCCAACCATTATCGATACAAAAGATGTGTAATAATTATAATCAACCTAAATATAACCTAAATTTACAATAAAATCCTTACATAATCTACAGTTGCATGAAAAATTCCAAAACTTAATTTCCCTTTTAAAATTCCCTACAGATCGGGACTTTTTTATATGCAATGGCAAATCTCGCCAGAGATTTTGCCCCAGGAAGCTCACAGTTTCTAGCCCATAGGCTGTAGTCCTAGGTTTGCGTGCATAGATGTTGCTCGTAACTCTTAAGTTGTAATGTATTTCTCTCTCCGCGAAAATTTCTCTCATAAAACAAGGATTTAAATACATTCTAGTTCGGTAAATTTCAGTGACAAGCAACTGTAGATTTCGTTGATGAATGGAGACTGAATGGTCTGTAATTAACAGTTCTTCAAAACTGGAGGTCCGATCATGATACGCTATTCGCAATGCTCTTTCGTGAATAGAGTTAATTTTTGCGTTAACTCGTCTATCGTGAAACATCCATATCAATGGACAGTAGCTAAACTGTGACATTACGAAAGCCCTCATGACAATCTTAATTTTTTCTTCTGGCATATACGTTGAGGCCCTTGCAAGAGCATGTAGCTTCTGGCTTGCTTTTGTGCACACCATTTTCACGTGTTGCTTAAAATTTAGCTTTTGGTCAATTACAACGCCCAGCAATTTTTCTTCTTTACTCTCTTTAATGACAGAGGAACCAACTTTTATTGACATTTCAGTTTCTTTCTCGCCAAGTACAAGGAGATGGCATTTCTCCTCGTTTAATTTCATACAGTTTTGTTCAAACCATTTGCTTAGTTCAGTAGTATCCTTTTCTAGCCTTAAAATAACTTCCCGTAACTCTTGATGAGAACAGTAAATTGTCGTATCGTCTGCATAATTACAGATTTCAGTCTCATTCAACAAAAGGAAAATATCATTGATAAATATATTAAAGAGGAGAGGCCCCAGAACTGATCCTTGGGGAACACCTAATTTCATTTCTTTCCAAGAGCTGAATGAACCATTTATTTTGACTCGTTGCCTTCTACCTGCTAGATAACTGTACACCATCTGTATTGCATTTTTACTAAATCCGTATGCGTCCATGGGGTAGTCATTGTCTTTTGCTCCCCATGGTATCGTCCCCGTAGTGTTGTATAGTAATTAGAAAAGTATAGTAGAATATAAGATTTATTGTAATATTTTTAGATGAATAAGGATCAATGATGCCTCTCCAATAAAGGCACTGAAGCTACGATACTGCTGAGACACGAAATTACGAATAGTCTTAGCATTGATGTCGAATTAAGAATCATCTGCAAAAGTTTTTTTTATTTAAGACATGTTTAGGCCTTGTGCAGGCTGAAATAACCTTAAATGACATACCAGTTTTCTTTCTTTGAAATGAAGCTCCGGGAAATAAACACTCAAAGGATAGCGTAACAATCTTTTCGACCAGGCCTGTAGGCGTAAAGGAGATGAAAAAGTACTACTGAGCATTCAGTCACAACCATGAGCGTAGAGGATGCCTAATGTTCAAGAGGGGGGGGGGGGGGGCGGCTTATAATGGATTTCATCCAAAAGATGGTTTCAATTAGTTAAAATTGGCCGAATGCGATGAATCGCCCCCTAGCCCCCAGCCTCATAGGCCTATGGCCACCACAACTAATTCTGCTATCAATTACAATCAGTAAAACGGAGATGACCCCTATCAATTTATGGCATCAATAAAACTTTGTAATCTGCTCACTACAGTATAGAGGGTTAGGGATGAACGAAGATACCACCAGAACGATAAACCAAACCCAGCAAAATAATTCAAAGACAATTGAAGTTTAATGAGGATTCTGAAATGTAGGCAAAACAAGAGCAACAAAATTGCGACCAAAACCTTAATATTGCATGGACAGCGATCTAAGAAGTAGAAAGACGTGAACAGTATCTTACCAACTGATGCAGATAATCTTTCAGGTATCAGATCCTGGCTACTCTTTGTTCTTTGCTTCTTCATTTCTTTTTTGTGATCTCGAAGCAGCATAATACTAGAACAGAATAAAAATGTCAAAAGAACAGATTTCTCAAACCACATGTGGCGGAGAATGGTTCAGTACTTTTAAAATGGAATTGTTCCGTTTTAAATTAATGAAAACTAACCTTTCTTGCCAGTTGATAGTGTCTGATTTCTCTTTATGTCTTCTCCCTCGAACAAACGTCAACAGCACTGCCATCTGCTCTTCATTTAGGCCAACGACTGTTTAGTTTTTTTGCTGACACTAAACAGTCGTTGGCCTAAATGAAGAGCAAATAGCAGTGCTGTTGACGTTTGTTCGAGGGGGAAGACACAAAGAGAAATCAGACAATTAACTGGCAAGAAAGGTTAGTTTCATCAATTCTAAAACGGAACAATTCCATTCTAAAAGTACTGAACCATTCTCCGCCACCTGTGCTGAAACTTTTATAAATATCGTCTCCATATCGGTAGGGTAAAATTAACATATTTACTTATTGAAATGGAATAACCAAAAACCTTGATACTTTGAAAAAAACAAACACTCTCATCTTTAAATTCAACTTTGAAAATGCAGGGATAGTTTTCAGAACCGTATTTTCGGATAGTTTGCACTTTGGCGGACAAACTTTTAACATTTCCCCGTGTTTTGAATTTAGTACCGATTTTGAACATTTGATTGGAAAATGTATCAGTATTTGGATTGAAGTATACTTACTGAATTAGAGGGGGTTTGGGGGCCGAAAATATTCACTCAAAATATTATATCAAATACCGGTTTGCCCGCAGATTTAGGCCATGTTTAAGACATTTCGATGTCCTCTCGCAAGGGTGAATCAGTCGTATCAAGATAAAATTTTGCATTATCCAATCAAATTATAGGATTTATGTAGCTATTGTTTAATAAGCCAATCAACAATCAGTTCCAACAATACAATCCAATTCAACCGCTGTTTTCCTTGAAATGTGTGTCCGCTAAAGTGCCTTTGACTCGAATTTTCTTATGTGTCATTTGACCCAAATGTTCTCATATGTCTGAAGGAAGCTTGCAACCAAATAATCGAATTTGCAAATTACCATGTTTGGTTCTAAACTTTAAACCTACACATGCAATTAATGTATTTGGTTGCAAGCCACCTTCACATGTACCTTCGTTTTCTGCTTGTATTTGAAAATTTCTTTTCTGTACTAGTAGTTAGGTGTAGCATTATGTAGCTTTTAATGCCGCACAGAAGACAGGGTATTTCTCTCCCTGTGGCTTCATCTCTGTGGTAATGCAACGTAGTTTGTAGGTATTGTAGTTAGAAACATGTTGAAAAAAATTTTAAAAGCATATAAGAAAAATTTTCTAAAAAGGAAGAAGTATTCTTTCAAACACTATTTTCTGTTTGAGAACTTAAACAAATGCGACTCAGTTGAACCAGTTTAATTTAATTGCTCCGAAGACTTACTCAGCTTGTTTGTAAATTCAGCTTATAATACAGTAAATCCCGCATATAAGAACCTACTTTTTTGAGAGCTAGGTTGAAATAGGTTCTTATTTTAAAGGTACTAAGCCAAATTTCAAGGTATAATGGTTCTTATTTGAAGAGTGCCTTGTGTAGGCCATTTTAGAACCTTTGCCAACGATTTTCAGCCCTATTATTTGTTTTGGCAGGGTTATAATATACCTAATAACCAATGCTAAGCTTTCAAACAGCAGGGAAGGAGATTCAAACTTTTAAAGCCCACTGGGACAAAAATTAACTTAATAATGACAATCCAAAATCAACTTTGCTACCCTTGCTATAAGAACATATTTTTCATCAAACTGAAACAGGTTCTTAATTACAAGGTGCATAAGTTAGGAAAAACAGCCTCTAGGTTCTTATTTTTTAGGTTCTTACATGCGGGGATTTACTGTACCTCAATTTCAAATAATTACCAGCTATCCCGCATCCGTGCCATTAATGTCTTCAATGAAACGTATAGTGTTTGCCTGAACGATGAACATGCACAGTTTAGATTGGCTCTCAGAAAATCAAGTAATAACGCTTCTTCAATTTCCAGCAAAGGTTCTGTTAGGAAGGAAACGCAAATTGTTAAAAAATAGATATCGAAAGCCTTGGAATACTCCTGAAACGATTTTTAGAGAGATTACACGATGTTTAGAGCCCAAATCTTTACCACATCAAATAACAGGACGGTGGAAACACATTTTTTTCCATATTGTAATGAAGTTCTTCAGATGTATTTCTAGAGAGATCATAAAACCGTTGAATAGTCTGTGTATTGGTAGACTTGCTCCAAGTCTCGTTCGTTATCGTATTCGGGCCCACTCGGTTGGTCAGCAAGTGAGCGGCGAAAGTGGAGCGAGCGGAACGGGCAGCGAACGAGACTTGTTAAAGGTGGATGCTCATGAATAATTAATGAGATTCTTGATGTAACCAAGGCTGATTGAATTGAGAAGAGCGTCAGGGGGTTGCACTAGCCAACAATTGTTATGAGAGTTTTCTTATTGAAATCATGACATTCTGTTATTCAATGAAAATATGAATTACAATTGAACGAATGACGTAGTTTAGTTTAAATTCAAAGGGGATTACTTGCATGTTATAAAAGGCTATTGAATATTCAGTCTGTCAATTGTGGAAGGAAGGGAAGCTAAGCGTTTTTCAAACTATGTTTACAGTTTGCGCGAACGAAGTTTATTGATCATTTGATTTCAATGAATACATGATGATATATATATATACGAGTCACCTAAAGACCATTTAAAGAGTTTGTTTCATCAAATCGGACAGAAACATGAGTTTTACAAAATCCTTAGAGAATACCTACGGGTTCAAATGAGAATAAACAACAATTTGAAGCCACAAAACAACCGGGTGAAAGTTTGAGCTTATTAAAAAAGAGAAACAGTTCAAGAACATTATTTAGTGTAGTGAGAGTGAGAAGTTGACAGTTCAGACGCTTGTCGTCTTTCAAATTTGCATTGCTTAGGACAATTTAGATCTCTAAGATATTAAACGACAGACTTTCCTGAACCAGCTGGTTGCAATGCAACACAACGTCCTTTCCTTGTAACGAGCCAAGCTGTTCGATGTTCATGACTTATTTCACAACTTCTATGGACTTCTTGTGACTAGAAATTACAATGTTCTGAAGATTGGCCCAAGAATCCGCTTCGCTTCGCACGCAAAGTATCCCCCCCCCCCTGTCCAAAATAGTTCTCTCTCCCACGATCGATTTTCTTTTGTCTTATGACATCTTTGATTGGCTAGATATAGCTTCAAAAGCTGCCGCACCGGTCAAAATCTTGACCGCTACCAATTAAAAATCTCATTAATTATTCATGAGCACCCACCTTTCACAAGTCTCGTTCGCAGCCGGTTCCGCTCGCTTCGCTCGCTGCACTTTCGCCGCTCACTGCCAACCGAGTAGGCCCGAATACGATAACGAACGAGACTTGGAGCAAGTCTAGTGTATTGGTAGAGCAACTCAAAAATTGCTCGACTGTAATGCATCTTAGAAACGCGATCACACTATGTATTGTTTACCACAAAATATTTACGGAGTTCTAAGGAAGCAGTGGTGGTCACCAGGGGGTAAGGGGTGCGGCCCTTTCCATTGATGGGAAGGAAAATGAAGTTTTGTCTGAAGGTAAAAAAGAAGACATTATTTTATAACTGAAACAATAGCTTCGCTTCCTGCCCTAACATTTGACAAAGTGTCCGCCAGTGTAAGGAAGAATGATAATCCATGTAAGAGTCAGGGGCAAAGAAACGAAAGTAATTCGACTCGAGGCTAGGCGGTGATTCGACTCATTAACTTAAAGTGAGGTTAACCTCTTTGCTAGCTGTGTGTCCACTCCAATCTGACTGAATATGGATAACAGCAACTTAACCAAAATAAAGGTACCTGTTGTCTTGTTATTGTAGCAAAGAACTGACATTGCTTCAGCTCTCAAAGCATCGTCTGTATGCACAAGGCATTCTTTAAGAATATCCATATCCTGAAGCATAACAAAATTGAAACGATGATGATATATCTAGTTAGTCAGGTAAAAGCAAAAATAGAGAAAGAAGACATGTGGACAAAAATATGATGCAAAAGAAAACCGCAAAATGTGTTGGTTTAAGGCAAACATTGATGCATTCCATTTGCCTTGAACAGAGCTCATTCAAAACTTTCTCCAATTTTTCAAGAGAAACAAATGTTTTTATTTATTTATTTTAATTTTAAAATTGTTTACCCAGGGTTACAATTCAGTTTAAGTAACTGTTTTACAATGTACCCTGCTACTAAAAATAAAGCTAACCTAATTACAATGAAAACTAACCTAATTACAATATTCACCTAAACCTAAAAATTTACAATATATATTCATCAAAAACTTGAATGGAAAATAAAAATAAAAAAGTAAAACCAGCTTTCCTTGAATCTAATCAATTATGAGCTTTTGAGCTTGGTTTTAAATGACTGGATGGAAGGGGCTGATTTAATATCAGAATGGAGTTTGTTCCATGTATCAGCTCCGCGGAAAGCAAATGACTTTTGGCCATAAGCTGTTCTCATTCGAGGTATGGCTAGATCCAACTTAGCGTTGCGTAACACCCGATTGTGAGCATGAGATAATCGGGAGAAAATCTGACAAAGGCTGTCGGGTGCAAGTCCAAATGTGTGTACAAAATATTCATACAAGGGCGCTTACAACATCATTGATCGTAGCTAAGCCAAATTTACGACCAAACTTAAAATCGAACCCTGCCCGCCTGACTGTTCTGGCTGCAAAGTCAGAGGAATACACCACTGTTCCACAACACCTTCAACACCTTCAATGCCTTGAACAGAGCTCATTCAAAACTTTCTCTAATTTTTCAAGAGAAACAAACGTGTGTAAAAAATATTCATACAAGGGCACTTACAACATCATTGATCGTAGCTAAGCCAAATTTACGACCAAACTTAAAAGTAGTGCAGTATCCAAGCAATAACTTTCTTCGGTTATAATTCCTTTCCATATCGCTTCTCTCGTGATTTGAAGTCGCATTAGTTAATTCTTCTAAAAGTGCATTTTTGATCGAAGGGAAGGTTTCTGGTAATTGTTGAAGGGTTGTTGGAATGAAATATAATATGCAGCTATCTGTTGATCGTCTGAAATTAGAAAAAAGGGACTCTCAAAGATAAGTTTGAGAGAAACTGACGAAGTGTTAAAATAAGAAAAGAATTCGGAAAAAATTCAGTCGAAATGCAAAAGACTAAAGCTAAAAAAATGCTTAGCTATCTGTAGATCGTCTGAAATGAGAGAGAAAGGGGCTCTTAAAGATTAGTTTGAGAGGAAATGAGGAAGTGTTAAAATTTGGAAAGAATTCAGAACAAAATCAATCGAAATGCAAGAAACTAAGCTAAGGAATGTTTCTTGAAATCTTTAAAGCAACGACCACGTATGATTGGGGCATGAACAAGATGCTTAGCTATGGACGAAGCAAAAGGAAGTTCTAACTACGAGGTAATGTCTACGAATGTGAGAACTTTAGTTTTAGATTCTCGTAAACTAGAAACGTTGCGTTGTTAATTGCAAGTTACGAAAACAGGGGCTAAGCTCGTCAAAGCTTAGCCCCTTTGCAAAGCTATCATACTTTGTTTCGAAAATAATTGGAGTCTGATCGTTATCATCTTCGTGAATTTCAGTGTACAGTGAAATTACTGAAGCCTGCCTAATTCTATTCTTTCATATTGTCCTATTCATCCAATCAGTGCCACGACAGTGTGCCTTTAAATGAGCGATATGATTTCAGTCTGTCCATTTTCTTCTGTATTTAATGATTTTGACACATGCGTGGATAACAGGGGACACAATGAGACAACACACAAGGCCTCGAATGGCTTTCGTCCTCTTGTCCTTGGGGACTCAATTAGACAACAGCTTAAAACAGGGGCTAAGCTTTGACGGGCTAAGCTCGAAACGTCGTGTTTTATCATCTCTGTTCAAGGTACAATTATTTTATTTTAAATAGTTATATTTAAGAAAACAACTGCTGCTAATGCTTTAGAAGTTAGCGAAAGCTTTCATGTAAAATGCTGGCAAAAAAGGTCAAAATGGGCCAGATCATAGCCTTGGTACAAGAGAAGCTTCCGTCTGCGGTCTCTTCGGGCCTATGACAAAACAATATCGCGCTCACTCCTTTAATTCCATCATTGCAAAACAGCCATGCAAAGACTTACATATTCTCACTCATAATCATCCCAAGGAAATGTTGAAGGAAATTTGATGTCCAAAAATCTTTGTCACAATGCTGCAAAGGAATAATTGAAATTACTGCAAAGCTTTGCAGCAAATTAAGGCATATCAAGTTAATGACCTCAGATAACTCCTGTAAAAAATGAAAGGCCTTATACACCCTATTCACAATGACCACACTTGTTTTGAAATGCCTCATTCGCCTCGATATGATGAAGAGCTAACTCCCAAAAGTGTGCATTGCTCTCAGCAACGCATAGAATAGTTGTGTACGTGTATTGGCAGAAAATAGGCATGGTGTAAATTTCTTGCTGTGCTGGGATTTGCATTATTCGCCTCGAATTGATATTAACTGTGAATAAGGTCTATGCACTTTAAGATACACGTATTTTTTCATAAGAATTTACCCACAAGAAACTCAACTCTCAGATCGCCAAAAAATTAAGAAACTCCAGTACTACGAAACTATGAGTTAAGAAACTATTTATTTTGATACAGGAAATGCTTGACATATTTTTACTTTACTTTCACTTGTTTCCAGTATCATATTACTCGTAAGGCACTTGAGCAATGTCTAAAAATGGGAAAGGCTAAAAAAGTTTGTTTTGAAATTTTCATGAGGACACAGGCAGTGAACATGAAGATTGTTATGGAACCTCTAAGAAACTTGTAAGAAACTCTGAGTACTCAAAATCTGATAATTTTCAGAAACTGTCAGTACTGGCCCAAATTCTTAGCTTCTTATGAAAAAATACATGTATTGCTTCTACCTTCTATGAAATCAGGAGCATTACGAGAGTGAAAGAAGTTTCTGATGAAACCGTATTACACATTTCGGAAGGCAATCAGAGCCAAACATTGGGGAAACATTGAAAGTCGCTACATACCTTATTCCCCTCGTTGCAAAATTTCCTGGAAGGAAAAACATGGGAAATAATTAGATCATCAACATTGCATATAGAATAATTTCACTTCTCTTCAAATGTGACACAGACAATTGCTAGTGCTGAATATTAAAATAGTGAAAACGACATTGGAGATCGCATGACATGTAATAACTATATCTGCGGAACATAGGGCTCAAATCTTTAAAAAGGTAGGTGTAAAATTTCTATTTCATATTTATTTTAATTGAATGGCTTGAAACAAATTCAGTGCACTCTGCCGTAAATCTCCCGTGGAAATCTTTTGATACCTTGACTTTTTTTGAAAATGGCGGCATTTATTATTTCTGAGGGTGTGACACCATCAAATTTCTAAATCCGAAACCAGGAGAGCGACAGACTTTTGCTTGGCACTATATTGTAGACCTTCATAAACTATGGTTATCTTGAAGATTGTATCATTTTCTATCCTTTTTTGGGATTTACGACGATTTTAAATTTTTCAAAATTGTTCATGAATTCTTTCAAAAAAACAAAAACACCACCACTTTGAAATAATTAAGACACAAATAAATTTCTACGGCAGATTTACAGGAAATTACTCAGAGTTCCTTTCAAGCAATTCAAATCAAAGAAAAATGTCAAAGAATTTTACACCCAAAGTTTAACGATTTGAAAGATTCAGAAAATCTGAAGGCAGATTATGAAAAGTCTAGCAGAATTTCATGCTGAAGGGTTGTGCCCGATATGTTTAGCGTATTCTAATCCTGGCATCTTAGTTCATCAAAGTATCAATACAGAGATTTACGTATTTTCTGAAACTATATCCACACATCATTCTCAATATATCATAATACCAGATTATCAATGAGGTCGTGTATCTAAAAGGATTCCCAATGGAGAGGCGTACAGCTTGATAAGAAAACGATTTATCATCGTCATTCTTTAAATGGTAGTTTCTAAGGGTCCGTTTACATGATATGAGAAAGTCAGACCGGTCGGAAATGCCACACCGGTATGAATATTGGCCGGACAGCTTATTTCTCGCTGCGTTCACATGAACTTTCGCCCCGGTCTGAGACCTGTGTTGTTGTTCATTCATGTATTGGGCGCCAAGTAAAACAAACAATAGACCAATGTAAACTTTAAACCCGAGACACTGCATCTCACACAAAATATTTTTTGCGTTCACATGGCGTCTTTTTTTCAAACCGGGGTGACATTTCAAACCGATCTGAACAGGAGAGTTGAGTTTCACCCCGGTTTGAGTTAGAAATTGCATTTTTCATGTAAACACTTATAAGGGCTTTGACCAGCCAACGAGTTCAACTCAGAGCGGAGTGAAATTTCAAACCGGTTTGAGTTTCTCATGTAAACGGACCCTAACCTGCTAGGACTGATAAATGCTTTGTAGCATTCATTTGCCACAGACACCAGGTTTGATGCACCAAAGCATTTGCATAAAGTTTCAGGAAAGGAAGGGTCTTTCAGCAGCATCTGAAATAAATCAAACAAATAAATGTGAGTAGATTTTCAGCTTGAAAACCTTTACGGTTGACCATCAAGGAAATCTTTGAGGACCGGACAATAATTGTTCGTCTTCCATTGTTTAAAATATGAAGCATCTAATAATAACTTTTCATCCACTCATCTACTGAAACTTTTTGAACCCTCCAAAATAACTATTTTTAGTTTTCAATGAAAAGGGCCACACCGGTTAGTTCAGCTATACGTTACATTAAAGAAAAAAAATACATCGAAGCAGCTATATTTAACAGCAGGAGTCACTTTATGATCTTAAAACGTCAAGCAGTTTGAAAATTCTCAATTTTCGCATGACCAAGAAAACTAATAAGTACAACGGTGGGTAGCAGGTATTAAAGTAAATAATTAAAAAGGCTAAAGATTACGATCCAACTGAAATTTGGGGAAAATTCCAGTTTTTTAAGTCTTCCAGGTGGGCGGAAATGTTATCGTTTACGAGTGAGAACAATGTCGCTTTGAAGATGAAAAGAAATTTATGGCTAACTGACTATACATTGTGTAAAATTCTACCCGCTCGGAAAACTCCACTGACTAGAAATTAGCCTTCAAGAAAATCAACTTAAAGTTATACCTGAGATACGCTGACATGACGGAATACTTCAGACAACAATGAATATCGTCCTTTGACATACCAAGGATCATTAATCAATTTTGAGATGAGTGATTCGATGAACTGCAAAAAAAACAATCAAATAAAATCATTTGTTGAATATATAAAAAGGTCGGTAGCATGCGTTTGGAAATGACTGGGCACATTATCATAGCCTGCGTGCAGCCTCAACTCCTCCTCCTCAAAGGAAAAGAAGAGCAGGAGGACTTTCCTTTGAGGAAGAGTTGAGGCTGCACCCAGGCTAATATATCAAGGATGAAACTAAAAAACACACATCAATATGTCCGTACAAAAAATATCTTGATATCCTGTCAGCTTTTCCTATAAAGCAAAGGAACTTGTGAAAGACTCTGTGGCTGCTAGCATCAAATCCTGTCTTAATAATCATGATAGGTAAACTTACCATATTGTTAGAAACTGCCATCTCAAGAACTATCATTTCTGATTTGTGCTGTTCAAGCAGTTTTCTGAATACACTGACAACAATTCGTGGAATACCGTCAGTCTATGATAAAAGAACTTTATGAGACAACATTTATGACGAATGGAGTATCATTTACAAGGATTTGATAGTGCAGCCCTCTGTGATCACTACCGCCATATGGATCAAAAGCACAACGCAGAATGTCGTTTGAATGACATGAATAATGATAATAATAATAATAAATTTATTTTGAGTTGGTCAAAGTTCTACATTGTAACAATGGGAACTAACTTACACCAACTATTAACAAGAAAAAGAAACCTATAACATTTTCTACAAGAAAAGAAACCTATAATAAAATGTAATATAACATGCTGATATCAGTATAGACTTTCTCCATTCGTCCCAATGTTTTCCCTACATTCAATTTTTACAGTGCGATAACTGCAGCGGAAATACGTTGCTGCGCATGTTGCGATAATTGGGACTTTGTATTGAGTCTAATATCAGTATAACCGTTATCCACAAATCTTGCAATTGCATTTGTCCCCACCCCAATTGCTGCTAATATAACCTAACATATGCATGGATCCCTGAAATAAAGTCAGGATTCAGGATTTTTAGCCATAGATGTCAGAAAACCCCCAAGACCTTCTTTAATACAAAGAGGCTAATTATTGCTTTCAAGGTGTAACTCAAGCTACTGCAAAACAAGCACATTTTTATTCGACCTCAACGAAAGAGCTAAGTTTCTCTTCTTATTGCTCACTTTGTAATGGGAGCGGTGCCATTAAAATGTACAGGCATCAATCCTGTTACTGCATGGCAAGTAAATTTTTCCTCGACCTCGACAAAAATGCGAAATTCCTCTTTGTTGGCACGAGATGTTATTCACTCTGTAATGAAAGCGATGTCCACAAATATGTTGGTAGATCTGGCCCTATTTGCCAAGATGATATATCTACCTCGCTGTCAAAATATTTGCAAGGGTTCTTTGCGTTTAGATAAGAAGGATGCCAGCCATCCTAGGCAAGATCTCGCTATTGAGTAGCCCGGCTGTATTCATATAAACAGTAATCAAGCGGGCGGCCCTCCGAAGAAGGCTGGCAGAAACAACAGAGTAAACGATGAATAGAAGTCGAATGGTTGGCAACAGGGCTGGCCCCCTTGACAGGGCTCATGGAAACAGAGCAGGAAATCACCTCGCTTTATAGAGCTAGCCCTAACAGTAGGGATGGCCTGCTTCTGTAAAAACAGGGCCTCAGTATCCTTCCATAGTTAGCTGCTAAGTTTGTTAAAGATGACATATGACATACCATATCGTCTCTGTTATCCCAAATGATATCTAACAAGTGCTTAGAAACATCGGATGAAGATTGGAATAATGCCTTGTCATCTTTAGGTTTCTTATGATATTCTTTCAAAGAAATTCTACCAATACAATCCATCCAAGAATCTAGGGCTAAGAAGACGAATTGATCTCATCGAAAAGCCAGGAATAATATTTTCTTTTGACATGACTCACATCAGTACCAAATATAAATTGGTTACCATATACATAGAGCTTCCGGGACTTTTCAATCACTGCTGGAGCACCAGTTATGGCAGCAAATTCATTGCACCAGGCAAGAAACAAAAAAATAGGAGGGGGGGGGGTTCAAAACTTGCTAATATGTAGCTAAATAAATAACTAAACATTTATCGATACATTTAAAGATTTATGGAAATGACTTTAGTATGCAAAAATTCGTTACAAACTCTCAGTATGCGACAGTTCGGTTCTTACTGCTATTAGATGGAAGATGTCCATGAATTGGTAGCAAAATAAAAACACTTTGAAACAAGCAACACTCGTTAAAAGCAGGGCATCCTTCTGAAGTAATTCATGAAATATAAACTGATTTGGTATACCTTGAAAACAGAAGAACTTCCGTTGAGCATCAACCACTCTACGACATGCTTCGGTGATAATAGTAAATGAAAATATCAATAGCGAGTTCTCCTGTCGAAGAAAGTAAGCTTTGAAGAGGCTACGAAACAGACGGATTTACATGCTGAGCAAGAACAAATTGAGGGAATACTCTCAAGGATAAATGCTTCTCCTCGTAGCATGGTGGCACAGAGAAATATGTCTCATAACGGGCCGGTCGTTTAAATAACGCTCATGCAACAGATTATAACTAATCATCACGAAAATATTTTTCCTCTCTCTATTCATCAGAACATTTGATCGACATTTCTTTGACACTTTTCAGTGTTTTCAAGACCGAACATTTTGAGAAACTCGTTCATAGCTCAAGAAACAGAAGACGGAAAATATACAAAAAAATCCTGGAATATCATTTTGGATTTTAGCTAAAGTTTATCGACCCAATGTACGATTTATTGTTGCCTGTCAATGCAATAAAGAAATACATGTCGTATATCACCCATCGTTTCCTAACAGCTATTTTGATATGAAAAAAAGTTGCAAATTGCGATGGGTTCAGGGTCTAATTTATTGAGGTACCTACCAAAACACTTTCTCCATTCTTCAACTTGACAGTAGCCAGCAGCAAATCAGCGGTGCACACAGTTATCAAACCATTCACTGTTGCAACTTGAACAAGTTCTGAAAGCTCTTTTTCCGATGGGGAAACTTTGATTTTGACAAAGCCTAACTCGATCATTGCAGCATCTGTTGTCACTGAAAAGAAATATTAATAAACAGGGTGAAGGAATATTCAAAAAAGAGTTCACTTTCAGTTCATCTCAAAACTGGGTAAATTTCAATGCAGTGTTAAAAGGGCATATTTTTATGCATAAGGGCTAAAGAAACGTATTGAACATTGCTTTCGGCTGGTATACGTAAAGGAAAAGTAAAGGAAAGTAAGGGGATAAAAACGGAAAAGGAGAGAGACAACAAAGAAAAGACGAACGAGAAAGAAAAGAGAGTATTAAACATTCTCTTAATCTTACCTGTTGCATTCAGAAGAAAGTGAATAAATTTAAGAGAATATTCAATCGGTAAAGTATTTGAGATATGGGCCAGAGCGATTCCAGCTAAACCAAGAGTTTCTTTCTGTAGAATCTGTTAACGATAAGAATATGAAAAATATTGTGCTGCTGGTTAAAACAAAGCATGTAAACCTTACAACCCTTCTTTTCCCAAATAAAGATGTGTTTACTTCAGAGCAAAATGGTTCTTGATTTTTCGCAAAATATTAAGTCATGCCTTTGGTAAATTAGATGTTTGATTTCATCGAAAGAAAAACATTGCATTTGAAGAAACTGGAAGAATTATGTCCTATACTTACATTACTTCTTATGATTGTCAACATTAGAGATATGATGTCTTCAATACAAGACTCTGAAACAAATATAGATTTCAGTCAACAACAAATGAATGGTTAATGTCAATGTATGATATAGTCTTAGAATCCTACCGTGTGACCCAAAAAATTTCACAAGCTAGATTGCACGTAGGCTGATTACGATGAGTCCCAGTAATCGCTATTCAAAACGAGACTACTACATCAAACTGAGACTGCTCATACTGAGACCGCTCGTCGTTAGGAGCGTCCGGCAGCCTATCAATAGCGATAACAACGGCCATACAATCAGTCTAGATTGCACACAGTTTCCTGAAAGCAAATGTTATGAACACAAACAAACAAAGTATCAGCATGCGGCTGAGAGGCTCAGCTACCCTTTTGAGATGTTACTTGGTCAGTTAAAGTTATGTCTACTGTCCGAAAGAACGGTTTCAAAAACATGGAAATTTATTCATTTCTCGGACTATTCACTCTTTTTCCAGTCCATGTTTTGGAAGGTGTGAAAAAGGCTGAATTCCAAATTTGCTTTGGAGCATGAAATTTGAATGACGAGCAGAGGTCAATCATTTTGCAAACAAAAAATTTCCTCAGACGACTTCAAATCCATCGCTACGTTGAGTTCTCATAAAATGTTGACTGGAAAATGATGGCAGAAAATGATGGCGAACTCAAAATGAGGAATCTGGGATTCAAAATTTTCTATTTATTTGGTTTTTCGCATGGTAAACATTGCTTAAAATGCCCGTGCAGCATATCAAAAGATAGCTAAGCCTTTCAACTAAACTTTGATGCAAAGCATTTGACAATAGCTTTTGATTTCAGAGAGATTGTTATGATCTAGCCTGTGAAGTTTTTTTGGGTCACCTGGTAAAAACTAGGATGAGCCGCAACAATTGAACTCTACAAACAATTTAAAGTGGCATGGGCGATATCTAGAAACAAGCATGTAGGTAGCATCCACCAAACAACTTCAAGCACTAAAATTGGTAGAGCATCAAGCCTTGTGAGGAAAAATAATAACAGTTCCTCAACAATTTAGAGTACCTTAATCAGAATACTGAAACAGCAAACTTACTTTCCCAAGACAGAGTTTGATCCTCTTCAAAAACTTTCTTGAACAGCAACGGACCATTGGACTGGAGTAAATTGATCAAAATCTGAAAAGAAATATTCCAAACTTATTCTGGGTAAATAATCTTTGATTGTTTGTCATCTGATTTGGATATCAATCAGTTCAACTTTGCATATCTCCAAAAAATATTAATCTTCACACTATTTGTTCATATTATCTCAACAGAAATCAAGAAACATTTCTCATTTTCAGTCAGACAAAAGTCAGACAAAGTTCCAGTTGGAAGAAGGATTCTTTAAAGACTATCCTTTATATTTCTAGTTACTAAATTTCAGTGAATTTCTGTGTTACCTTTATTGCATTGAAAATATCTTCCTCTGCGATTGAACTTCCATTTTGCTGCGTTTATAGAAAAAGAAATAACAGGAATGAATCTCTGTCAGGTGATTAGAATATGAAAACCAAAATTTGCAAAATAGAGAATGAAGAAACGTGAACTCCTCCAATAATTTGAATATACACATCTTCAGTTATCAAATAAACAGCAGAGATATCATTTGATGATAATTCTTTTAATTTTCTCTATCAAATAAGTATCAGGCGACCCTACAAAAACTTCACAAGCTGGATCATAACTAACTCTCTGAAATCATAAGCTATTGGCTTTGCATCACAGTGTTGTTGAAGGCTTAGCTATCTTTTGAGATGCAGCATGGTCAACCAGACTCAAAGAAAATTTCGAATCCCAGATTCCTCATTTTGAGTGAAATAATCACCTTCATTTTCGAGTCAACATTTTATAATAGCAATGGATTTGAAGTCATCTGGGGGAAATCTTTTGTTTGCATCTTCTTTCATTCATTCAAATTTCATGCTCCAAAGCAAATTTGTAGTTCAGCTTTTTTCACATCTTCCAAAACATGGACTGGAAAAGGAAGGAATAGTCCGAGAAATGAATGATTATGAATTACCATATCTTTGAAAGTTTTTTTCAGACAGCAGGCATAGGCATGCCTTAAACTGAGCGAACAATGTTTCAAAAGATAGCTAAGCCCTTCAGCTACATGCTGATACCTTGTTTGTGTTCAAAGTATTTGACTTTAGGGAACTATGTGCGATCTAGCTTGTGTGCAGTTTTCTTGGGTCACCCCGTGGTTTTTGCTGATATCATTCCAATCAAATCAGCTAAATTAGCTGGTTGGCCCCAATTTCACCAAATCTTTATTGGCATTATTTTTGGACCCCCAGCAAAAAATGGCTGGCACTAGGAGCTTGTCCACAGGAGTTGGACTTTGGATTTCCAAAAATTACTGCCAATAATGGCTAGTGTAAAAGTGGCTGGAGGTAAATTAGGTAGGGCTAAAGGGACAACAAGATATTGAGCCAGCTACAAACTTAATCCAAATATAAACTAAAAATCAGAATGCAAAATATTAACTAAATTCAAGGGGGTAATTATCTTGACTGTGAGTTCAAATGTAGAAAAATTGTTCTCATAATTGGACACAAACCTTTAGCAATGATACAGTTCTGTCTTGTAGCACTTGAGCCACAAATTTGTATATCAGTTTAATGTTTCCCATAGTAATGTCTTTTATCTGTTTTGGTGCCTCCATAAAAGCCATTACTGGGAAAAACGAATACATTTGGAGTGATCTACATCAGGAATAGACCTTAATTTAGCTATTTTAAAAGATTCTGGATTGAGTGATATTCTTATACATTTTTATCTTCAAAATCAATTCTTCAAAATGTATGAACATATTGTTCAATTCAGGTTTTCCTTAGAATAAGGAAAGGTTTATTAAATTTACTAATTAAATTGACATAGTATTTTGAAAATTTTGATGAAATCATTTGGCTAATAAAATGACTGACATAAAAGATAAAAAAATTACCTATGACCAATGAGTCAATCAATCAGCCAATCTACATTTGAGGTCAAGGCACCATATGTGAAAATTGTTCAACTAAATTCTGTATCTCTATACAAAATATTCAAGCATTCAAGTATTCAAGAAAATGTATGATTCATCAGCAACTTACAGATCTTCAATGAGAAACTTTTGCATGCATCTTTGATCAAATTTTCTAACTCTTCCTGAAGAATGGCACCAGAAACTGAGGGATCTTTTGCGAGGCATTTTGTGAGAATCTACAATAGACACTATGGTTCATTAGGCCACTGAGAACAATTAATTATCATCATTTCATTTGTGAGAAAGGGTGACTGCATTCATTTTTCAGATTTTCTTTACATTTCATTCAAGCTTTATTTTTCATTATTTCTATCTCTACAAAATTTAGGTGGGTTTTTGCTATCCTATGAGAGTTACTAAAGTACTATCACTGGAGATGTCATCAAATCAAGATCAAGGCATAGGGGATTAGCTAAGGCCCTGTTTAAAATGTACTGGTACAGTTTTGGATCTGTAACAAAAGTGTAATGTAACAGCCATCCGCATACATATTTATTCATTTATACATATTTATTTAGTTTAGTTTAGAATTTGATTAGTTTCTTCTTATAATGTAATTAGAAGCTATATTTAGTTATTCAAAATAAAATAAGATGACAACAACAACAACAACAACAACAACAATGACAATGACACTGTTCCTGCTAATCCACAACACTTTTGTTTCTTCTGTGTATAGAAAAATTCTGTTCTGGAGCTGACAACTTTGTCGCAGATCAAAACTGTATCAGTTTAAGCCTGGTCTAATGCTTTAACAGCAGCATTACGTGCATACAGTATCACAACGACACGAATTCTTACACTTTGGAACATGTGGAAATCAATCAATCAATTTCAATTCTAAGAATAACAGAAATCATTAATTCCTTTCAAGGGCCGGTTTAAACATAGTTTTTTGCCGTGTCAAATTGAGACACTTAAATTGGATTACATTCTATTAACTTCTATTAAACTTCTATTAAATTTGACATGGCAAAAACATTGTTTTAAACTAGGCCTAAGAGGCATTGTAAATAATCTCAAATATATTTTTACCTCAAAAACTTTCTTCTTCAGCCTTGTATTATGTAATGCATTCAATGTGTCTTTGATATAACTGCGCAAAGAATTTGTCCCTTCCACTGAGGTTGTTTCATTTTCCAATGAAATGTTTTTCAGTTCTTTTGAAATCTGTTCAAGATTTGTTGTGTCCATCCTTGATTCTTTTCTTTTATTCACAAAGTAGCCTGCAAAAACGAGTAAGAAAATGATACATTCCATGGAATGTCACAAAAGTAAACAACGTAACTATAGGCTTCAAGGTAACGTGCGAATTCCCAAAACGCTTTCAGTAGCAAAATTTTCAGATTTTTTAAGAGCTGTTTCAAGAAAATTACTTAGCTTATTGGCTTCTGCCTGCCTTGATTGACCAGTTTCTTATAAAAAGACCAGGCCTGTGGCTGGCCTGTCAGTCAGCTGTGCCTCTTGTGTGTTTATTCTTCTAAGTTCTAGAACAAGTTAGTTGGCTTAGAAAATAATCGAAGATCCAAACTCCCTGCCACGGAAGCTGGTTCTTGTTTTCAAACATCTTGATTTGAGAATTATCAACAGAGTTATAATTTTGTTTTGTTCCTAAGTGTGGCAGACTTTCCACATATAGGCCTTACTTAGGCCTACCCAACTATCTGGACTTTTTTTTACCACAACTGGACCAAACAAGGTTTAAATACTCACAATTTCATGGCACACAGCTAAACTGCATCAACTGTTGCAGCAAATTATTTTTTGTTGGATCGGATCATACCTTTTAGCGAGCTCAAAAGCGACGTCTTTGATCAGGTGGCCGGTCAAAAATGGGCCTAATCCAAAATGGCAGGAAGGAAGGAATGATTCTGAGGCTGAAGCAGCAACAACAGCAACGGACAAAATTCCCGCCAAAAAGGATGTTTGAAGAAAGAATCCAAAAAAGATCAATCAAATCAACAAACACAATCATCAGAGACCTCAAAATTACGCAGCAACTCTATGCTCTTTGGCCTTTTTCGTATCGTAGAAAACAGGCTGCAAGGAACTAAAGCCATACACGTTTTCTTTATAAGAAACTTGGATCAGCACTTAGTACTAAAAGTTTCTTAATTTCGCATGAAAATTTCGATGTTTTAGTAGTAAAAGTTTCTAAATTAGTTTCTTATTTTTTGGGCCTAAAATTGTGGCATTGTTCGAAGTTGAACCTTCTTATCGACATAGGGCTTCCATTTTGCATTGACATTGTTACCACGAATAATTTTGCAGTTAGAAGTTAAAAAAAGATGAATGTACCTTTGTAGAGAGACATAAAATAAGAGAGACATACAGAAATATAATTTTAGAGTTTCTTAGCGTACTAGAGTTTCTTAAATTTTTGGTCATCGTAGTATTAGTTTCTTATAAACCAGTTTCTTATGAAAAAAAACGTGTAAAGGATTACGCGACCAAGCGTTTGTGACTGCTTACTGAAAATAAGCCTAAATATCTTTTATAGTTTTGGGAGAAATTGGCAAAATCCCGTCGCATGACAAAGCCTAACTGGCACAAAAAACTATTTTTAGATAAATAATCTTTCTCCCCCAATCAAATAGTGAGGTTGTATGCTTTTCAAGTAAAATGGAGAGCTTCATCTTTCTGCAACGCGAAATTCAAGTCTCAAGACTTTAAAACGGAATTTAAAACGTTTACTTGTTCGCGAAATCAGTAAACAAAAGAACAAAAACATTTCTAACATTGCCCCCTCCCATCTGTCAGGCTTCGGTTGATCAATTTCTATTAATGCAGCATGTAATGCTTTAACACATTTTGGCCATTTTCGAGAGCGCAAAGAGGGGCGGTTGCCCCCCTGTGCCCCCTCTCCGGCGTTCCTGATACAATGTAATGTTAGAACTGGAAAGGTAAATAGTTGGGACCAACATTACAGCCAGCATTATGTTTCAGCTTACTCATGGGACGGAAGAATATTGCGAATTCAAATGCCATATTTGCATTTCGTATGGTATGCTAACCAGAAACATATGAAAGAAGTACAATATGTTTAATAATTCAAACTCAACAATTTTCTTTTTCAACAATAAAACCAAATGAATTTCAAGTAATATTTACAAGTAGATATTTGATCACGAGACTCAACTGAGGGTCGTTCGTGAAAGCATTTCATGCTGTGTTTGAATTGTTCTCAAGGCCAAACAACTCAGGTGAAACTGGGATCAATTTGATTTCTGTCCAGTATCTTGATGAAGTGCAATTTCAAACTGTACACACTTTGTGTCTGAAATATAGCACAAGAGCTTTTGCACATTTCGTTGAAATCTGTGGCACCCTTGCTCTGATTTCTTCAGGAGAACTATAAGAAGAAATGAGGAATTGTTTAGAGATGAAGTAAAATGTTGATAAAATTGCAAAACTTGATGATAAGGGACTGTTCATTATTTATAAAGGGGTTGGTACCGAAGAGAAATTGGTTGGGTAAGAGAAATTTTCTAACATAAAAAGGTTGGGTAAATATTTTTTCATGTAATTTCAAGGTTGTGAAAATAAAATTTTCCCACCAAATAATGCCAAATGTTTAAAGTCCAAAATTATCAATATCATCATCAACATCATCAACACTATCCATTTCACTTTCAGTGTCTACTTTGTTCATCTTTGTCGTCAATATTTACAGTATTGAATTGATAATTTACATCGTTTGACATTGAAACCATGTTTATAGGTAGGGGTTGGGCAAAATTTTTTCAACCTGAAAATTGTTGGGTAGATGTTTTTGCTGTCACTTTTAGAGTTGGGTAAGAAGATTTTTTGGACAAGAAAACATTTCTCTTCAGTACCAACCCCTCTGTAAATAATGAACGGTCCCTAACAACATCAGGACTTCAAATCTTCAAGTTCGTATGTCTGCACCAAGCAGCAACTAGGCAAATTGAACTTAGCAGGGAAACCAAAGAAACAATGATTGTCAAACAGAACATCGTGAAAAAAGAATTTTTTAACATTATTCTTTGCGGCTCATGGTGAACCAACCAATCAAATCAGTCGAAATCCAATAAGACGCCAAGGATCATGGTACAAGATTTCCCGACACCATCTTTAACGCAATCGTCTACTGTATTGACCGTTTCCCTTCCCACGCCTTCGGCGCTCCTTGGTTTTCTATTTTAGAATTTTTATTGTTTGAATGTAGTATTTTGATGAAGATTTCAAACGATAAAAATCCACTGTCATCCATGTTTATGGAGCGAAATCTATACTCATTATACATTTCTATTTGCATTACAAATTTGTTGGCCTTCCTAACGTCATCATTTTATACTGGCAGTATTTGCCTGGATAAAGCTTTCGCGGGTTTGAATCTAAAATACAACTAAAATGATCCTCTGATTAGGTTCCGCTTGAAATTTGCGATAATGCATTATGCAAAGCACTTTCTCGCGTGACATCTAATTTGAGACAGACTTCAGTGCTGTTTGCAAAAATTCCATGATAAAAATCAACAAGAACTCTTCATTATGTGGACAACTTACCTCTTGATAACAGCTTTCAAATATTTGAATTCGTTGGTGATACAAAGTGCAATCGGATAGGCAAGATATGGTATTGTCAGCAGGACTTTTAACATCTGAAAACAACAACAAAAGGTGAACCACGCGTCGATTTGCAAGATTTTAAAATTAAATGCGCAAAATGTATTGACCTACAGTAAATCCCCCCACATAAGAACCTATAAAAATAAGAACCTAGAGGCAATATTTCCTAGCTTATGCACCTTGTAATTAAAAACCTCTTTCAGTTTGATGAATAATATGTTCTTATTGCAGGGGGTAGCAAAGTTGATTTGGGATTCTCGTTATTAAGTTTATTTTTGCCCAGTTGGCTGTTAAAGTTTGAATTTCCTCCCCTGCTGTTTGTAAGCCTAGAATAGGTTATTAGGTACATAATAACTTTGCCAAAACAAATAACAGGGCTGAACATCTTTGGTGAAGATTCTAAAATGGCCTACGCAATGCATTCTTTAAATAAGAACCTTCATACCTTTAAAGTAGTGTTAACCTTTAAACTAAGAACCAATTTCAACAAAAGACCTCTCTCTAGGATAATGGGAAATTAACTAAAGTTCTCTTTGAGTAATTCATTTGAAGAACAGGGCAATAACATTTCACAGAATTGATTTTAAATATTTGCATAGAATCGACGCCTATACTTGAAAAAGGTCACATTTACATTGACAATAACTTCAAAAACTTTCCTTAGACTGGTTACCCGTTCGTAGTTATAACTGATTACCCGTTCGTAGTTATCGCTATTGATAGACTGGTGAACGAAGCGGAAATTGGGACTGAAGTAGTTAGTCTAAACTTTCCTCAGCATGGATAAACAAAACACAAGGAACGACTACATTTCACTTACCTGTTCCAAATTATTATTTAACAATTTCGTAGATTTAACATCCAACCGAAAATCTGTGGCACTTTCTTTCTCTGCTAATTTTGATATTAATAAGGCAGTTTCATCTGAAATAAAAGATACTTATGAAATGTGGGAAAATAGATTTTTCTATAGAACAAATTAACATTAAAAAAGAGAGGTCACCTTTGACAATGATAAGTTCAGATTATTGCCAGAGTAGGGTGGTCGCCTTTTGATTAACTTCTTTTAGAATCTGCTAGCATAATGGCAAAATCAAAGGCGAACATAAAAGCTCGAAAGAAGTTAATTGCAGACAGAAAGAATACCTCTTCCTCAACAAGGAATCTTCCAAAAAATTGCCGACTTTGCACTGTGCTGACAGCAACTCAAAAAATTATCAGTCTAGCGTCGATTGTTTCTCAGATTTCGAAACAAACTGGGTATAACTTTCCCTTGACATGTTTAGTGTATTATCTGACGCTCCATGCTGTTTGCAGCTACGGCGCCTGATTACAATATGTTGGAAATCATCAAAGTTTCAGAAAAAAGACAAATCTTGCACATGTGATGGACAAAAACTTAAAGGGTCTGCTTCATCCGGCATGCCTTGCACGTGCCATCTCTTGGTTGGGCTTTGGTGTCGCCATTTGCATGGGCCATGAAAATGGTGACAACAAGGGCAACAAAGAGACGGCACGTGCAAGGCATGCTGGATGACACAGACCCTTTAAAAGTTTCTGGCGAAACTCACCTTGTGAATCACTAAACAAAACTTTGATTTTGCATTCAGCAAGATGTCCAAGCAAACCAGCGTAATATTTCGTATAAGAGCTAGAATTTAAAAGAACAAATTCAGTTCTTGGACAAATTGCAGCAAATTCGCTACTGCTGTCCCTCTTCATTCAACCTGCCCCCATCTTTTGAAGCAAGAAATTTGAACTGTTTTTCCATATCTAGCCTCTTCGATTTTTCTTTGGTCAACTTAATTGACTCCCCACCCATCAAAAAGAGGCCGAAATTAGATCAAACTACCTCCATGTATCAATATTTTGACACATTAGATCTTTCTCAGCTGCCTGCCATGAAAAGCACAACTTTTAATTGGCGTCTAGACATTGGTTGTTTTCGTCAACTTTACAAAAAAGTGGACTATTTTCGGCCATACTTTAGAATTCCTAGAAGGACGTTCATTTCAGTAAAGCATCATCAATCCAAGTCAACAAGCGAAGCAAAGCTGGCACACATTAGTAATTCTAGTAAACTGGGTTATTAGCAAAACTGAGAGAAGATCTACTTACACAGGCCTTTCATTGGTGGAGCTTCCTTTCACGCGATCTTTCTCAATTATTACACACGCTTTGCTATAATGCTCGCACATTTCTTTTATTGCCTCTAGGTTTCGTCCACTGTGTGAACCATTTGATATATCTATTAGACGAACAGCAATTGATCGTTAGGTAATTAATAAAAATAGGAGAAAACATTGATTAAAAATTTCAAATGTTTTCTTCCTTATGCTTTTACGCCTAAAATGTTAATGACGATAAAACAGAAGGGATGGCGTATAGGAGCCTTTTACAAAGATACTGTCAATATGTTTAAGAGAATGAAAATAAAATTTGCTTGACGATTCGCTTTGCTTCATCAGGGAAAAAATTTTAATTTTTCTGTTGAGATTCTTATCAAAATTGTATAGTTATGTGAAGGAGCTTAATGATTTATTAACTTGTTGGCTTGCCTCAAAATATATAAACACTGTTGTTTCTTTTTTCAATCATCATCTGTGTCACACTCTGATATGCAATAGATGAAACAAGTACGTCTCATGATATATCACCGTAATCTAGGTGGGGGCGCACATACAGTTTGTACTGTCAATATGTTTAAGAGAATGAAAATAAAATTTGCTTGACGATTCGCTTTGCTTCATCAGGGAAAAAATTTTAATTTTTCTGTTGAGATTCTTATCAAAATTGTATAGTTATCCTCAGATCTTCTACCATAAGAAAACAAGGGCAGATTTTGTAATACGATAACAGCAGTTGCTTTTAATTGATACCTCAACTCAAAGCAATTAGCGACTGCAGACGAAGGAAATTCTCTCAAGCAGTAATCGAAAACAAACAAAGCCGCAAAAGTTGCTCGGAAAGCAGTAGGGCGAACTCTTGCCTTGTGCATGCGAAATGGTGTTTTTAAGAGAAGTTACGCCATTATATCGAAAGAAGAAGGGTAAATCTAAAGTTCTAACGGATGTTTATGTGATTCAGGAGCTGTTTTGTAATCGCTTCATTTAAGCGCTAAATACGCGAGAATTACAATGCCTTCTGCTCGGCTTCTGAATCAAATAAACAAAATCCGCCAGACAGATCTTTAGACTTATCCCTCTTCTTTCGTTATAAGCACATAACTTCTCTTAAAATCATCTTTCGTGTGCACGAAAATGAGAGTTTGCCCTACTGGTTTCGGAGCAACTTTGTGGCTTTGTTTATTTTGAGTTACTGGTTGAGAGAATTTCCTTTGTCTGCAGTCGCTAATCGCTTAGAATTTAGGTGTCAACAAAAGCAACTCGTGCTATTGTACAACAAAATCTGCCCTTGCTCCATAAAAGGACTTAACGCCTTTCAGCTGATCGAGAATTGCAGTTTTTTATTGCTCTTTTATTTTTTCTGTTTTGAAGGCAATTTGGCTTTGACTGACCTTCTTATTAAAATACAAAATTCAGGTATTTGGAAAAATAAATGAATGAAATTGTTTCACATGCATACCTGATACGACTTTTCGTAGGACTCCCATGCGTTTGCTGACGACAAAATCACAGCCAAGATTAGCACATACGGTGACATTGACACGAAATTTGAGCCGAAGAGCAGATCCAACCTATGGTAAGAAAATCTGGGCATGACAATGGCAAATAAAGATAATCTCAAACGAAACAAATTATCAACTCTATTTGACAAATTTATCTTCGATCGGTCTTAAAATCATGTAGGGATTTCATGCTCAAAGAGTTGCACTATTTGTACTACGAAGAGGAACACTAAATTTTGCCTTCAAAGACGGCTGTTTACAAGGTGGGCTGCTTACATCTTTAGGTACAAGATTTTTGCAAACAATCAGAAAGTACGGGACAAGCCGCGAAAATGACTAAAGCCTTCAGATTTAATGGCGGCCAGTTTCATCGCAGTGTTTTCTTGTCCATATCTATGAAATGTGATGTAACTTTTGAGATCCATTAAAACGTTCAAATATTCAGCGTTGAAACAATAAAACAAATCCTCCATCAAAGCTTCGATCACCAAGATTGTCGCAGATACTTTGGATTATTATTCTCTATGCAAAATTGCCATTAGATGTGTTGTGTTTAGCCTAAACACATTCGATGATTTGACACGTAGCGCCGTGCAGAGAGGACGGGTTGTACAGCGCCATTTAAGGATCATGCTATTAAGCACCATAGCGGACAAAAGTCAAATTTAAAATCCAGTATCAAAAATTTCCAAAGTATTGTGTAATTTCAATCCATTTGGTCTAAATCATATATCTTGGGTCTAAATATCACAGTCCAAAGTTATAAGGGTATGAATTTTTTGGTCAAATTCTCTTTGAGCCTAAATTTTTAGTATAATTTTTCGTATCTTACTTTTGTGTATAAATCTTCGAGTCAATCAATGTCTTTTGGTAAAAAGATTTGAGGCTAAAGCTTGGCACCATTTTTGACTGCATGCCTTCAAAGTCTAATGGTACGGTTTACGTATGAGGATAATAACTTGCGAAAAACGATTCTTCGTGAGAAATCTATCAATCTAAAAATCTAAAAGTCTAGTTTACTTGATGTCCAAAATTGCTCACAATCTTGAACCTTTGAGTAAAGAAAAACGACACTCTTTCCTACCTGAGACGATGAGACAGCTCTTGAGTGCGCAAAGACATGAAGATCCTTTCCCTGCAAGATTGTACCCGCATTCGAAGATACACGGGCTAGATTCTGTGGGGGGCTCTTTGATTGACAAGACTTCTGTTGATGTGCATTGTTCTAAGGACAGGACATGTTGATAGGTGATTACATGACTG
The DNA here is from genome assembly GCA_039566865.1 of Aurelia coerulea. Lineage (NCBI taxonomy): Eukaryota > Metazoa > Cnidaria > Scyphozoa > Semaeostomeae > Ulmaridae > Aurelia > Aurelia coerulea. The sequence goes on along the minus strand of CM076945.1, from coordinate 29,032,377 downwards.
CAGTAAAAACCCGCATATAAGAACCTACAATTTTGCAAGTCAGCCCGGATTCTTAAACAATGAATACAATGGATAGTTCTTATAAAACAATTGAAAATTTGACAATTTCAGCCTGTAGGTTCTTAATCCACTAGATTCTTATACGCGGGTCTTTACTGTATGGTGATTATCAACAATATACACATGGCGATTGTACCAAACAAACAACGATTTCTCGAAGGACAAATATCGTTTGTAGGACACAGTTGAAGTTTGGCAAATCAGACAAAGGATTTATGTTAATCGTCCTAATTTTGATACAGTTGCATAGGATAGAATTCAGTTCGTTTTTGAGACCTCTTTTGAGTCGATCTGACAAGTGGTGGCCGGATTATGGCAGAATAAAGCCAAAATAAGTGGCAGCTTCAAAACAGCACTTCAATCGTTTTCCAATAATGTCAAAATCAGTAAAGGGTTCTAGCGTCTTAGTTGAATTTTTGGTAAAAACCGGACCCTAAGACCCTAAGACCCTTGAGACCCCTAGGACCTTTAAGTACTAAAAATAAAAAGGACCCTAAACACCAGAGCGTCATGATCAGGAAGTTGTGTATCATTAACTTCCCCTCTTCCATCCCATGAACTTCCACTCTTTCAAACCAATGCCAGGAACCACGCAGAGAGTTTATACAATGTAGAAGAACTATTTTGAGTGTCTCATATCTTGCTATTTTAACAACTTTCTGCATGATTAATGGCGTCCTGGCGTTGGTTTGAACGAGCAAAAGTTCGTAGGATGGAAGAGGGGAAGCTCATACGATACGCAACCTCCTGTTTGACAACTTCATGGCATTGGTCTATTGTTTTTGTGTGGTGATGACCCTCTGGTGTAAAGGGTCCTCTTCAACGTTGATACTTAAAGCTCCTAGGGGTCTGGGGTCCTAGGGTCTTAGGGTCAGGTTTTCACAACATGTCGAATTATTTCTAAATTTGAATAAGAATTAAAGGGAATGTAAGCATATAAAAGTGGCTCAAGCCATTTGCAGTCAACTTCTAGCCTATCAGATATCAGTATTTCCTGTTGACGTAGGTCAGTTACCAAAATAGCCTATTGTCTTTGCACGGCTATTTTTATCATGGGCTTTTATATGCTTAAATTTCCTTCAATAATATCGTTTAATCATAACACAACATTGCTGTCACTGTTTTAGATCTTGAAAAATTTCAAATACAGTGCTAAAGCCCTTTTATAGTCTTCTACTGCAGCCACAAAAAATGCCACGATTTTTTGGGACACCCCATGCACCCTCTATAGCTAACGCTGGAGTAATGAGTTATGTGCTTCTCTCATGCCTATTTAAAAGCTAGGAAGATATTTTCAAAAAAAGTAAATGTGACCTTACCTTCCAAGCATTTGCTATCATTTCACTATCAATAGGCCCAATATCCAATCCCAAATCGAAACATGGAATAAATATGTCGTCATCAGATTCGCTACAGAAGAATTCGTCCAAATCGTCATCGCTTGCTCCGGATGTTCGCTCGTTTTGCATCGGAATTCGTTTCTCGGGTTTGTTATTAAACTGATTTGTCGTTTTATCAATTACATTTCTGGCCTTCTCTCCAAATGACATAACTTTCATGCCATTAACACTGCTTATATCTTTCACAATGCTAGGAAAATTTGTAGTAGCACAATTCACTGTTGTCTTCTTTTCAGGTAGACCTCTGTTACATGTAGCGAGATTGCTTACAGCAGTGGTTTCACCACGGTTTGCTCCTGGTGTATTAAGTCTTCCATTCGATTTAGGCAAATTCTGATCGTTATCATCTCTGACTAGATCTTCAACAGAAACGTTATGATCGTCCGAATCATTGATTCTGTTTTTAGTAATTCTCCGTTTTGAATTCTGTAAATCAATGTTATCAGCTCGATCACTCAAACCATTCCCTTTCTTTATCAAATCATTCTTTGATCTATCATGACAATCGCTGGTATAATCATCCGAATCATTGATTCTCTTTGCAGTGTTTCTCCGACTTGCATTGCGCAAACGAATGTTATCAACTTCATCACTCGAGCTGCTCGCTGTCCTCTTGGCATTAGTTCTTGGCTCATGATTATTATTATTGCTATGATCATCTAAAATAAGAACAAATGAGTAAGTATAAAGTTAAAGTTAGCGAAAAAGGAGCGAACTGTCAATTAAGGCAAATTACTCAAATTCAAAACTTTAGATGATAGAATAGCAAAAACAAATCAAAATAAACCACATTGTTTACAGTTGTATTCAAATATTCTGATCGATTTCATACCTTCAATTTGAAAACATTTCAGTGGTTAGAACTGAAATATTTTCTCTTAGCAAATTCTTGATTTTTGCCAAATAAAACCGACAGTCCCAGTATGACAGTCCTGGAACTAGACAATTTACCAACCTTTGCTGAAGGGTGACCCTCCCTGAATGATTGAAAACGATTGAAATGAAATGAAACATTGAAATTATCTCGAAGAATATGTCGCACATCTATGAAAACAAATACCTCTTCCACAAATACCGGACTCAAATCATGATGGTTTTATCATGCCCGGACACATTTAATACTTCATCAATATTACACATACTTTCTTTGTCTCTGATTCATAGAGTTCGTTAATGGATGATGTTAATATTTGATTTAACTTCTGTCATAAATTCACACAAGTTAACAGATACTTAAATCGAAGGGCGAGGATGGCTCAGTGGTAGCATGCTTGACTGCAAATCTGAGCGTTGGTGGTTCGAGTCCCCGCCCTGTTGGACCTGCTACGTAGAGTGAGAAGAGTCGCCAACTCTCTGTAATTCCAGGCTAAAGGAATCACGAGGTGTGGTCACATCGAGAGGAAGGACCAGGACACTGCACTGCTCGATAAGCTCAGCTTCTCAGTGTCCTAAAACTACCTTGAGATGCTACAATCGCGGACAAAACTCTTGGGACACTTTGCTTGTTGCAAGAAATTTCGACTTCAGATCCCCCCGCCCCCCTCCATTGCAATGTTGGAAGCTGATGGAATGTCATAGATGAGTTCAAGAACAAACCTTGCAATGGGGGGAGGGGGCATCCACAGTGGAAGGTGGTAGTTTACATGCAAAAAAGGTATCTTTTAACACAAAACCCATTTGTCTCAACGAGTTTTGTCAGGGATTGTAGGTAGAAATATAGACAAGAAAAACATAAGCAGTATGATCTATTTCATGATTCATAGATCTCGTTGATGAAAAGGATCTTATATCATTTCCTGTCATGAAGCATAACAAAAAGTAGACAAAAGCTAAAAATCGAGCTTACCATCCTTGAAGTCATCACTGCAATCATGTTCATCATCTGAATCAATGATTCTCTTGATACGTGATTTCCTTTTGTATGTTGTATGCATAGCTTTTGATTGATTCGTCGTATCTTGTGAATCATCCATGGTGACATCTCCAAGACTGTTCTCGACTGATCCGCTTTCTTCATCAAAATCTCCATCATCATCAATCAAACCATTCACCTCCTCGGCCTCATCATCTTCACTGTCACTACGGTGGAAACATCACAACGATATTAGAAATTAGACCCGATAGCGGTGTCTCGAGCCATGGGGTGGGGAAAAGTGACGGGGACGGTTGTTGTCGTTGTTGTTTCCTCGGCCGGCGCTCCGATTGTTCACTATTATATTTTGGCCTGAAATATAATGTGAAACCGGCTCAAATATTTACATGTAAAATGTTTTTATAATTAGCATTTCTATCTGTATTAGTTGTAGCGTATGTATAGTAGTTTGTAGTAGTTGTATTTTAGTTTATATTAATTCCAGGGGGTAGACATGACATTTTGCTCCTCCTGGTCCCCGTCCTTGTAGTGTGGTATAGTAGATTGTAGGTAGTGTTTAGGTAATTTTGTTGTAAATTTTTATATTGAATAAAAAAAATTCACAACGATTTCATAACAGCTCCTGGTAACCAACTGAGACGTTTTCAGAAATTTCAGTCTAAATTTGGTTACGGAAATGTTCTTAGATAAAATTCATCTTGCATAAGGTCGGCCAGAAAGTTTGTAAGTTTCAGCGTCTGTAATTTTGTAACTATCGATTAGGCTCTATTGGACTGATGTTCGTTGTGTAGCTAATAAGCAAATTTAGATCCGAAGAATTTAGTTGGTCGAAACATTGTTTTCAAATAATGAACGATTCCATGAACATTTTTCGTCTTGCAATCTTTCAAAACAGATCTAAAATCATTGGTAAAATTTGCTACAATTTCAGACTCAACAAAACTAAGAGGTGAATGACTGAAAGACAATCTTAAGTGTATCAAACGAAGGAGCAAATTCTTTATATACATAAGGAGATGCCTAGGAATTTAATCATTTTTTGCAAATTTGAATTGTGATTACTACGAGGCTCAAATTCAGGATGATCTGATCAAGCAATTTCGAGGCATTCTCAGGTAAAGTCGCTCATAAAATTGCTCGCGATTTGCGAATAAAATTTCTAATTCCCATTCAAGATACAAGAGGAATACAAGGTGTAAGAATAAAAACAATACAAGACAAAGTCACGAGGTCTCCCAAAAACATTTAACAAGGAGAATGCGCCAGGTTTCATGTTTCCCTTACGATATTACGAGAATATAAATTTTGTGTGAGTTTTTCATTGCTCAAATGCAAATACGTACTTCGAATGATGCCAAGCTTGTCTGCCAGTCATTTTGTATCTGTCAGTTCTGTAAATTGGAGTTCTGAAATTCAGGGCTCCACAAAGTGGACTAAACAGTGATTGCCTGTATATCATAGCCATATTCGGAGATTCTCTATTACCTGAGTGAAAAGAAATCTTTTGACAATCAGCAAGTTAAATACACCAAGAAAAAGATACGGCTTACGAATTCCAAGAAGCAGAAGATTTCTATGAAGAAATCAGGGTCGTTACTAAATGACTTGGTGTTCCTTTCTTTAGTGTAAAACCATTTACTTATACATTAAAAAGGGATTCTTTCTTTGTAGGAATCACACACAAAAAGGCAAAAAACCCTTCTTCAAAGGAACCCTTTTCTATCTTGAGTTTGCAATAGACTTTTTAGCTATTCTACAAAAATTCTGAATAAAAATGCATAAAATGATCTCAACATTAACTTGAAAACCAATGTCTTGTGGGTTTGCTATTTGCCGATGTCAATTCATTAGAAGAAAGATTTTCTAGGGTAAGCAACAAAATTTCTTTAGTTTAGAAATCGTACTTTCAGGAACAAAGACAGATTTTGTAAGACAATAGCATGAGTTGATTTTGATTGACACCGCGATTCAAAGTGATTAGCGGTAACAAACAAAGGAAATTCGCTCAACCGGTAATTCGAAACAAGCAAAGCCGCAAAAGATTCATTGAAACCCAGGTAGCTGGCTCGCTCGTTGTGCATTCCAGAAATTGTTTTTAAAAGCAAACATGAGCATATATCGAAAGAAGAAGGATGTAGATGGATATATCTACACATCTGCCTCTGGCATTTAACTTGTTTGGTTCAAAAGCTGATTGGGAGGCGATTCAATTCTCTTATTTTTTTCGGTGTGATTAAAACAGTTACTGCTCAGCTTATGAACCATAGAATTAAAATGCTCCAGGTAGATGCGTAGGTATATCCTTCTTCTTTCGATATATGCTCATGCTTGCTCTTAGAAACAATTTCTGGAATGCACAACGAGCGCGCTAGCAACCTGGGTTTCAGAGAAACTTTTGCGGCTTTGTTTGTTTTCAATTATTGGTTAAAGGAATTTCCTTTGTCTGCGATCGCAAATCGCTTTGAATTCAGATGTCAACAAAAGCAACTCATGTTATTGTGTTACAAAATCTGTCCTTGTTACTTTCAGGTCCAAATCTCTTCGTGTTGATGTTAACTACAAAAATTACGCATGATTCACTTGGAAGCTCGGGTATGCAACTTAGAGAAGTAGTTTCAAAATATTGAGTCGGATAGAATGGGGTAAGCAGAAATGGTAATAAATGCAATGGAATGGTAATAAATGCAACCGTAGACTCTGCAAAACATACATCCCGAAAGTTGGGTTTCTAACAGGATAGACAACTAGCTTGTACTCTTCCCTGTAATATACTGTAAATATGTAATAAAGTAGGCCTTAATTGGCTGTAAATTAGCTATTCCTAATCCTTGCCTAGTATAAATAAAGCAAAGATTATGATGATGATGATGAATGATGATGATGATGATGATGATGATGATGATGATGATGATGATGATGATGATGATGATGATGATGATGATGATGATGATGATGATGATGATGATGATGATGATGATGATGATGATGATGATGATGATGATGATGATGATGATGATGATGATGATGATGATGATGATGATGATGATGATGATGAAACGATAAAAAAGAAATGCGGCTTTTGATAAACAACGCTACAAAATATACCTCTGCGATCTCGTTTGGGCGTACGATAGGTCCCTTGCGATGCATCATCAATAAAACTATCCATAACATATTCATCTTGATGTGCATGATCATAATCATCACCACTTTCATCACCTGTCACTTCAGCTTCATCATCAATGAAATTTGACTTCAATCGTTTTTGTTGCCTTGATCTACCCTGTGATGAAAGTAAAATTTTGGTCAAAATATTGGTTGAGTCAAAAATGCATTCATTGCTTGAAAAATCATATTGTGAAAAGTGTCGCTGCTTTAAAAAATTCCAAATCCTTCATCTGATCTATAATTTAACTTAATTTTGTATTTTCTCAAGTAATCTGTATCACAAAATGTTTCATTAACATGAAGGATTTCTTTAAAATACGTTTTTTTCGTTCAGTAATGTATTTTGAGTGGGCAGGAAACATTTCTAGCTACTTAAAGTCAATGCAAGCCACTATGCATGCCACATCCAGGCAAGGGACCCCTACATTTGAACTATGAGCTCTATCTAACAATATGTGCGACTGAATCCATATAGTTTTATCACTGTTAAAAACTGTAGAAAACTGTACCGTATTTGTTACGGTAGTGTTTTTACTGAGACGAGCCTTTCATATGCTCCGGGAATCATTGACAGAATTTCAGACACAGCAAAGTCAAAAATCTTCTTTCACCAAAGAAGGGTATGACACGTATTTTTCCTGTGTTGTGTGATGAATCATAAATGTTTATCATCTACTATTTTTACTCATTTCGAAGGCAAAATAAAGGAATTGGAATACAAGCCTTTACCTCGATATTCTTTTTGGGTTTTATTCCTGTATTCCCATTTCTTTGTTTCCCAGCTTTCTTTGCTGAAAAACGAAATCATGGTATTAGTAAATCATGGCAAAATATCAGCCAAAAAATGTTGTATCAAGCGTGTATTTTGGTAGGATTCCAGAGTTGACACAAAGGTAAAAGTTGGTGCATGAAATTTTCTTAAAGAATGGTCTTCTTTGAAAACTAAGGCCTACATTAAACATCGTATTTTTGCCGTATTGAATTTAATAGACGCTGTTAAAAATGTCCAAGTGTTAAATAAATTTGACATGAAAACGATGTTTAAATCACCAACCGTTTCAAATTGTTAAAACGGCAGGAGTTCATCAGCTCTGTCGTGTTAAACGGCAGAAACATGACTTGATTTAAACATCGTATTTCTGCCGAGTTTAATTAATCAGTTCTAGGCCATGGTCGCCGGTTTCTATATAGGATCAGCTACTGCACTTGCACATTTAGAAAAATGCCCATTTTAACCGTTTTAGTTTCAATCCGACACGGCAAAAAGACGATGTTGGAATCAGATTTTTAAACACGGCAGATTTTACAGTTCGATTCAACACGGCAAAAATACGATGTTTAAACTAGGCCTAAATGAGGGTCCAAAAAAATACTAAATGCGATGTAGCATATTTAGGGATCTGAGTTTTTTAGGTTTATGAAAATGAAAGGATAAGTCAATATAGTTGGCGGCGTTTGAGAAAATATACTTTCGTGTATCATCTACCAATTTTTAAAACCAACAGATTATTCTTTTATAGCAGAAAGGTAAGTGGAAGGCTCATAACAATTTGCTGATTAAAACCGGCCATACCATTCTAGTGTTATAAGTAATTGTGTTTTTGAAAGCTGTTTCTGAAAATACTTTGAAAGAACCAACAACGTTTCACATAACAATTTGGACAAATTTGTCACAAAACTGATTCATCAGGAAAAAAGGCTTGCAAGCAAATCACAAAAATTTTGATTCAATGGATTTTCATCTCTAAATCAACCTTTTCGATAAATTGACTCTACAGTTGATTTTAAAGACCCATTATCACCCAGGGTCCTTTGCGGGCACGCTGCAACCTTAGACTGTCTGAAAATCAAATTTGGCCTAAGCGGAAACTATAGATCGACAGTGCAATACGTAAACTGAAAGAACAATTCAACTAACGTAAAACTAAACTATTCAATTCAATTCAACTATTGCAGCGTGCATAGGTTCCAAATCTTTAAATCTGCATAAAAAGGTGAGTGTAGAATTCCACTACCTATTTCTCTAGTTGAATGGCTTGAAAGAAACTTTGGCTACTTACTATAATTCTGCCGTTGGACTTTCAGACCTTTTGAATATTGTTCGAGATTACAGCGTATTTCCTATTCTAACTCATTTGAGAATGTGACGTCATCAAACTTCTAAATCATAAACTAGAAGAGTGATAGACTTTTGCTTGATACCATATTGTAGACATTATAAACTATGGCTTTCTTGAAAATTATTTCATGTTGCGTCAAACAGTTTAGAAACCACGATTGTTGTCCGTTTTTTGAAAATTTTTCTTGAATTTTTGATAAAGAAGAGAAAAACTCTAGATCTGAAAACATTAAAAATTTCAGAAAAGTCCAACGGTAGAATTATAGCAAAATAGCTAATGTTTCTTTGAAGTCATTCAGTTCAAGGAAATCGGGCAAAAAATTTTACACCAACCTTTTTAAAGATTTGGAATGGATTCATATTTTCTGCCTGGTAAAATTAATGTCCAGACAATCTTGAATTTCAGCGTGCCCGCACAGGACTTTGGGTGACAACGGCTCTTTAAGTCTGCTAATGGAAAAAAAACAGAGAATGGGTTAATTAAGCAAAGACTTACATGAAGTACCACAATCAAAGTCATCATCAGAACTCTCATTACCACGTTGTATCGTTGGCGTTGCGAGCAGGCGTACTTTCAATGTTTTCTTCCTCTGTAACGCCAAATCTTCCGAATCTTCATCGCTATCTTTATTAACGACATCGTTCTCGCAACTCGAAGACCTTGAATCATCAGATAATATACCGATTGGTTTTCGTTTACGCCGTCTGTTCGTAATTATCGGTGATTCGCCAGGACTTAAAAAATTGTCCTTGTTTGCGGTGGTGTTTCGGAGTGGACTTACAAAATCTGTTTTCTTCGCTACAATGTTTCGATCAACGTTATTATCATTCTTAGCGAGCGGTTTAATGTTTGTGTTTGAACTGAAAGTCACGTGTTTCGAGGACTTTGGAGTTTTATTTGCTCTACTTAAATCCAGACACGCTTTCTCCACACTCTTTGACTTGGTATCCAAAGTTTCAGCTCCCAAGGTCGTATAACCATTACGCCGTACAGTTTTCACAGGCATTGAAGTTTTCTCTTGTCCATCACGAAACCTTTCAGATATAGTACTTTGACAACCAATATCGTCTCCTTGTTTCACTACACAGCTTCCATTTGTACTTTTGCGATCTTTTAAACGGCTTGCAAGTGAAGGCATCGGGCTTTCATCATCACTATTACAAATAGCCGTTCTAGGCCAAGGTGGAACTCTAACAGAAGGCTTTGACCCGCCATTCGATTTGTTTCTCGATAAAGGAAGTCTTCGTCGCGTTTCCTCTGAATTTGTTTGGAAAGATTGTTTTGTGTCTGCTTTGACGCCGGAAGGATGCTTAAAACCAGCAGTGTCCCCCAGCAAATGTTCTGTTCGTTCTTTCCCTCGTGTTTTCTCGGCGACTTCATCCACTCCCTCAACCCCACGGTTGCGAAGGCGGCTCGCAAGGGACTGCATCGGTGGTTGGCTGTCTTCTTCAGTTTCACTAAGCATGTTGAAATCTCCTGGGAGGTTAATAGATTCCTCATCAAAATTATAAGCATCGAGGCAACATTTAGTTTCAGTATCTAACTGTTGTTTTTCTTCATCGTTCAAGACTGGGTGGGCGATGTCTTTCTTGGAGGCCATGTTTATCTGACCTCGTTCTGCAGAAGAGGCTGATAAAGCTTCACGTTTTTTCCTTGAAAATTTATCGGTTTGCTTAAAATGTTTCACTTCGTGACCCGGTGAACTTATTTCTACTCTATCCAAATGATTACTATTATTTGTCACTGTACCTGACCCTCCTGAAACATGCTGTTTTCTCTCTACATCAGATACTTGAGTCTGTGCTACGACGGGGGGAGATGGACAATCATCGAAATCGCCTAAGTCATCATCTCCGTTTATCATCAAGCTATCACCAAAAAGGTCGAAACTTGAGATATCTACAGATTTAAAAGAAATTGCATTTTCAGTAAAGTCACTATCCTTAACTGGAAATTCATTTGGTAAATTTTCATTGTCCAGCATTTGGGGTTTTCCAAAGCATCGGCTACTGCAGTTAGGCACACTTAACTCTGATGACTCTGCCAATCGCCTCACAACATTCTCGTTATATTTGACTTCTTTGACAGTCCCTTCATGTCGCCGTAAATCAGTCACGCTAACAGCCTTTTCGTCGTTGTCTTTTTCGGCACTGGTTCGAGCTTCGGTGCCATGTTTTCCACATCTTTCAGAGTCAACATTACGATGTTCCAAGACATTTTCACAGCTTTTAAAATTATCTACGTCTTCAACGATTGGTGGACTGTCACCCACTATGTTGTCTAGGGACATATTCAGGATTGACAAGGCTGGTGGGTTTGGAATGATAGCATCCATGTCGCTTTTGCTCGGAGAAGTTGCTGCATTACTCTTCTCCTTAAAATCCACAGCCATTTCAAATCGATCTTTATTGCCTTCATCATCTCCCTTGATAAAATCATCATCCTCTGCAATATCACCGAGCGATAAACAGCTAAGATCTGAAAATGTTGGTGGAGCTGGCACTGCTGCTTCTGTGATACGCCTCCTGAATTTCCATCCTGAAGACCTCGTTCTAGGGGTAGCAAAAGTTCGATTTGGTGTGCTACTCGGTAAATATGCACTGATATTTTGAGTAAAGATATCATCATTTTCGTCATTGATGGGACTGCCTGTTTTAATTTTATCAGGAGAAGGTTGCTTGTCTTCATTGGAATTTTGCCTCTGAAATCGCTTAAGCTTTGAGCTAATTGCGTTGATATCGATGGCTGGTTTCGCAGCGATAGGAATAGCATTTTGAAGCTCGATATCTTCGCTCTCCGGTAAACATTCATCCTTTATATCATCAACTTTGTAATAACAATTATCTTCTTCATCCTCTTTATGACAAGTTGTTGGGCAAACTGCTTCCTCTCTGACCGCGGATTTTGGTGACACTTTACGGGCTAATTTCTCAATAGTTTCCACCTTTTCTTTCTCATTTTTAGAGAAACCAGCGTTGCAAGTTATTTTCTTCATCTGAAAATCCTCATCATCGTCATCAGAGAATTCTTCTTGATTTATGCGTAAAGTTCCTTGCCTCCAAGCTTTACCTCTTTCAATCTTCCCTTTACCTTTTCCTTTTCCTTCCCGACTTTTAGCGGAAATCTTTACCGTTTCATCATTTTTCTCTTTCAAATATTTATTCCTTTTGTTTGATTCTTTGGAATTTCTTTTCTTATCCTTCGCTTTCTCTGGTCGTAGAAATTCGTTATCCTCAAGGTATGGCTCTAGGTCTCGTTCAAAAGACTCTCCATCAACTTCAGCTATGGCCATCTCACTGAATTCAATCAATTCACAGAATGCGTAAGTCTTTTTTGAATGAGTTGCGAAGTGAACAGTTTGTGGAATATTCTGCCATGGAAGCCATTCGCTCAGAGATAACTTGGTAGTATTCATGGGGTTATCACCTATGAAGAAAATAAACGTCATTATGTCAACAACAATAAACTGAAAGATTGGGTGAGAAAATTTTCGGAAAAGTGCTTGTCCGAAAGTTTACCGTACCAAAGTCGGAATGAGTGGAAAAACTTGCCTCGCCTTTGATTTTTCCTTTGCTTTGAAATAAGATATCCAAATAGAAAATAAAGAAATACGAGTAACATAAACACATATGCTATCAGAATAAAATGCACTTCCAGAAATTCATTTCTCTGCTTAACATGGAATGATAGCAATGTATGCAAGGAACAAATTTTTAAACTTTTCTTTGAAAATTAAGGAATCTGGCGCTCCGCACTACCCATATCCCCTTCTCTGATATTCATATGAAATTATAACTAATCGATTTCTAAATCCCCAAATCACAACGGAAAAGTTAATTTTCTCTTCGTTCATTTATGTCGATTGTTTAGAAAATGTGATGGACGCTGTTTTGCTCGTTTTTAGTGCTTTCGAGACCGAAATTTTTAAAAACTCGCTTATAGCTCAATAAACAGAAGACCAAGAAATTCACAAGAAATCTTAGATTCTAATTTTGGATTTTCGCTAAAGATTAAGCCATAAATCGTTAAAATTGGTCCAGTGTAAAATTTAGCGCACCTTGGGCAAAGGTGGAAAGTGTTTTGGCGCACACCCGGTAGAAATTCAGTAATTTATTCTAAGTAGGCTGGCAGGATTTCTAGCTACTTAAAACTAATTTAGACCCATTATGTATGCCGCATCCAGGCATGGGACCTCTAGTTTAACCTCCCTTCCGAAGGACCCCCTTCAAAATAGAGAAAGGTTCGCTGCTAGAAATAATTTTACCTTCCAAATCTGCATCTTCAATCAGGAAATGCTCTCTCCAATAATCATCCTCTTCCCACTATGCATGCCGCATCCAGGCATGGGACCCCTAGTTTAACCTCCCTTCCGAAGGACCCCCTTCAAAATAGAGCAAGGTTCGCTGCTAGAAATAATTTTACCTTCTAAATCTGCATCTTCAATCCGAAAATGCTCTCTCCAATAATCTTCCTCTTCTGCATTAAGTAGGCCATCACTTCTTGCATTCTTATCGACAACAACTGTAAATTTATCGAGACTGTTGCGAGAAATTTTGTTGGATTTTCGATCGGTAGATTTTCTCTTTACACCACGACTGAAAGGTAGATATTAAAGAATTTTATAGTTAGGCTTCAAATTAACTACAGCGTGAAACACGTCGATCTATCAAACAGAACATGTACTGCCACACCGTCGGACAAAATTTGGCGTTTAAACTTTGGGGAAGATCGTTTCTGGTGAAATTTGCGGTTTAGGAATATAGCCAAAATTTTGGTGCACTTTTAACAAGAAGCATGGAATGGCAATAGCACCACAAGCTTTCTACTTTCCTTCTATTTATTTCAACTTTGAAGTTTCTTAGTTCATGAGCCCACTACTACCAAGTTAACAAGGACAATAAAAACTATCATATCTTGAGACAATTCAGATAGCAGACAACAGCAACAAGGGCAGATTTTGAAATACAATAGCATCAGTTGCTTTTGATTGACACCTCAATTCAAAGCGATTAGGGACTGCAGACAAAGGAAATTCTCTCAACTAGTAATTCAAAACAAACAAAGCCGCAAAAGTTGCACCGAAACCAGTAGGGCAAACTCTCGCCTTGTGCAAGCGAAATGGGATTTTAAGAGAAGCTATGTGCTTATAACGAAAGAAGAAGGGTAAATCTAAAGATCTGCCAAGCGGATTTTGTTTATTTAATTCAGGAGCTGTTTTGTAACCATTTCATTTACGAACATTACAATGCCTTCTGCTCGGCTTCTGAATCAAATAGACAAAATCCGCCAGACAGAACTTTAGATTTACCCTTCTTCTTTCGTTAGAATCACATAGCTTCTCTTAAAAATGACCTTTCGCGTGCACAAGGCGAGAGTTTGCCCTACTGGTTTCGGGGAAGGTTTTGCGGCTTTGTTTGTTTTGAATTACTGGGTGAGAGAATTTCCTTTGTCTGCAGTCGATAATCGCTTTGAATTGAGATGTCAATCAAAAGGAACTGCTGCTATTGTATTAAAAAATTTGCCCTTGTTATCAACAGCAATTTTAGTCGGTTACCTTTCTGACGAATCTGGAACTTCGTGCAGGGGAAACCTACCTTGTTGTTTCTTTTGCTTTGACAGTAATTTGAATCTTCAGACAATATGGATTCAAATGTTTTGGTATCATTCTTGGATTTTCATCATACAAAACCAATGAATTTGTTGCATCTAATAATTTCTTGTGAATACTTTTCTTGTTCGTAAGACTCCTCTTGTAAACCTAAAAACAAAGAGCATAAATCTTGAACAATCTGGGAAGATCACTACTACAAAAGGTGACTGAATGGTAACTGAATGGCAAACTGTAACAAATTTACTGGATTCCTTTTAAAAATTATATTTGAGTTATATTTGAGATTTTACACAAAAGTCTGGATCCGCTTTACCTTAACATCATCGTCGTTCACTGTCCAAAACAGCAAAACACAATTTTCAACTGGAACCAAATTTTAACTGAAATGATTCTTTACAGTGGCTAAAACTAATTCGAATAACTTAGTTATACAATTCAATAGCTTCCTTGTGCCTACCTAGCAGCACCAACTGAAACTCAAAAACAGTATTCTGTCGTTCAATGAGCAGGCAGTGAATCAAATAGAGAGGTTCTTTGCACATTGCAAGGAATTTTTAGAAATAAGCTTAGGTGATGCTGTGTAGCTATAGCATAGGACATGATTACTCTAAAAATTGCAGCAAGGAACTCTTTACCAAGATGAATTCAACTCGAACGGTAAATAGCGACTTTCTCCTCGAAATTTTGATGAAGAAGTACCCTGTTCACAAGTACAAATTATCTGCTGTCTTCCAAACAATTATATGGGTTACAATACAGTGAAAAATTTTGCAAGCTTCCTTCGCCACTGCCTAACTAACGTATGGATTCCTACCTTCACCGACCGAAAACCACTGATCATATTTGACGTCACACATCCGAAATTAATTCTCGGAAACGACAATGAACGAGAACTGTCCCGCAGAGAAATGTGCAATAGAAATTGCAATCATTCACAAACTAAAAGAAATATACAAAAAATTACTTCACGATCGTGTTTCCCATGATGAATAGCATATTATATTCACACACAAATTTTCGATGCCATTCTCCTTTAACGCAGCAAAAATCACTGAGAAAACTAGCATTTTACCTGATCCTCTTTTCCCTCGGTAACCAAAATGACAATCTTCCCGGCTCGCTTTCTGCCAGTCCTTCCCATCCGTTGCACCAATCTAATTGGAGAATTCGATGCATCGAAACATATAATAAGATCAACTTCTCCAATGTCGAGACCTTCTTCACCGACTGATGTTGATACCAACACATTGTAACCACCTTTTCTGAAGTTCTCTAAAACCTAAGCATAATCAGAGGAATATTGAAAGGAAGCTTAATACATTTCAAACGTTTGCTGCCGGGTGTCGAAAGAAAGTACCCTCGTTTAAAGGGTTTTTGTCGGTGCAGCAGAATAAGTTGAAATGGTCATAAAAATAGTCACTTTTTAGCGGCAGGCTGTCTCTAAAAAGCATCAGGCCAAGTCAACAAAAGCAGTCTTTGACGCTGGACCTGTTATACACTTGGGTTTTAGGCAACATGCAAACTTGCTTATTGACATACCGGGTGACCCAGAAAAAAGTGACCCAACGCAATCTGTTACAGAAAAAAAGTAAGTGGCTGATTGAAACATTTCAAAGGTTGCTCGTCGCTAAAAGACAAGCCTACATTATGAATATTTCTTTGCAATTTTTTGGGCACAGTAAAGTTTTCGAATGAAGGATTTTGAGGAATAGGGCAGGCTTGAAATTCTCAAAAAGTCGTCAAAAACAGTGGATCGATATAAAGACATTTGAGATCTCCAAAACAACGAGGAACGTGTTTCATTCTGCCTGAGAATATCTTTAAGTACCTAGGGACTATAAATTTGCTCTGAAGACTTCAGACTGGGTTGCTTATTCCCAGGTTGAAATGAAACACGCTCCTCGTTGTTTTGAAGATTTGAAATGGTTGTAAATCGATCCCCTGTTTTTGACGACTTTTTGAGGTTTTCAGGCATGCCCTCTTCCTCAAAATCCTTAATTTTGGAAATTGACTGTGCCGAAAAAAATTGCGAAAAATACTCATAGCATAGGCTAGTCTTTTAGCGACAGAACAACGCTTGAAGCACTTCAATCGGCCACTCATTTAATTTTCTGTAAAGGATTGCGCTGGGTCACTTTTTTCTGGGTCACCCGTTATGTTAACCAGTAAACAGATTGCTTTTTGACTTGATTGATATAACAGATTTTCGTCAGATTTCAAGAAGTGTGCCAAGGCTTTAAAATAGTGCACATCACTAGTGCGAATAAATCAAGATATCGATATCTTTCTACTTTAAACACTTTAAGTAGAGCAGTGATTGCAAAAAATTCTGTTCAAAGATGATTCCTTCCATTTCTGTCTCATCTAGGGCTTGCTATTTCCAGTAATGAACGCTTCATTCAGCTTTGATCACGGGTTGTAGGAAAACTTTAGGCTCTATGAATGAACTAAATTGGTATGAAATAAAAAGTATAAATCACCTTGTCTCCTTCTTGTTTTTGTCTTTATCTTTACCTTCTGGGGGCAGCAAGTAAGCTTCTTTCAGGTTTAACACACTGCGAACATTCACTTAGGCCATCGCGTTGTTTAAAAACCCGCCAAATTCTCAAATTACAAAATCTCGTTCTGGTTTGCTCCTTCCTAGCTACTTTGCATTTAAAAAATTTCGTATGCGTGGCATTGTAGCCAGGAAAGAGCAAGCCAGTAAGAGATTTTGTAATTTGAGACTTTTAGACTTTGGCGGTTATTTTAAACAACGCGAGGGCCTAAGTGAATGCTCGCAGTGTGTTAGACCTGAAAGAAGCTTATTTGCTGCCCCAGAAGGTAAGATAAAGACAAATACAAGATGAAGACAAGGTGATTCTTTATTTCATACCAATTTAGTAAATTCATACCAATCAATGCCATATGACGGAATAGTCCTTGAATGTAGCTTGATGCCTATGGAATTTAGAATTAAAGAGAAAAGATTGATATACTTCCATAAGATACTAAACATGAATAAAAGTAGATTGACTAAGAAATTTTAAATTTCCCAAATTGTTGGTATAAAGAAGTAATCAGTGACCTAGAAATGATTGATATTAACCTCAAAGAATGCCAGACCAAAGACCTAGCCAAAGAACAATGGAAACAAATTGTTAGAGAAAAAATTATCATAATCATAGAAAATAATATCAAAAATAATAAAAAGACTAAACTCAGATTTATCAAGGGTAGTAAGTTTGAAATGAAAGAGTACCTGAGGTGTGAAGAAGCCTCATCCCTGCTGAAATTAAAAACTAAACATGGTTGACCTAAGAGCAAACTACAAAGGAAAGTACACTGATTCTCTTTGCAGGAGATGTGGGTCCCATGAGGAATACATCGAACACTTATAGGATTGTCCAAATTTCTCTCAGAAACCCAAGATGAAAAAGACTTGTTTGGCTAAAAATAAATCCAAAGTACTCAAAAGTATTAACAAAACGCTACAAGATTTCTACAAATAAGGATTGGTTAAAAAAATATTAGCACCAACTTGTGTACCCAGTTGTTGGGTAACTGCTCCGAAATGGAGAATTAGCTTCAAATTATTATACAGCCTAAATTTATCCAGCAACCCATGCTTTGATGGGCCAATGTTCAAATTTTCTTACCTCTAGCTGTTCTTTCTGTGACAAACCCCTCTTTCCTTTCCCTGAACCACCTTGTCCAACAAACGACATGACCTTAACAAGCGGTTGATGTTTATTCAACACCGCTGTAATCTCTTGTACACTGTCTCTATATTGTGAAAATATCATGATCCGTGTACTTAACGTTCCTTGACTCGCCGTACTACTCAGATTCTCCTTCGCAGTTTCAAAATGCTTGACAACGATCTCTTCAAGCTTCTTCAGCTTCGGGTGACTTGAGAACAGTGAATTCGGTTTTGGGATCGATTTGAGAAGTCGCCGTTTAGGGGTGAGGGTATCGAGTCTTGAACTATTCAGAGAGCCATCTGCATCATCAGGGGGTTCGATTCGATTTTGTAAATCTTCCATCATTTCCATAAACTTCTCATGCCGCATTAATTCGTATCGACCACGCGCTGTTCCTTTCTTTCCACTGCAGATTTCTTTAAGGAAGTTGTAGAATGAAAGGATACCATGTTGTTGTAGCAGTTCATACGCATGGTATAATGATATTGCAAGCGCAAAGTCACCTTCGATCATGCCAATTCGATTCTGCAGGAAAAACAAGAAACATTTTTTTTTACTCAATATAAAATTTTTACAAACAAACTACTTAAAGCACTACGTACGAGCTACTTTACTACAATACAAGGACGATACCATGGAGTGCAAGAGACCATGACAACTCCGCAGTCATTAACATAGAGAACGTGTAACTAAACTAAAATTAAATATACAGCTACGAAAAATACACATGAACAATTTCTACTGATAAATACTAAGGTTCGTTTCACATTGTATATCGAGCTAACTTTGGGCAATCGGGTCTTATTCACATGAATGGGTGAACTGAAGATTTAATTTTCAAATTAGAATGGATTTGTGCCCAATGAGTCTATCAGAATCAAAGGGACTTGGGGACTATGAAATGTAAACAAACGCTGTGAATTTCCTTAGTTAAATCGACCAGTTTGGTGAATGAACTTTAGAGTCAGTTCAAGTACATGTTTATTAACGTCGCTAGAGAGGTCTTTATCACCATACAATAAAAGTTGTATCAGAGCGCTGTTTGAAAGACTGTTGATTTGAACAAATGGTCGCAATACTACCGAAATACTACCGCAATACTACAAGAAATATAACAGCCTGTAAACAATTAGGAATGTTGCTTTTAAATCAAATCTAAAACAAGTTCCCCTGGCGGAATCAACATGGTACCATCACGAATCACAAAGCTCAAATCTCTTGATTCAAAAGTGAGCTCTTATTTTCTCGCAGTTCTTTTCTTCTTGAATTGTATTGTCGCATTGTATTGTTGTATTGTATTGAATTGTATTGTTGCATTGTATTGTATTGTATTGTCAATATAATTGTATTGTATTGTATTGTATTGTATTATTGTATTGTATTGTATTTTCTTCTTGAATTGTAACAGCTTTATGCTGTCTTAACCAAATATAAACTTGCCTCATCGTCAGGTCGACAAGTCGTTACCTGGCTCTGTATGAAATTAGGCCAAGATGGAGAGTTGTTTGTGTTCATTCTTTTTATATCATGGGCCCATCATGGGTCCTTGCATTCCTGCGTTGAACGCGAAGCGTGTGGAAAATTCTTTGAACTCACAGAGCAATAAAGTTATTGAAAAAAGTTGAAGAAATCCTTCAAAATCAAAGATAAATTCATGCAAATCGATTCACAGGATAAAGAATATTCATGCCACACAAAACTGAAACTGCTATTTGGAATTGGAAGGGACTGCGAACAAACCTCAGCTATCCCCCCCCCCCTTCACCCCGCAAATTAAAATGAATGCAAGTTCTTTCAAGATCAGTCTTTAGAAGAATATCTATTTATCTTTCTCGATCGATTTAGGACACTGCCTACTCAAGAATTAAAAATAAAATTGCATGTAACTCGAAACGTGGCTTGCCTAGAAAGCGACAATACAACTCAACAAACTACAATTTAGGATTTTTGGTAAAGATTAAACTATCAATACTAAAAATCGACCAGGGTTAGTATATGCTTTGTCGCCCTTGTTCAAATATGGATACCTTTTTTAGCAGTCTGTACATACCGTAACATGAATTATTTCAATAGAGATGTAATACAAGATACAAAAGCTATTTGATAAGTCACGAAAAAGGATGAACTTTCATCGAACCTTATCTTCCATACCACGATCACGAAACTGATCTCTTGCCTTCAGCAGAAAGAACTTTGATATTTTAGTCGCATCATGTTGCCAACAAACTCCTTGAGAGCACAACCGTCCGATGATTCCTTCCAGGACCTAAACGAGGAACACCAACTAATAAGAACAAGGAAAAGTTGATACCAGGGGGCAAAAAAACTATTGGTGCATGACGAATCAAAAATAGTTAAATTAGAGCTAATAAAGTCCTATTAAAGTCCTATTAATAGCATTTGGTCATGAGCAACTTTGCTCAGATTAGACAAAATTGAAATGCAATTTCCAATTCATTTTCAAAAATTTGGTAAAAAAGAACGGTATGTTAATAACATTGCGTGCTCACGCCACCCATACCAAAACTACCAAATAATATTGCATTAATCCTGCTCAATCATATCTACAGTTGCTTCTTAAAAGCTATTGAAGTAGACTCCACAATGCTGCAAAAATACATATTCGTCTGCAAGTTGCCAATAAAAGGACGCTCTCCAGTGCCTTGATAAAATACGAGCCTTTTTATAATTTTTATCACAATTCTATATTTTTTGCATTCCAGTTAAGAACGATAAAGTTAAGACGTCCACATGATGTAGAGACTTTCTTTATAGTACCTGTACGAATTGAGATTTTGCTTTCTTTAACTCGTCACTTAGAGGAACAACAATCTTTTCAACATTTCTTCCAAACACGTATGGTTTAATATCGATGGAGTCTTCACTTCGTAGTTCAACATGTGAGATCATCAGATTAGTTATGACTTGCTGAACGCCCTGAAAGAACAGCAAAAAATTGTACCGGGTGAGTCAGTAAAAAGGCCCGGCGTTTGAAAACATGCTGTTCCCTGGCTATCAAAGCTATAATATTGAAAACTGTCTTGTTTTATTCCGATATGTCCAATTAGGTTCAGTAATTTACCCGGATTTAATCGGCCATCCCTTCCCGTCGATATGGGAGCTTTTCTGATGAAAGCCCTTTCGAAAACCGGCAAAAAACGAAGGAAAACGACGAGCAAAATTTCCCTTTGTTTTCATTCCAAGCAATCATGACACATGCATTCGTGTATTTTGTCCTCTTGGGAGAATGTAATCCCCCTGAATAAGATATTCATACTAAGGGGAAGACTTTTTCATTCCCCCAAGAGGACAGCACGTGCTAAAGCATACTCAAGTTCTTCCTGTAAGGTAAGCATTTTTGGGAAGCTTGCTCACAAATTCAGCTCATTTCAAGATTTCTCAAAGGGACTTTTTTCAGAAAATCTGAATGGAGTGACCAATTTCAGCCAGGAAAAATTCTAAAATAATTGAACATGTTAGCTATTCAATCAGATATTGCAAAATATCATTGCTTAAATATTCAGGGAGCAGTAGGCTCTCCAATGCCACACTTTTTTTGACTCACCTGGTAGGAATCAAGAAAACTGCCAAATAGCAATGTTTACACTAGATCCATTCAGTCTGAAATGTTGATTCGAAATTTAAAATTCCCATATTCCAATACAGTAAAAACCCGCGTATAAGAACCTACAATTTTGCAAGTCAGCCTAACTAGGTTCTTATGTTTTGGGTATTTAGTGGGAAATGAGGCTGTTCAGGTTCTTAAATTGGTTCTTATTTTATTCATGGCTTTCAGGAATTTCTTTCCTTCAGATTCAAACTTCAGGTCTATTATTTACTGTCAGTTCACATTAGTTGAGTTTATGAAATATGCTCCCCAACAGAAATTTGTGGAAGAATCAGAAATGTTTATATAATTCAGAGAAAATCTTTCAAAAGATTCTCATCAGGTAATATAAACATATTTTATTCTTCCACAAACTACTGTTGTGAATAAGACCCCATGCTCTCTACAAATAAGAACCTATTTCAAATTCCACGCTGAATGGGTTCTTATATAATTGGGGTTTAGTTGCAAAATTTCAGCCTGTAGGTTCTTAATCCACTAGGTTCTTATATGCGGGTTTTTACTGTATCCCATAAATGGTAATTTTTTGCATTCTTTGGAGAATAAGGAGAAGGATATGAATCGCTGTCAACTTCATCATACCAATGTAGAGACTTGGATTGTCTCCAAAACGCACTGATCATCCCTGACGATTGTCGTCGCTATAGCTCCTTCTCTAACGCTAAAAGGGTAACATGGCGAATTTCGTGTCTAAGGGTCACTAATCGACCTTTCCCGAGTCTCTTGATTCAAAATGAGACCAAAGTATGCATTTCCACAACATACCATGCACGTTGCAAATCACAGATCACTTGGAAAAAAGTCAAGTTTCTGCCCTTTTTTTTATCAAATTGAAATCGAAACTCAAGGAAGGTCTATTGGCCAATTCATATAAGCACAATTTCAATTCCCTTGGTAGAAGGGTTACAAGCATCCAATCAATGCTTTTGCAAACTTAGGAAGAGAATGACATAAAATTCAAGCTTTACTTACATCAATGCCCTCTCCAGGTGTTGCACTGAGGGCTAATACACGAAAATTACTCTTGCAGCCAGCAACCTCTTTGATAACCTGCAACGGATAATGTATGGTAGCAAATGTGTGGCAAGTATGTAATAATCAGTATATTACTGGTTGCCAGGCCTCGTTCATCTGCGCAAGCATATGGGCGCCGCTGGCAAGCACCAAATATCATAGCATATTAGTTGCTGGCATCCTTACTCCACTGTGACTCATTTGAATGCAGGCACATTTTTCCCAATCATTTGCTCGTAGGCAAAGAATATTCTTAATGAGGCCTGCGATAGTTGCGTTAAAATGATGTACAGTGTGCGTACTTTTGACAGACTATGGTAACTTGTGCACTGGACCAATTCTGACGATTGATAATTCAATCTTTAGTCAAATCCCCCATCACTACTTGGCACTTTTTTTTTATTTTTCAGCCACCTCTTTCTAGCAAAATAAAGTGATTTCTTGATTCTTCTTTTCTGGAAACAGCATAAATTGATCAAAGGACATTCATCAAATTTTCTAAAGATGGAGGTAGACGAGACAATCAGAAAATTCTTGGAAAGACTTTTGGAATCAAACATTTGATTAGTTATGAACAGATGCACAACTTATGAACAGATCCACCCACTTTAGAGGTGGATCGCGATCCAGGTGGATTGCGATCCAGATCGCAATCCTGATCCTGAAAAAGTGTGCCATGTAAACGCTTCTTGGGATCGTGATCCCGTTTGAAATCCTTTAAGCATGCGCAGTAGATACAACCACCATTTTGTCTATTGTTGTTGTAGTGTTTCTTGGCTCCGTAACTATGCGCAATAGGCATGTGTGCATGGATCGTGATCCTGCTCCGTTTTCGTTTGAGGCCCGTGTAAATGCAACTTGAACGTGATCTCGATCCTTGTGGATCACGATCTGGATCGCGATCCCGTATTTTTTACTCCGTGTAAACGGGGTAAAAGTTCTCATAACTGTGAGTGAAAACTGGGGAAAATTGTAATACGTCTATCATGGCCTGTCAAAAATGGATACTCTTCTCTGACGCACCCAATGCATTTGCAATTGAATTGTACTGTAATAAAAGGAAAAAGAAAACTGTCTTAACGAGTCCTTACATACCTGGCAATAAGCATAATTTCCGAGAGCTTTGTGAGCTTCATCAAATACCAGGCAGACAATATCCTTTGCAAAGCAGTTTCCTCTTCCCAGATCATTTTGTAAAACATGGGGTGTGATGAAGAACATTCTCTTTGTTTCCCAAAGCACTTTTCTTCTGTCAGGTGTCATGGAACCTAAAAAGCATTGGTTCAAACTTTGAATAAAGATATGAAGACATTTTTGATGCAGCAGGGGAAGTGCTTGATTTCCATTTTTTCTAAGATGCAAGGTTTGATGCCACTGGTTCATAATAATTTTAAAGGTTTGACAATTGGGTCTTTATGGCTCAAAACTGAGATTTTGTTCAAGGTATGATGGAGAGAAATCTCTTAATTTCATATTGTGAATAAATGTTTAAAAACTGAAGTTTTAATAAAAATTGGAGACATCTGTAAATGTGGATTCTAAAATTTGGAGAAATCTCAAGAAAAGTAAAGTATGAAAAATCAAGGTACCAAAATCAGGTTATTCCCTGTGTACTCTCTGACTCTTTGAGAAATTCCTACAAATGAACAGACATCAAAAGGAAAAATAGGCAAAAGATCTTGATTCTAATCATAACCTTTGCTGCTTTTTTATTTTCGTGAACTGCATTTCCCATTTTTATGATGCTTTTTCTCGGCTGCATTTCCCAACATTTCACAATGAATGTTCTTGCTGTATTTCATGCAGATACAGTAAAAACTGCTTCCATTGTTTGCTAAAAGAAGCTAAAGTAATAGAAACAAAATCCAACAAAGAAGGACATGGTTGGAAGTATTAGATTATTCATATTGTACCTGTCATTTCAGCAGTATCTTCTGCAGGAGTGCCAGTGATGCTGTAGCAAGCTTGAATCTGCTGAGCAACAAGTGGTTTCGTTGGGGCCATGAAAAGAACTTTTCCTTGAGGATACCATCTGTAGAAGTTGTACATTACCACAGCAGCAATGAAGGTTTTACCTAAACCAGTTGGCAGTACAACTAGTGTATTCTCTGTCAAGGCTTTCATGATAATATTAAATTGATAATCTCTGACAGGGTAGTTGATCGGATAAATGTAGTTATGGCCTGCAGATGAATCAAATCCTGGGAGGTTTTCTGGAGAAATATTGGGGTTAAAATTCTTGCATAAGTATGTGTTTCTTGTGGGTTCTTCATCCGTTATTGCTGCACATAGGTCTTCATCATTGTCATTCTCAAGACATTCCAGAATATCATCAAGATCATCGCCAGTGTTTTGTTTTGAGCTCTCTTGCCCATGTTCTCTGGTATGTTCTTTTACCCCATTAAAACCCACATTTATCTTGCCTTTAATAGTTTTGCTAAGAGGAGGTACCTTATTTTTCTTTCTCTTCAGCTTGTCATTTTGCAATTTCCCGGGAGGTTTAGGCTTTTCATTTCCAGAGTATCCCCAGGTTTGAAACAGGGTTGATTGATTTTGAGACGATCCCGGTCTATTTGCAGCCATCTTGGTAATTTTACCACCTCATTGCAAACTCCACCATAGTGAAACTTCCACTAAATTTTCCTGCAGCCAACTTCTCATTATGTCATATAGAAGCTAAAAGTGAAATGGAACTTTTCAGTTGTATTTTAAAGTTATTATTCTATCGTTTTGCCCTGTTTGAAGGCAGTCTGTCCCCATGATAATTTACTTTGCCCAGACCAGAGAAAAAGTTACTACTAAGTTACTCACATTTAATTTTCATGGCCATGGAAATAACGCATGAGTTAAACATAATGTCTTCGAATAAAGGATCTAAAAAGAGTAACATTGGAATATTCAGTCTAGAAATCATTATTAGAAATCAGTGTAAAAATGTTTTTAGGCCCTTTACCTCCTTACCTCACTCAGGTGAAACAAATTACAGCTACTGTACTCTAAATAAAACTTTAGCTCTCTTACGTGAAATCTTAATCATTTTAGCCCATAGTTGACAAATATAAAAGTTGTGAGGAATTTTACCCGAAATTTATGATGCGATTATTCTTTCCTTTTTGCTGCCTTTGCTTTGCTTTTCCTTTGCATTTTTTGGCGGGTATGCGCAAATGATACTTCGTGTAATTTTCTCATCAAATGCGATTGCTCCTCCGCATCTGCCACGCAGGGAAAGAATTGTAGCTAGGAAGGAGACTCTGAAATTTGATACTTTCGCGGTTCTTTTCAACAACGAGATAGGCCTAAAATGTCGCAGTATCAGACCTGAACACGATACTGACACGATACTGAACACGATACTGTTTTCAACACTGATTTCACTGGATGCAGTCTTGTTTGGTTTGTTCCAGAGCTGACAGAGCTCATTTATACCTTTCCAGATCATTTTAGAATTGTTCTTGAATGTTTCAGATTCACAGTCAGATTGGCAATGATTTTTCTTACTTCTTCCAATTAAATGGTTTAATGTGTCTCTGTAAAATTCATATTGCTGATACCAGTAGGGTTTCTTTGAAAGAGCCTTAGTGGCGCATGTTTTTGAATAGCATCCAGGATATTGTTTTGAAAGTGTTCGTATTTTGAATCAAGACTCTTTACTGAAAGGCCGTCAGGATCAAAGTCAATCATGCTTACGTCATTTATGAAACTAGACTCGTCAAACTTTTTGTAGTCTCTTTTTAAAATTTTGCCAAAACAATAGAATGCAGAGCAAAATCCTTGTTTACAGAAATTCGTACTTTGAGAAACAAGGATAGATAATCTTTCAATAGAGCCGAACCGGATGTTTATTATATGGGTAAATAGAGAACAATGAACAGGGCACTCCTATTAATTGACTGCATCATTCAGGATGCCATGCATTGTACAGGGAAGTAGCAATTATCATCAGTTGAGGGCAGTTATCTGAAGCAATACATAAATAAGGCATATCATCTCCCTGGTTTAATTAAACTCACATTGAGGCGATGTCCACAATAAACAAGGATATCATTCTGTATTGCTTTGGCAATCAAAAGAAGAGCCATAATCATAATCTACGAGTACGAATTGATGTAAACGAGGATTTACTCTGCGTGCTATTGTTTCGGCAAAATTTGGATTTCATTCTGCATTGTTTTGGCAATCAAAAGAAGAGCCATAATCATAAACTCAAAGTAACAAGGACAATTAATCTTTCAATAGAGCCGAACCGGATGTTTACATTTGCACGCTAATCAGATGTGACCATGACGTCACATAAACAAAAGAATCGACGGGAGAAAGTACCCCCCACATTTGGCTCGTCGTGCAAGCGACTATGAGGTAAATTCCGGAAAAATTTATATTTTTCAACTCAGTACTAATATCTTTAAATTTTCCTCGCGGATTTTTCTAAAAGAACGCGTAAATTCGGAGAAAGCTGATTTTGAATAAGGCCCATCATTTGGGGTCTTGATTCTCGACAATAAAGCCCTTCAAAAACGACGTAAAGTCATATCAGTTTCTTTCTCTTTGCTAGATATCATTGCAACTACATTAAAAAAGCGATAGCTGGCTTTTAAACGGCACTGAACTTTTAGTACAGAGGCAGTGGCCACGCCAAACTTTGCGTCTTTGATATGCGAAAAACGTTGGATCTTCTAAATGTGGGTAAAACCGTGTGAAGGGCGATAGTTTTCATTTTTGCTGGCCAATCCTCCGAAATATTCTGTCATCTTTAAGTCTTCAAAACTATGCGGTCGGGTATGCCAAACGCAACGTAAATGCTCTTACCTGCCTACTATCGATCTCTCAAACGTTGTATTTTGAACCTAAGAAAATGCATTGTCACAGGTGTGAGGAAAGTTTCATGTTCATATTTTGAAAATTAAGTGAGAACAAACAATATTTCACGTTTCAACTCATATTATCACGACAAACTAATTATAAAGGGCGAGATACTGATCAACCCCCCCCCCCCCCCTAACTTTATTTAGAGGAGTGAAGTATGCCGAAATTCGAGAGTAAAATCACTAAACAGATTCTAGGATGTAATGTAGCCAAGGAACCCCGTCAATTCTTTCTCCCGTCAATTGTTTTGTTTATGTGACGTCATGGTCACATCTGATTGGCTAACGTGCAAATGTAAACATCCGGTTCGGCTCCATTGAAAGATTAATTGTCCTTGTTACTTTGAGTTTATGATTATGGCTCTTGTTTTGATTGCCAAAACAATACAGAATGAAATACTTGTTTGCTGTAGAGAATGCCTCAATGTGAGTTTAATTAAACCAGGGAGATGATATCCCTTAGTAAGCAGCAGGTAATACATACTTTGAGATTATGATATGGTTCATCTTTTGATTGCCAGAACTATTCACAATAAAATCCTTGTCTAAATGCATCTATTTTCCTTTTATGTAAGGCAAGTTGTTGACTAGAGAAAGAAAAAATAGCATTTTGAGTTGTGCCAGTCATAAATTTCGGATGAGTATGAATTCATTTCAGTGTCTGGTCAATGAGTCAATACCCCTGTGTCATCAAACAATCTGCTACAATTACAAATTTTCGCCGTAAACTCAAATTGCATCTGTTTTCCACCAGATACCAACAATAGACTTTTTGCAATGTCTTTTCAGAACTATGAAGATTTCGCCATGGGCTGCTTTGTGCTGGGGTGTGGGACGGATGGGAATGGCTATTGTGCGGTCTTCACTCCTTTCTTTTCAGGGTGAGTGCGGGTTGCGTGGCAGCCGTGTGGCAGTCGTTTTCATTGGTCCTGTGGCTCCATGCTGGACAGCCTGTGGCCCAGGGGGTACATGGTCTGCCGCCCGGTTTTCAGAAAGCTACCCTCTTCTAATTACGGAAACTTGCCTTGGTACCAACTTTTATGATGAATTTTGGCGGAAAACTGTCCATTTAAACATTTTTTTGAGAATTTCAGCCCCCTTTTGCTACCGAACTCTGTCATAAAAAAGGTACCCTAAAAAATTGCGCAACCCCCTACCATAGAGAACTTAAGTTACCCCCCTCCCCGGGCACATGCCTACCCTTTAAAAATGATGCTCCTCTCTGCCAGTTTTTGGTTCTGTAGTTCTGTAGTCCATGGTTCCGTGGTCCGAAATTTTCCGAAAGGAGTAAAGGAAGACAAGATGCCTTTCTTCCTCTTCCCTTATTTTTTTTCAAAAGAAACCGGCGGCGGAGGGCAGAGAAATGAGGTATTGTTTCTAAATAATTCCAAAACTGCTTGATTCTCATATCCCGCCTGGTTATCTCCCATCTGCTGACGCCATTGTCGCCTGTTTTCGCCATAACTACAAGTCTATCGCCCTATAAAAGGTCCTCCAAGGGCAACTCTGAAACATATTTCCTCTGACTACATTGCGAGCGGTTGCCACTGGATTTCACAGATTGGCAAGAAAATTCTAGAGCAATTCTTCACAAAGACGACCTCTTTGCTTTGTCGTCTTCTTTTTAGGAAAAACACGTAGATTAGAAAATGTTTTCTAGCTTATTAGTTTTCCTTCTTTCCTTTGCTGCTGTAGCTGTGGCAGCTGTACCTTCACCATCCGCAACTCCAGATGTCTTTGTGTTAAAAGACGGTGTATTGCAGCAGAAGCGGTTCTCAGCAGCTCTCAATGAAACTTGGTATTCTACGACGTCGGAATATGTGCTCGAAGTGCTGGCTAATGATAAAATCGAGAACGACCCGCTGGAGAGCTGTGTGGTGGAAGACTTGAGCGATGTTCAAAGAAACACATCTGCTTCTGTTATGTTTAAAGATATCGCAAAGGTACGGTTAGTTTTTCATTGAGGTGAATTAAATCTTGAAGCTTCTTTCTTGAAGCTGGTTTCCATTTTCATTCCATTTTGATAAAAAGAAGCACAATACAAAAATAAATTGCATACGACGTATGTGGCCAAAACGGAACATTTTGAAAATACATTTCTAGCAAACTAAGACTGCGTTCACACGATGCCGGCCCATTTTGAAAACGGTGAAAAATGTGCCGGATAAGCCTTCCGTTCACACGAAAACGGCACATTTTTTGCCGGCAGAATTTGAAAACGGTAGATTTTGAAAACGGAACTATAACCGGCACATTTTGAAAACGGCATTTTGTCGGTATCGTATGAACGCTAGCTCAAATTTGCTACCGTCACATTTTGCACCGTCTTCAAAATGTGCCTGCATCGTGTCAGTGCAGTCTAAGATAGAATATTACAGCGAGAAAGAGCAACGGTATTATATGTATATTCTATATATAAGAATATTCTTTCAGAGGGTTATTATGGCAACATATCTATTTTGGTTATGTTATGTGTTATGGTATGTGTTATGTTATGTTATGTTATGTTATGTTATGTTATGTTATGTTATGTTATGTTATGTTATGTTATGTTATGTTATGTTATGTTATGTTATGTTAGTTGTACGATAATAGCGCGAGCACTAACACTAACATGAGGTAGCAGTAGCATTAAGTGTTGCACTTGCAGGCATATTCATTTTTAAATTACCAATCTTTCATGAGCATTTTGAATGATGTATTTCATCGTAATATTTCCAATTTCTAATTTCATGTGCTTGAGAGTCAAAACTTTTTTGTCCAGTTCTTTCTTCAACGTCTCTAGCATCCCTCGAGAGTGACACAGCGCAGTGTAAGTCCGGGGAACAACTTGATTTTTTGAATAAGCCCCCCTCTCTATTAAGCCCCCCTCTAGAGCCTCGAAAATTAAATAAGCCCCCCCGGGGCTTAATAGAGCTTTTACGGTATTCATTTTTAAATTACCAATCTTTCATGAGCATTTTGAATTAATTTGCATACTTGGATGTCTTGGATAACTTTATTTCATTTGGAAGAGAATTACAAATCCTTAGTCCCGACCCGAATAGCTAAAGGTCAGGATCACTTTTCAACGCTTTCGCAACGAGGCTAGTGAGTGGTTCCTTTAGATCAAGATAAATTTCTTTGTCATCAATATCCAGCCTCAAATCTCCTAGTCGCCAGTTCTAGTTGCGTGCTAGTTAAAGGAAAAATAAACATATCAACTGTTGTAACACAGATGCCAAAGGTACTACAAAAACAAATGCAGTGATTATTTAAATTTAGAGTTTGGGGTCAGTTATAAACTATTCAATTCACAGTAAACTTCAATCGTGCAACAGCTAATTCAAGAAGGTCTTGACGCATATCAGAAAACCAAGGAAAGTTATACCATACGGGATTAAACTGAATCAATGATAATGAATTAAACACAATTTTATTAGTTAGCCTATGAACTGACGATTAGTGGAGTCCTTTGATATTTGGGAAAATGGTGACATCTGTAATCACAATCATTCTACCATAATCTCGTTATGACAGGCTACAGCACAACATAACCCCAAAATAACTCCTATTTATGGTGGGCCGAAGATGTACACGTTTTTTTTTATAAGAAACTGGTTTATAAGAAACTAGTACTACGATGACCAAAAATTTAAGAAACTCTAGTACTACGCTCAAGAACAGTTAAGAACCTCTAAAACTTTATTTCTGTATGTCTCTCTTATTCTATGTCTCTCTAACAAAGGTATATTCGTCTTTTCTTGCCTTTTAACTGCAAAATTGGTAAATTTTTGCCTTGATGTGCATGGCTTCTTCTTGATGACAATGTCAATGCAAAATGGAAGCCCTTTCTCGAGAAGAAGGCTCAACTTCGAACAATACCGCAATTTTAGGCCCAAAAAAATAAGAAACTGATTAAGAAACTTTTACTACTAAAACACCGAAATTTTCATGCGAAATTAAGAAACTTTTAGTACTAAGTGCTGATCCAAGTTTCTTATAAAAAAAAAACGTGTAACCCCGAAAATAAAACATTTTCTGAAAAATTTTCTGACTGCAACATTTTGCTGACATTATTCATAAAGGCAACACATGTTTCGATGATAAATCCAATGCCGAAATTTTTAAGGACTTTTTTAAAATCCAGCTTTAGATTTAGACATAGACTAGACAATGTGCGAAAGTACTACCAATACATGAATATTTTTTAATCACTTTCACTGCTTCCCACATCCTCTGAAAACGCCTTACCAAAAGGTTTGGATAATATTGCAGGGAAACTCCTCAAAGATGGTGCAACTGCTTTAGCTGAGCCGATATCCGAATTATGTAATCTCTTAATCCTACAATCCGAGTTTCCTTATGGTTGCAAACAAGCGAAACTAAAACCACTTTTCAAAAAGATATCGAAAGATGATCACCTCTCGAAAATTATTGAAAAAATCATCCATAGTCAAGTACAAAAAAGTACCTAGATGAAAAGAAAATACAAGAGATAGTGCTATCTGAAGATTTGCGCTCTCGTCTGCTAATTTCTATTTTTTCAGCATAGCTTCCCATCCACTCTCTGTTGCAGAGGCTCTTTGTTGGAAACCGAACTTTCAGAACTGCGAGGGAGCCAAAGAAGCCGACAGCCAGCTGAACTCGCGCTTCGCGCTCGCCTTTTTGGCGCCTTCACAGTTTTGAGAGCTTTAGTTGAAAGCTCTCGGTTTCCAACAAACAACCTCAGCGATGGAGAGTGCTTCCCATCGGTTCCCATCATCGGTTCCCATATCAGAACTTCTTGCATTTTCTTTATTTTTGGGTCTTGAAGATGAATGATTTTGGCAAACAATATTTTCACATCGAAGTTAGCCTTTGACTGATACTTTAACATTTCAGTTTTGAATATTGGCCATGTACTTTTTATTCCAAAGACCTCCAAACAAGTCAACTTGTCTTACCCACCCGGTGCTTACAACAATTCTTGCTATGAAGTTTCAGATGTAGGCAATATTTATTGGCTCACCGGTAAATTTTTATCATAGATAGGATATCTTTTCCTTGCAGTCTGCTGGGATAATCCATCAACACAGAGATCACATTGCCACTCGCCCCCATTGTATGTTTGACTTCGTCGTTCCTTTCTACAACTCATCAAAGAAGGCGAGATTGCCTGGTGAATTTTGTGTTATAGAACATATAACTGGAGGAGTAGCTGTGGGAGATTATGATGGCGATGGATTGCAAGATATCTACTTCAGTGTTTTCCTCGAAAGAAGTGTTCTGTACAGGAACCTTGGTATGTACCGGGCGGACGAAAAACACTTACATGTTTAACACTTTACCAACAGGGTATAGAATTCCCTTTGTCTGCAATCGCAAATCGCTTTGTACTTGGGTGAGCAAAGACCAGAAATGTTTCTTATGCCCGCGCAGAATCGTCATGCATGGCTCCTGAATACGAGGCGAACTGATCACGTGATATTCACAACGATGGAAAGCATTGGGTGGAAAGATAGAAAGATGGAAAGATGGAAAGGTGGAAAGCATTGGGTGTCAAAAAGTAGCAGATCCTATTCTAACATCATCATTCTTGTTCCGGGCGGTGCAACCAAAAAACAATGTACATGTTTGAAAATTCACTTTGTATTGTAGAGAAAATTTGAGTCAACACCCGCGTATATGAACCTAGTGGATCAAAACCTACACACTGGAATTGTCAAATTAGACCGAAGGGGGGGGGGTACTTGATTTAAATTTGTACGGGGGTGAGCCCACAAAATTTTTTGTTTACCCTCCTCCAGAATTTTCGCTCAAAACGATAACCTGTTCTAGAAAAAATTGGCGAAAAATGTACTCCAAAATATGAAATTTGACCGAAAAACGACCCAATCTAACCAGAATATTCCATTTTGACATGTTTTCACGACCTGCTCTAGAAAAATTGCCTCATTTTGATAACCTGTGCTAGAAAACATTGGTGAAAACGATACCCTTAAAACGGCACATCCCCGTCGGACAAATGTACAAGGCAAATAGACTGCCATTTATACGAACCAATCCATTGTTTTCATTGTTCAAGAACCAAGGCAAACTCTGAAGATTGTAAGGTTCTTCTGTATTGGAATGTATCAAAGCATGGGTAGCGAGACACTGCTATTGTGTGCTTCTATGGAGGAGCGCAGCAACTAAAACGTTCCTGTAGAGGAATAATTCTTTTGTTCTGCAGAGTAGGTAGCGGTAGCTCCTTCATTGTAGTAAATAATGTTTTCCTGAAGAACAAAGCTGTGGGAATCAAGTACAACTGCGGCGTCTAAATTTCCATGGTCAAAGTTTCGTTGATATCCAAAAGGCTGAATTATTTTTGTGATTTTTCTTCTCTGAGCATTGGGAATTTAGGATAAATATAATTTACAAGAAAGCCGTAACTTGGAAATGCGTGCTAATGTAATGAATTCCGAAAGGGTATGTTTCAACCAGCAGTGCCATCTCTTGGTCGGCCATTGTTGTTGCCGTTGTCATGGCCCATAAAAATGGCGACAGACAACAAAGGTCAACCAAGAGATGGCACGTGCAAGGCATGCTGGTTGAAAGCAAGGCATGCTGGTTCAAACAAATCCTTCTAAGTTTTCCCGTTTCAACATAGCTATCAAATTAGTTCTTGCTCAAACGGCCTATTTTCTAACTCTAGGCAACGGCAAATTCAAGAATGTCACAGCCGAAACAGGTGTTGGACCAGCCAAATATGCAAATGGTGCAGTATGGGTTGATATAGACCAGGATGGTGATCTCGACTTGTATGTGACAACCACGGGAGCATCTCGTCATTACCTTTATATCAATTATGGTGGTGTTTTTAAGGAAGAAGCAACGAAAAGAGGAGTATCTTTAGAGTTTGGAAGCAAAAGAAAATTGGCTGGAATGACTCCAAATGTTGGTGATTATGATAATGATGGTTATCCTGATATATACACATCTGAATGGATATTGCATAGTCTTGATGGGATGGTGAGTTAGTTAGATGTCAATGCTAAATAGTGGGCCCAATTAATATGATAAATATCAGATCCGTGGTCAACAACATTGCATAGTCTTGATGGGATAGTGAGTTAGTTAGATGTCAGTGCTAAATGGTGGGCCCAATTAATCTGATAAGTTTCAGATACGTGGTTAACAATAGTCCAGCAACAATAGTTTGTAGGAGCAATACGGTAGATCTGAAGTACCTGAATTTCTTCTACCAGGTGAGTCGAAATATATACCGTAGATGTTATTGGAAACGTGATTGGGTTCAATATGAAATTAATTGGCATATTTACTTTGTTTACTTTTTATAGCCGTCTGCTTCAAGACTTCTGCGGAATCTTGGCAAAAGTAAGCCTGGGTAAGTCTCAACCATAAAAATGTTGTCGAGAGAATGATTCATAGAATAGCAAAGGCTGTTATTAGTCACGCGTGGTGTTCCAAGATGATGTATCACGATCTATGCACCAATTTGAACGAAACACATGTAATTTTGAAGCAAAAAGGCTAACTTAGATGTGGAATTTTTTTTCACCAACCAAAAGTAGCGGATCTTATTGTAACAATGTCTGTCCTTGTTGGTAGATTGTGTATTTTGGGATGCTTAACAATGATTGATATGATGCATTGTTTTCTAACCTGTAGTAAGCAGGCGCACATCTTTTGCGCTCTGTCGTACTGTCCCGGGGGGGGGTACTTAGTATATTTGTCCGACGGGGATGTGCCGTTTTTAAGGGTATCGTTTTCACCAATTTTTTCTAGCACAGGGTATCAAAATGAGGCAATTTTTCTAGAGCAGGTTGTCAAAACATGTCAAAGGGGAATATTCTGCTAGATCGGGTCATTTTTCGGTCAAATTTCATGTTTTTGAGTATACTTTTCACCATTTTTTTCTAGAACAGGTTATCATTTTGAGCGAAAAATTCTGGAGCAGGGTAAAAAAAATTTTTTTCGTGGGCACACCCCCGTACAAATTTAAGTCAAGTACCCCCCCCCGGGCGTACTGTCCTGCGCGAGTTTTCATGTTCTTTGTTTGCTCCGCAGTTCCGGCTGTATAATCTTCGTACTCTGTAAACTGACTGATAAGTTTCTCCTTCGCAGCTATTTTGAAGACGTGACAGACAAGGCAGGCGTTAATATGGATCACTATTGGATTCAAAGAACAAAATATAATGCTGGAACACATACATTTGGTTCATCTTTTACCGTAAGTGAATGTCTCAGTTGTGTACTCTCCAGTTCGTAATAGACTTCCTCTAGACTAATGCCCTGAGTCACTGTTTTTGCTCCAGACATTGTTGAACTGAATCAACAAACTACGACTCATAGAACAAAATATAATGCTGGAACACATACATTTGGTTCATCTTTTACCGTAAGTGAATGTCTCAGTTGTGTACTCTCCATTTCGTAATAGACTTCCTCTAGACTAATGCCCTGAGTCACTGTTTTTGCTCCAGACATTGTTGAACTGAATCGACAAACTACGACTCATAGCTTTGCTCGTCTTAAAATATCCTGACATTGCGATATGACTTAGTCAACTGAATTCATCAATTTTTCATTGGTTGTAATCTTATTTTATATTAATCATAATGACCTATTCTCAACCAACTGGAATTGTCAAACATTATCTACAATTCGAAAATGGTAAATTTTTTTTACTGATGACACGAAAACATTGAGCGATTTTCAAAAGTACTAAAATGTAAATAAGACGCGATAATTTTTCTCTCAAAAGTTACGTGATTTGGACAAATTTGGACAACAAGGAATGTGCTGTTTTTGAGACAATCACTTTTTTCAATTTTCCTGTGCCATAAATCGGCAACCATCTGATTGATTGGCTAAATCAAGGTTTCAAAATTCTAAGCTGAAACAGAACATGCAGCTCATCTCCAGCAGCCAAAGAACTTGGGCACACTTTTTTGAGACACTCTTCTGTATATTCGCTCATTTAATCCAGGTTTTAGTTACATGGATATTTTAGGTCTAGACGCCTTGCAGCTCCTCCGCAGCAGCCACTACACAAATGGGGCACAATTTTTTGGGATACTCTTCTGCATAAAATCGCTCATTTAATCCATGCTGTTGTTCCATGGATATTTGAAGTCTAGACTCCTTGCAGCTCCTCCGCAGCAGCCACACAAATGGGGCATGCTTTCTTGACACACCACCTTGCATAATAATTTTTCATCGACACTTTCTAACAGGATTTCGATAACGATGGCCTGGTAGAGCTGTTAGTCACTGGAGATTATGGTGAAAGTAAAATGTTTTGGAATAATGGGAATATGACATTTACTGAAAGGACTCTTAAAAGTGGCCTCACCGGATATCAGGCAAGTCCTTTTTTGCGAGTTCTATCATTTTTTTGCGAGTTCTATCATTTTTTGCGAGTTCTATCATTTTTTTTGCGAGTTCTATCATTTTTTGCGAGTTCTATCATTTTTTTTGCGAGTTCTATCATTTTTTGCGAGCTCTATCATTTTTTACGAGTTCTATCATTTTTTACGAGTTCTATCATTTTTTGCGAGTTGTATCATAAGTGAGTGATACGTAGGACACCAAATGTGTATCTCTGTGAAATTTTCATCAGTAGTGAGCTACCTTAACCTATCGTTTTGTGTGTGTTTTGAACTTATGTTTACTTGGTAGTGATCACTGTTTTGTAATTTTGAAATTCTCAGTAGTGTGCCATCTTACCCTATCATCTTTTGTGCGTTTTAAACTTTTTTTTACTTGGTAGTGATCACTGTTTTGTGATTTTAAAATTTTCAGTAGTGTGCCACGTTAAGTGCATATCCACCTCAAACGGAAACTTTCTCGTTGGAGGTGGTACGTATTGATGTAAATTAGACTTTTTAACTCCTGATGTTCTTAGATGATTAACTTTCTTTTGCTTTTTGTAACAAGTCATATTAAAGACGTTCAGATGAATAGATATTTTTGTATGAAATGAAATGAAAATTAATGTCAACAGGACGCCATGGGACATGCAATTGGTGACTGGAATAATGATGGTAACTTAGAATGGTTCTCTACTGCTATTTTTGATAATCAAACAAACTGCGAAGTATCTGGATGTACTAAAGGAAATAAACTTTATCAAAACTCTGGAAATCGATCGTTTGTTGATGTTGCTGCCTATGTGAGTATTAAAGAACTGTTGATAGACTTACTTGTACATTTTTTTATATTCACTTAAAGATTACAATACAAATTTACAGGCTACACTACTTTACAAAATTACCATATAACTATACCGGGTGACCCAGAAATAAGTGACCCAACGCAATCTGTTATAGAAAAAAAAGTAAGTGGCCGATTGAAATATTTCAAACGTTGTTCTGTCGCTAAAAGACTAGCCTACATTATGAGTATTTTTTACAATTTTCTAGGGCACTGTAAAGTTCCTGAATCAAGGATTTTGAAGAACAGGGCAGGCTTGATATCCCCAAAAAGTCGTCAAAAACAGGGGATCGATTTAAAGCCGTTTCAGATCTTCAAAGCAACGAGAAGCATGTTTCATTTTACCTGAGAATATCTTTAAGTACCTAGGGACAATAAACTTGCTCTGCAGGCTTCCAACTGGGTTGCCTATTCCCAGGTTGAAATGAAACACGCTCCTGTGTTCTTTTAAAAGGGAAGAAATACCTGCGATCGAAACAACTTCGTTTGGATTTTGTTGAGGATTTGAGGACTGCCCCTTTTGTCTAAGCCTTAAAAAGTTCTCCCTTGTTTTTGACGACTTTTTGCGGAAGCACAAATCAACAAAAATGCTCATAGCATAGGCTAGTCTTTTAGCGACAGAACAACGTTTGAAGAATCTCAATCGGCCATTTACTTAATTTTCTGTAACAGATTACGTGGGGTCACTTTTTTCTGGGTCACCCGGTAGAATACTACTGGACTACCCCGAAGCCATTTGGACATAGAGATTAAATGTCTGCGATCGAAACAACTTCGTTTGGATTGGTAATTAGACATTGTCGCAGATTTTGCGTGGTATCTAATTCTAGACAGACGTTTAATATACAACGAAAAAAAGAACAAAGTAAAAGCAAAGAAAAGAAGAAAACCTTTACTTAAATGAGACATGGTGGTTGTGATTGTGTGGCTATAACGGAATGTGCAATTTTCTAATCAAATCGACCAAATTTTTGGATAAATTGTAGAGTTAGCAGGAGTATA
Organism: Aurelia coerulea; assembly: GCA_039566865.1. Classification (NCBI taxonomy): domain Eukaryota; kingdom Metazoa; phylum Cnidaria; class Scyphozoa; order Semaeostomeae; family Ulmaridae; genus Aurelia; species Aurelia coerulea. The sequence goes on along the minus strand of CM076945.1, from coordinate 28,993,777 downwards.
TTATTATTAAGTTCATTGGGAAAATCTTTATCATCATACAATAAACTTTGCATTAGAACATTATTTTGGAGATTCTTATATTTCCACTTTTCTGATAGTCTTTCGTTTATTCCAGGCCGGTGTGAAAGATGGTGGTCGGGGATGGGGTGCAGCTTTCTTTGATTTCAACAATGATGGATATCTTGACATCGTCCTCACAAATGGTAAATCAAATTTTTATATGCCATGAAGACTTACAAGACAAATGATTTCTACTATCAACTACGAGCTACTTTACAAACATTATAAGGACGATACGTACCACGGGGACCAAAAGACCATGACTACCTGACCAAATCGACCAGTTTTATGGATGTGCTGTATAGTCAGCTCAAGTATATTTTAATTGAGGTTATTCGGGAGGTCTAGCACCAAAGCACAAAGCGATTAGTGATTGCAGACAAAAGGCATTCTGTATCTGATCGTTGAAGTCATGAAAAAAAACAAAGCAAACCGCAAAAGTTGCTCTGAAACCGAGGTAGCTAGCCTGCAGCGCCCATTATCGAGTTCTGAATAAAAAGTTTCTCCTGCGAAGAGGAGCTCAATCTTGCGCAATAAATTGATGCCTCCAACAGGAAGGAAGAATGATCTCTATCATGCGAAGAGAATCCCATCCCACCCACACAACTTCAGAGCCTGCAAACTGCAGAGTTAATAGGCATGAAAGACTCACCAGTGATTCAAGAACCCCACTTGCTGACACATGTCTAAGCTAAGGGTACTACCAACACACCATTACCCCCCGGGGGGGGGGGGGGGTACTTCATTGTTAAGTTGTACTGGACGTGCCGCTCATATGGATGGGTTTTTTCATCCGAAATTCTCTACATATGGGTCTGTTTTTAACCACAATTCTGGTAGATGGGTACTTCTTTGAGAATTTTCTTATCAATCGGCCCCATAATGATAATCCAGGCCAAAAAACTGAAATTTTCCTTTGTTTCAAATCGACAAATTCATGCACATGGGTCAAAAATTTCCTGATATTCATGCAAATGGGCTCGAAATTTTTGAACACTCCGTCATACGAATGGGTCCTTTTCTCAAAGTCCAGATTCAGGTCGAATCATGTTGACAATGAAGTACCCCCCCCCCCCCCCCGGGCATTACCCATCTCTCATGATCAGCTCATCAAATGAAAGTTTAGGCCTAGCCTGAAGTAAACATTCTGTCCTCGGAGCGGAGAAACTTTCAAAGAATTGCCTCATGATCGTTGTAGACTTCCTTCACCTTGAGAATATGCTTGACTGTTATAATTCCTTTCAAAACAAAGTTTCATCCCAAGTTATCAAGTCCCGAAGACAGGCAAACTGGGCGGCCCACTTCATCATCGGCGAACTCGTTTACCACGCACAGCAACTTCCTCAATTTTGAATTTACGAAAACGGTTTCGTGTTGTGTCGCAAACAATAACCACAAAGGGTTGTGAAAAACGTGACGATCCTGTCGGCTTTTGATTGGGTCCTTAGAATCTCAAACTAGATACTAATTGGCTAACAGACAATAGCTGGACAAAGGCGAGTAACATTGCGTAAGATCTCAGAACTCAATAATGGGCGCTAATTCGCAGACTTTACAAGATCCGCCTTGACTCTCCTTCGCAGTGGAAAGTAAAGTCTGCACAGCCTGGTTCCCTGTGCGTCAACTTGACCGCGTTCGCGTGAGGATACTGGGCGCCAGGGAAGCGATTTGTTGACGCCTGGACAAAAACCAGAAAAGTTTTTTCTCAAACTTCTCACTCCTTATTTGGAAAGCCGGTTGTGTGTGGTGTGGTTTTGTGGTTTTGTAGACTTTTCTTTTGGGAAACCTCCAATGACTTGTCTTTTTATGTGAAGAACAAAACTCTTTCGCTCATTTCAGGACGTTCGATTAGTTTCCCTAGAGACGTTCTAGAATCCAAAGTCCACAGCAAGGCTTCGCTCGTTCTTTGTTAAAGCACGGCATGGTTATGGCCCATGGTTACAGTTTTTGTCCAGACGTTATTTTGGACCCGAGGTAGCTAGCTTGCTCACTGTGCAATCCAGAAATGGTTTTAAGAGCAAAATTGAGCATCTATCGAATGAAGAAGAATATATCTAAACATATGCCTCGGCAGTTTATTATTTTGGTTCAGAATCCCCAACCTCCCTCTCTCCTGCCCGGTACTGATTATGCTCATAACGACAACCACACATTCTTCCCAACAATAGATGATTCTTTCATGAAGCAGCAAATGAGGCTGTTTGTGAATTATGGCAAGAATGCTACACCGTCTATGGCTGGAAAAATGAGAGAGGTAACACTCTTTTTTTATGCCTGATAAGAATATTTAATGTCATGAATGACAATACAATACATACATATCTATTGGGCGTCCCAAAAAAGTACTCTTGTTTGAAAAACTCATCAAAATTCGATTTCATGGCCTATCTTTAAATTTCTTGTTTTTTGGTAAAAAGATCAAAGACAAAGCTGAACGGGATAAAAAGACAGAGTAGAAGAGTACAATAATGTAAACAATTTCTCTGAAAAGCTTCTGCCATATAGTAACGCCTTTATTTATTTATTTGACGATTACTCGATCCATGCTGGAAAATATTTGGATTTCCAGCATTGACTTCGTAATTGTTTAATAACGGCATTATACTGGGTAACGACAAATGATATCGAAACCTTAATTCTATTAATAGCTGCACCACTTTGTTTTCAGGTTTCATCTGACTACGGAATGAAGTATCGAGGCATGGGAAGAGGACTGCTCAAGTTTGACTTTGACAGTTAGTTTAATTTTCATACCTTTCTTGCAAACAATACCGGGCGACCTAGAAAAAAGTGACCCAACGCAATCTGCTTCAGAAAAAAAAGAACGTGACTAATGGAAATGCTTTAAAGGGGGGGGGACTTTAAACAGCTTAAAATCCACAAAAGCCGTCAAAAGCAGGGATCGATTTAAAGCCATTTCAGATCTTCAAAACAATGAGGAGGTTGTTTCATTTCAGCCTGGGAATAGGCAACTCATTTAAAAGTTTCCAGAGCAAGTTTATGGTCCCCAGGTACCTGAGCATTTGGAGCTGAAAATGAATGTTCTTCGTAAACTTGTGGAATTTCAAAGGAATTCAATTTACCACGCAAATCGAAATGTTCAAGAGTACAAAAAATACATTTGAAACTGAATCATGTGACCCATCCATGTGCGCTACTGATACAAGAATGTATCTTTTCAGATGATGGGGATGAAGATGTTGTTGTAGCTGCAAATGTTGGCCCTGCTGTTTTCTACGAAAATGTTGGTGGAAGCAATAAAAATTGGCTGAGGATTAAAGTAGTTCATAGGCAAGTCTTTTGAGTATTTCACATCAATGACCTATTTATCTCACCTTCTTGAGAAACCAAGAGGAAATTTAGATTAACCAAAGTCTGCGCGCAGGCTAATTGATATGGAGAAGCGAGCCAGTCCGGCAGTACCCTGGGTACCAGACTCTCTAACTTAAAATGGAGATTTTATGTCAGAGAGTCTGATACCCAGGGTAGCCCGGTTAGGCGAGATTTCGTTTGACACTAGCAACATCTCGGCAGGTGGGATGAACATTTCCCCATATAAACACCCCAGCCCTGCTATATATATAATGATAAAATGAGTTTACTTCGTTTTTTAAGCCCTGCTGAATCGTTTTGAAGAATTTTCAATTGTGCACATTAGTGATAGAAGCTCCAACACCACTCAATTGAATATCTCCTATTTAAATGTATAGCAATATCGGTCGATTCACGCACTTTGTAGAACAGCAAAAGGTCTATTGAGTATTATGGAAAATGTATTATGTCTTACAACACTGCTCTTCACCGAGTTAAATCTAGCATTTTTTCCATTTTCATTGCTTTTGAGCGACGAACATTTATAGAATATATTATTCTTACTTAATTCCAGGTGTGGCATAAATGATACCAAGCTGTGTGATAGTTATGGTGCTCGTGTGATCGTCACAGACCCTACTGGAAGAAAACAGGTAAGATAACCAGAATCATTTCATTCCTAGACGCATTATTGTAGCCTTCTTTCACGTGTTAGATTATATACTCTATTGCTGAATTTGTAGTTATAGGTTTGCAAGAACAAAATTCAATTACGTTGTTCCTATGCTTAGTGGTGGACAATCTTCCAAATATTGGCAGGCGAAGCTATTGTTTTAGTTGAATACAATTGTTTACTTATATTGTTTTTAAACAAATGACCATTGTTCTCCTCAATATATATTGGTCAGCAAGTGAACCCCCTCACCCCTCTAATGTCTGCCTATAATACTGTTTCTATCTTAGCAAAAAAGTCTGTTGCGATAACGCAAAATTAGTCATTCAAAAGTCCTCAATTATTTTTATTCGCAGGCATTTTCACATGCCATCTAAATAGATTGGTTTTACGGCAGCATTTTCCAAGCCTGACTGAGCACTTTTCTGAAGTTTCTTCTCTATCCGTTGCTGCAGATGAATATCTCATTTTGAGAATTTTTCATGTCAAGTTGAATGCTTATCACAGCCAATCGACCGATCAGATGTGAAAGAGAAAAATGAGGAAATTTACAATATGTTAACTTTGAAATAAGCCAAGCTATAATCAGGGCTCAAGAAATGTTTTCTTTCCTAGTAGAAACCTGTTTCTTCTTGTGTACTTTCTTCTTTCCCAATGTACTGCCCAACTCTATCCCACTTCTTTTGTCTCCTTCTTTCTTTCCTTTTCCTTTTCCCTTTCCTTTCCTTTCCTTTCCTTCTTCTTCTTTTCATTTCCCTTCCCTTCCGTTCAGTTTCTTTTCCTTTTTTCCTTTCTTCCTTCTTGAGAAATTTGAGCACTTGACCTTCCTTCCTGGTAGCGCCTTAGCCTTGGCTATAATCTACCACAGGGGGGGTCCAGGAATGTCAGCAAAGACTGCAATTTTGGTTTCTTGGTTTCTTGTGATCCTGGTTATGAAAACAACAGCTGTGTAATTTGATACAGATTACATCATCCTTGCGGTCGGCCTGCTATTGTTACAGTAGAATACAGTTTTTTCTTTTCTTTATCCTTTCTTACCGTTACGATGCGCAGGATTTGAAAAAACCGCGAGCGAGTTCAAACCGCAGCCAATGGGACAAGAGCTCTCACATTACAAAATATTGTTCTACTGTAACAGCAGGCCGACCGCAAGGATGATGTAGTCTGAATCAAATTACACAGCTGTTGTTTTCGTAACCCGGATCACAAGGAACCAAGAAACAAAAACTGCTGTCTTCGCTGACATTCCTGGACCCCCTGTGAATCTACTAAACCATATCTTAAAGGGGCAGTCAGACGTGATGTTGCGCGGGACATTTCCATTGTATTTGCGTGAAAAGTGCTTAGGCCTAACATCAACTCGTCAATGGAGATTTTGAATTGGATTATCGCACATTTCAATCCATCTCCATCGACATTGTTCTTGACAATCTCAAGGATTTAATTGACAGATATTGTTCGTCTATGTCGATTTCATGTATTTGCAAAGTTATTTTGTTTATCACAAATTCCTGAAAGTCGTAATCAGCGATTTTTCAGAATCAACTTTGAAGCTGCGAAGAGATAATCTACAAGTCGAAGTGGGCAAGAAACTCGCCAAAGAATCTGGTTTTTGAGTCAGATTTATGATGTTAGGTTAAACCAAAGTTGAATAGAACCTTCTCACACTCTACTGGATTCATTGCTCAATTAATTTCATCAGAATTACAGCGAACAAAGAGGTACAGTAGACATGTTTTGGTATTTAGGCCTATACGAATTGGATTGTTACACGCAGAATCTGATACCCGCGTTTCGCGTCTGACTGCCCCTTTAATTTGCTCGTAGACTCAAGAAATCGGATCTAGCACACACTTTTTGGGTCAAAGTGAAATAATGGCTCATTATGGATTGCTGGATTATAAAGACAACATCAATGTCAAAGTTTATTGGCCAGCAACTAATCAAACTGTCATTATACAAAATGTTAAAACCAACAGAGTTCTTCGCATTGTACGACCATCTCTAGCAGCAAGCAGGTAAGGCACTGACCAGCATAGGTTCCAATCTTTAACAATGTTGTTTTAAAAAATTATATCAACTGCTTCTTTGAACTGAATCTTTAGCTACTATGTTATAATTCTACCGTTGGACTTTTCTGTAATTTTCAAAATATTCAGAATAAAAGGGTATTTCTTCACTTTAAAAAATTCGAGAATTGTTTGAAAAAACTTAAAACCATCGTTATTTCTATATTTTTGGTGAAAACATAGAATAGTTTGCAAGTAAGCCATAGTTTATGAATGTCAACGATATGTTACCAAGCACAAGTCTTTCACTATTCTGGTTTACTATTTAAAAATTTGATGATGTCACATCTTCAATCGAGTTAAAATATGGACTACACTTAGAGCAGAAACTGCATAAAGTGACGTCATCAAGCAATCTGATATAATACATACACGTGTTTGGATACATACACTTTTTGAATCGGTTCAAAGAAAAAGTTCCCTTTTGGTTTCGGGAAGTGCCCCTTTAAGATCTTTTGCTACATCGTTCTTTTTACCTAAATCTTTCTAGCGCTAGTGATTTGAAATGTTTAAGCTCCACTTTGCATTTTAAGTTAGATACAATGCAACTAATTACAGATTCTATTTGCTAACTACTAGATCACTGAAACAAAAAAATACTCGATAACTAAATTACAGATTCTAGTTACTAACAACTGAATCTGCGGTTTTTAGTGCCGAGCGCTGGGATCGCAGACATGGGGAAGACCTTATCGAATCCGAGACCCCTGTCATCACGCCTAAGTGGTGGGGCTTTACCTGGGGGCGAACCCTGTCCGGCTGCAAGGTCAGAAGATTACGCCACTGTCACATCCCCTATAATTACCTGTTCTTGCTGCAAAGTCAGAGGATTACACCACTGCCCCACACAACACTGCGCCACATCACCTATGATTACGTTTGCGATAGTACTTGTATTACAAAATATCTATTGACAATTCCTCATATTTTATTTCCCCCACAAAGGCATACGGTAAAGACTTTCTCAGAGATAAAGAAATGTCCAAAACTCAAAATCAAAGATGTCGTGCTCAATGTAAGTTGACTTTCAGTACAATAATATAATGCTGAATGCGTCCAAATATTTCATCTACCTGGTTTCACGGGTGTCACAAAGGAAGTGTACCGATTTGGTTGGATTCAGCGATCTCTATTAAGCTTTAATCAATAGCTCCTTGATCCTTTTTCTATCGTTACAAGTTCTTGACTTCTGTTAAAATTACACTTTGCATGCACAAGGCGATATCTTACCCTCCTGGTTTCAGGGCAACTTTTGCAGCTTTGTTCGTTTTGGATTTCTGGTTGAGAGAATTCCGTTTGTCTGCCATCGCTGATCGCTTTGAATTCTGGTGTCAATTTAAACACATGAATCTGCCCTTGTTCAGCTCATCACTAGACAAAATTTGTTAGTACTTGACTATATTGATCCTCCTCATTTTCAGCCTGGAACACATGAATCTGCCCTTGTTCAGCTCATCACTAGACAGAATTTCTTAGTACTTGACTATATTGATCCTCCTTTTTTCAGCCTAGATCTAGACAGAACTTCTTAGTACTTGACTATATGTCCTATATTGATCCTCCTTATTTTCAACCTGGAACACATGAATCTGCCCTTGTTCAGCTCATCACTAGACAGCATTTCGTAGTGCTTGACTATATTGATCCTCCTTTTTTCAGCCTAGATCTAGACAGAATTTCTTAGTACTTGACTATATTGATCCTCCTTTTTTCAGCCTAGATCTAGACAGAATTTCTTAGTACTTGACTATATTGATCCTCCTTATTTTCAGCCTGGAACACATGAATCTGCCCTTGTTCAGCTCATCACTAGACAGCATTTCGTAGTACTTGACTATATTGATCCTCCTTTTTTTCAGCCTAGATCCATGTTTGGCGTTCGTATAAGTAGAGATGAGCAATCACTCGTGCTCAAATTGCACCCTCCAACGCCATTACATGGACTTGGGTTACAAACCTTCAAATACACCGTACAAGTTGGAAATTCCACCGCAGTGACAACAGTGACAATTGATGCCCGTCGCTATATTCGAAACGAACCAGTGACTTCAATGTGCCCTCATGGTAGAATGTGGTTGCCTGGAATGCCTGTTGTAACTAAGACTGAGAAAAGGTTTGTTTTCCTCTGCGTGTTATGCGGGTTTACGCGAGATGATATCTTTAGTATCTAACTGTGTAGCGTCATCTGTCTTGCAGTGTTTTTGCAAGAAAGCTTTTCCAAATCCAAGTAGCAGTTCTATGATGGCATAATTGGCTACATATTGTAATCGAAGCTAGTCACAAAATTTCGAGTCTAAAGCTTGCAGAGTGTAAACAAAGGGCAACCTGGTATCCCAGTAAAAACAAAGCTTCTTAAAAAATCAACAAAATTTGATTATGTCACCGACCTTTAAATTTTCTTCTATGTATTTGTAATAAAAATCAAATGATGTTAATGCATGACTGTCAGTTTAGTCTTTTGTGGGGGAGACAACGAAATTGCCGTGTGAAAATACGTATTTGAGCTATCCATAGATTAAAAAATATTGAATTTTTAGCCAAAAAATATTTCTTGTGATTTCACATGATATAAGAGCTTCCTCAAGGTCAAAAATACTAACTTAAGTAGTACGGGGGTGGGATAGAAATTGAATTTTGTAATCCACCTTTTCAAGGTAAGAGGCGTGAAAGCGGAAGTTTTTTGTTATTTGAGATATTGCATTTTTGAGGCCAAAATCTTGTTCTGCGTACAAAGTTTAGCAACGTAGCAAATTTTCACATTCATATATGTCTTGATTTCAAAATTATGACAATTTTAAGAATTTAAAGTCATAAGGGCTTTGACCGTGAAATCAAAGTTTGGACAAATTTTTGTCCAAACTCCGATTTCCACGGTCAAAGCCCTTATGAACTGAAATTCTTTACATCATGATAATTTCTAACTAGAGACAGATATGAATGTGAAAATTTGTCTGAAGACTGAACCTTGTACGCACAATAAGATTTTAGTCTCAAAAATGCAAAATCTCAAACAACAAAATACTTCCGCTTTCGCGCCTCTTACCTTGAAAAGGTGGATTGTTTCCTATGATTTCTTCAAAACCATGGTAGCTTGTAAAAGCATAAATTATCACAATCTCAATGCCATTTCAATACTTCGCGATCTGTCTAAGATTAGTTTGGTTTTTGATACAAAAACACAAGAACATATTTCCATAATCGATAATATTTTCATATTTTGATGATTTTTCAAAAATTTTTATTTTTTTGGGTCAGCCGGTAGAAAGGGTGATTTCACAGGAGCATCGCTTCCAGGATGTTTTTGGCTCCTGTTAAGTCTATATAAATTTTCTGAAATGAAAACTATTTTGGCTGTGACGGAAGCCCAACTGATCCATCATTTTTCTATTTTGTCTTACTAATTCAACAATGCTTGCTCATTCTGCTAGCCTGTATGTATGTATGTAAACCAGGAAAAGTTGTCAAGATTAAAGGCATGTCTATAAAGTTGAAAACGTGGTGCGTTAACCTATATTCAGTTATTTTTCTGGTGCACTCAAACATTTTCAATACTCGTAAAAGTTTCCCATGTATTTCTGCGTCTAAAAGTGACCATTATGGAAACAAGGTCCATTCTTGCCCTTCTTATTTCTTATTTCTTATTTTATAATATTTATACAGGGTAAAACATTCAGTTATACTGTTTTACAATGTACCCTGTTAAAAAACTTACAAACGAAAAGAAACTATCTAAATTTGCACGTAAATCTAAAATAAAACTACAATCAATTTGATCTATACAGCTATTAGCAAATAACACATGTCCTTTGATCGATGAAAAACTCAGAACTTCGTTCCAAAGTAACATAAAATGAGTGACGTTAAACGTTGTTATCTTCAGTGGGTATCCTGTTGGTGTAACCATTGTGTTAAATTTTCACTTCTATCTTTGCCATTTCAACGTACAGGTGTCCCTATTTTCTTTTTGATTTGTATAAATTTTTCTCATTGATATAGTATCATTTTGAATGTATTTCATCATCCTTATTATCAAAAATTTGTAATTGTTATAATTTTCTTTTAACTTAGGCCAATGTAAATTTTAATTTTGATTGCAAATCAGTACTTACTGCAACTTACCTTTAATTCAATCCGAATTCAGAATTGCTTTTCTTCACTGGATCAGAGTTTCATATCTTTCTCGTAGGACTTACGATGGTGCCTCCAACAACTTGAAGCAACTATACTTGGGTAGGGCGTTGGAAAACTTTCGCAGACTGGTGCCAAGTGCATACCAAGATGATATTTCAATGCCAGCTGCAGCATGCTCGAAACAACAACGTGAAAGCAAGACTTGTCCGTATCCAGACGAGCTCAGTGGCTTTGGCTCTAATCGCCCATCGCCAAGACTTATCAGTAACGAGTTATTTGCACAGGTATGTGGCAATTTCCCCAGAAAATGCCTCTTCGCAAAAGGCCTGTCAAACTATTGCTCGTCCATACATTTACGCTATTCAATTTCTGAATCCCAAATCACCACGAAGAAGTTCTCTTTTTGTCCATTCATGTCGAATCTTTAGAACAGTTGATCGACATTTTTGATCGATTTCAGTGTTTTCGAGAACGAAAATTTTAAGAAAAGCGCTAAAAGCTCCAAGATCTGAAAACAAAACATTTGCAAAAAATCCAAGAATCTAATTGAGACTTTTTCCTAAAGATTAAGTCACAAATCTTCCAAATCGGTACGATTGATCGTAGCTTTCCAAAAAAGTGCATAGTTTATTTTGGCACATCCTGTAGAAGAAATGACTCCAGGTGCATGACAGGCGGCTATGCCGAAATCTGGATAACAGCCTCTTCCACTGGATTGCTTGATCGATCCAGGGATGAAATACCGAGTGAAATACTTTATGAATCAGATGTTGCATTCACATTTCTGACAAAAGTATTTTCTTTCTATTGTAGAAAGAATCAGTGGTTAGTGAAAGAGGCCTCAGTGATTTGCATGTGCATTATGGCCAGGTAAGAAAGGCTTGAAGATTTTCATTGCTTCTGTTTTCCTCTTGTGGAATGGGGAACATGCTAAAGCGCAGTTGTTATGAATTATGTAGTAAAGGAACCTTGGAAGTAAAGGAACTTTCATGAATCCAATTGTACCTTTATTCTACAATGCTCTGAAAAATAGAAGAAAAAATAATTGAACAAAATAGAGTAGTGTCCTGCATATAAGAAACAACTTTTTCAGTTTCAGGTCTGACGCGTTTCTTATAAAATGAGATCAATTTCAAATCAGGGTAAACTTTCTTATTAGAAATCATGTACTAGCGATAAGCTACTCAGACACGAGCTCTACGATTGTGATACAAAATCTATCATTTTGATTTGACTTTGTAAATTTTGATTTCTAGGAAATGCTGCAATTATACCAGGAAAGTGTTTTTTGCTTAGTTTGCTTACAAAATTTTTAAATGACAAAAAAACAAGCTTTTTTCAGGCCTGTACCAGTTTCTTATAAACGTGGGTTATTATTTTGAAAGATAGGGTCTGTGTTCCTTAAAGGGACTGTTTCATCCAGCATGCCTTAAACGTGCCATCTCTTGGTTGGCCTTTGTTGCCGCCATTTTCATGGCCCATGAAAATGGCGGACAACAAAGGAACATCAACAGACGGCACGTGCAAGGAATGCTGGATGAAACAGACCCTTTAAATTTCTGTTTCTTATCTACGGGATACTACTGTACTTCAGACTTTCGGCTGTCAATCAAACATTGATTCATTCCAATACCATAAGTATATATATCTCTGCATTGATAATTCAAGAGCTAATTCACCTCAGCATATAAAATTTTAAGCATCATTCAGAACTACACTACGACCGACTTTGCAAATGTTTCGATTTTCATCTTCTTGAGTAACTTGTCTTATAATTGATCTATCTCTGCATTGCATATTCTCAAACATTGAAAGTTGTTTTTGGTCCAACCGGTACAAAGAAAATGTTTTCTCATTGTGACAGCATATTCTAATTCTCTTCTTCAGTTCTTTGTTCATGATATGGATTTCGCAAGACCTCTGCCGAGATTCAAATTTCAAAGCAATTTAAATGATGTATGGATGCAGATTACTGTGCCAAAGGTAATTGAAATTATTCATTTATTAACTGATTACTTTATTCGAACTCACTCGAGTTCTGCGTACTTCCGTGAACTAAAATGATGCCCTGTGCTTGTCAAGAATAGAGTTTGTTTGGAATGAAGGACCCCATGGGGCACTCAGCACATGCACATACGGGGAGGTAAGTCCGATAATTTTGGGTCAGAATATTGCCGAAAGTGACAATTTTGGGTCCAAATAAACTGAAAGTATGTTTTTGATATTTTTGGGCATCAAATATTGTCAAAATGATATTTCTGGGTTCTTTAGAGACAATCCTGGCCTCAATTTGCTTTGTTTCGGGATCTTTTATGTTCGTTTACAGATATCAAAGTATAAAATGAGCTGATATTTTTGGGTTGTAATGAAGCTAAATTGATATTTTTGGGTTTCCTGAGAATTTCTCGGATTGATCCCCCTCCCCCCCCCGTATATGCGTATGTGCTGAGAGTCTCTCCTTGGTGAAGGACATTCTTGCTGCAACGAGCACAATAAATTCTATTTGCAATCTCGGCTAATCTCACATACAATTTATCAAAGGTCTGGAAGTCGGAAGTCAATGTCTGCCAAAGTTCCTGCTATAAATAGTACAATGGCTCACTTCTATGCACCCCCAAAGGAGCACTCCTATTAATTCATAGCTTGGTTCCAGTCAGGGTTAAAGATGGCTTTTATAAAGCTAAGATTTCAAAAATTATTCTCAAATTGTGGTGTAATTTTATAGAAACCGTCGATAGACCTGTTAGCTGTTCTGAAAGGAATCGGAATCGAACGATATTTTGCTACATTTTGTAGAATTTTCGAATGTGCACAATATTGATAGAAGCTCTAACGCCACCCAATCGAACCTCACCTATAAAAATGTATAGAAATAACGCTCGATCCAGGCTCTTTTGCAGAAAGCTGAAAGAACTATTATAGTGAATCAACATAAAATTGGGTCATTGTTAGCATCTTTTTATGAAAATTTTGTGCAGTGTTTGATGATATCCAAATGGAGAGACCTATGCAACTTAACAGGAGAACTTCAAAATTCATCGATGATCAATTGGCCTGCATGCAGTCTCGGGTGCAGTCTCCACGAAAAAGCCACGCGAAGGATCATCCTGAGTTTAAATTTTATTACTGACAAGAAAAGGGCAATTTGGAAGCCATTCTGTGAGGCCCTCAAACCGAGTGGACCCTCCTGTTGGCACCTGAAGAAAGTCTGCAATGGCATATGTTTCCGATTCTCCCCTTTTGGGAGATCTTAAATTTTTTTGAGGAAGTATATACACTTTTTTGGCTTGAAGTTTATCAGTGCTTTTAATGATCTAATTTTCTTGTCTCAAAACACTTATCATTTTTTCCCAGAATGATCCCCACTTTGATCAAGATGGAACTGGTAACAAATACTTGCCGTTTACACGATCAACATACAACAGGTTTGTATAATCTAAATATTGTTGTTAAGAGCGTCGTTGTATGGACTGTTTTTAAACCATTCTATTTTTATGGAATGACTGCTTTCTTATTGCTGAATGATTGCGTTCCGTGTGCCGTATGGAGAAAAGGATGGCTGACATTTGCTATATAGAAGAGACAAACAACTGGCAATTGCCGATGTTTGTATACGCTTGTACTTGGAATTTTTTCCTAAATATATGCTATTTATTTATTTTCTTATGGCGAAATTTTACATAGATATGTACATACAGTGCTATGGACAGGACATACAGGTTTCCCTAGCAGTACTAAGCATTCTCTCTAGCACTGAAAATCTCGTTATTATGCCAGATGTTAATTCTGCCGAAGGTAGAGTTGGCCTAGCAAATTGCTTGTTCTTCACACAAACAGTATTTTAGCTCACATTTCATTTTAATTACACTGCAGGTGCACTGGGCAATATCCAAACGGCTATTCCCGTGAACAAGTGAACACGATTTCAGCCTACATCGATGCAACTAATGTTTACGGCTCATCGAAGTCAAGATGTGATGCATTGCGAACAATGAAAGATGGGAAAATGAAGCTTGAGGATGATGGTCTTATACCGGTAAGGTTTGCTCCACTTACAGGGCCACAGGACGTACCCAAGGGTTGAGCTCTGGGCTCCTCCTTTCATAGATTTTTTGAAACGAATCGTTGTCTTTATCATTAGACACCAGGTCTTACATAAACTACATGAAGGGAAACAAACAATCATCGGCTCCCCCCCCCCCTTCGAATTCCTGGGTACATCGCTGGGCAACATTGGGTCATATGGGAGTCATATGAAACAAAAAAGAGCATGAAGTAGAGCCATGAAAAACTGAATGTTTCAGAAACAAAATGCATCCCAACTTTATTGAAGATTCTTCTGAAAGTAATGAAATTTCAGTTATTTTGACGCATATCGTCGGAAAGCACAATCTATCTTCTTTTAAATGATATCCATGTTGGGCATATTAGTTGAACTGTTTATAATTTAATTGACGTTTTTGTAGTTATGGCCTATTTCAGATGCTGGAAAGTGATAAGACATTTACATAAACGAAATAAAAGGATGTCTTGGGAATGAATTTGTCCTTTTCCTACATTTTAGGGCAGTTTTTGTCAACAATTTTCTCGAATTCCCAAAAAGTGAAGAGAATTCCTCTAATTCTGAAAATTTTAAAGATTTCAAAAAGTCCAACGATCGAATTGTAGCAAAGTATCTACAGTTTCATGCAAGTCATTCAACTCAGAGAAATGGGTCATAGACTTTAACACCAACATTTTCAAAGGTTTGGAACCTATCCGGAGGGGCAATTCACTTATTCGAAGAAGCATACGAGATTTTTTCAGAACAAAATGATTTTTACGGATTTGATGGATTTTTCTTGAAAACAAAAGAATTCTTGCCAAAGGCGTACGAGATTTTTCATGATTGAAATGTCCCTCGAACGTATGCTCTTCTTCTTGCTAATCAACCGAGGTTCTCATCATCTCAAATTTCATTCTTAGAGAAACAAAATGTCACTTGCCAACGATAACGCAATCGGCAGGGATCCATCAATTCTTCGGGTCGCTGGTGACACAAGAGCAAACGTTGCTCCAGGACTTTTTACGTTTCATACGTTATTCGTGAAAGAACACAACAGGCTTTGCGATGAGTACAGGAAGAAACATCCTCAGGTGAGTTTTTGCTATGGAGTTACATAGTTTTATTTCGTTTGCACCTTCAAAATGAGGCAGTATTCCTCCAGTTCAAATCATCGTCAGAAATTTCCTCACAACTGTTTAGGGGCATGCTGAAAATCCTAGATACGCCAAGGCGCTGTTTATATGAGGAAGGCCAGCCCTCCTAGAAGGGCTAGCACTCCTAAAAGGGCTAGATTTTTTTGCATTTACATGGAGAGCGAATCCTTCTAGCAGGGCTAGACAAGATGGCACCAACTATTCATGTCATTTTCCTTTTATGCACGGTAGCCCCGTCAGTCAGTATGACTGATTTTCAAGGGGCCATGCACTATAATTCGAATCCTATCATTCTACATTGATTCTATTTTTCTTGCCAGCCCGCCTTTGAGGGCTAGCCCTCTTCATTGAGTTTACATGGAAATTTCCAGCCCTCCTAGGTGACATCTCGCCTAGAACGGCTGGCCCTCCGCTCAGATAAACGACAAAGAATTCTACAAAAAGATTAGGCCAGAAGGTGAGATGTCGACAAAGGGGGCTAGCTCTTCCACATGAACATCATCCAAGAAAATCTTGTATACTGGATGTCCGAAAAGAAGTTTTCAATGTTTGATTAAATATTAAGAAATAATGATAAAATAGATGAGTTTTATGGCAAGATGACCCTGTTCCTAAGATTTTGAATTAATTTTTTTCATCAGATTCCTAAAAATCCGCCAAAAATTCTTTGAGCTACGAGTTTTTAAAGATCAAGTTTGTGCGAAACAGAAGTACATTTGAACAATAAAAATTGAATTTTCAGAACAAACCAAGAGCAAATTTTGCAAAACAGAAGATTCAGGTTTCTGAAATGACAAAGCGATTTGCCATCGTGAAGAATATATTTCACACCTCTGAGTGCACTCAATCAAATCAAAATAAACAGAGAGAGAAAAGACCAATTGTTTGGGTGTGTTGAAGGTGTGAAATCTATTCTTCTGAAACGCAAATCGCTTTTTCTTCTCGGAAACATAAATCTTTGTTTACAAAATTCGCTCTTGTTATAGAGCAACATAAATGATTTCTCAATTTTGTGCTTGTAGGCAAGCGATGAAGAAATCTTCCAGTACGCAAGACGAATTGTGATTGCTGAACATCAAGCAATAGCATTCCGTGAATACATACCAGCAACCCTTGGGGCATCAAGCATACCACCCTACAAAGGATATAATGCTAGTATTAATGTTGACATCTCCAATGTATTTGCTACTGCAGCATTTAGGTATGAGTCATTTCCACATTTTATACAAGGTGACTCAAAAAATTTAACTGAGAAAACTTTTCATGCACTAAGAATAATCAACAGAGATCAGCGATTCAAGTGTTGTTTGGCAGCTGATTGGCTTGGTTGCATCCCTGTTGAATTTTTGTTATTTTTATTGTCATGGTAAATTGGCGAAAATAAAGATTTAGTAAAACCAGACAGATCTAAAGCCCGTCGAAATTCAACAAAAAACATGGGATGGATTTGGGTTGGTCAGTACAACTAGGACAGATAATGGTACAATAGGCTCTGCTAGTTTTTATTCACACCTGGATTCAAAGGGATTTGTGATTGCAGACAAAAGGAATTCCGTGCCCGGTTGGTCAAGACATAAACAAAAGCAAAGCAAGCTGCAAAAAATGCTCTGAAACCCAGGTAGCAAACTCACTCATTGTGCATTCCAGAAACGGTTTTAGAGCAACCATGAGCATGTATCGAAGGAGACATCGAAACATCTGCCTCACGCATTTTATGTATTTGGTTCAGAAGTGTTTCAATTACTTGCAAAAAGTGCGAGAATTGAATCGCCTCTCAATTGGCTTCTGCACCAAACTAATAATATTCCTAAGGCAGATGTTTAGTTAGGTGTATCCTTCTTCCTTCCATATCTGCTCATTTTTGCTCAAAACTATTTTTGGAATTCACACGAACGAGCTAGCTACCTGGTTTTCAGAGCAATTTTTACGGCTAGCTTTGCTTTCCTTTAAGTATGCTTCACTTTGATCTGAAAACTTTGTCAAAACTATGAATGTACAACAAGAACAGCAACGGAGAGAGACAAGGGGAGGGCTACTGTGTCATCCAACGTCAAACGATATGGAACATGAAGAAGACGAAGAAGAAGAAGATCGGAAATGTTTGGGCAACAATTTTTGATCGTTAGGCCTGGGCTTCACGATTATATTAGCACCATTATTAATATTGTTTCGTAGATTTGGTCACAGCCAGGTCAACTCACATTTCTTCAGATTTGACAACAACTGGAATATCTCTAAATATGGTCATTTGTTGTTGCGAGAGAGTTACTTCCATCCCGAGAGAGTTGCAGTGGAAGGAGGCATCGATCCGCTCATACGAGGTATGGTCAGAGAACCAGCACAAAAAATTGACACACTCATGATTGATGAGTTGAGAAATGTCCTGTTTCCTGCTGGTCGACATAATGGATTGGATTTAGCTTCGATGAATATACAACGAGGGAGGGATCATGGATTGCCGGATTTCAATAGTGTTCGAAAATTGCTTGGTTTGAAAGGTAAGATTTTTGCCGGCTGGGTAAAACAACTTTCGCCTCTTGGAAATCATTGAAATTTATTATATTTCTGATCTGTGCAAAATTTTGTGTGTATTTGTAATTGTAATTTCAAAAGTTTCTGTATCATTGACAGCAATGCCTGAGCTAAGAAAAGCGTTATTTTTCCATTGACCAAATTGAGCTAATCACTTGTAGTTTTTGGAAAACCAAGGGAAGCTACAATCGTGGCAACAAGTTATTGGAGGATTGGTCAAAACAAAGGTTTTTTGAAGATAAGCCCCCCTCCCCCACAGATTGCTTATGGAAAAGCGCATCATTGACTTCGGGGGGGGGGGGGGGTTGGTTTCAAAACCAACAGAGGGTTAGAACTCTAAAGAGGTACCTTCTTTGTCGGCTGTCCAGAAACCTTTTGGCCTTCATTGAGCCTATTGGCCTTCGTTCAAGATAATGCGTTTTAGATTACGAATTGATTCTTAAAATGAAGTCAAACCCTCAGATAGGCAACGGAACTGTAATTTTTCAAATCGCTGTTACAGTTTTTGTATTACGATGCTTCAAACAGTGTGTACACTTTCCTGTCTCACTCGGTATTTTACGTTGTTTGCTCTTGACATGATATTATAAAATAATCATTTATTCGACAGCATATACTACCTTCTCTGAGATAACCAAGAACAAGAAAATTGCAGCAAAGTTGGAATCCCTCTACAAACAAATTAACAACATTGACCTTTGGGTAGGAGGTCTAGCTGAAGATCATAAAGACGGCTCAGAGCTTGGTGAAACGTTTCATTTCATTTTCAGAGAGGGTGTCTTGCGTGTAAGAGATGGTGATCGCCTTTGGTATGAAAATATCATGAATAAAGAGGTATGATAGATTTTTATGTTTCCTATCTGCCATACAGGCTAGCTTAAGGGATCTGTGCCCAATGCAGTATTATCCCGCCACTAAGAAACTGACTTACAAGAAACTGCAGCCTGCCAGATGGCACCATGGTCTTTGTCATTTTTGGTTTGATATAACATTTATGTTGCATTTATAAGAAATCAAACAGCTTGGTTTTACAAAATGAGTTTCTTAGTGGCGGGGTAATATTATTTGAGCATCATATATGAGTCTTTGTGCCTATGTCTACCAGAACCCTTGTAAAATCGCATACAGTGATTCCCCTAAATAAGAACCTACTATTAGAGGACCAGGCTGAATTAGTTTCTTAGTTTGAATGTGCTAAGATTAAAGCACATATGTCACGTTAGCAATTCGTCAATACAACAAACAAGTTTGGAGTGGAATTCCATTGTTTCGTGACTTTTTATTTCTGTTTCATGAATTTTCATTGCAATGAAAATTCAGCCTCGATCCTGTGCTTTGCAATAAACAATAGAGAGAATTGTATTCTCAGTCGTTTAAATCCACTCCCTTTCCTTTTTGTCTCTTTTTGTCTCTTTTTGTCTCTTTTTCCTTTTTGTCCCTTTTTGTCTCTTTTTTTGTCTCTTTTTCCTTTTCCTTCATGTTTCCACTTGGCAATTTTTTATATCTCGGTTTATCTCTGTTGGTATAGTAATGTTCGAAAATAACTAATGCCCGCACAAACCAGCAAAGTTTATCCAGAGTTTCCTGACTCAGATGTAAGAAATAGCTATCCCTGGATAGGTATCTGATAAACTTACTTGGAATGGCCCCGCTTGCTCAGTAACTGGTTTGATCTTAGCTAATTGAGACTTCTTGATATAAATACAGTCTAGAGAACAACTTTTTCAAATTTCAGGAGATAGAGATGGTGAACAACCTTACGCTAAGCAAGATCATTAAACTCAACTCTGGAGTGAAAGATGTTCCCTACAACGTGTTCTTCTCTACAAAACATTGCAAAGATGTTATCAATCACAAATGCATTCCATTGAAAAATAAGGGTGACGCTTTAGAGAAAGAGCTTTCAGATGCGAAGCAAAGGCACAAAGAAAAGACGGAGGAACTCGAAGGGAAGAATACTAAATTGTCAGTTCTCAGTGGATTACTCGGAGCAGTCATTTTGGTTATTGTGGTTGTGATTGCAGTGGTTTTTTGCAAACATAATGGGAAGTTTTTCCGTGAGCGATCGTCCCTCGTGAAGAGTAAGTAGGGTTCGTAGTGATTCTAACGCGAGTGATTATAGTAGATATACTCTTAATCAGATAATCTTCTTAAGGCGTGATTCGAGTGATAGTGATAGGAGTGATCTTTTGCAATATTGAATATTGTAGTAACCTTTGCAATGAGTTAACTCATTAGAAATTTGAAATCATTAGCCGTTTTCATGCATGCATAATCTTTAAAGATAACTTAGTCTTGACACAAACAAAGAAGAAACATTCCAGACCAGGAACAAAATAAGTTTCTTGATTCTGAAAAATGGCAATTCTTATTGGCGACAGAGTTGGAAACGTTTGATAGGCTGTGAAATAAAAAGTATGAAGCCGATATTCAAGACTAAAATGTTAATCTATCAGACATAGGCTAACCCAGATGTCAAAATTTTGTTTAATAAAAGCACTGATCTTGTAGACCCAGAAATTCGAATATTTTTGATAAGGGGTTTGTATGAAAACGAGAATTCTACGTTCGATTGCTTGTCATTTGAACTCTATTTCTGAAACAGACCATAAACCTTTTAGCTATTCTGAAAAGAATCAGAATCGAACAGCATTTTGCTACATTTTGTAGAATTTTCGAATGTGCACGATAGTGATAGACGCTCTAACACAACTCGATCGAACGACGCATATAAAAAGGTATAAACATAACGCTCGATCCAGGCTCTTTTGCAGAATAGCTAAAAGGTCTATTATATCAAATTTCTATTGTAATGACAAGTAAATCATGGACCACAGTCGATTGTGGTTTTGTCGTCCCTATAGAAAGGCCTTAGCAGCATTTCCCTTATTTTTGCGTCTGAAAAATGTCTGCTTTTACCAAACAAAATTTTCATATCTAATTTGGCCTCTGACTGATAGATTAGCATTTTAGCTTTGAATATCAGTCACACACTTTTTATCCCACAGCCAGCTAACCGTTTTAACCTTTTTTCTGTATATTCTTTGTTGAGTGTTTACCAAACATGACATGTTACCAAACGTATTACCGAACATGACATGTTACCAAACGTACTACCAAACATGACATGTTACCAAACGTATTACCAAACATGACATGTTACCAAACGTAGTACCAAACATGACATGTTACCAAACGTATTACCAAACTCGACATGTTACCAAACGTATTACCAAACATGACATGTTACCAAACGTATTACCAAACTTGACATGTTACCAAACGTGTTACCAAACATGACATTTTACCAAACGTATTACCAAACTTGACATTTTACCAAACGTATTACCAAACATGACATGTTACCAAACGTATTACCAAACATGACATGTTACCAAACGTATTACCAAACTTGACATGTTACCAAACGTATTACCAAACATGACATGTTACCAAACGTATTACCATACTTGAGTGTTTTCATATTCAAATGTTATGATTTTTGTTCCAAAATCTTTCAGAATTCAATGGCAAAATCACACCCGAAGACAATGGCTATGTCGTTGAAAACGTGTATGCTTCAAATGGGGACGCTTCAAACGGAAAGAGAAACCACCATATTGGAATCAGTGCTTGGAGTTAAGCAGATGGTGGTCACATTTGGAGTATGTCTATTTCTTTAAAGTGGGATTGAATTGAAGATGATATTCAAGTGTGCCAAAGTACCGGATGTTGTAGTGAAGTACCGGGCGAGTGAGCCCCTTCCAGAATAAGCTTTTTTTTTCTTTTTTTTATACTCAATCTGAAAATTTTTACAAAGACGAATTACCTACGACACTACTTACAAAACACTTAACTACACTACAAAGACGATACCCCTAGGAGCAAAATATCATGACTACGCCGGGGCCATGCCATAGAAGACATAAAACTGAACTAAAATAATTCCCCCAAACAAAAGCCGACTCTAGAAAAAATCGATGAAAAGTATACTGCAAAACATAAAAATTGGACTGAGCAACAACCCGATCTGGCAAAATATCCCCCATTTGACATATTTTACGACTGGCTCTAGAATGATTGCCTTCTTTTGATACCCGGCGCTAGAAAAAAGGGTGAACACGATACCCTAAAAAACGGCACATCCCTGTCGGACAAATGCACTAAGTAACCCCAACCTCGGGGATCAAGCGCATCAAAATCTCTCTCCACTTAAAGGTTCTTCTTCCCAAGAAAATTGATGTGATTTGAAAGCATCGAAATATGAGACATTTTTATTTTGATCACCATAAACC
This sequence comes from Aurelia coerulea, assembly GCA_039566865.1. Classification (NCBI taxonomy): domain Eukaryota; kingdom Metazoa; phylum Cnidaria; class Scyphozoa; order Semaeostomeae; family Ulmaridae; genus Aurelia; species Aurelia coerulea. The sequence goes on along the minus strand of CM076945.1, from coordinate 28,971,506 downwards.
TATAATGAAGAACATTTCTGAAAATCTGGACTTGCTCCAAGTCTCGCTCTTGATATTATTCGACTGTATTTATAGGTAGTTTAGAGACAAGGATGGTTGGTTTAGTCTGTGAACTTGGTAGTTTAGTGTTCTATCACACAACTTTCATTGCTCTTAGCAAGGGTGACTTTTGTGAAACAAAAGAATTGGGTCTTTGATAAGACAAAGCGATGTACTGTTCTGATGAATAGATGACAGATCTTTGATGAAGTTAGTCACACAGTTTTGCTTTCTGAAACTATTTCGATTTTATTGGATGCACTCAGAGATGAGATGTTCTTCAACACCGTAAATCGCGTTGTTTTAACCAAGACTTAATTGTTTTGCATTGCAAAATCCACCCTGGAAGATATCGCTGCTATGTTTATGTTTTGATCCTATTTGACTTGTGCAGCGTATCCCGTTCATGTTGAAAATGAAAGGACCCCTTTAGTGACTCACGGTATAGACACATAAGCGCAATTCTTACTATCAGGTGTCCTCATACCCATAGCTCTGTGTTTCGTTTCATTGCAATGATTTGGAACTGCTTCCGTAATATTAGAAAAGAAAGGACAGTTCTTTTTACAAACACCCCCTGGTCGTGAGTCCTGTTCTTTGTGCCAAAAACTTAATTTCTTATAGAAAAAATACGTGTATATATTTTGCAATTTCAATATTTTGTAATGACTTTGATTAAGAATTATATACAAATGCCAACAATTTTTTAAATTTTGTTTTTAAATTTATAGCAATGCTACGCCACAACAAAAGCCTGTCACTGTGTACCTTTCTGCAAATTTTTGGGTGGTGTTTTGGCAGTTTCAGTTAACTACAATTGATACTGCACAAAAATGTCGCCTTTCTTGCAAATTCGTAATGATCGCTTAGACTGATTACAAGTTCGTAGTTATTGCTATTGATAGACTGATGGACGCTATAAGTACGACTCATTTTCACATTGCAAATTAGGACGAAATTTTTTTCCTCGATGTCATGTCCGATATGGAAACCATAGCAACACTGTACCAAAAGCCGAGTGCTCCAGGCAATGGCGTATGGGCCTAAGTTGTCGGTTCAAGCTCAGATGATAAAACGCCTCAAAATTCAAGTGACGGCTGGTCAATTCCAGCATCTAGCAAACTCTATCGTTCATGGTGATAATTAAAATTGGTTCCAAATTTCTCAAGATGTCTTTTTGTATCAATTGCATTTAACGCTGCATCCACTCTTTTTACTGCTGCAGAACTTAACACTCGTTTTTCCAAACGCTTTCTGCTAGCATCTGGAGCCTTCTTTAAATCAGTTAATCGTGAATATCTCTTTTTCTTTTGGTTTACAAATCTCGTTTTCTTCTTTTTAATGCTTCCTAAGTTGCTTCCTGTGGCAATCTCGACATCTTTTCTGACCTCCTCAGCTTCATCTTCTTCTTGTTTGCGTTTTCTCTCATTCTCAGCTGCAAAATCGTCCGGATTACTTGGTGCTCCACGTTCATCTCTTGGTATTATTTTACCATGGAATGGACATTTTATCCTAAAAATGTATGAAAATGATCCTAACGCTATGATATTATGAAATTGCACAAAAACGACACATTAATTCAATTAAATCCTACCACTTCATACACGAAAATGATCGATAACTCTTCCTCCCTATTGTGGCCCTTTTTCGGTTTCAGCAGATGGTTCTCACCTTCTCACCCTCACCCTATGCCTATCACATTTGCCCCTGCTTCCTTTTTAGAACAAATTCAACCTCCATTTCAAGTTTTCATGGGCCTTGTTACTATTCTTACATACTCTGTAAGCATGGTTATTTTCCATACGATCTTTCTCCATATGCACTTTCTTTCTGCAATTTTGTGCTGATTCAAAGAGATTTATCACATAATTTACTGACCCTATACAATTTCGCGGTAAATTAATAAACATGATAGTTTTGTCCATAAAATGCCTTCAAAAGTCCCCAAATATATACACTTTACCTAATGGTTTAAGAAATGGCAAAGAAAATGAAGAAAACTGAGCAACAATCAGGTTTTCCGGTTTCATAGCTTCTTTCTTTTTCGATATTTTTGTACAAATCCAATTTTCTGATGTTCAACAACGTATAAGCCTTCTTGCTCCAAAAAATCAAATCACTCGCAAAAATTGCTGAGAAACTCTTCAACTAAATTTAAAGACAAACGACGGATATATAGCGCCTGGTTTAAAAATAGAACAAAAGATGACTGCATTCCTTCATTTGTCCAATTGATTTGATAACCTCTCGAGATCACGATTACAATTGAATACAATAGGCTATATTTAGATTTCCCAGGCCTTTAACTTAAGTTGCGTTATATCTCCGTCATTTGCCTTTAAAGCAATATTGTTAGGATATGTCAGAATTTATCAAATGATGAATGAAAAATGTACACAGATTTGGTTGATTCCAGTGATGTGAATTTAGCTTTAATCAATGGCTAATCACTCTCAAAATGTTCCTCGATAGTTAACTTGAACACAGATACCTCATTTTTTGGTAATGGCGCTTTGAGAGAAGAAATATCAATCTTGAAAGCTCAAATGTCAGTCCACTTGCAAACCAGAGTTTTGGCCTTTTGGCCTAAGCAACTTCCTGAAGCACATCGAAATTAAGAACTGAAATTAATGAAAAATAAAGAAACTTCCCGATGGGTGACTGTGGGGTGACTTCTGGAAAACAGAATAACACAAGATCTACTGTTGTTCAAATTTTATCAAGGCTATCGTTGATTTATACACTGTGCCTTAAGAAATTGCTTAGGCCAAAAGGCCAAAAGGCTAAAGCTCTGGTTAGCAGGAAGAGGCAAATTTGAGCTTTCAAGATTAACAAGTCTGCTCTCAAAGTAACAATATCAACAAACGAGGTATCTATGCTCAAGTTAACAATCGAGGAACATTTTTAGAGTGATTAGACATTGATTGAAGCCAAATGCACAGCGCTGGAGTCAACCAAATCCGTTTACACTTTTTTGGAACACCCGGTATATCAAATAATGAATAAAATAAAACTTCAAAGTCCAATACCAACCTGTCCTGTCTTTCGCATAGTTTTCCATTCAACATTGATGCCCTGCATTTCCATTTGACTTTCTCGAATTTTCCAGAAAAATTAATTGCACGACTTCTAAGAGATTCCTCAAGTCCAGTGGGAATAAATTCCTCATCAAATTCCGCACTGTTCCAGAATCTGTGAAGAGAATCATTTTTTGTGATTGGCGTAATATGCATCTTTTTGTCGCTCCAATACCTGAGGTCATTATCAAAAGGAACAACAGGCGCCTTGCTTAGCAGCTTTCTCCTACGAAGGTCAGCTTCTGTGTCTTTAGATGTCCCAGCAACACTACTGGCAGAGCTTACAGAGGTGTTTTTCTCGGAATTTGACCACCTGTCTGACATTGCAAGTAGCTTCTCTGGTGTTTCTTCGTCTACAAAAATAAAACATGGCATATGACAGTTAGAATAGCAACAATTTTAGACCTAAATCTCTAGCTATACTATTCAAACTTATTAGATTTTTCATAACAATCTCCCACAATTTATCAACATCATCGATCTATTTAAGGTCCTTGTCACTTTCATAGATTTTATAGCTTTGATTCAAGCAGGGGCAGCCCCTCCGTCGAAAGTATCTAGCCCCTCCGTACGAGTAAAGTTGAGCTATTTTCGAAATGAATTCAGTAAACGATGCATAAAACTGCACGTTTGGTCACTTTAGTCCCCTACCACAATCGGGACCATCCCTGGATTAAACAAATTTATCTTGTATAAATACCGTTTTACAATAAGTAAAAAACAGCTTATCTTGCTATTGGAGGACCTTGATCTACGAAATTTTACGATTCGTATCAGTAGCTGCTGCACAGAGACGAAACCAAAAGTTAGGATTTCTAAAATTTGATGAAACAATAGTTGAAAATCGAGAAAATAGTTTCAAAAAGGTGATCAAATCCGGAATAAATACTTGACAAATCAAACAATCAGCGAACTATGTTGATGAGATAAAAACCATTTGATCGAGAAATGATTGAACAAGAAATTTTTGATAATAAATGATCCTGTGTTTTATTAAATTCTTATGCAGAAACTTTCAGAATCTTTCTTGATTCTATCATTGTTTCAAAATGTTTTCAGCTGCAGAAAGTGTAACAAAAATTGCTCATCAGAGGGAGTCAAAACCGGAATGATCATTGTAACATGATCCAAATAAGGTTTGATCTGAATTATACCAGCATAGGTTCCAAATCTTTAAAAAGGCTGGTGTAAAATTGAGTGACCCATTTCTTTGAACTGAATAACTTCAAAGAAACTTTAGCTAATTCTCTATAATTCTACCGTTGCGTTGGAATTTTCTGAAATCTTCAATATTTTCAGAATTGGAGTGTTTTTCTTCTTTGTCAAGAATTCAAGAAAAATTTTCAAAAAAAACTTGAAACCATCGTAATTTCTAAACTGTTTGACGTAACATGAAATGATTTCAAAGAAAACCATAGTTTATGAATGCCTACAATATGGTATCAAGCAAAAGTTTGTCACCCATCTGGTTCATGATTTATAAATTTGATGACGTCACATCCTCAAATAAGTTGAAATGTAAGATACGCTGTAATTTCGAAAAATATTCAAAACTTTTGAAAAATCCAAAGGTAGAATTATAGGTAAGTATCTACAGTTTCTTTCAAGCCATTCAATTAGAAGAAATAGATCATTGAATTTTACACCCACCTTTTTACGCCAAGTTAAAGGTTTGGAACCTATGCTAATCGCTAATCATACCTTCACTTAATGAAAGGTGAATTTCTTTTTCCGGTACATCTTCAAATTTCTCATCTTCATCATTTTCATCAGATATGTTCCCATCTGCCGTTGTCATAGGAATAATTTCAATCTCTTTGTACTTTTCAGTAAGTCCAATCAAATCACGTTTCAGTTTCATTGCAGTTCCTAACTGTTCATGCACATTTTTGCATTTTGCAAGAATATTGATCCACCTTTTCACCATCAGAATATAGTTGCTCTTGATCTCTGACATAATTTCTTTCAGATTTGTCACAACATCAGTATTGTCTTCTGTCTCTTCTACCACAACCTTCCCAATTGGAAGCGTGATTGTCAGGCTGTAATTCTTCGATGATATACCAAGATGACTCCCAATGCTAACATCTTGTTCTTCGCTTTCTTCAGTAACTCTCTCAGTAGAGCTTTGAACTTGATTACAACCATTCGCATCTCCTGGTATCTCTGAATTCTTTGATGATATGCCAAGGTGACTCCCAATGCTAACATCTTGTTCTTCGCTTTCTTCAGTAACTCTCTCAATTGAGCTTTGCACTTGATTACTATCATTCGCATCTCCTGATATCTCTGAATTCTTCGATGACATGCCAAGATGACTCCCAATGCTGGTATCTTGTTCTTCGCTTTCTTCAGTAACTCTCTCAATAGAGCTTTGAACTTGATTACTATCATTCGCATCTCCTGACATTTCTAAAGTTGCTTCTCGTTTGTCATCATCTCCATGGACAGTTTCAGATTGTTCTCCAGCCATGTGATCAGCATACAATTCATCTGGTTTTGGAAGCACCAAATTCAAGCAGTTATGACCTTGCGTGATTGCAGATTCAATATCATTTATATTTTCCTTAATCTCTCTATCAACCCTTTCAATTGATTTAATTTCAATCTCCTGTTGTCTACTTTCCAACCTCTCTTGCCTTCTTCTTTCAAGCTCTGTGCGAGATCTAATTCCTGCAAAATCAATTTTCTTTACTCTCTTCAGATAATCATAACCTAGTTCCAACTTTTTGTAATGCTTGCCAAATTTACTGTGCCATTCTTCAATTCTTGATAGAGCAGTTGATCGGAGAATCTTCGCAGCATTTTTTGGTGGAGGAAGCTTTCTATCATCATTCGTTTCAACAGATAGCTCCAGCAGCTCAAGAAAATCACCAAGAATAAATTGACGAAACTGATGAGATCTCATGAACAGCTCATCTATGATTTGGAAGCACGAAAGTCGTATTTCAGCATGCTCCTTTTCGATTTGACCCATGACCATATGATATACATGTTTTAAGTTTTCGTTTGATTTCTTGCAAAGATTCTTCAAGGCTTTTAATGGCTTTTCATCTAACGTTCTCTGTCCACTGGTTGTTAATTCCTCAACTAGCTCATAAAGTATGTCTACTACACTCTTGCTATTTGCATTTTGTGACTCCATGTTTTTGATAATATCTGCGGCCTGGCTTGAAATTGATCTTGAGCTGCTTGCTGTACTTGAAACTATGTATCAAACTCTGAAAATAAAAGGAGGACGAACTGAATGCTATAGAGCGGGTGAGTAAAAAAAGGATCCATGTTTGGAAGGCCATTGCTCCTTGAATATCAAAGCAATAATATTGAAAATGGTCTTGTTTTATTCCCAATATGTTCAGTTAGGGAAATATCGAACTCCTTTATCAATATTTGAAACTGGCTTTAATCGGCCATTCTCTGCCGTGGATATGGGAGATTTTCTACAGAAAGCCCTTTCCAAAAACCTGCAAAAACGAGTGAAAACAATGAACAAATTTTCCATGGTTTTCCTTCCTAAAAATGATGACAGTCACATACTTGGGAGAATGGAATGCCCCTCAATAGGTTATTGATACCAGGGGAAAGACTTGTTCATCCTCGGAAGAGGATAGCAAGTGCTAAAGCATGCAGAAGCTATTGCTGTAAGGCCCGTGTAAGAAGGATTTGAAGGATTCTTGAACAGGCTTTCTCGAGAAAATCCCTCATAATTTCAGAACGGAGTGGCCGATTTCAGTCAGGTAAATTTTAAAATGGACTGAGCATGTCTACCAATTACCTCCGATCCTCTGATGTCATCGTCTTGATGTCCAGGGAGCCGCGACCTTTCAAACGGGGATTCTTTTATTGACTCATAAAGTATATTATTGCCCAAGCTCGGCAATTTGTTCCTACATATAGTAATATGTATGTTGCCAATCTTGCCTTCCATCTTTGATTATCTTAAATTTCGTCCTATGGCCTATAATCTGAGTATGAATCAATGATATCAGAAGGACTCGAAAGACAGGCTGAACACTTTGTCTCTACACTTTTACTAGCCGGTCTTGAACACAGGCTACACTTCTACTTGCAGATGCAAAAACTTTGCATGTGCAAATTTTACACATTAGCTGTTATTTTCACAGCTAATGCATCAAAGGGGCCTGGTCAACGGTGATGCATTGCACTCTTCTTTGCTCCTTGTTTCCCTGTGGTCTGCAGTTTCTGCTAAGCAGAAAAGATGGTGCAAGGTCCCAGGGGGTCTACTTTATACAATGACCACCCGGGGATGTGCCTGCCAATAGGGTGTCATTTTCGGCTGAAAATTCCGGGACAGGATTATACTTTTTGCACCTTTATTCCGGGACCGCTGTGTCCTTTAGAGCTACTTTTTCCAGGACAGATCAGATCATCATTTAAAAAGATACTCCAATTCATGAACTTATTAAATTAAAATGTTAATAGCGTTAGCAATTAGCGAAAAGTACTTTTAGTAATATCATTTTCACAAGAACCATCAGTTTCCCTGATCTTATTCCAGGACAGGTATTATGTTTTCAGAATTCTATTCCAGGACAGGGTCATAAAATTTTGTTCTGGCAGGCACATCCCCGTTGTTTTTCTCCAAGGTAGACCCCCGGGTGCAAGGTGCTGTGTTCTTGAGTTTACACAATAATTCAGAGTATCCAGTAAGAATTCTGAATTGTGGGGAGAATCAAACGAACAAATTGCAACGGTTCGTGAACTCTTAAACCACCAGAGGGTATCGTATTGATAGTTTCTTATTTTCTTAATTGATATGTGTAATTGACATACGGTTTCTTTCAAACGGTGATATCAACGGTTTCCAATCCTCAGAATATGATGTTAATACTAGATTGCACCAGCAGAACCAGCAGGGGTTTTAAAAAAAGTTATAAAAAGAAAGTGACTACCAAAAGGTTTCAAACTCAGGTTGCGTGCATGAAAGGGTATGATGAATACTGCTTCACCAACCAACCGTCAGTGGATGGGACGAAGCTGCAGTGATCGATATTATTGATAACAGTCAAAGGCCGCAAAGCATTGGTGTTGACCAGGACCCTTAAACAAGTTCATGAACAGCTAATGACCTTGGCCCGGGTGCACTTAACCAGATTTTGGTTGGGGCCATGTCATCCAAGCTTCAAACCATACCCAACATACCTGCGATCTTCTTTGAAACCAATAAAAATAGCCAGAGTGGCAAATGAGAGTGATAAGACTAGTCGCACTCAGCATCCCTTATCGAACACCAAACTCTCCCAATTCCCCTAATCCCAAATTGAATTGATTTTTGAAGTTTATGGTCCGGTAAGGAAGGTGTAATGTTAAGGGTGGGTAGGGCTTGGCTGTCTGTTTGGCAAGGTTAGGAATTAAATCTCTGATAGTGGAATTCCATGTGAGTGGTTTTGCAGACGTAAAAAGTTGAGTAACAGTAAGGGGTCTGGGGCTATAGTTAGTTACAAAATCCTGTGCGCAGGTTACCGTGCTCGCAAGAAGGCATTTATAGGTATATAAGGAAACAATGAACAACAAAATTTTCGAATAAAATAATATAATATATAAAATATGATATTTGAATATTCTGATACATGCGGCGGTAAAATGCAGTGGAGTAGATGTCCATTGTATGAACCTTATTTGTGTGAACTAATATGTCCTTTGATAATTTGGTTTCTTTGAAACGCTAAAACAGGTCTTGCGTTCCAAATGTTTTTTAGCATTTGATCAGTTTCGATTAGGTGCCAGTGCTTGTGAAGTATAGGGCCTATTTTAGCGGTATTGATGTTGTATGGAATGACAAAGGGCAGAGTTTTAATATCGTTTTGGGCTTTGAGGCGGAGCATAGAGCCTCGCTTTGTGAAAGTTTTTGCACTTTTTCGAATTGTTTGTTAATGAGGGCTAAATTTTAACCTCCTAAAAGTAGGTCGTTTTGGAGATTTCGTAAGCTGATTTTAAGTTTATCGTCGTCTGATATAATTCTTCTCTATCAAAGGGGTTGGCTGTACATCATTCCGGTTTTGCACTTGGAGGGGTAAAAGGAGTCTGCCTGGAAGTGGAGGAGAGAGCATATGTCGGTAGTTTTTTGTAAAGGGAAGTGTCCAAGCATGGCACCCGTGGTTGTTAATTGAAGTCAGTGTGTCAAGAACGGGACTTCATTTTTGGAGAAGGTCATCTCGAATTTGATGGTCTCTTGTATCAAGTTCATGTGAGCGTGGAATGCAGAGCCTTGACACTGTGTCCAAATCGTATAAACATCATCAATATACCTGATCTGTTTATTAGGATAACCCTTCAACTTCATAAACCTATGCAGTGAAAAGTTAGTGTCACATTTCAAACTCAACTGGGACCGGATTACACATTTTACTGGCCTGAAAGAAAAGGTTATAAAAATTGGGGAGAGGAGGAGAGAACTGTCTATTTGATTTGAATGGAAACTAAAGAGTTAGTTACTAACTCTTTAAGTTGACTTTAAGTTGTCCTAATTTCATCGAAGCGAAGGCCCAATCTTTCTCTAAATCTTTCTCTTGTATCTCCTACCTACCAAGCACAGAATCCACAGCTATTAATAGAAGAAGGACATCTAATTGTATTTGTTTTCAGCGCCTTTCAGCAATTGATTTTCTCCAACTTCTCTTTGAGGCATCCATTTTGTCAATATTGCATCACTGCCTCTTTATCATTCTTATGAATCACGAACACGAGGCAGCAGATGTTTACATCAAAATGGCTGACGATGGAAACGAAGATAGCAACATTTCTGGATTCATGAATAAAAGAGGAAGACGATCTCTGAAATGGAAACCCGTCTTTGCAAAGATTGAATCGAACTGCCTTGTGTATGGGCAAAGTGAAGATGTATGTAACGTCAAAATGGGTCTTGTATCTTAGCGATTATTTGACATGGATGGGGGTGCCAAACAAAAAATAGATCAGATGTGGCCTAAATTTTCCTTTTAATTAATCTTGATCATTATTAATTAATTGAGAACAGTTACATTTGATAATTTCCCAATTCTTTTTTCCCTTTCAAGTTATAGGCGATTGTTTAAGAATTCCCAGAACCCAATGATAAAATTCCCTAAATCAAAATTAACTATTTATAATTGGCAGTGAGTAGTCAGGTAGTGCTTGACTACGCATGTGTAATTCATAGTGTGTACAGTGGCGCATCAGATGTTTTTTGAAACCACTAATAGTAATGCCTTGTAAAGCTGGATTGAGGTGCACATCTTACTCACAGTATTTCGTTCATATTTTATTCTTAATGTATTTAGTGCAACCCTCATAAGCTGTATTTTGCTTGAACTAGTACTGTCTGTACTGTACATTATTTAATTGTTTTAGTTCTTTATCCTCAGCCAGGAGAGGAGATAAAAACAGGCATCATGACATACATTACTTTCTTTTTCAATCACTGTACCTCTGTTTCATTTCTTAGGCACAGACAAAGTCAATCACCCTTGCTGGGGCAATAATCCAAGATGAATCAGAGACAGGGAAGCAAAATCATTTTAACATCAGACCAAAACAAAGCAAAAGGACATATTACTTCAGCACAAGCTCAACAGAAGAGCACCAGAAATGGCTGCAGGCAATCTTTATGGCAAAACTTTCAGACAAATCAAAAAGTGACAATTCTGAAGCTTGTGTCATACAGTGATTTTAACCAGGTGAACTACTAGGATTTGATGTAAGGATCCTTTTGAGCATTCTTTCATCAGAACATTTCTGGAAAGAAAATTCAAAAAGCTTTGCTGTTAAATATCTGCAAGTCATGGCATTTGGATATCCATTAAAAGGAAAGTCTAACCAACCAAGAAATATGAAGATGGACAATAATAATAATAATAATAATAATAATATGATAAAATGAGGGATAAGGAGGCCATTGGCCTATTAAACCCTTTAGCGTTCGTTTTAAGCGTATTCATAGTTGTACTTCTTGTTACCGCAAAAATCGTCATATAATTTCTCAAACTCTATAACTGACTTCGCATTGACTATGGTTGCTGGTAAATTGTTCCATTCGTTTATGACTCTGTTTGAGAAATAGTTCTTCCTCAGGCTCGACGATGAAGCAAACTTGAAAAGCTTGAGATTGTGTCCTCTCGTAACTGAAGTACTTCGTTCAAAAAATACTTTGCTATCAGTATCGATCATGCCGTGTAGTATTTTGAAAGTTGTAATCATATCTCCACGTCTTCTTCTATAGCTTAATGTTGGGAGATCGAGGAAAAGTAAGCGTTCCGTGTACGAGTACAAGTCTGGTATTGTAAGAGGGTTTTTTAAGCCAAAGAGTCACCCACTTCAGTGTGAAGTCACCCTTTTCTATAGAATCCTACTTGCCTTTTGAAATGGTATAATAACCAGTGCAAAAATACAAGGCAGTTTAACACAAGTTCTCCACTAGGCTAATGAACATTTTTCAAGTCACTTACAAGGTTACAGCAAGGCTATTCCAGGCTAGAACAAGGTTACAAGGCCATAACTACCAGGCTCGTACATGGCTATTACCTGGCCTTGTATTTTCGCACAAGAAAGCAAGTAAAAGGATACAAAGCCCCACCAAAGTGAGACTTTAGAAATATTACTTTGGTCTTAGTGCTACTGCTATGTTGATTACATTGAAACATAAGCGTACAGGAAGAAAAAGTCTAGGGGGGCTGCCTGGCACAAAGTCTATTGTTTACCATAATATTTCCCTGATTGAGGGTTATTTTTGCCTGATTGGGGCTGATTTTTTATACATTTTCTAAGTTGGGGGCTGCCGCTCCCAGCCCCCCTGCTCGTACGCTTATGCATTGAAATAAAAAAGTTTCAAAGATTAACAAAATTTTTGACAAAGTGGATTTTTGGTTAAAAAGTCAGAAGTTCTGATCAGTGCTTGAAAAATGGAAATTGTTTCCACTTGTTCAAAAGCGTCTGAAAATTTTTGTCGGAAACTTTTTGTCTGAAACGTTTTAATTCTAATGTATCAGTATTTATTCCTCTGGGGTTATTTAGAAAATACCACCCAAACATTTGCAGAAAGGTACACAGTGATAGGTTTATTGTTGTAGCGTAGCATAGCTATAAATTAAAAAAACAAAATTTATCAAATTGTTGTCATTTGTATATAATTCTTAACCAAAGTAATTACAAAATATTAAAATTGCAAAATATTTGGAAATTTGTTTGTAATATGACTAAATCCAAATTGTTTAAAATAAGGGAAGGGCAAGAAAATAAATGTACAAGAACCCATTATAAAATTACTACATCTTATGAAGCTACAAAACCACAAATCATAATATGAATGTTTATTTCCGTGTCAAGAATTCTTAGCAAAGAATGCTAATTGAGGACACTCTTACCAAAACAAAATACCAAAGAAAAGATTACATCAAGGGCGCCTACCTTGTACTGTACGTGTGACCTACTATTCACATTTTAATTGGTGTCCTGTGACCCAGTCCTGTTTATAGGGATTTTCAAATTCTAAGGTCTGTTAGTATTGACCAATCAAAGATCACGCTGTCTGATTCCCTGTGGCCAGCTGGTATAACAGTTGATCTCGTATTACATAAACACTGGAATTTGAAACCACAAAGTTATTCATACCTCATCTCGACCTTGAGAAGACTGACTCTGTGCTGTGTACTGCTGGATCACGGTACGGTTCTGGGACACCCTCTGTACTGGGTCACAGGACACCAATTACTCTACAGTACTGGGAATAAACACACTTCCTAAAAGGTAGGCGCCCTTGATTGCATTCAAGATAATAAGTTAGTACGCACTACAGATAACTACACTACAGTATACTGTACAAACCTATAGTCTGTCTCAAATTAGATGTCAGCTGCAAATGCCCGCGAATAACAATAATAGATGTGTTTTGCAAAGGAATTTTGCGTTATGGCAAATCTAAGGTGACATTTCATTTGAGATGGGCTTCAATCAGCTTCTACCATGCGAGTTAGAAGCGAGGTTAAGTACAAGTACGCATGGCATTTGAAAGGCTACTGCTCCCTGAATATTAAAGCAACAATATTTGCAATATTTGATTGAATAGCCAACTTGTTAAATTAGTTTTAAAGTTTTACCTGGCTGAAATCCATCATTCCGCTCGGATCATACATGGGATTTTCTCGAGAAATTTGCTGCGAGAAACATTTAAAAAAAACGTCCTAAAAACACGACCACATTTCCCTAATATTTCTACCTTGCAGCATTGACTTGAACATGCTTTGGCAAGTGCTCTTGGGACGATGAAAAAGTCTCCCTCCCCCAATATGAGAAACATATTCAGGGGGATTCCATCCTCCCAAAACGACAAAATATATGCTGATACATATAAGTGTCATTTCTTGATAGGAAGGAAAACCGATGAAAATTTTTACAACCATTTTAACTCATTTTTGCAGGTTTTGAATGGAGCTTTCTGCAGAAAATGTCCCATATCCACGGGAACGAATGACCGATTAAAGCTGGGTAAATTACTGCATCTAATTAAACACGTCAGCTATGAAACAAGACAGTTTTCAACATTATTGCTTCGATATTCAGGCAGCAGTATCTTTTCAAGCACCGTGCATTTTTGTTTGCTCATCCGGTAACACTGACTACTTAAAAAGCACTATTGAAATTCATGACTTCGCATACAAAATTTAAACTGAGAAAAGCATCACATCTCAAGGCTCTATTTTTTTTAAACTTAGAGGACAAATTCCGGGTCGTTTCCATGGAGACTTTGAAACAAATTTACATTATTTTCTTGCCAAGCAACATTTCAACGTCTTTTTAACCGTTCGCACAGGGTAGGGACTCTGTAATAGCCTTTGCGTACTATATAATTGATGTATAAATTCAAAAACTAAGTTTTTGGCACAAAGAACATAATTCACAACCAGGGAGTGTTTGTAAAAAGAACTGTCCTGCCTTTTCTAATATAAACGACGCAGTTCCAAATCTTTGCAATGAAACGAAACACAGAGCTAGGGGTATAAGGACACCTGATAGTAAAAATTGCGCTAACATGTCTATACCGTGGGTCACTAAAGGGGTCCTTTCATTTTCAATATGAACGGGATACGCTTCAGAAGTAGCCTACGCGTAGACCCATTATTCCAAAAGAAGGAAGGGTCTACGAAACAAAGAGCAAAAGCTTGCTACTGAGGTTTCCAGATTTCTGGAAACTTAATTTATGCAGCCTTTGTCTCAACGCGTTTCACAAATCGTTTGAAAAGGGGATTAGAATAATTAATTGGGCGGCCGTAGCAAGCTTTTGCTCTTTGTTTCGTAGACCCTTTCCTCTTTTGGAATAATGGGTCTACGCGTAGGCTACTTCACAAGTCAAATAGGATCAAAACATAAACACAGCAGCGATATCAAGGGTGAATTCTGTAATGCAAAACAATCAAGTTTCAGTTAAGGCGAAGCGATTTACGGTGTTGAAGAACATCTCATCTCTGAGTGCATCCAATAAAATCGAAATAGTTTCAGAAAGCAAAACTGTGTGACTAACTTCATCAAAGATCTGTGATCAATTCATCAGAACAGTACATCGCTTTGTCTTATCAAAGACCCAATTCTTTTGTTCCACGAAAGTCATCCTTGCTAAGAGCAATGAAAGTTGTATGAGATAGAACACTAAACTAGCAAGTTGACAGACTAAACCAACCATCCTTGTCTTTGAACTACTTATAAATACAGTCGAATGATATCAGGAGCCCAAAAAATATCCATCGCTTCATTAAATCAGACTTCGAAAGTGAAAACAGAACGCACAAGGAAAGATTCATATCCCTTACGCGCTAAGGCTAACAAGATTTTGAAATATGTTCTTCATCATAGGTTAATGGTGATCAAAATACAAATGGCTCACATTTCGGGCATACTTGGATACTTTCAAATCAAAACAACTTTTCACAGGAAGAAGAACATTTAAATGGAAAGAGATTTTGACGTGCTTGATCCCGGGGGTTGGGGCTACTTAGTGCATTTGTCCGACAGGGATGTGCCGTTTTTTAGGGTATCGTGTTCACCCTCTTTTCTAGCGCCGGGTATCAAACGAAGGCAATTATTCTAGAGCCGGTCGTAAAACATGTCAAATGGGGGATATTTTGCTAGATCGGGTTGTTACCCGGTCCAATTTTTATGTTTAGCAGTATACTTCTCGCCGATTTTTCTAGAGTCGGCTATCGCTTGGAGGGAAAAATTGTGGAAGGGGTTCACTCGCCAGATAAAAAGAACAAAACATTGTTTTGGGTTCGCTAAAAAAGATACCCGGTTTTGCACTTTTGTTTGTTTGCATTGACTGATTGAACCAAATGCGTGAAAACAATTCACGAGTGCCTCGCTAAGGCGCATGGAATCGTTCTATAGGAATGTTTTGTGATGCAAGACTTTTATGATACAAAGTTCACTGTTTGTTGTTTGAAGCGGATAGACTGTGCAGATAAAAATACTTCACTACAAGCTCCATGTGCCTAAACATGTAAACAACTCTGGATTGCGAATAACTGAAGTATTCTAGCATCCATTTCAGTTTTAGTGAGGGTACTAGAAAATTTACAAAAGTGGGGACATTCTTTGGGACATCCATTACTTTGGCACAATTGCGGCATCATGTTCATAATCCAGCTTAAATATAATCTTAAATTAATTCCATTTTAAATAAACAAACATACTCCAAAGGTCGTCCAAATGTGCCCACCATCTGCTTTACTTCAGGCATTGATTCCAATATGTTGGTTTCTCTTTCCGTTTGAAGCGTCGCCATTTGAAGCATACTTGTTTTCAAGGACATAGCCATTCCCTCCGCGTTTTTCAACGATTTCGCCAGTGAATTCTGAAAGATTATAGAACAAAAATTATAATGGGTAAATGTGGCTCATGCTCAATGAGTGCTCAAGTTGTCACAAGAACAACGAGCGTAGTACATGTAATCAAGAAACCAAATGTGCCCTCCCGGTTATCACCATACTGGCTACATGGCAACTCGTGAACTTGGGCACTCGATATACGGTGAGAACAAAAATTATAACATTTGAATATGAAAACACTCAAGTTTGGTAACACGTTTGGTAACATGTCATGTTTGGTAAACACTCATCAAAGAATATACAGCGTGAGTCAAAAACAATTCACATTTGAATATGAAAACACTCATGTTTGGTAATACGCTTGGTAACATGTCATGTTTGGTAAACACTCATCAAAGAATATACAGGGTGAGTCAAAAACTTATAACATTTGAATATAAAAACACTCATGCTTGGTAATACGTTTGGTAACATGTCATGTTTGGTAAACACTCATCAAAGAATATACAAGGTGAGTCAAAAACAATTCACATTTGAATATGAAAACACTCACGGTTGGTAATACGTTTGGTAACATGTCATGTTTGGTAAACACTCATCAAAGAATATACAGGGTGAGTCAAAAACTTAAAACATTTGAATATGAAAACACTCAAGTTTGGTGACACGTTTGGTAACATGTCATGTTTGGTAAATACTCATCAAAGAATATACAGGGTGAGTCAAAAACTTATAACATTTGAATATGAAAACACTCAAGTTTGGTAACACGTTTGGTAACATGTCATGTTTGGTAAACACTCATCAAAGAATATACAGTAAGAACCCGCAAAATAGAAACCAGTTTTTTCAAAACAGCCTATTTAGTTTCTTTTTAAAAGGTCATTAATCTGGAAATAGGCTGAAAGGTTTCTTATCACATGGCTAAGAAACCTTCTGTGATTTCAACTGAAACATTTAAACAAAACCCAGAGCAAACACTATCGAAAAGTATGTTCCTGTTACCTCTAAAATTACTCAACCATATTCAAAGCGAAAATGTTAATCTATCAGTCAAAGGCTAACTTATACCGGGTGTCCCAAAAAAACGCAACAGATTTGAAAACTTCTACTGCAAATTGTTTCATACTCATTATCCAACAATTATTTTTCTTCAAATCTGCAGTAATTATATTAAATTTTGATATATTTTTCAGTATTGTTGGTGACTTGGTTGTAGAGTTAAAAATCAGCAAACTTCAAAATTGCCCCCAGGTCAAAACCAGAGCTGCTGCATTAACAATGATGAATCATAATGTCAAATTGTAAAACATGACAATCCCTGTAATTGCAACGAATTGCTGAAAAACACGCAACATACGATTTAATTAAACATTTAACAGCCACTTTCATAAAGATTTCTGTCAAAAAACTGCCATGCCTCTTAAGTGTCCATGATGGTTGCTTGCTTTTTCTAAATGACTAGGCCATTATTAGATGTATACTTTCAATTATAAATGAACACCAAAAGCTCCCTCAAGAATGGATAACTTATGAATCTGTAAGAGATCCCTTTGTTACAGCTTCTTAATGAAGCTGTGTGCTTGTTAATGTATTCATGTAAAGTTTCAGCTATTGCCATTCTTTTAACTTTACGGTATACTTTACACTAACACTGGTTGCTCTGGTTTTGCCCTGACAGCAAATTTGAAGTTTGTTGATTTTTAACTCGTCAATCAAGTCACCAAAAATTCTGAAAAATATATGAAAATTTAATCTAATCATTGCAGATTTAGATAAAAATAATCATTTGATTATTAATTTGAAACAGCTTCCGTCAGAATTTTTTTAATCTGTTGCGTTTTTTTGGGACACCCGGTATGTGAACATTTTTTTGGTAAGTGCACTCATCTTTTAGAGCCAAGAAAAATGCTGTTAAGGGTTTTTTTTTGGGAACGAGAAAACGACAATCGACAGTGGTAAATCATGGACCACAATCGAACGTGGAATTCTCGTGTCCAAACAAACCCCTTACCAAAATTATTCTAATTTCTGGGTCGTCTAAAAGATGAGTGCTTTTACTAAATAAAATGTTGACATCTAGGTTAGCCTTTGACTGATAGATTAAAATTTTAGTCTTGAATGTCGGCGACATACTTTTCATTTCATAGCCTAACAAACGTTTCCAACTCTGTCGCCAATAAGAATTGCTATTTTTCAGAATGAAGAAACTTATTTTGTTTCTGTTCTGGAATGTTTCTTCTTTGTTTGTGTAAAGACTAAATTATCTTTACAGGTTACCGTAAAAGCTCTATAAAGTCCCTTCTCTATTAAGCCCCCCTCTATACTAAGCCCCTGCCCTCTGAGCCAAAATCTTTAATAAGCCCCCTCTCTATTAAGCCCCCCACTTATATCAAATTGCACAGGTCATCAAAGATTTTCCATTTATTGTGCCAAATAAAATTGCATGTCAATTTTGATACGGTTTGAGATAAAACTGTGTCGAATTTATGTATGTGACTCCTAAAAGTGTTTGTTGTACATTGTTGTAAAATGTTTTTATAATTAGCATTTCTATCTGTATTCATTGTAGCGTGGTAATGTATAGTAGTTTATATTAGTTTTATTTTAGTTTATGTTAATTCCAGGAGGTGGACATGAAATTTTGCTCCTCCTGGCCCCCGTCCTTGTAGTGTGGTATAGTAGATTGTAGGTAGTGTTTAGGTAATTTTTGTTGTAAATTTGTATACTGAATAAAAAAAAAGTGTTTGTTGATTCCGCAGAAAATGGTGTAAAGGAACCAAAAAGCTGTCACATAATCCTCGCCATTTGATGTTGTGAATAAGCCCCCCCTCCCCTCTCTAATAATCCCCATCTCTTTCAAGACTATGGAGTGTCCGAAATTAAATAAGCCCCCGGGGGTTGTTGTTGAAAAAATTCTATCTTGCAAGACTTAGAATTTAGGTTTAAAAATGCAAAAGAATATTTTTGCTTCTATTTTGTTAAAAAAACAAAGTTCTAAAGTTTCAAGATTACTTGAATTTTGAAAGATGTTTGAGTTTTAGAGCTCCATTTGGGAGTTCTAGCAAGAGAATTTTTCAAATCTCATATTTATCATTCTGAAAATTGGTTTCAAATGGCCACTGAATTAAAAAAACAAACACTGCAATGCCAAAAGTAATGTTTATTTAAAAAAAGCTCTTTCTGGAAAAGTGGCAAATTACACGAAGTTCCTTTTGGTCAATTCACTTGAAAGAATGGGGTAATGATATTTTACACGATTAATTTTAAAGCTATGCAAAGATTCGACGGCTAAGCTAGCCATGGTATACAGTAAAAACCCGCATATAAGAACCACTCACTTGTAAGAACCTAAGGCCTATGATGTTCTAATTTCACCCCATTACAGAAGAACCTATTCATCCTGAAATTCAAGGAAGGTTCTTATCTTAAAAAAAGTTGAAAGTAAACTACTGGTTGGTAATATGTGATAAAATGTTTTAAGAAATTTAGCCAAATACTTTAAGTAGATACAAAGCATGATATGTAAAAAATTCCTTGCATGAATGGATTTGATACAGATACAGTAAGAATCCGCAAAATAGAAACCAGTTTGTTCAAAACAGCCTGTTTAGTTTCTTATTAAAAGGTCATTAACCTTGAAACAGGCTGAACGGTTTCTTATCACATGTTTAAGAAACCTGCAATGATTTCAGCTTGATCTTTCACGAAAACCTACAGCAAACATTAGCTGACAGTATGTTCTCGTTACCTAGCATTTTCTCTAAATTTACTCAACGATAGAATACAAGCCAAATTTATCATTATAGCATGGAGCATTGCGGACACCTTTATTTTGTAGGAAATTTTGTAGGAAATTTTTATTCGATACTACTACCTTAAGTCCTCTGCGGAGGAGCATTGCTCGCGAAGCGAGCTACCTCTCCGAAGGAGCGAGCGAGCGTAGCGAGCGAGCGAGAAGATTTCAAATCTTCTCAAGCGCTACGCTAGCTCGCTCCTTCGGAGAGGTAGCTCGCTTCGCGAGAAATGCTCCTCCGCAGAGGACTTAAGGTAGTAGTATCGAATAAAAATTTCCTGCAAAATTTCCTACAAAATAAAGGTGTCCGCAATGCTCCATGATTATAGATAGAGATGCCTTTGCATGAAATATCTAAAAATGTTGGGCACCTGAGTTTCACGAAGATTTTCAAATATGAATTTATTTGGGGTCCTTCTATAAGAAACCTTTCTAAAATCAGGCTGAGAAGTTTCTTATATGAGGGCACCTTTTCTCAAAAAAATCAGCTTGAGGTTTCTTATAAAGTGGTTTCTATTTTGCGGGTTCTTACTGTAAGGCCAGGTAGATAAGGTTGTTCTTTATAAAATTGTGTCATGACAGTGAGTTTTCTTACATTTGGCCTAAATTCCCGAAGATCTGTGATTAATTCTTTTGATAAGAACCTATTTAAGAACCTTGCATCCTGTTTTCAAGAATAGTATCATATGCATAAGAACCTAAACAGGGTGATTTCAAAATGCAAGGTTCTTATATGCGGATTTTTACTGTACATTAGGTAGCAAGGCAAATAAATGAACTGAGAAGTGTTTCTTCGAAGAAGCACTCCAAGCTGCAATTTCAATAATCATGCTGCGAATAAACCAAAAAACAAAGACGTGCGCTTCCTTCTGATCAATCTTAAAAGTTTTTTATTTGCGATTATTTAAGAAAATTTTAATTGTTGAAGTTTGAAGAATTCCCTTGGGCAAGAATGCTGGTCTGGAAAGTTTGTTCTTTAAAACATCGATTTCTAAAGATAGGAAAATAGAATTAGAAAAGCTGCAGGTTCGTTTTGAAATCTGAACTTCGAATGAGACAATTTCAAAGTCTGCCCTAAAATAGATGTCACGTGTGATTTGTGGTGACATGACGCGAAATTACTCATGGAAAATGCTTAAAGTGTTGTGATTCGCGGGCATTTTCACGCGGCATCTACATTAAGTACAAAAATTTTCGGCGGATAAAATTTCGGACAATAAACTTCGGCGAAAATATTTTCGGACACATTTTTGGTATTTCGGACAAATAAATTTTCGGACAACATTTTTGACTAGTCTTTGGATCATTTATGCAATATCACAGCAGCTTTTAAATTTATTGAAACAAAACACCTTCATAAAGTTTGGAATAGAGCCGTAGCATGTCCTAAAGTCCCTATCATCAATTTTGGCCATTTTGATATGAATTCTTTTCGAATTACATCAGCAATAGTGAGAGCATGTAAATGGTGGTAGACGAAGACGACTTTGTTGTTACTTGTTCTGACCATAAGTTCTGACTATGACAATAATATTGGATTGGAACAGTATTTTTCAAAAACTTTGTATGTTTACAATAACCTTTCGTGACGTGCTGGAGATTCGATTTTAGATTTCTTGCCTTGGTTCTTATTTTGGGCATTAAATTCACACTACGCATGCGCATATATATGCAAAAATTTTTGGCGTGACAAATTTTCGGACAACTACATATTTCGTACAAATAAATTTTCGGACAAGTCTTTGTCCGAAAGTTTGTCACGCCGAAAATTTTAGCACTTAATGTAATTTGAGACGGACTATGATGTTGAAGAGGGAAATAATAATGAAAGAATGTATGGTTTTGTGCGTAGTGTTGTATCAAAATGTCTTCATCACTAAGTTTACTAGATGTTTTACTATAGACCCCGCACACACTGACTAGTAATTACAGAAAGAATTTCATATATTCCCCAAATTGTACTGGGTGCGCCAAAATAAACTATGCGCGTTTGGCAGGCCACAATAAATCATACACTGGACCGATTTTGAAGATTCATGGCTTAATCTTTAGCAAAATGTCTGAATTAGATTCTAGGATTTTTTGCAAATTTTTCTGTTTTCAGTTTTTAGAGCTAGACGCGAATTCCTTAAAAGTTTTTTTTCAAAAACACTGAAAACGATCAAAAAACTTCGATCAATTTTTCTAAAGAATCGACATGAATGGACAAAGAGAAAACTTGTTCGTGGTGACTTGGGATTTAGAAATCGATTAATTAATCGATACAATTAATCGATATCGATACAATTAATCGATTTCTAAATCCCAAATCACCACGAACAAGTTTTCTCTTTGTCCATTCATGTCGATTCTTTAGAAAAATCGACGTTTTTGATCGAGTGTTTTTGAAAACAAAACTTTTAAGTTTTTAGCTATTCTACAAAAGATGGATCGTTATTCAGTCGATAGAGTTGTGTTAAGAGCTTTTCACTATTGAAAACTACAAAGTGCAATATTCGAAAATTTTACTTTGTAGAAAATATCGCTCTAACGCCACTCTATCGAACTCATGTATAAAAATAACTAAAAATTCGCGTCTAGAACAGTTGAATACAGAAAAATTTGCAAAAAAATCCTAGAATCTAATTCAGACTTTTTGCTAAAGATTACGTTATGAATCTTCAAAATCGGTCCAGTTTACGATTTATTGTGGCCTTTCAAACGTGCATAGTTTATTTTGGCGCACCCGGTTCATCTAAGCTAATACAAAAGCATGATTTCAAACTGTAAGAATTAACAATACCCATAATACTTAAAGACCATTTAAACATATCCCCAACTAGACACTCTTGTTAAATTTTTCTTACCTAGTGTTGTGCTCTTCCGCGGGATTGCGATAAAAACTTGATAAAGATGCTTTTCCTTTGTTCCTCTCTTGTCACAACAAGGATTGAATGCAGCCATCATTCAAGATAAGTTCAAACCGTACTTTATGCCTGAGCTCTTACGTAGCGATGCGTCTCATTTTTAACCTTTGAGTGGAAATTCTAAATGAAAAGCATCGCTGCATGCATAGGAGCTCAGGCGCGACAAACAGTTTTAAATTCATTTGAATAATGACGGAATTCAAACCTACTTGGGACGAGAGCGAAACGAAGGGAAAGCAATATTATCAAGCTTTGTTTGTTCTCGCCGGAGTTCTCGCCATCCAGCATCATTTGGCAAGAACACAGTTTTGATCATAATATAGGTCCCATCAACGGTGCATTATTGACCTTGTTTTGATATCCAAAATAGTTATATTTACGTAACTATTCCTTTACACTTTTTCAATCTTCAAGACAACAAATATCACACCCAAATTGAAAGTAAAGAAAACCTTTCTATTCAAGCAGTAGTGGCGTCTATATCTTTGGAATAAGCCCGTTCTCCCTAAAGAGAGACCACGAGCAATGTGAAGATAAAATGTTGGCCTACTTTAATACTTTTTGTCCGTTATGGCCTAATGCCCAAAAATCAAAAACCTTCGCAGCATACCTCTAGTCCTATGTTGGCTAAAGCATGCTTAGCATCAATTAAATATTGAAAGCACCATTTTCTTTCTTCTTCTGTGTTCATCTGCTCTCGTATTATCGAAACTATCAACTCACACTGCAAGCGATGTTAAAGGCCTAATTTCAAAATGCGCCTCCAGGAGGGAAAGCATAAGGAGAAGAAGAAAGAAGGAGAGAACAATTCTTGGGTTGCTGGGTCGCTTGCAGTATTACTTGACAGTTTCGATAATACGAGAGCAGATGAACACAGAAGAAGAACAAACATGATGCTTTCAACATTTAATTGATGCTAAGCATGCTCTAGTCAACAAAGGACTGGGGGTATGTTGCGAAGGTTGTTGATTTTTGGGCATTAGGCCATAACGGACAAAAATTAATAAGGTAGGCCAACATTTGATCTTCACGTTGCCCGTGACCTATGGTATCATCAGAGTGTGACTGACTAAAACGATCAAGAAACTATATGTATATAAATTGTAGTATGACTAGTTTACATTGGTATGTGTCAAAGATTAAATTTGATGTCCTGTGACGAATTATGAAATCACGTATGAGTCCAGCTTTGAATAGCTTGCTTTCGTTAAACTATTCAAAAGCTATTCAAAGCTGGACTCATACGTGATTTCATAATTCGCCACAGGACATCAAATTCAATCTTTGACACATACCAATGTAAACTAGTCATACTACAATTTATATACATATAGTTTCTTTATCGTTCTAGTCAGTCACACTCTGATGATACCATAAGATTGAAAGGCCTCAGTGTGCTAAGAAAAGTCTCCGTTTTTTTGCATCTGCCTCTTATAGTATCTATCTTTAAGTAAACAAATTTTTACAAATATTTTTAGATTGTGTATATAAAAAATGAAGAGCGTGAAAGCTACAGCCTTAGGAATGTCGATAAATTTTTGTGATTCATCCGGTAGGCTGACAAATCAAGAAATCACCTTTATCATCCAAACGAATCAAAATTCCTTGATGCATGCTCTGAAAGGAATTATCACTATCACTCGAATCACACCTTAATCATGTCAACAGAATCGGCTAGCATTGCTTCTAATCATTCCTATCATTTTCATTTTTTTTTTCATTTTGATTTATTTTAACAGGGTTAAATACATTCAGTGAATATAAATTAACTGATTTACAATGTGCCCTGCTTAAAAACATATTAACCTGATTACATGTATATAAACAAACCAACTTGAAGATCTTATATAAAAGAAAGAAAACTATATAAGAAGAAAGGGACTCGGAAGTCAAACCTATGTGCTGAATTAGATTATCAGTCTCTTTAATCTTTCAAAAATGCTTTCAGCCTCGTTTTGAAAGTAGCTAGCGAAGGAGCAGTTTTGATTTCATAGCTCAACTGGTTCCAAACAGTTACTCCTCGATACGAAAAGATCCGCTGCCCATTTGAGGTCTTACACAGTGGAATCCTAAGGTCAGTACTGGTATTACGCAAGGTCCGATTGCAAGAATCGGACAATTTTCACACTTAGCATCCAGCGGAACCAAAAGTCCTTGATGCCTGATCATTGATCACATACCTTAGAGAATAATCACTATCATTCGAATCACGCCTTAAGGAGATTATCTGATTAACAGTAAATCTACTACAATCACTCGCATTAGAATCACGCCTTGCAGCTAATGACATCATATCACTTGCCCTACGAACCATACCATACTTACTCTTGGTGAGGGACGATCGATCACGGAAAAACTTCCCATTACGTCTGCAAAAAACCACTGCAATCACAACCACAATTACCAAAATCACTGCTCCGAGTAATCCACTGAGAACTGACAACTTAGTATTCTTCCTTTCGAGCTCCTCCGTCTTTTCTTTGTGCCTTTGCTTCGCATCTGAAAGCTCTTTCTCTAAAGTGTCACCCCTATTTTTCAATGTTTTGAGCTTGGCTTCAACGTCAGGTAAAGCTACTGGCTTATGTGGAATGCATTTGTGATTGATAACATCTTTGCAATGTTTTGTAGAGAAGAACACGTTGTAGGGAACATCTTTCACTCCAGAGTTGAGTTTAATGATCTTGCTTAGCGTAAGGTTGTTGACCATCTCTATCTCCTGAAATTCGGAAAAAAATTGTTCTCCATTTGCATTTATATCAAGAAGTCTCAATGAGCTAAGATCAAACTAGTTACTGACCGAGCGGGGTCATTGCAAGTAAGTTTATCAGATACCTGTCCAGGGATAACTATTCTTACATTTGAGTCAGGAAGCTCTGGATAAACTTTGCTAGCTTGTGCGGACCAACATTAACATTAGTTATTGGTAAACAATACTGTACCAACAGAGATATAAAAAATTGCCAAGTGGAAATATGAAGAAAAAGGAAAAGGAGACAAAAGGAGACAGAAAGAGACAAAGAGGAAAGGGAGTGGATTTAAACGACTGAGATTGAAAGTAAAAAGGGACAAAAAGGTCAAGGTAGGTAAAAATAAGAAAGATAGAAAAATTCATTTTGCATTGCACAAGGGACCTTTCAAATAAGAACCTTTCAGAATCTTTATACCCTGACATTAATCCAAGTAAATCCAAAATAAGAAGCTAATTCAGCCTGGTCCTCTAAAAAGTAGGCTCTGATATGGGGGAAGTCACTGTACGTGATATTTTCAAGGGTTCTGGTAGAGATTGGAACAAAGACTGGAGCTTATCAGAGATTAGGGATATCTCTGCAGGCAGCCGCTATAAGGTTTAATTCTCATCTGTTGTCTATATGATGCTCAAATATTGGGCCAAGATCCCTTAAAATAAACAAGTAAATAAAGTAAAATATAAGCACTTTGATGCGAATTGAAATACCCTGTATGGCGGATATGAAACATAAAAATCTATCATACCTCTTTATTCATGATATTTTCATACCAAAGGCGATCACCATCTCTAACACGCAAGACACCTTCTCTGAAAATGAAATGAAACGTTTCACCAAGCTCTGAGCCTTCTTTGTGATCTTCAGCTAAACCTCCTACCCAAAGGTCAATGTTGTTAATTTGTTTGTAGAGGGATTCCAGCTTTGCTGCAATTCTCTTGTTCTTGGTTATCTCAGAGAAGGTGGTATATGCTGTTGAATAAATGATTCTTTTATAATATCATGTCAAGAGCAACCAACGTAAAATACAGAGTGAGACATGAAAGTGTACACACTGTTTGAAGCATCGTAATACAAAAACTGCAACACCGATTTGAAAAATTACAGTTCCGTTGCCTAGCTGAGGGTTTGATTTCCATTTTGAGAATCCATTCATAATGTAGAACGCATTATCTTAAGCTTAATGAAGAATTTCCGAGAACTGCAATCGAGGCCAAAAGGTGACAAGACAGCTGTCAAGGAGATCTAAATGCTACCTCTTTAGAGTGCTAGCCCTCTGTTGGTTTTAAGCCTCCCCCCCCCCCGAAATAAATGTTGTGCATTTGCATAAGCAAATTTCCATTGAGTAACCTGGGGGTGGGGGCTTTATCTTCAAAACCCAAGTTTTGATCAATCCTCCAATGCCTTTTTGCTACGCAGCTTCCATTGGTTTTCCAAAAAACTAAAGGTGATCAGCTCAATTTGGTAAATGGAAGAATAACGCTTTTCTTAGCTGAGGCATTGCTGTCAATGATACAGAAACTGTTGAAATTATTATTACAAATACGCAAATAAATCGGCTAGAGTGCAGTTTAGCGGGCGGCACTTGAATGTTGTGTTGTTGTATGTCATACGGTAAGGGTTAGGGTTAGTTTCAGAAAAGGGTTTTCAGCGTAATTTAGCGTTAGTTAGGGTAATTTAGGGTTAGTTAGGGTAAGTTAGGGTTCGGTAAGGGTAAGGGTAAGTTAGGGTTAGGGCTAATTAGGGTTAGGTTTAGTAGGGTGAGGGTTGAAATATGACATTTAGCACCGGCGGCTACACTGCACTTGTCCCAAAAAATCATGCGGAGATCAGTAATACAATCACATTTTAATGATTTTTTCCTCAAGGCGAAAGTTGTTTTACTCAGCGGGCAAAAATCTTACCTTTCAAACCAAGCAATTTTCGAACACTATTAAAATCCGGCAATCCATGATCCCTCCCTCGTTGTATATTCATCGAAGCTAAATCCAATCCATTATGTCGACCAGCAGGAAACAGGACATTTCTCAACTCATCGATCATGAGTGTGTCAATTTTTTGTGCTGGCTCTCTGACCATACCTCGTATGAGCGGATCGATGCCTCCTTCCACTGCGACTCTTTCAGGATGGAAGTAACTCTCTCGCAACAACAAATGACCATATTTAGAGATATTCCAGTTGTTGTCAAATCTGAAGAAATGTGAATTGACCTGGCTGTGACCAAATCTACGAAATAATAATAATGGTGTTATTTTATCATCATCATCATCATCATCATCATCATCATCATCATCATCATCATCATCATCATCATCATCATCATCATCATCATCATCATCATCATCATCATCATCATCATCATCATCATCATCATCATCATCATCATCATCATCATCATATGCTCTACCTAATATACAGTCATGGCAGCTAAACTAACTAAAACTAGCTAAAATAAGCTAATACAACGAAAACAATACAAAATACAATAACAACAGAATCAGCAAAATTAAACGCAACAGGAACAGAATATGTGAATAAATTGAAAACATTAAATCATAGGCGTGTGCACATCCAAGCACAAATCCATCAATCTAGTGTTATCTGGCCAGAGTTTCCCGAATATGGTTGGCTTGAATGAGATACGATGCTAGGGCGGCTATTGTGTCATTATCGTTAAAGCTCATTATCTCATGGAATTGCAAGTTCGTTGTAAAGGGCTCAACCGAGGTGTGTGATAAAAGGTCCAATCTAGGGATGCTATAGGCGGGACATACAAGGAAAAAAAGTACCTCATCTTCAATGAGACCAAGGGAGCAATTTTTACAGATACGGTCATTGACATCTATCCCTTTGTGTCCTCCAGTCTCAATCAAAAAACGCAGGCCTAACGATCAAAAATTGTTGTCCAAACATTTCCGATCTTCTTCGTCTTCTTCATGTTCCATATCGGTTGACGTTGGATGACACAGTAGCCCTTCCCTCGTCTCTCCCCATTGCTGTTCTTGTTGTACATGCAAAGTTTTTAGTAAACTTATTACAGTTCGTCGGACAAAGTTTTTAGACCAAAGTGAAGCGTACTTAAATTAAAGGCAGTAGGCACTGGCACAAGAAGAATCTGCAATTGTCGTTAGTTGAAAATTTTAAAACTAAGGCAAGTCTAAACCCAAATTTCACGATGAAAGATATCTTTGTTGAAAGAACGGAAAACTATAATTTAAGAAGTGGGAGTACTCTCCAGTTGCCTAAAGCCAGAACAACAACATACGGAATCGAATCCTCATCGTTTTTAGGACAACGGCTTTGGAATGCATTGCCTGAAAGTTTAAAACAATCGGAAAATCTTGCAATATTCAAAAGAAAAATATAAAACTGGAAACTAGACTGTAACTGTTGACTTTGCAAAATATATACTGCAGATTTCGGGTATCTATAGTTGATTTTATAATTTTCTTGTGTATATGGTATGATGTAAATAGGTAAATAGTTGGCATTAATTAGCTGTAGTTAGCTATTCTTTTCCTGTTGCCAACTGTAAATAAATCATTTCAAAAAAATAAATCAAGACTGAGGAAGATTTTTATAATCGAAACGTCTGGTTTTAACAGTTGTGTTTTTATCTAAATCATTTATTCTTATTATCATTACAACGTTCATCTATAAATAGAACAAAGAAATACCCACGCATGCTTTATTTTACGAGGTCGGGCAGTGCCAATTTTGATAATTTCAATGCACTCTCAAAGAAGATCAGGTATAAGATCAATTCACTTGTATCTATTAACATTAAAGGACCAAGTGACCAAAGAAAAATTAACCGAGAAAATCTGTCACACAAGATAAAGTAATCGATGAAAATCTGCGTTTGAAACTCATTGGGATCACGAACTGGCAAAAATGAGGGTTTAGTGAATGCAGGCAGTCTAAAACCAGTCTAAATTGATTAAAAACAGGGCATCAATTTCGATCAGCTGGAGTGTAACCATACAATGGGCATATTACCCTGGGAATATGCAACTTAGATTGGATACATCTAAACAATCCCCCTATGGTATCAAAATATACATTTTTCGTTATTGATGATTGTTTTGCGTGCACTGGGAATTAACATATAACATACCTATTCCCAAGCTAATGCCAAACATATGTGTTACTGTCTTGAACTTATCAACAAGGACAGAGAATGAGAAGGTACAAAGCGATTTGTGATTGCAGACAAAGGGAATTTCATGCCCAGTTAGTCAAGTCATAAACAAAAACAAAGCAAGCCGCAAAAGTTTCCGTGAAACCCAGGAAGCTAGCTCGTTCATTGTGAATTCCAAAAATGGGTTTTAAGGGCAAAAATGAGCACATATCGAAACAACTAAGTGAACATCTGCCTCGGTAATTTTATTTATTTGGTGAAGAAGCCAATTGGGAGGCGATTTTCAATTCTCGCACTTTTTGGAAGTAATTAAAACACTTACTGCTCAGCTCCTGAATTAAATACATAAAATGCCTGAGGTAGATGTTTCGATGTATCCTTCTTCTTTCGATACATGTTCATGTTTACTCTTAAAAACTATTTCTGGAACGCACAACGAGTGAGCTAGCTACCTGCGTTTCAGAGAAACTTTTACGGCTTGCTTTGCTTTTGTTTATGACTTGACCAACCGGGCATGGAATTCCTTTTGTCTGCAATCACAAATCGCTTTGTATCTAGGTGTCAATAAAAGGTAGCGGATCTTATTTTAACATTATCTGTCCTTGTTGTACTGATCAAATCCATCCCATGTTTTTTGTTGAATTTCGACGGGTTTTAGATCTGTCTGGTTTACTAAATCTTTATTTTCGCCAATTTACCATATCGATAAAAATAAGAAAACAACAATAGGGATGTAGCGAAGCCAATCAGCTGCCAAACAACACTTGAATTACTGATTTCTGTTGATTATTCGTACGTGCATGAAAAGTTTTCTCAGTTCAATTTTTGAGTCACCTTGTATAAAATGTGGAAATAACTCGTACCTAAATGCTGCAGTAGCAAATACATTGGAGATGTCAACATTAATACTAGCATTATATCCTTTGTAGGGTGGTATGCTTGATGCCCCAAGGGTTGCTGGTATGTATTCACGGAATGCTATAGCTTGATGTTCAGCAATCACAATTCGTCTTGCGTACTGGAAGATTTCTTCATCGCTTGCCTACAAGCACAAAATTGAGAAATCGTTTATGTTGCTCTATAACAAGAGCGAATTTTGTAAACAAAGATTTATGTTTCCGAGAAGAAAAAGCGATTTGCGTTTCAGAAGAATAAATTTCACACCTTCAGTGCACCCAAACAATTGGTCTTTTCTCTCTCTGTTTATTTTGATTTGATTGAGTGCACTCAGAGGTGTGAAATATATTCTTCACGGTGGCAAATTGCTATGTCATTTCGGAAACTCGAAGCTTTTGTTTTGCAAAATTTGCTCTGGGTTTGCTCTGAGAATTAAATTTTTATTTTCTAAAGGTACTTTTGTTTAAGTGTCAAATAAATAAATTCATTAACAGTAGGGTACAAAAGGTAAACTTCACCAAAGTCTATTTCGTCAAAAAAATTGAAGGGAAAATGGAAAAGCGAAATACTTAGTTTACTTTCAGATCGACTTATTACAGTTGACGAAATAGACTTGGGGCAAGTCTATACGAGTTTCCTGTCGTATTATACGACAGGAAAATGTTTTGAAGTAGCATTGTTAAGTTTTTAAGGTAAAACTGTTGCACGCTCTTCGTGGAAGCGTGCTTAGTAGGCAAATGGCGTAGAGAATCACAAGGTCGACAGCAAATTTTTGCGAAAGTCAGGATCCCTTCCACCCATACCCTCCCTGTTTCAGTGAGATGCAGGTCACATCTACCGAACGAACATACGAGCAATAGCAGTAATGTGCTTTCTGTGTTTGCTCTATTTGGCACACCTATATACAATCTTGCTAGACTGAACTCACTACTATCTGTGCATTGTAGTTTAGTTAATAAATAAAAGTTAATCAAACTTTGAGCAATTCTTTTGGGACACCCTGTATACAAAGGCTTTCATAGGGGCTGTTTCTGTGGAAGAACTAGCCCCCTTTGTCGACATCTCACCTTCTGGCCTAATCTTTTTGTAGAATTCTTTGTCGTTTATATGAGCGGAGGGCTAGCCATTATAGGCGAGATCTCACCTAGGAGGGCTGGAAATTTCCCATGTAAACGTATCAAGGGGGCTAGCCCTTCTAGGCGGGCTGGTGGAAAAATAGAATCAATGTAGAATAACAGGATTCGAATAGTTGGTGCCATCTTGTCTAGCCCTCGTAGAAGGACTCGCTCTCCATGTAAATGCAAAAAATCCAACCCATTTAAGGAGTGTTAGCCCTCCTATGGGAGAGCTGACCTTCCTCATATAAACAGCGCATAAGCACCTAGGTATATCTAGGATTTTCAGTACGCCCCCAAGCAGTTGTGAGGAAATTTCTGACGATGATTAGAACTGGAGGAATACTGCCTCATTTTGAAGGTGCAAACAAAATAAAACTATGTAACTCCATAGCAAAAACTCACCTGAGGATGTTTCTTCTTGTATTCGTCGCAAAGCCTGTTGTGTTCTTTCACGAATAACGTATGAAACGTAAGAAGTCCTGGAGCAACGTTTGCTCTTGTGTCACCAGCGACCCGAAGAATTGATGGATCCCTGCCAATTGGGTTATCGTTGGCAAGTGACATTTTGTTTGTCTAAGAACGAAATTTCAGGTGATGAGAACCTCAGTACATTAGCAAGCAGAAGAGCATAGGTTCCGAACCTTTCAAAACGTTGGTGTAAAATCCGGGGAGTGGGGTACTTAGTATCTTTTAGCTCACGGGATGTGCAGTCCTTCCTGGGTATCGTTTTCGCCTCTTTTTCTAATACCAGGTATCAAATGAAGGTGATTTTTCTAAAGCCGGTTGTCAAAAGCGTTATTTCACTGTTTTTCAATTAATTTTTATGTTTTGGAGAATACTTTTCGCCGACTTTTTCTAAAGCCGGCTGTCATTTCAAGGGAAAAAATTCTAAAGCCGGGTGAAAAAATAATTTCTTGGAATGCACACCCACGTACAATTTAAGTCAAGTACCCCCCATCTCCCCCAGGTGTAAAATTCTATGATTCGTTCCAAAAAATCTATGAAAGGGGGAGCCACGGCTCCCAGAGCTCACCCCCTGGCCCTGGGTACGTCCTGTGGCCCTGAAAGTGGTGCAAACCTTACCGGTATAAGACCATCATCTTCAAGCTTCATTTTCCCATCTTTCATTGTTCGCAATGCATCACATCTTGACTTCGATGAGCCGTAAACATCAGTTGCATCAATGTAGGCTGAAATCTTGTTCACTTGTTCACGGGAATAGCCGTTTGGATATTGCCCAGTGCACCTGCAGTGTAAGTAAAATGAAATGCGAGCTAAGATACTTTAGGATAATTCGAAAAAAGAAAAGGCCAGGATACAAGCGTCGATCGTTAAATCCGAAGATGCTTGTGGTAGTGAATAAATGAAGTGTATAAATGAATAAATTTGCAAGCAGAAACACCACAACACGACGAAGAAACAACATCAATGTGTGAAATGTGTGTGAATTTATATTTTACCAAATTCACACACATTTTACACATTGCTGTTGTTTCTCCGTCGTGTTGTGGTGTTTCTACCTACAAACTAAATGTGCCTGCAAAATTTTTCTAACGTATATCATCTAGGATTTAAATTCTTTCTGTGCATCACATGAAGGAAACTTTGATAAAGTGAGGGAAATTTTGGTTCTAAAAGTTGGATAATGCCTTATGCAATAAACGTTTATCTTAGACAATATATATGAAACTTTGGCTTTGTTTAGGAATACTTCCATTTCAACGATTGACATCGTATACAGTTGTTTCTTTGCTTTAAAACAATGAAACTCATCTGGTACACAATGGAATGAGGTTTCCTTCAAATCACAAATTTTCCATTAATCATGGTTTGGTTACAGAGTTGAATTTGAATCAGATCTCTTTGTCACTTTTTCATTCGCTCTAAAACTTTGAGTGCAGTAAAGTCCTTCACTTTATCAAAGTGACATGCGAAATGCCAATTAGTTTTATTCCCTTTCCCAGATTCCTTCCAGTATTGCTTCATACTGTTATGATTATAAGTGACACTATCCGCATGTTCAATATTTGGACTGTAACCTGCAATCTGCTTCTCTACACGTCTCAAAAACTCTCGGAAAATATCGTTGCTAGTGACGGGTCTAACTGATAGCTCATTTAACTATGGGCAAATCTAACTGGACGTGAGATGTTTAAAGATTAGCTCGATGTCTAAATCAATTATGGTTTCATTATTCTTAACCTTTCAAATAATTTTGAAAGGTTAACAATATCTTGTTACCCAATGCCTACCAATTGATCGTTACAAACTTTAGAAAAGATCATTTTTTAAATAAATGTGCCTGCAGATATTCACTGGATTTAAAAATGTGCCTGCGAGCGGCGCTCGCACGCTCGCGTACTTTAGCGATGCCTGTCAGTGCTAGAGAGAATGTTTAGTACTGCAAAGGAACCTGTGTGTGCTGATTATATCCCTCCACAGCACTGGACCCTATACTGCCAGGCCATCATTAAAACATGCTGTACCTACGAGCAAATGGCTTGGAAAAATGAGCCTACCAACAAAGCACTCTGAGTACAGTAAAGGTGCCAGCAACCAATGTGCAATGAAATTTTGTAACTGTATCTGATGGGTGGATGGATGAATGGATGGATGGATGGATGGATTATTTTCTATTATTATTAAATATCTATTTAAAGTAGGCTAAAATAAAAATGAATAGCAAAATTACAGCTAATTAAGGCCTACTATTTACAATATATATAAATTACAATAAAACTATTAACATATATCACTGGCAAATCAGGGTTAAAATCTATCATGTTAGAAACCCAACTTGCGGGATATATACTTTGCAAAGCCTACAGTTGCATTTTCCACCATTCCAGCATCTAATTCGTTTTTTGAAAATAGGAAGGCTGTTTGATTGTTTTATTTCTTGCGGCAATGGATGGATGGTTTACAAAAGCAGTCCATTCAACTGCGCTCTTTACAAAAATATTTAAATCATACAAACCTGTTGTATGTTGATCGCGTAAACGGCAAGTATTTGTTACCAGTTCCATCTTGATCAAAGTGGGGATCATTCTAGGAAAAAATAATAAATGTTTGAGACAAGAAAATTAGATCATTGAAAGCGCTGATAGCCTTCAAGCCAAAAAAGTGTATATACTTCCTCAAAAACATTTAAGATCTCCCTAAAGGGGAGAATCGGAAACATTTGCCATAGCAGACATTCCTCAGGTGTCAACAAGGGGGTTTCAACTACTGTGGCCTAACAGAAGGGTCCACTCGGTTTGGGGGACTTACCGAATGACTTCCAAATTGCCCTATTCTCGTCAGTAATAAAATTTAAACTCAGAATGATCCTTCGCATTGCTTTGTGATGGAGACTGCATGCAGGCTAATTGATGATCGGTGAACTTTTAAGTTCTTCGGCTTTGTTGCATAAATCTCTCCATTTGGATATCATCAAACATTGCACACAATTTTCATAAAAAGATGCTAACAATGACACAACTTTAGGTTGATCCACTATTACAGCCCTTTAAGCTATTCTGCAAAAGAGCCTGGATCGAGCGTTATTTTTATACTTTATTATACGCGAGGTTCGATCGAGTGGGGTTAGAGCTTCTACCACTATTGTGCACATTAAAAAATTCTACAAAATGCAGCAAAACATCGTTCGATTCTGATTCTTTTCAGAATAGCGTAAAGGTCTATTGAGCCAAAAAATCTTCTAGTTGCGTGTAGTGCAATTGTACAATGATAAACAAGTAAATAAAGTAAAATATAAGCACTTTGATGCGAATTGAAATAAGCACGACGTTTCGAGCATAGCCCGTTATCAAGCGTTGGCTTGATAACGGGCTATGCTCGAAACGTCGTGCTTATTTCAATTCGCATCAAAGTGCTTATATTTTACTTTATTTACTTGTTTATCAAGGTCTATTGAGGGTTTCTATAAAATCACATTACAATTTGAGAGTAATTTCTAAAATGTTAGCTTTTTAAAAGCCCTCTTTAACCCTGACTGGAATCCAGGTTGTGAACTAATAGGAATAAACTCCTCTCGGGTGCATAGAAGTGAGCCATTTTACTACAGGGTGTCCCAAAAAAATTGTGCCCCGTTTTTCTGAAGATTGCGACAAAACGGCAAAAGATTCTCGCCAAAATTTTGCATGATGGTGCTCTTGAGATGTTCAATTAAAGTTTGCAACCATTCCCATAAAAATCCGTTGAAAAATGATGGAGCTATGACCTTCAGGAGACCAAATTGGCCCGATCACTGAAACCAGCGGTCGGCCATTGTGTCTTACTATTTTGCAACAATAAATAGCTTTTGGAATGAAAATGAAACAGCAGCCTCCAATGTCATAGCTTTCGTGAAAATTCCAGTAATCCGCGGAGAGTTCCACTAGTTCTAACCTCACAGAAATTATTTCTTTCCTCGCGTGAAGATACTTATCACTGTAAAATAGTAAGGCAAAATGGCCGACTGCTGGTTTCAGTCGTCAGGCAAATTTGGCCTTCTGAAGGTCGTAGCTCCATCTTTTTTCAACGGATTTTTACGGGGATGGTAGCAAACTTTAATTGAACATCTGAAGAGTACCATTATGCAAAAGTTTGGTGAGAATCTTTTGCCGTTTTGTCGCAATCTTCAGACAAACGGGGCACAATTTTTTTGGGACACCCTGTATTCATAGCAGGAACTGTGGCAGACATTGACTTCTAGACCTTTGATAAATTGCCTGTGAGTGTAGCCGAGATTGCAAATAGAATATATTGTGCTCGTTGCAGCAAGAATGTCCTTCTTTCCAAACAAACTCTATTCCTGACAAGCAATGTGCATCAATTTAGTTCATGGGAGTACGCAAAACTCGAGTGAGTTCGAAGAAAGTAACGAGTTAATAAAGGAATCATTTCAATTACCTTTGGCACAGTAATCTGCATCCATACTTCATTTAAATTGCCTTGAAATTCGAATCTTGGCAGAGGGCTTGAGAAATCCATGTCATGAACAAAGAACTGAAGAAGAGAATTAGAAGATACTGTGACAATGAGAAAAATTTCCTTTGTGCCAGCTGGACCAAAAACAACTTCAACTGTTTGAACATTTGTAATACAGAGATATACCGGGTGTCCCAATACCCAAGTACTCTCGTTTGAAAAATCACCAAAATTTGATTACACAGCCGAGCTTTAATTTTCTTTTTGTTTCAAGTAGATCAAGGATCAAATTATTTTCCAAGACATAGCTGATAATATAATTGATTTTGAAACTAATTGCATATTCTCTGCTTTATCCAATTGCAAAGGGAGATGTTTTCGGTGCAGATCAGGTAGATACAAAATGACACCTTACAAGATTTACAAAGTGACACACTACCGGGTGTCCCCAAAAAAGTACTCCTGTTTGAAAAATCACCAAAATTTGATTACACAGCCGATCTTCGATTTTCTTTTTCTGTGAAGTGGATCAAAGACCAAATTATTTTCCAAGATATAATTGATCTTGTAATTCGTTTGAAAATTAACGAATTTAGCTCTTTTTAGGGCTACCTGGTTTTGATTCATACTGCAAAAAAGATTGTGGAGACTTCAATGATGATAAAAATCTGAAAATTTTGACACTTGGGCAAGGTTGAGTATTTTGTTTAAAAACTATAGCACAAAATAAGGTTTTCAACGTGTAATTTTTCTACCTTGCTGTATCAAGAGCAAACATTTTATCATCTATGAATATTTTTGAGTCTTTGACAAAGCAACTCAAAGAGAAAATTGTATCAAAGGTTTGAAAATAAATTTTTGATAATTTTTTAAACAGGAGTACTTTTTTGGGACACGCGATATATACTCGTGGTATTGGAATGAATCATCGTTTGATTGACAGCCAAAAGTCTGAAATACAGTAGTGTCCCGCATATAAGAAACAGAAATTTAAGGAACACAGACCCTACCTTTCAAAATAATACCCCATTATATCAGAAAGTGGTACAGGTCTGAAAAAAGCTTTTTTCTCATTTAAAGATTTTGTAAGCAAACTAAGCAAAAGACACCTTCCTGGTATAATTGTAGCATTCCCTAGAAATGAAAATTTACAAAAACAAATCAAAATGATATGCTTTGTAACACAATCGTAGAGCTCGTGTCTGAGTAGTTGATCGATGGTACATGATTTCTAATAAGAAACTTTACCCTGATTTGAAGTTGATCTCATTTTATACGAAACGCGCAGACCAGAAATTGAAAAAGTTGTGTTTATATGCAGGACACTACTCTCATTTGTTGAATAATTTTTCATCTATTTTTCAGGGCATTGAAGAATATAGGTCAAGTTGGATTTATGACAGTTCCTTTACTTCGAAGGTTCCTTTATTAGATAATTCACAACAACTGCGAATTAGCATGTTCCCCATTCCACAAGAGGAAAACAAAAGCAATGAAAATCTTCAAGCCTTTCGTACCTGGCCATAATGCACATGCAGATCACTGAGGCCTCTTTCACTAACCACTGATTCTTTCTACAAAGGAAAGAAAATACTTTTGTCTGAAATGTGAATGCAACATCTGATTCACAAAGTATTTCATCCCTATGCTGAGCATAGGTTCCAAATCTTTATCTCGGCGTAAAAAGGTGGGTGTAAAATTTTATGACCTATTTCTTCTAATTGAATGGCTCGAAAGAAACTTTAGCTACTTATCTATAATTCTACCGTTGGACTTTTCAGAAATTTTGAACATTTTTCGAAATTACAGCGTATCTTATTTTTTACCTCATTTGAGGATGTGACGTCATCAAATATCTAAATCATAAACCAGAAGAATGATAGACTTTTGCTTGATGCCATATTGTAGACATTCGTAAACTATGGTTTTCTTGGAAATTATTTCATATTGCGTCAAAAGTTTAGAAATTACGATGGTTTTAAATTTTTTTGAAGAAATCTCTTGAGTTCTTGAAAGAAAAGAAAAACACTCTAAATCTGAAAATATCGAATATTTTTGAAAAATCCAACGGTAGAATTGTAGGGAATTAGCTAAAGTTTCTTTGAAGCAATTCGGTTCAAAGAAATAGGTCATTAAATTTTACACCAACCTTTTTAAAGATTTGGAACCTATGCTCCTGTGCTGCAGTTTCAATACATGTATCAATCTATAGCCTCTTGGTCGATTCAATGAATGAAATTGTTGCTTCGAGGATAACTCTATTCTCAGTTACATTTAGGTGTGGATTTCCACAAAGAAGCAGCTTACATAAGGAAAATTGCCGCATACCTGTGCAAATAACTCGTTACTGATAAGTCTTGGGGATGGGCGATTAGAGCCAAAGCCACTGAGCTCGTCTGGATACGGACAAGTCTTGCTTTCACGTTGTTGTTTCGAGCATGCTGCAGCTGGCATTGAAATATCATCTTGGTATGCACTTGGCACCAGTCTGCGAAGGCTTTCCAACGCCCTACCCAGGTATACTTCCTTCAGATTGTTAGAAGCACCATTGTAAGTCCTACGAGAAAGATAGGAAACTCTGATCCAGTGAAGTAAGGCAATTCTAAATTCGGATTCATTTAAATTAACGTTTACATTGGCATAAGTTAACAGAAAATGATAACAGTTACAGATTGTTTAATTATAAGGTAATAAAAGACATTTAAAATGATACCGGGTGCGCCAAAATAAACTATGCACGTTTGGCAGGCCACAATAGATTGTACACTGGACCGATTCTGAAGATTTATGACTTGATCTTTAGCAGAAAGCCTGAATTAGATTCTTGGACTCTTTGCAAATTTTTCTGTTTTCAGTTTTTAGAGCTAGAAATGAGTTTCCTAAAATGTTCGTTTTCAAAAAAATTGAAAACGATCAAAAAACGTCGATCCAAATTTTAAAAGATTCAACATGAACGAACAAAGATAAAACGTTTCAGGGGGATTTTGGGGTTTAGTACGAACTCTCGTATAGCAGATTATAAATTGGTCGATTTCTGAATCCCAAATCACCACGAACAAGTTCTCTCTTTGTCCATTCATGTCGATTATTTAGAAAACTTGATAGATGTTTTTTGATCGTTTTCAGTGTTTTCAAAAACTAAAACTTCAACAAACTCGCTTCTAGCTCTAAAAATTGACAATGAAAAAATTAGCAAAAATCCCAGTATCTAATTCAGGCTTTCTGCTAAAGATTAAGTCATAAATCATCAAAATCGGTCCAGTGTACGATTTATTGTGGCCTGCCAAACGTGCATAGTTTATTTTGGCGCACCCGGAACTACAGGGTGTTTGAGAAAAACGCAACCCAACTGTATTTGAAAATCGTGAAAAAATAATAAGGTTTTAGAAGATGTAATGTATATAATCTGAAAGCACAATTTTTCTTATATCTAATGATATGCAGTTTGTATACATTAATAGACTTATTCATCATTTACTTGATACTTTAGTAAGTATGCACGATTTCAAATGCAGCATCAACGCCACTCAATCGAACCATGTGTATAAAAATTTATAAAATATCGCTCGATCCAGTCTCTTTTGCTGAATAGCTAAAAGGTCTATTTATGCTTTTACAAGCTAACCTGGTTTTGAAGCATACTCAGAAATCATCAGAAACGATTATAAATTTTATCCCCCCCCCCCCCCGGCCATCCCAGTACTACTTAAGTTAGTCTTTTTTACCTCGAGAAAGCTCTTATATCATGTAAAACTCGAAACTTTATGTGAAATCACAAGAAATATTTGTTGGCTAAAAATTCAATATGTTCTAAACCATAGCACAAACACGTATTTTCACACGGCAATTTCGTTGTCTCTCCCACCAAAGCCTAAATAACAGTCATGCATTAACATTCTTTGATCTTCATAACAAATACAGGGTGTCCCAAAAAAAATTGTGCCCCGTTTGTCTGAAGATTGTGACAAAACGGCAAAAGATTTTCGCCAAACTTTTGCATGGTGGTGCTCTTCAGATGTTCAATTAAAGTTTGCCACCATCCCCATGAAAATCCGTTGAAAAATGATGGAGCTATGACCTTCAGGCGACCAAATTTGCCCGATCACTGAAACCAGTGGTCGTCCATTTTGTCTTACTATTTTGCAGCGATAAATAGCTTCATGGATTGAAAATGAAACAGCAGCCTCCAATGTCATAGCTCTCATGAAAATTCCGATAATCCTTGGAGAGTTCCACTATTTCTGACCTCACAGAAACTATTTCTTACCTCACGTGAAGATACTTATCACTGCAAAATAGTAAGACAAAATGACCAACTGCTGGTTTTAGTCACCAGGCAAATTTGGTCTTCTGAAGGTCATAGCTCCATCATTTTTCAACGGATTTTTACGGGGATGGTGGCAAACTTTAATTGAATGAGCACCATCATGCAAAAGTTTACGAGAATCTTTTGCCGTTTTGTCGCAATCTTCAGACAAACGGGGCACAATCTTTTTGGGACACTCTGTACATAGAAGGAAATTTAAAGGTCGGTGGCATAATCAACTGCTGGTGATTTTTTAAGAAGTTTCAGTTCTTACTGGGATACCAGGTTGCCCTTTGTTTACACTCTGCAAGCTTTAGACTCGAAATTTGTGGCCAGCTTCGATTACAATATGTAGCTAAATATGCCATCATAGAACTGCTACTTGGACTTAGAAAAGCTTTCTTGCAAAAACATTGCAAGACAGATGACGCTACACAGTTAGATACTAAAAATATCATCTCGCGTAAACCCGCATAACACGCAGAGGAAAACAAACCTTTTCTCAGTCTTAGTTACAACAGGCATTCCAGGCAACCACATTCTACCATGAGGGCACATTGAAGTCACTGGTTTGTTTCGAATATAGGGACGGGCATCAATTGTCACTGTTGCCATTTTGATGATACTTCCAACTTGTACGGTGTATATGAAGGTTTGTAAGCCAAGTCCATGTAATGGTGTTGGAGGGTGCAATTTGAGCACGAGTGACTGCTCATCTCTACTTACACGAACGCCGAACATGGATCCAGGCTGAAAATAATGAGGATCAATAGAGTCAAGTACTAAGAAATTCTGTCTAGCGAAACAAGGGCAGATTTTGTAATAAATAGCACGAGTTGCTTTTGTTGACACCTCAATTCAAAGCGATTAGCGATCACAGACAAAGGAAATTCTATCAACCAGTAATTCAAAACAAACAAAGCCGCAAAATTTTCTCTCAAACCCAGGTAGCTAGCTCGCTCACTGTGCATTCCAGAAATTATTTTTAAGGGCAAACATGAGCATAGATCGAAAGAAGAAGGATATATCTGCACATCTGCCGCGGGCATTTTATTTCTTTGGTCCAGAAGCTGAGCAGTAAATGTTTTCATAACACCCAAAAAAATAAGAGAATTGAATTGCCTCCTAAACGGCTTTTGAACCAAACAAATAAAATGCCCGCGGCAGATGTGTAGATGCATCCTTCTTCTTTCGATCTACGCTCATGTTTGCCCTTGAGAACAGTTTCTGGAATGCACAACGAGCGAGCTAGCTATCTAGGTTTTCAAGGAAACTTTTGCGGCTTTGTTTGTTTTGAACTGCTGGTTGAGAGAATTTCCTTTGTCTGCAATCGCTAATCGCTTTGAATTGAGGTGTCAATCAAACACAACTGTTGCTATTGTATTACAAAATCTGCCCTTGTTGTCTAGCGATGAGCTGAACAAGGGCAGATTCATGTGTTTAAATTGACACCGGAATTCAAAGCGATCAGCAATTGCAGACAAAAGGAATTCTCTCAACCAGAAATCCAAAACGAACAAAGCTGCAAAAGTTGCCCTGAAAACAGGAGGGTAAAATATCGCCTTGTGCACGCAAAATGTGATTAAAAGCAATCTGTCCCCTATTGTTCTGACCTTGGTTACTGCTTTATTTACCGTATTTACGCTACAGCTAAATTCATGCATCACTGAGTCTCTATGACCCTGATTTCTTTGGATAAAGCAAATTAACACCAACTTCTGAAATATACAATAGAGATCTTTATCGATTTTATTTTCATTCATGGAAGGGGACAGATTGCCTTTAAGAGAAGTCAAGAATTTGTAACGATAGAAAAAAGATCAAGGAGCTATTGATTAAAGTGAATGATATAGCACTTGTCTGTAAATAGGACAAAGAAACACCTAATCCCTCTATTGTTTTCTTTAGCATTGCTTTCATTCGCCACGAGCTGGATTATCAAATATAATAGGCTATTTATAACTCTATGAGATCTCATCTTTTAACCCAGATTATTCACTTTAAAGCTTACTTGAGATCCCTGGATCCAACCAAATCTGTACACTTTTTTTGGGAAACCAGGTAGATGAAATATTTGGACGCATTCGGCATTATATTATTGTACTGAAAGTCAACTTACTTCGAGCACGATATCTTTGATTTTGAGTTTTGGGCATTTCTTTATCTCTGAGAAAGTCTTTACCGTATGCCTTTATGGGGGAGATAAAATGAGGAATTGTCAATAGATATTTTGTAATGAAGTACTATCGCAAACGTAATTATAGGTGATGAGGCGCAGTGTTGTGTGGGGCAGTGGTGTAATCCTCTGACTTCGCAGCAAGAACAGGTAATTATAGAGGATGTGACGCAGTGATGTGTGGGGCAGTGGTGTAATCCCCTGACTTTGCAGCCGGACAGGGTTCGCCCCCAGGTAGAGCCTCACCACTTAGGCGTCATGACAGCGGTCTCGGATTCGGTAAGGTCTTCCCAATGTCTGCGATCCCAGCGCTCGGCGCTAAAATCCGCAACTCCAGTAGTTAGCAACTAGAATCTGTACTTTGGTAATTCAATAATGTTTTCAGTAACTTAGCAAGTAGCAAATAGAATCTGCTATTAGTTGCATTGTATCTAACTTTGGATGCAAAGCGGAGTTAAAATATTTAAAATCACTAATGCTGGAGAGATTTAGATGAAAAGACAGATGTAGCTAAAGGTCTTAAAGGGGCACTTCCCAAAACAAAATGGGCACTTAATCCTAATAACTTGAAAGAAGCCTTAGGTACTTTGCTACAATTCTGCCCTTAGATTTTTCTGAAATCTTCAATATGTTCGAAGTGACGTCATCAAATTTCACAATCGTAAACCAGAAGAGTTGTGCTTGGTATCATGCTGACCGAGTAGGCCATGATAGGTTCCAAATCTTTAAAAAGGCTGGTGTAAGATTGAGTGACCTATTTCTTTGAACTGAACTACTTCAAAGAAACTTCAGCTATTTCTCTATAATTCTACCGTTGGACTTTTCTGAAATCTTCAATATTTTCAGTATTAGAATGTTTTTCTTCTTTTTCAAGAATTCAAGAAACATTTTCAAAAAAACTTAAAACCATCGCAATTTCTAAACTGTTTGACGCAACATGAATTAATTTCGAAGAAAACCATAGTTTATAAATGCCTACAATACGGTATCAAGCAAAAATTTGTCACTCTTCTGGTTTATGATTTAGAAAATTGGTGACGTCACATCCTCAAATGAGTTGGAATGTAAAATACGATGTATTTTTTGAATTGATGAATTTCGAAAAATATTCAAGATTTCTGCAAAGTCCAACGGTAGAATTATAGATAAGTATCTAAAGTCTCTTTCAAGCCATTCAATCAGAAGAAATAGGTCATTGAATTTTACACCCACCTTTTTACGTCGAGTTAAAGATTTGGAACCTATGCTACGAACGAGACTTGGAGCAAGTCTAGGATGTATGTTTTGCAGAGTCTACAGTTGCATTTATTACCATCCCAACATCTAATTCGTTTCTTTAAAATGGGAAGGGTTTTTCGTGCTTTATGTGTTGCGGTAAAGACTGCCACAGTTTATTCCCAAGGCAAGTAATGGACTCAACTCCAAAAAAAGTGGTTCGTACCTTTGGGAGTTGAGCGTCATTGCAACAAAAATTCAGCTAAAAAGCAACCAGTGC
Source organism: Aurelia coerulea (assembly GCA_039566865.1). NCBI lineage: Eukaryota > Metazoa > Cnidaria > Scyphozoa > Semaeostomeae > Ulmaridae > Aurelia > Aurelia coerulea. The sequence continues at coordinate 28,927,087 of CM076945.1, read as the reverse complement.
CTTACCTGCTTGCTGCTAGAGATGGTCGTACAATGCGAAGAACTCTGTTGGTTTTAACATTTTGTATAATGACAGTTTGATTAGTTGCTGGCCAATAAACTTTGACATTGATGTTGTCTTTATAATCCAGCAATCCATAATGAGCCATTATTTCACTTTGACCCAAAAAGTGTGTGCTAGATCCAATTTCTTGAGTCTACGAACAAATTAAGATATAGTTTGGCCATGGTTTGGTAGATAATACCGGGTAAGTCAGTGAAAACAGTCCCAGTTTGAAAGGTCACGGCTCCCTGGATATCAAGACGATGATATCGGGAAATATATAGCTTGAAGATAGACATGTTAAAATCCATTTAAAAATTTACCTGACTGAAATCGGCCTCTCCGTAATGAGATTATGAGGGATTTTCTAGAGAAAACCTCTTCAAGAAACCTTTAAAACGTGTCTAAAATCACGAACAAATTTCATAAATGGCTCTGCTTTACACGGGCATTTCAGCAATGATTTCTGCATGCTTTAGCACATGCTATCCTCTTGGGGGATGAACAATTCTAATAGTTTTCTTTCATTTGAAATTGGTCAGTATGCTTATAATAGCAGATATATTGGGATAAATCGTTTTTGAGGTAATATCTAAGCCAAAGTTCGTTGAAAGAAACACGACGAAAGTCAGTCAAAAAGAGAATCAAATGTTTTCATTAAAAATACAAGCGATTACAAGCGATTACCCCCCCCCCCCCCCCCTATGAACTCATTCGGTGGTGGGGGCTTATTTCGCAAATCATATTTTTGAGTGGGAGCTTATTCGAGGAGGGGGGCTGATTCGAGGATTTACGGCAACTCAAAAGTGAGAAATAGAGTATATAATCTAACGTGTGAAAGAAGGCTACAATAATGCGTCTAGGAATGAAATGATTCATGTTATCTTACCTGTTTTCTTCCAGTAGGGTCTGTGACGATCACACGAGCACCATAACTATCACACAACTTGGTATTATTTATGCCACATCTGGAATTAATGAAAAATAATACATTCTATAAATGTTCCTCGATCAAAAGCAATGAAAATGGAAAAATGCACCATTTAACTCGGCTAAGAGCAGTGTCGTAAGACACAATAAATTTTCCATGGTACTCCATGATACCCTTTTGCCGTTCTACAAATGACGACGGAACCATGGACCACGGAACAATGGACTACAGAATTACGGAGCCAAGAACTATGGACTAAGGAACTAGAAACCGGCGGAGGAGAGTACCATATCAACGAAATCCAAATTTCCTCTTGATTTCTTAAGATGAGATCTCACTTACCAAGCCAGCCCGTTTACTGGGCTTATATAAATAGGCCATTAATATGAAATACTTAAAAGACTTGCCTATGAACTACTTGAATCCTCAGCCAATTTTTCTCGTTTCCACCAACATTTTCGTAGAAAACAGCAGGACCAATATTTGCAGCCACAACAACATCTTCATCCCCATCATCTGAAAAAAATACATTCTTTGTATCAGAAGCGCACATGGATGGGTTGCATGATTCAGTTTTAAATTTATTCTTTATCTTTTTTATGCCAGGTTTCCCAGAAAAAGTACTCCTACTAAAACGTACTCTTCACCCTCTGAGCCAAAATTTTGAATAAGCCCCCCCCCCTCTCTTTTAAGAGCAAACAGGTGCATCTGTCGAAAGAAGAAGGATATATCTACACATCTACCACCGGTATTTAATTTCTCTGGTTCAGAAGCTGAGCAGTAAGTATTTCACTCACACCCAAAAAAATAAGAGAATTGAGTCGCCTCCCAATCGGCTTCTGAACTAAACAAATTAAATGCCAGGGGCAGATATGAAGGTATATCCTTTTTCTTTCGAAATATGCTCATGTTTGCTCTTGAAAACAATTTCTGGAATGCACAACGAGCGAGCTAGCTACCTGGGTTTCAGAGAAAGTTTTGCGGCTTTGCTTGTTTTGAATTACTGGTTGAGAGAATTTCCTTTGTCTCAGATCGTCTCATGCTTTGTCTCAGGCAACTTACCTATTTTTTGTAATATTTAACATTTAGTCTTTTTGTTGTCTCTTGTAATCTTGTTACAATTTTTAGGTAATTGTTGTATTTTTAAAGGATTTTTGTATGTAGTAGTGGAATTTTAAAATGAATGAACTGAACTGAACTTAGACTTGCCCCAAGTCTATTTCGTCAACTGTAATAAACCTTCTGAAAGTATACTACGAAACATATGAAATTCTAGTTCACTTTTCACTTTTCCCTTCAATTTTTGTTGACGAAATTTTTTTGACGAAATAGAATTGGGACAAGTCTAAACTGAACTAAATTGAATTGAACTGAACTGAAGAAAAGGATTTAGAAGAATCATCTATATTGTCTGCAAGAAAGATATGAAAATTATACTAACTGTCAAAGTCAAACTTGAGCAGTCCTCTTCCCATGCCTCGATACTTCATTCCGTACTCAGATGAAACCTGAAAAGAAAGTGGATCAGCTATAGAATTAAAGGCAGTCTATCACGTATCTGATTGGCTGCAATAAAGTCAGCGCTCAACACAACGGATGTCTTTGTGAATCTGTATATTTAGAATAAAGAAGCGACCCCTTGTCATGACGCTCAAAGTGGTGGGGCTCTACTTGGGATCGAACCCGGTCCGCCTGACTGTTCTGGCTGCAATGTCAGATGATTACACCACTGCGCCACAACACCTTCAAATACATCAAAAACTCTTATTAGGCATGAAAGTAGACTGTTACCTCTTTCATTTTACCAGCCATAGAAGTATTAGCATTCTTGCCATAATTCAAAAACAGTCTCATTTGCTCCTTCATGAAAGAATCATCTACTGTTGTCGAGGTCGTGTCCATTCCTGGGAAGAATACGTGGTTGTCAATGTTACGAACATAATGAGCACCAGAGGCAGGAGTGGGGATCCTGTGCAAAAAAGTAAAATGCCGAGGCAAATGTTTAGATATATCCTTCTTCGTTCGATAGATGCTCAATGTTGCTCTTGAAAACCATCTCTGGATTGCACAATGAGCGAGCTAGCTACCTCGGTTTTAGAGCAACTTTTGCGGTTTGCTTTGTTTTCGTTTATGACTTGACCGATCAGGTATAGAATTCCTTTTGTCTGCAATCACTAATCGCTTTGTACTTAGGTGTCAATCAAAAGAAGCGAGTCCTATTGTAATATCCGTGTTGTTGTTCTTAGCATGTGCTGTTCAAGATCTTACCAAATCCTTGCTAGATTCACCTATCTACTGGCGTTCAGCATCCATTGTCAACAATAAACTGATGCAAAGCAATATTTGATACCATGCTTTACAATAATAAAAGAGAATTTAATTCGCAATAATTCGACCATTTCGATATAATAAGGTGATGAAGACCTCCCGAACAACCTCAATGGTAGTATACTTGAGCTGACTATACAGCACATCCACAAAACTGGTCGAAATTTTTCTCGTTGTGTAAAATTATTCACCGACCTGATACACAGGATTAAAAATGACTGCTCCTTTAATTCGCAATAATTCGACCATTTCAATAAAATAATCTTTCAAACGAGGTTCTGACGCAACTTTTATTATAAGGTGGTGAAGACCTCCCGAATAACCTCAATTAAAGTATACTTCAGCTGACAATACAGCACATCCATAAAACTGGTCGATTTGGTCAGGTAGTCATAGTCTTTTGCTTCCCGTGGTACGGATCGTTTTAAAATCGGGTAACCCAGAAAAAAGTAACCCAACGCAATCTGTTATAGAAAAAAAGTAAATGGCAAATTGAAATATTTCAGACGATGTTCTATCGCTAAAAGACTAGCCTACAATTATGAGTATTTTTCGCAATTCTTTTGGGCACGGTAAAGTTGCCGAATTAAGGATTTTGAGGAAAAGGGCAGGCTTGAAATCCTCAAAAAGTCGTCAAAAACAGGGGATCGATTTAAAATTTATTCAACAATTTGCTGTTGTTTTTGTTGTATTGCGGTGTTTCTGCCTTTCAACTGATCGATTCAAAGCCATTCAGATCTTCAAAACAACGAGAAGTGCGTTTCATTTTACCTGAGAATATCTTTAAGTACCTAGAGACTTGCTCTGAAGACTTCCAACTGGGTTGCCTATTCCCAGGTTGAAATGAAACACGCTCCTTGTTGCTTTGAAGATTTGAAACGGCTGTAAATCGATCGCCTGTTTTTGACGACTTTTTGAGAATTTCAGGCATGCCCTTTTCCTCGAAATCCTTAACCTTAGAAATTTGCCGTGCCGAAAAAAATTGCGAAAAATACTCATAGCATAGGCTAGCCTTTTAGCGACAGAACAACATTTGAAGCATTTCAATCGGCCACTTACTTAATTTTGTGTAACAGATTGCGTAGGGTCACTCTTTTCTGGGTCACCCAGTAGTGTTTGTAAAGTAGCTTGTAGTTGATAGTAGAAATCATTTGTCTTGTAAGACTTCATGGCATATAAAAATTCGATTTACCATTCGTGAGGACGATGTCAAGATATCCATCATTGTTGAAATCAAAGAAAGCTGCACCCCATCCCCAGCCACCATCTTTCACACCGGCCTGGAATAAACAAAAGACTATGAGATAAGTGCTCGATTTAAAGGGGCTTGGTCACGCGAAGTAAACAAATTTATTTCGAAACGACGTTTATGCAGTTTTTTTTTGACAGGCCATACCAGGCAGGCGTTCCTTTATTTTTCTCAGAATGAAAGTGCTATTTTGAGGATGAACTCTTGAACTTCAGAGAGAAACAAACAAAACAACCATATACTGTAAGATTGCAAAGATGTTGGGGGATGTTTTAGTAGTAACTTTTTTGTGCATTCACCGCATCCACCAAAATGGCTTATGGCTTTTGTTCATGGCTAACATCACCGAAAACTTGAATTTTGAGACGATTTATCATTTGAGGCTTGAGCCAACAACTTAGTCCCAGCGCCATTGCCTGGAGCACTCATCTTTTCGTACAGTGTTGCTATGGTTTGCATATCCGAGCATGAAATCGAGGGAAAGAATTTCGTCCTAATATTCAATGTGAAAGTCCATGAGTCGTAGTTTGAGCATCTATCAGTCTATCAAAAGCGATAACTACGAACTTGTAATCAGTCTGGAACAACAATAGGATCCTCCTGTTGTTAAGAATCACTGTAGCTGCGTGTCAACACTTCAGTTCAGGCAAATAGCGATACTACGCCGATGTACAGGGTGTCCCAAAAAGATTGTACTCCATTTGCATAAAGATTGCGACAAAACGGCAAAAGATTCTCGCCAAATTTCTATATGATGTTGCTCTTCAGATGTTAAAATAAAGTTTGCTGCCATCCCGGTAAAGATCCGTTGAAAAAAGATGCAAGATATGACCATCAGAAGACCAAATTTTCCTAATGACTTAAACCAGCGGTCGGCTATTTTGTCTTACTATTTTGCAGCGATAAATAATTTTGTCGTTTTGTCGCAATCTTCAGGCAAACGGGGCACAATTTTTTGGGACACCCTGTACAAGTAAGTCTATCAACACTCCTTTAATACTCACATAGGCAGCAACATCATCAAACCATCGATTTCCAGAGTTTTGATAAAGTTTATTTCCTTTATTGCCAAACATACATCCAGATACTTCACAGTTTGTAATGTTATCAAATATAGCAGTAGAGAACCATTCTAAGTTGCCATCATTATTCCAATCACCAATCGCATGTCCCATGGCGTCCTGTTGACATAAAATTTTTCATTTCATTTCATTCATATCAAACCATCCATTGATCTAAATATTTTCAATCTGAGCAAGGGCCTAAGGACGAGATTCTAGTCGTTCCCATTGCAGTTCATTTCTATCGTGTGTAAAACTTACCTATCCATGTCCTTGGTTGTATATTCGTGAAGAAATTTCTTGGCTTTGCTTTTTAAACGACATATTATATCTCATCTTTTCTCAAGTTGAATTAAATCGCTTGCTCCATCATCTTCTATTTTGAATTTGGAGAACTGAACGACACTTTCGTGCTTTCGTTCAGTTCTCCAAATTCAAAATGGAAGATGATGGAGCGAGCGGTTTAATTCAACTTGAGAAAAGATGAGATATAATATGTCGTTTAAAAAGCAAAACCAAGAAAATTCTTCACGAATATACAACCAAAGACATGGATAGGTAAGTTTTACACACGTTAGAAATTAACTGCAATGGGAACGACTAGAATCTCGTCCTTAGGCCCTTGATCTGACCTGTTACAAAAAGCAAAATAAAATTAATCATCTAAAGGCCGCCCTTGACTGCTGTAGTTTTGGTCGGCTACCAGCGCATTTATCAAGTGCGCATGCTCTCTAACAACAGAGCATGCACCCTAGAAAAAGGTGTTGGTCGCCAACCAAACTACCGCAAGTGTGGAGATCGGCATTAAAAAATATCAGGAGATAAAAGTCTAATATACAATATACGTACCACCTTCAACGAGAAGGTTTACGTTTAAAGAACGCCGGTCAATAAGCATCCTTTGCGTGCGTCGCATTTTGCCTTTCGACTGCAGCATCCATTTTCATATGACATCGTACATAGCAGTGTTTAGCAAAGCGCAACCGCAAAGAATGCTGGTTGACAGGCGTTCTTTAAAGCAGACTTTCCCCAAGTCTTAGTATACTTTCAGATAGACTTATTACAGTTGACGAAATAGACTTGGGGCAAGTCAACGTTTAAGGTGGATCTGCACTTAAGGTGGCACACTACTGAAAATTTAAAAATCACAAAAAGCTAGACTCACGAAATAGTCCCAGTTATCGCAACAACAACAGCAACAGCAATGACAACAACAACAACAATATATATTTTTGCTCAAACTGGGACTTATGGACTTTCACATCAAAAAGTGGGACGAAAATAAACAATGGGCGCACAAATTTTTCTGTGCCCTTGGAAACGAGGTTAATGGCCTCTTTTCGGTAGTTGGAGAATTTCAGGAGCCGTGCGTGTTGGCGTGCACTATTGCTAGATGAAGATTGCCTTCAAAATGAGGAAATTCTTGTTGAAACTGAAAGGTTTGTTAATTCTTATGTTAAACAAACATTCATGCGAATACTTGTGGCTTTTGTTCATTGCTAACGTCACTCAAAACTTGAATTTTGAGGCGTTTTATTATCTGACGATTGAGCTGACAATTTAGGCCCACCGCCATTAGTCGCCTTTTCATACAGCGTTGCTATGGTTTCCATATCGGACATGAAATAGAGGAAAACAATTTCGTCCCAATTTTCAATGTGAAAGTCCATGAGTCGTAGTTATAGCGTCCATCAGCCTATCAATAGCAATAACTACGAACTTGCAATCAGTCTAACAAAAAGCGATCACTACCAAGTAAAAATAAGTTCAAAACACACATAAAACGAGAGGTTAAGGCAGCTCACTACTGAAGAAAACTTCACAGTAAATACACATTTGGTGTCCTACGTATCACTCATTTCTGATAGAACTCGCAAAAGATGATAGAACTCGCAAAAAATGATAGAACTCGAAAAAAATGATAGAACTCGCAAAAAAAGATAGCACTCGCAAAAATGACTGACCTGATATCCGGTGAGGCCACTTTTAAGAGTCCTTTCAGTAAATGTCATATCCCCATTATTCCAAAACATTTTACTTTCACCATAATCTCCAGTGACTAACAGCTCTACCAGGCCATCGTTATCGAAATCCTGTTGAGAAATGTTGATAAAAAATCATTATACAGGGTGTGGTGTGCCAAGAAAGTGTGTCCCATTTGTGTAGCTGCTGCGGAGGAGCTGTAAGGCGTCTAGACCAAAAATATCCATGTAACTAAAGCCTGGATTAAATGAGCGAATATACAGAAGAGTGTCCCCAAAAAAGTGTGCCCCAGTTCCTTGGCTGCTGGAGATGATCTGTATGTTCTGTTTCATTAAAATTTTGAGACCTTGATTTAGCCAATCAAGATGGTTGATGATTCATGGCACAAGAAAATTGAAAAAAGTGATTGTTTCAAAAATAGCACATTCTTGGTTCTCCAAACAAGAGCAGATTTTGTAATACAATAGCAAAAGTTGCGTTTGATTGACACCTCAATTCAAAGCGATTAGCGGCTGCAGACAAAGGAAATTCTCTCAACCAATAATTCAAAACAAACAAAGCCGCAAAAGTTTCCCCAAAACTGGTAGGGCAAACTCTCGCCTTGTGCAAGCGAAAGATGGTTTTTAAGGGAAGTTATGTGCTTATAGCGAAAGAAGAAGGGTAAATCTAAAGTTCTGTCGCTTAGATTATGTTTATTTGATTCAGGAGCGGAGCAGAAGGCATTGTAATTCTCGCGTCTTTAGGGCTTAAAATGAAACGATTACAAAACAGCTCCTAAATCAAATAAACATAATCTAAGCGACAGAACTTTAGATTTACCCTTCTTCTTTCGCTATAAGCACATAACTTCCCTTAAAAACCATATTTCGCTTGCACAAGGCGAGAGTTTGCCCTACCAGTTTAGGGGAAACTTTTGCGGCTTTGTTTGTTTTGAATTACTGGTTGAGAGAATTTCCTTTGTCTGCATCCGCTAATCGCTTTGAATTGAGGTGTCAATCAAACGCAACTGTTGCTATTGTATTACAAAATCTGCTCTTGTTGGTTCTCCAACTATGTCAAAATCCCATGAATTTTGAAAGAAAAGGTTCTTGCGTTTTATTTCCATTTTACTACTTTTGAAAATGGCTCAAAATTTTCATGTGATCACAGGAAGCCCAATCGCGTATTATGGCGGCCTAAGCTAATACTAGTAAAAGAAAATAAAATTCATACCGTAAATGGCTGATTGTTATCTCGGTTATCTCTGTCTCGATTGTGTCTTTCTTCTTGTGCTCTTATACCCCGAAATGATTGAAGCATTCTGCCACCATGGTAACAGAATTGATGTTGTTGCTGTTGTATTGAAATAACGACGCAACATTATAGGTTGAAGTGTGTATACATATAAGAGAGAACTGATGAAGAATGATAAAGTAAGAAAGCTTCAGTCCTTGTTCTTTCTTATATGTATACACACTTCAACCTATAATGTTGCGTCGTTATTTCAATACAACAGCAACAACATCAATTCTGTTACCATGGTGGCAGAATGCTTCAATCATTTCGGGGTACAAGAGCACAAGAAGAAAGACACAATCGAGACAGAGATAACCGAGATAACAATCAGCCATTTACGGTATGAATTTTATTTTCTTTTACTAGTATTAGCTTAGGCCGCCATAATACGCGATTGGGCTTCCTGTGATGTGATCAGCAAAAATACAATTAACCGTTTTCAAATTGCAGATAATATTTGACGATAAACCTTTTAGCTATTGTACAAAAGAGCCTGGACCGAGCGTTATTTTTATACATTTTTACACGCGACATTCGATCGAGTGGCATCAGAGATTCTGTCACTATTGTCCACATTCGAAAATTCTACAAAATGTAGCAAAACATTTTTTTATTCTGATTCTTTTCAGAATAGCTTAAAGGGGCCTGTTCATATAGAGAAAGTTTCCCCGGAATTTTCCCCGTGAAGCAGGAATCCCGTTAAGCCGAGATCTCACCTCGTGCGTACCATTTGAAATTTGAAAAGCACAAGCGTTCACATTAAAAAACATTTCTCTGGCTAGCCGAGATCTCGCTTGAATTCTACAAGGACCCTGCCTAGGCGAGGAAGTACTTTCCGATATGAACAGATTTCTTTCGTTCATCATTAATCCTTTGGCGCATGAGACAAAGCGCTATTGTTTCTATACTCTAGCTTGCCGGGGAAAATTTTCTTATATGAAAAGTCAAGGAATATTACCTCAGCTAAGCGAGTTTCCCGATGAAACGGGAAAATGCCGGAGAAATTTTATCCATATGAACAGGCCATTAGACCACGATAATTAACAAATAAAGCTTGCAACTAATAGAAAATTGACGAATTCAGTTGACTAAGTCATATTGTAATGTCAGGATATTTTGAGACGAGCAAAGCTATGAGTCGTAGTTTGTCGATTCAGTTCAACAATGTCTGGAGCAAAAACAGTGACTCAGGTCATTAGTCTAGAGGAAGCCTATTACGAACTGGAGAATACACAACTGAGACATTCACTTACGGTAAAAGATGAACCAAATGTATGTGTTCCAGCATTATATTTTGTTCTTTGAATCCAATAGTGATCCATATTAACGCCTGCCTTGTCTGTCACGTCTTCAAAATAGCTGCGAAGGAGAAACTTATCAGTCAATTTATCAGTCAAGTCCTATCTCGCTAACAGAAAGCAATATTGTCGAGTAAATGGTGTAGATTCTAATATGGGGAGCATCGAGGTGGGAGTCCCACAGGGCTCTTGTCTCGGTCCACTCCTATTTTTAGTGTACATAAATGACCTTCCATGCGTTATAAAGAACTCTAAAGTGTCTATGTATGCTGATGATACAAGTATTTATCATTTTTCGAAAGACATTACTCAGTTGACCGAGGCTATCAATGAAGATCTACGGAAACTTGATACGTGGTTAAAGGGGAACAAACTATCCCTCAACGTAACTAAAACCCATTCTATGCTAATTACCACCAAACATAAGAAGAAACATCTAGAGATTTCAAATCAAACTTTCCAACCTTCCATTCGCGAGACTAGAGTCGAAGTTGCAAGTAATACTAAGTACTTAGGTGTTCAAATCGACGAAAATCTCACATGGAAGGAGCAAATAAAAACAGTCACTGCGAAAGCTTCCCGAGCTATCGGCTTCTTGAAATACGCCAAAAAGTATCTTCCTGCTGGAGTTGTGAAGACTCTCTATAGCAGCATCGTGGAGCCTCATTTCCAATACTGTTGTTCTGTTTGGGGTTGCTGCAATTCCACCGACATCTTACAATTGCAGAGACTTCAAAACAGAGCAGCTCGTGTTGTGACCGATAGTCAGTTCGATGCTCCAAGTAAACCCTTGATACAAAGTTTAGGTTGGCACACGATCAAGGAGCTGATAGATAGACAGACGAAACTAATGGTTTTTAAATGCATCAACGACCTTGCTCCTACCTATCTTTGCAATCTTTTCACCAAAAAAGCTGATTGCACCGAGCGTAGCCTACGAAATACAAACACTGACTTGAGGCTGCCTTTGAAAAGTTCCGCTAATGGACAAAAATGCTTTTCATTCAAGGGTGCAAAAAGCTGGAACAGCCTTTCAACTGAGGTTAAACAGGCATCTTCGGTCAATGCCTTCAAGAGCCATATTTAGCGTAGACTGCTGTGTAGATAATATATTTTAGATACCCTGTAAATTGATTTCAACACTGATCATTATTTCTAACATTGTTTTTAATAGATTAATTAGACTTTGACATATTGTAAATAGGTTTTCTCTTTCCTTTGTATTATATTATTATTATTGTATTGTATCGTTAGATGGAGGGCCCCTTGAAAATCAGCACTTGCTGAAGGGCTACCCTCCCTAAATATGTGAAATCAAATCAAATCAAATCAATCAAATTTACAGAGTACGAAGATTACACAGCCGGAACTGCGGAGCAAACAAAGAACATGAAAACTCGCGCAGGACAGTACGACAGAGCGCAAAAGATGTGCGCCTGCTTAGGGAATACAGGTTAGAAAACAATGCATCATATCAATCATTGTTAAAATACATCATATTGGAACACCCCGTATGACTGATACCAGCTTTTTCTATTCTACGAATCATTCTCTTGACAACATTCTTATGGTTCAGACTTACCCAGGCTTACTTTTGCCAAGATTCCGCAGAAGTCTTGAAGCAGACGGCTATTAAGAGTAAACAAATTAATTATGCTACCCGTAATTTCACATTGAACCCAATGACGTTTCCCACAACGTCTACGGTATATATTTTTCGACTCAGCCGCTAGAAGAAATTTCAGGTAATTCAGATCTACCGTATTGCTCCTACAAACTAAGCACTGACATCTAACTAACTCACCATCCCATTAAGACTATGCAATATTGTTGACCACAAATCTGACATTTATCATATTAAATGGGCCCACCATTTAGCACTGACATCTAGTTAACTCACCATCCCATCAAGACTATGCAAGATCCATTCAGATGCGTATATATCAGGATATCCATCATTATCATAATCTCCAACATTTGGAGTCATTCCAGCCAATTTCCTTTTGCTTCCAAACTCTAAAGATACTCCTCTTTTCGTTGCTTCTTCCTTAAAAATGCCACCATAATTGACATAAAGGTAATGACGAGATGCTCCCGTTGTTGTCACATACAAGTCGAGATCACCATCCTGGTCTATATCAACCCATACTGCACCATTTGCATATTTTGCTGGTCCAACACCTGTTTCGGCTGTGACATTCTTGAATTTGCCGTTGCCTAGAGTTAGAAAATAGGCCGTTTGAGCAAGAACTAATTTGATAGCTGTTGAAACGGGCAAACTTAAAAGGGTCTGTTTCAACCAGCGTGCCTTGCTTTCAATCAGCATGCCTTGCACGTGCCATCTCTTGGTTGGCCTTTGTTGTCTGTCGCCATTTTTATGGGCTATGAAAACGACAACAACAACGGCCAACCAAGAGATGGCATTGCTGGTCGAAACATACCCTTTAAGAATTCATTACATTAGCACGCATTTCCAAGTTACGAATTTCTTGTTAATTAAATCTATCTTAAATTTCCAATTCTCAGAAAAATAGAATAAAAAAATTACCAAAAAAAACGTCAGCCTTTCGAGTATCAACGAAACTTTGATCATGGGAAGTTAGAGGCCGCATTTGTAGCATAGGTTCCAAATCTTTAAAAACGCTGGTGTAAAATTGAGTGACCTTTTTCTTTGAACTGAATGACTTCAAAGAAACTTTAGCTATTTCTCTATAATTCTACCGTTGGACTTTTCTGAAATCTTCAATATTTTCAGAATTAGAATGTTTTTCTTCTTTTTCAAGAATTCAAGAAAAATTTTCAAAAAAACTTAAAACCATCATAATTTCTAAACTGTTTGACGTAACATGAAATAATTTCGAAGAACACCATAGTTTATGAATCCCTACAATATGGTATCAAGCAAAAGTCCGTCACTCATCTGGTTTATGATTTAGAAATTTGATGACGTCACATCCTCAAATGAGTTGAAATGTAAGATACGCTGTAATTTTGAAAAATATTCAAAATTTCTGGAAAGTCCAACGGTAGAATTATAGATAAGTATCTAAAGTTTCTTTCAAGTCATTCAAACAGAAGAATTAGGTCATTGAATTTTACACCCACCTTTTTACGCCGAGAAAAAGATTTGGAACCTATGCTCGCATTTGTGCTTGATTACCACAGCTTTCTTCTTTTGCGGAGGACAACATTATTTACTACCATGGAGGAATGAATACAATAGATTGGTTCGTATAAATGGGAGTCTAATTTGACAATTTCAGCGTGTAGGTTCTTGATCCACTAGGCTCTTATACGCAGGTGTTTACTGTACCTCAAATATTCTCTATATAATGAATTTTCAAACATGTAAAACGTTTTTGGTTGATGCGCCCGGAACAAGGACAGATAATGTTACAATAGGATCCGCTACTTTTTTGACACTCAAGTACAAAGCGATTTGCGATTGCAGATAAAGGGAATTCTATGCCTGGTTGGTCAAATCATAAACAATAACAATGCAAGGCACAAGAATTGCTCTGAAACCCAAGTAGCTAGCTGGCTTGTTGTGCATTGCAAAAATGGTGCTTGAGAGAATATATTAGCATGTATCTAAAGAAGAAGGATGTATCTAAACTACTGCCATGGGCATTTAATTTATTTGGTTCAAAAGCCGATTTGGAGGCGATTTAATTCTCTTATTTTTTGGGTGCGATTAAAACACTTACTGCTCAGCTTCTGAACCAAACAAATAAAATGCCTGAGGCAGAAGTTTAGATATATCCTTTTTTCTTTGGATTTATGCTCATGTTTGCTCTTAAAAACCATTTCTGGCATGCACAACGAGCCAGCTGGCTATGGTTTCAGGGCAACTTTTGCGGCTTGCTTTGTTTTTGTTTATGACTTGACCAACCGGGCATAGAATTCTCTTTGTCTGCAATCACTAATCGCTTTGTACTAAGGTGTCAACCAAAAGTAGCGGATCCTATTGTAACATTATCTGTCCTTGTTTCCGCCCGGTACATACCAAGATTCCTGTACAGGACACTTCTTTCCAGGAAAACACTGAAGTAGATATCTTGCAATCCATCGCCATCATAATCTCCCACAGCTACTCCTCCAGTTATATGTTCTATAACACAAAATTCACCAGGCAGTCTCGCCTTCTTTGATGAGTTGTAGAATGGAACGACGAAGTCAAACATACAATGGGGGCGAGTGGCAATGTGATCTCTGTGTTGATGGATGATCCCAGCAGACTGTAAGGAAAAGATATCCTATCTATAGTAAAAGTCTACCGGTGAGCCAAAAAATACTGCCCACATCTGAAACTTCATAGCAAGAATTGTTATAAGTACTGGGTGGGTAAAACAAGTTAATTCGTTTGGCGGTCAGTGGAATAAAAAGTGCATGGCCAATCAGGGCTCAAAAAATATTTTCCTTCTTGGTAGCAAGCTAAGCACCTTCGTTTCTTCTTGCGCATTTTCTTCTTTCCCTGCATACCGCTCAATTCTATCCCTTTTTCTTTTTCTTCTTTTTTCTGCCCCCTTCCCTTTCTTCATTTCTTTCACTTCATTTCCCTTTTTCCTTTCTTCCTTCCTGGGAAATGTAAGTATTTCAGCTACCTTCCTGGTAGCGCCGCTACCATACGCTACTTCGTTTTTTGAGCCCTGTGGCCAATATTTAAAACCAACATGCTAAAGGCATTGAGTCATGATAAATAGACGTGCTTTGCCGTGCAGCATGTGAGTCATGTGACAAAGATCAATTATCATTCCCAACAAACTAAAAGGACCTGCTGTTGCACAATGCGTTTCATGTGATCAGTTTCATTTCGCATGAACGTTAGCCAATCAGATGCGCCATCCACAACCATGAGTCAGCAAATTCTGACAGATAGTGTATACCTCGAGGTCTTATGCTGGTTCAATTCCTTTAAACTATCAGTCAAAGGCTAACTTAGATCTGAACATTTTGTTTGGCAAAATCACTCATCTTTAATGGACAAGTCCGGGGTTGGTATGATTGATGATAAAATACAAGATAATACTGCTATGAATGATGTATGAACTTTTCCCCACTATTTTTCGCCTTCTCCTTGTGAAATTACGTATTCAAATAAGCAATTGAGCGAAGTGACGTCATATCGCACAAACGAAAGTGAGGCTGTGTGATTGTTTTTGCCTCTTAATCGTTTCTAGCCTCTTCATCGTGCACTCATGCATTGAAAATGGCACGAGAACCCGATAAAGAGGTTTGCTACGATAAAGAGGTGAAACAACATAACATATATTCTCCAATGTTAGTTGTACAAAGCGCGAGCACTAGCACAAACATGAGGCAGCATTATGAAACTTATTGACTGCAAGTGTTGCAGGCACATTGATTTTCAAAATACGAATCTTTTATGAGAATCTTGAATTGATTTGCATTTTTTGATAACTTTATTTCATTTGGAAGAGAATTGCAAATATTTGGTCCCGAAAAGCTAATTGATCATTTTTCGACGCTTTCTCAACGAGGCTAGTGGATCCTTTAGGCCTAGATAAATTGCTTTGTCGTCAAGATTTCAAACCCCCTAGTCGCCAGTTCAAGTTGCGTGCTAGTTAAGAGCAGGAAGGTCGAAAGAAACCTTGTTTCTGTTATCTAACAGAAGGAAAAATAAACCTATCAACTGCTGTAACACAGAGGCCAAAGGTAATACGGAAACAAATACAGTGGTAGCATCAATTGAATTTAGAGTTTGGGGTCAGTTACAAACTATTCAATTCACGTTAAACTTCAATCGTGCGACGCCCAGGCAAGGATTTAAAGTTCAAGAAGGTCTTGACGCATATCAGAAAACCAAGGAAAGTTATATCATACGGGATTAAACAGAATGAATGATAATGAATGAAACAAAAGTTTGGACTATGAACTAACGACCAGTGGTCCTTTGACATTTGGGAAAGTCGTGACATCTGTAATCAGTCTACCATAATCTCGTTATGACAGGCTATTGCACAACATACCCCCAAAATAACGCGTTCTTGACGGGTGGGCCGAAAACGTAAGCCTGAAGATAAAACAATTTCTGAAAAACTTTCTGAATGCAAGATTTTGCTGCATTTTTATACGGACCTAATGTCTCGTTCAATTCCTACCCTGACCATCCCCCCGGGCAGCCCGGGGGTCAACAAAAATTCCTTGCTCAAATGCCCGGGGGCCGGGGAAAAATTGATGATCAAATGCCCGGGGGCCGGGCACTGAAAAAAATGCCACATTCCCAGTTACTGTATAAGCAAAAGCTCCTGTTTTTGCCAAATGCTACTCAAATGCCCGGGGGCCGGGGAAAAATGTACGGTCAAATGCCCGGGGGCCGGGAATTTTTTTGTGCAAATGCCCGGGGGTGTCCTGGGGGATGGTCAGGGTAGGAATTGAACTATTTCCAACCTGGTTCCTAGGGCCAGCTTCCAGGAAGACAATGGTGGGCCTGGGAACGAGGTTGAGCTATTTCAGCAAAAATCGATTCATCATCAGCCAAACAAGGGCAGATTTTGTAATACAATAGCTACAGTTGCATTTGATTGACACCTCCATTCAAAGCGATTAGCGACTGCAGGCGAAGGAAATTCTTTCAACCAGTAATTTAAAACAAACAAAGCCGCAAAAGTTGATCCGAAAGCAGTAGGGCGAACTCTTGCTTTGTGCACGCGAAAGGTTGTTTTTAAGAGAAGTAATGTGCTTATAACGAAAGGAGAAGGGTAAATCCAAAGTTCTGGCGGATGTTGTTTACGTGATTCAGGGGCTGTTTTGTAATCGTTTCATTTAAGCCCTAAATACGCGAGAATTACAATGCCTTCTGTTCGGCTTATGAATCAAATAAACAAAATCCACCGGATAGAACTTTAGATTTACCCTTCTTCTTTCGTTATAAGCACGTAACTTCTCTTAAAAACCACCCTTCGCTTGCACAAGGCGAGAGTTTGCCCTACTAATTTCGGGGAAACTTTTGCGGCATTGTTTGTTTTGAATTACTGGTTGAGAGAATTTTCTTTGTCTGCAGTCGCTAATCGCTTTGAATTGAGGTGTCAATCAAAAGCAACTGATGCTGTTGTGTTACAAAATCTGCCCTTGTGCATCATCTACATTTACAGAGAAACGATTTGTCGAGAAAGGATGGCCGCGAAAACCACTGTCACAAAATCATCATCAGCAACAATACAACAATATCAACAATAAGTCACAAAGCATCAATTGATTACCAAACACATTTCGTGCATATAACGTTTTTCCTAATTTCTCAAGATTTTTAAAGTGACCTTCGTAAATTGAATTAAAAGAGTTGAATGTAGCGTGTCACACTAGAACGTTAAATGACCTAAAACTAAACCAGGTTAAGTTTTAACCAATCAAATGCATTCGATTTGTTCGATTGACCAATCACAAAGCCCAATTCGATAACCTGGTTTAGTTTATGTTGGTTTACGTTGCAAGCGTGAAAAAGGTATTACTTTGATACCGTAATATGGTCTGTAAGTAACACAACATTGTGGTAAATATGGAAAGCTTCCCAATTTTGACATGTTTGAACATTATTCTTCAATGTTTCTAATTTAGGCCCCGTTTACAGGATACCGTTTTCATTTCATACTGGATTGGGGTCTAGTTTAAGCTTCCTCACCAGTTAGTAAAACATTATTTTCTAATTACAATAAAAAAAATTGCCGTTTTTAAGAAACATGGAACATTTGATAAAAAAATTTAAGATTGCATAAATGCTCTTAGGAGATGGATTCCAAAGCAATGATGTATGCTGCAGGATCGTTAGGAATCCCACTACACAATTTCTCTTGGTTGTTCCATAAACAGTCACATTTAATTTCTGAATGACGATACACGTTTTTTTCATAAGAAACTTGGATCAGCACTTAGAACTGAAAGTTTCTTAATTTCGCATGAAAATTTCGGTGTTTTAGTAGTAAAAGTTTCTTAATTAGTTTCTTATTTTTGGGCCTAAAACTGCGGTATTGTTCGAAGTTGAGCCTTCTTCTCGACAAAGGGCTTCCATTTTGCATTGACATTGTCATCAAGAAGAAGCCATGCACATCAAGGCAAAAATTTACCAATTTTGCAGTTAAAAGTCAAGAAAAGACGAATGTACCTTTGTTAGATAGACATAGAATAAGAGAGACATACAGATAAAGTTTCAGAGTTTCTTAACTGTTCTTGAGCGTAGTACTAGAGTTTCTTAAATTTTTGGTCATCGTAGTACTAGTTTCTTATAAACCAGTTTTTTATAAAAAAAACGTGTACTGCAGGATCGTTAGGAATCCCACTACACAATTTCTCTTGGTTGTTCCATAAACAGTCACATTTAATTTCTGAATGACGATATGCTGAAACATATTGAACAGGGACGCAGGGAACGAACATGTGCCCCCCCCCCTCCCCATGATTTTGCAAAATACCAGAAAGAACAGCGTGTTCCTTTTTTTCTTAGTTTTGTGATCTTTTACTTTGTGATTTGGCTATGCTTGCTTCTTGTTGTGTTTGTTGTGAAGGAAATCGGACATCCATTGCGAATTTACAATTTTGAAGTGTCGTCCCCCCCCCTCCTACGGCAAAGCCTGCGCGCAGGCTATGAAACCACAATAGTCAAAAGAAATGGGTTCGAGACAAAAAGAAAAGAAGTTCATGGAACTTAAACTGGAATGACCATACAGACACACTTACGAACAGTTTAGTCAGCTTAGCTCTCGCTAAGCTGTGACATTATTTGGTTCCAGTTAAGTGTTTGAAGGCCTTATTTCTCAGCTTAGTGCAATCAAAAATAAGCTACGCCTTAGAAGTTCCTCCGACTCCAAGTACTACAAAATAGAATGCTTAAAATCTTACAGTTTAGGAAATATAGATACACCGCAAACATTCTGCACAAATCATACTGAATTTTCAAAGTCCAAGACCTCTTATGGAGGGGGGCTTTGGGGTTTCACAGGTTGCGGGTTTGTCCAATTTTAGCCCTCGGGTTTCGGGTTTTACGTCTAAATCGTGCGGGTTTTCGGTTTTTGAGATGCTCCACGGGTTGCGGGTTTGGCCAATTTCGATGCTCGGGTTTCGGGATTTCTTTCAAAAATTCAATGTTTTCGGGTTTTCGAAGTCATAAATTCTCTTTTAGTTAGCCGAGATCGAAAAACCAGCTTCCAAATGCTTGAAACGATGCACAGAGTATCAGTGAGAACGAAAATGTCGGAAATAGTCGAAGATTATTACCGAAAATTGAAATTTTGCGTTGCGAAGTGCAATTTCGGGTTTCGAATTTTTTGCTTGCGGGTTTTCGGGTTTTTACTAATTTTGGTCCGGGTTTGCGGGTTCTAGTACTCCCCAAAACCCCCCTCCTTATGAAGCAAACTTTCTCAAATTTATGCAAAGAGTGCATCATAATAACCAAGACAAAATTCCAACTGTATTTCAAAACTATTTTGAAACCAACGAGGGACAATTAAATAATGCGAAACAAGACAAAGAAAAGACTGTAAACGATCCAGAACACATAAACACTGGGTTGACTAAATGCTTAAAACAAAGGTGCAAGACTCTGAAATAACCTTCCAGACAACATAAAACATATCAATAACGTAAAAATAATTTCTGAATTTCACGTTGTATGTGACACCTGATTTCACGGAAGATTACCTAAGGTTACAAATGTTTTACACTTGTGTAGGTCAAGTCTTGGGAACAGCGATCATTGCACTGACAAATCATTAAGCATATCATTGCTCACTGGAGCTCATGCTGATTGCAAGACTTTGGCAATGCCCCCAGTGCAATCTTTACAGAAGCGGTACTGTGCAATCATGACGTCCCTCCTTTAAAATCCTTCACTTGTTCGCTCCTATTTTTCGGGTGATCAAACAAACGAAGCATAAAGCAAGTCTATATCTGAACAAAATCAAAACTAAATATGTTGCCATAACCCTCTAAAAGAGTATTCTTCTTTTTTCTTATATACATATAATACCGTTGCTGTTTTTCGCTGTAACATTCTATCTAAACATAACAATAATAGTAATAATAATAATGATAATTTCTTTATTTAAGGTTGGCTTCCCGTCTAGCTGATGTTGATTAACGCCAAATAACAAAATCAAATTTATAGCTTACAAGAATATTAAATAATTTACAACAACAGAAACCATAAATTTTTGACATATCGCTTACATAATCTACAGTTGCAATCAAAATCGTAGCTTTTAACTTTTGTTTTGAAACTATTCAATGTCTTGGACTCGTTAGGAAGATGTAAGGAAGATGGCATTGCATGCCATATCTTAGATCCAATAAAACGTGCATTTAGGAGTATCTTTCTCCACAAAGATTTGATTCATGAACTTGGATTGAGATTCCTTTGAGTTTTAAACAGGCCGAAAATAATGTATCATTTTCTTGTGCTTCTTATAAAATGAAATGAAAATAGAAACCAGCTTCAAGAAAGAAGCTTCAAATTTACTTCACCTCAATGAAAAACTAACCGTACCTTTGCAATATCTTTAAACATAACAGAAGCAGATGTGTTTCTTTGAACATCGCTCAAGTCTTCCACCACACAGCTCTCCAGCGGGTCGTTCTCGATTTTATCATTAGCCAGCACTTCGAGCACATATTCCGACGTCGTAGAATACCAAGTTTCATTGAGAGCTGCTGAGAACCGCTTCTGCTGCAAGACACCGTCTTTCAATACAAAGACATCTGGAGTTGCGGATGGTGAAGGTACAGCTACCACAGCTACAGCAAAGGAAAGAAGGAAAACTAATAAGCCAAAAAACATTTTCTAATCTACGTGTTTTTCCTAAACTAAGAAGACGACAAAGCAAAAAGATCGTCTCTGTGAAGGATTACTCTAAGAATTCTCTTGCCAATCTGTGAAATCCTTTGGCAACCGTTCGCAATGTAGTCAAAGGAAATTTGTTTCAGAGTTACCCTCGCAGGACCCTTTATAGCTCACTTCCAACGTAGTTATGGCAACAACAGATGACTATGGCGTCAGCAGATAGGAGATAACCAGGGGGGATAAGATGAGAATGAAGCAGTTTTGGAATTTAGAAACAATACCTCATTTCCCCTTAGATTTACAAGGGTGGGCATGTGCTCTTATTTTTGTGATCATGTGTGGTTTGTCCAAGAAGGCTGATAGCCGCTGTCTCAGTCGAATTTTCCGAGCGGACTGGAAATCCATTGTTTACGAGAGAGATTGTCTCTGAATTTCATTAGAATGTTACGCATGAAACACATTTTATTGTGTAAAATCCGTCCACTCGGAAAATTCTACAGAGTTGACATCAGCCTTGAGAAAAAAATAAGCCTACTCAGTTTCGAGAATTGGTGCGATCTACTGTCTAAAAAAAGACTGGTTTTGGGGACAGAAATTTGCGATAGAAACATAAATCTAAATCTAATAGCGCTCAGCTCTTTTGAGCACACATTTATATCAAATATATATTTTTCGATTAGACTGGTTCCACCTTTGTCTCCCATTTGTCTCCATAAACATCTAAACACTTTCAATCCACAAAATTTTCTTTTGTCATTCTCGCCATATCGTTTCTACCTTTTTGTCCAAACTACCCGGAAAAAAACCGCTCTTCAACAACGCTTTGTACTCAAAATAAGATAAACGACCACAACCATATCTATCATAATTCAAGGTTTGATACATATGCGTAGTTAGCCAGGACCTTTCTGCTCTTTCCTCCTTGTTCGAAAACCAGTAGTTCGTGAAAAAAATTTGCAACATCTTTGTCCCAAAAACTGGCCCCTTTTGATGGCAAATTTCCGCTATTATTTTTCTTCAATTTAGAGGACAATTTTAACATTATGTATCACTGACGATGTTTGTCCAAAAAACTTCGACCAACTACTGCTTTCGAAGGCAAGTGATATTATAGATTTATTAAGATTTGAAAGTACAAGTGTTTCAAAATCGGTTGCCAGACAATGGTAGGACCACTTTGGTGAAAATTTTGAAATTCTGGCCTTTTTTCGGAAATTTGCCGGACGAAGGTCTTCAGTGAAAAATTGGAATGTCTGGTCTTTTTTCCGTAATTTTTGGCGGTTAAAGGTAGAGCCGCTTATGTGAAAATTTGAAATATTGGTCTTTTCTGCTTAAATTTTGCGGACAAAGGGAAACCACTTTCGTGAAAAATTGGAATTTCTGATCTTTTATCCGAACCGCTTATCTGAAAATTGAAATACTGGTCTTTTCTGCTTAAATTTGGCGGACAAAGGGAGAGCCAGCATACAGGTAAACTTCAGGATTTTGATTGGATATGAGGTTAGAAAATTTGATTTTTGTGACAAAATGATGGAAGAAGATTGATATTTAAAGTTCACCTTTGTCCCAAAAACTGGTTGTTTTGGGCAGGAAAGTCGTACTATGTGATAAAAGTATTTCTTTTATGTGATAAAAGAACAGGTTATTCTTTCCAGTTCCTCTCAACAAACATAGGGTCAAACATTTTGCAGTACTTGCCTGCCCCTGGGTCCCTGTGAGATTCACAATTTCTTTATTTTGTTTCAACTTTGGAACTAGTTTTCCTCACTCTTATCTAATCTATTTACAAATCTGTGATGTCGTAATTTTCGAGGTAATTTTCATAAAATACAAATGCAAATAAACGTAAACAAACTATATATCACATGAAAGGTCTTCGTTGCGAATAGGATAAATTCAATGATACCAATAACAACAAAATCGAACAGGGATTGACCAAAACCGAAGCAATTTAGTGTTTTATTGTGACCTCTATCAAAGTAAGGGCATTTTGATGGTCACTTGCTAATTTAAAGAAAATTTAAAGAATCTTGTATGGCATTGAATTTTAGGAAATTCAAGAAAGAGCTAAAAACATTTCATCAATAAGATCATTAAACGTGCTGTTCAAAATCCACAGAAATTCTTCTTTTTTACTGAATTCCAACAGGGCAGGGTACGGAGCTTGAGCCCCAAAAAAGAGCCAAGAAAAATTAAATTTGTTTGCTTTGGCTTGATGTTTGAAGAGAAAATATACATGTAATTCTTTATAAGAAACTAAGAATTTCAGCCAGCACTGAAAGTTTCTTAAAATTATCAGATTTTGATACCTCGTCCATGATATGACAGTCACCTTTAGAGAATCATTAGCAGTGATACTTGCAGCATGAAATATTGAGAACACAAAATTAAAACACCAACTGGCAATGAAAAAAGGCAAACTAAAACAATTGAAGATATGAGTCAGTGTAATTTCTTATTTTCACCAGCAAAGTTAAGTGATTTTATAGGTCATTTCATTTGATGCTGAGTCTATGAAATTTTGCAAAGGCTTGTTGATAGAAAGGAATCATATTTTTGACAACGATTTAGGGAGTTTAGGGAGAGCAATGCGAGTGAAGCGAGCAAAAAATTTGCGCATCTGCAATGGTTACCCTACATGTATGCAATTGTAATGTAACAACCATCTTAATTTACAATCGGAAATTCTAAAAGTATCAGTGCTCTGAAGAATAGCATATAACTGAATTGGGGTTTCCCACCTTTGGATGGAAATTTGTCGGCAAATGCTGGCTCGAGAATCGAGCTTGACTTGCTGACAGCCACTTTTCTAGGGGGGTGGGGTGTCACACCCGCCCATACACCCCCTATGGTGACGGCCCTGATATTGGCACTCTTTTTTTACAAAACATTCAAGATCTGGTAAGCATTCCCCTGAAATGTGCTCAATGAATCAACATCCCTTTCCCTTTGTTTGTTTTTATATTATATTGCCATCAATACAATCGTTGGCCTATCATTTGCCTACACGTTTTTTTTTTTATAAGAAACTTGGATCAGCATTTAGTACTAAAAGTTTCTTAATTTCGCATGAAAATTTCGGTGTTTTAGTAGTAAAAGTTTCTTAATTAGTTTCTTATTTTTTGGGCCTAAAATTGCGGTATTGTTCGAAGCTGAGCCTTCTTCTCGAGAAAGGGCTTCCATTTTGCATTGACATTGTCATCAAGAAGAAGCCGTGCATATCAAGGAAAAATTTACCAATTTTGCAGTTAAAAGTCAAGAAAAGACGAATGTACCTTTGTTAAAGAGACATAGAATAAGAGAGACATACAGAAATAAAGTTTCAGAGTTTCTTAACTTTTCTTGAGCGTAGTACTAGAGTTTCTTAAATTTTTGGGCATCGTAGTACTAGTTTCTTATAAACCAGTTTCTTATAAAAAAAACGTGTATTCTTAGGCCTAATATTTATTATTTGTAGCAGGCTGCGGCTCTATTTCCATTATTGGAAGTAAAAACTGAGATAACTTCGTGGCGCTTCGTTTTTCTACTCTCTACTTACCCTCCGTTTAATTTCTTTGCCTTGGGGCTTTAAGGTGCTTTGCTTGCTGGTTTGCTGGATACAGTGGCTAGAGACTCCGCTCCTTTCCAAAATGTCCTCCGTGGTTTCCAGTTCCCTTGTTTTGCCGCCAAAATTTGAGAACTGTCTCTAGCACGTTGTTGTTGTTGTTGTGTGGAAAGTCAACAGAAGTTTTCGCACTAAAACCAGGGTCTATAGACCTTACTAAAACATATGATTAGATATGAAAAGATATGATTAGAAATTGAAATTGAAGGCGTTTCTCGAAATCTTCAACAAAGGAATTCAAAATTCAAGAGAGGAAGGCCGGTTATCACAAAAGTTTCAAGTCAATCAAAATTCACCCCCCCCCCCCCCAATGCTTCTTTCACTGAATTCAAGAAATTATGAGATCGACCCTGATCGACCTCTATGAAAGCTTAAGCCTGCGTGCAGACTCAAATCTCCACGAAGGAGGATCTTTCCTCCTTCGTGGAGGTTTGAGTCTGCACGCAGGCTATGAAAACTTGGGTCGACATGTTCCACCCCAGACCACCCCCGTGGTGACGCTACTGTCCTTCGAACTTCAAACTATACTGTGATCTTGAGAGCAGAAGGAATCGTTATGTTATCATTGTGACTGGGGGGATGAGAAACAACTTGCTTCCTATGGTTTAACAGACACAGTTTGCTGCTCCCGCGCTGCCCCATGTACAACTAGGGCAACGGGGGCAGCTGTCCCCGTGGCTCCGGTGCCCTTGCGCTCAAGGCATTGACAGACACCGAAATGAACTTGTGCCGATCCAAAGTTTCTGACTGGCACGACTCAATTAAACATCAAACACAAATTCGGAGTCCAAGTGCCAAGTCTGCTATTTAAAGAATTGGTACCAATCTTTGCTACTAGTTTCTTATGAGAGTTTGTTATGAATAATGCTAAAATCAAATTTAGTTAATGGCGTTGCCCCCGTTGCCCCCCAATGCATTTTGAAATAAGAAGCATTCCTCATGTCCATAAGAGATGTCACAAAGCCATTTTCATCTACTTTCTATATCAAACAATTGTGTAGCTCACTTCTCCGTCTTCATACTGCAGGCGCCAAAACGTTTTTAGATTCATTACAATTCTGGACGAATTACACTGAACTTCCGTTCAAAATGAGTAGGAAAAGCCGGTATTTACTTTTACCAAAGAAAAAGAAGCTAAATAGGCCTAAATTGTATACTTTTGATGAAACTCTCGCCAAAGGTTGAGCTTGCCGGCTTGTAAATTTTACAGCTAAAAGTTATCTCATTATCAAGCTTTACCCTGATTAGTAGCTTTTAAGAAATCATCCTTCCGAACTGCATATTTGCTTTGAACAAAATTACAGTGGCGTGTTGAATAGAAAGATTGGCGACACATATCTGCTTTGGCCTTCTCTCAATAGCTTACATGAAAATCGGCTCTTTTGATAGCACTAATAGCTTTGGTGGATTAGAAATCAAACACAAAGTCACAAAGTGCAACATGGTGAATAAAGAGAATTCTAGAATCTGCAAAATCTTCATTCACAAAACAGATTTTCAAATTGTCTCTGACTTATGCTTTGATGAAATGCCGATGTTGCGTGCGAAAAACATTCAATCATATCTTCTTTGATTTGGAATGATCTTATCATCAAGCAAAGCAAAGAAGTTCATTCATTTACCGAGCAACTCACTCACTCACTCATCGGGTTTTTATAGCAACGTTTCCATGCAGGATTGAATTTTGAGTTCAAAAAAGTAACCCAGACTGCTGTAACTGTCTTGGTTGCAGAGTAATTAAACGTTTGCGATAGATCCCACCAATTGCAACGTCTCAGGTAGAAATGTCCCATTTCAGATAGATTCTTCAGATATGCCTTCGAGTGATTTCTTACAGCAATGTTTCGATGCAGAATTTAATGTTGAGTTCATAAAAGTGAACCAGACTGCTGTAACTATAGTAGATGCAGAGATATTCAACTTTTAGAATAGATTGCAATAGATGTGAGAATTTGGTAGAGAATCACTACCACAGAAAAACATCTATTCCACTCAAGGGCGCCTACCTTGTAGGAAGTGTGTTTATTCACGGTACTTTACGCGGTGTCCTATGACCCAGTCCTGTTAATCTTTGTATATCATAATAAACTTGTTACTGGGATTTTCAAATTCTAACGTCTGTTAGAGTTAACCAATCAAAAATCACGCTGTCTGATTCCCTGTGCCCAGATCGTATAACAGTTGATATCGTGTTTCATAACACCGGAATTTGAAACCACAAACTTATTCATACGTCATCTTGACCTTGAGAGGACTGACTCTGTGTACTTCTGGGTCACGGTATGGTTTTAGGACACTCTCTGTACTGGGTCACAGGACACCCATTACTCTATAGTACTGGGAATAAACACACTTCCTACAAGGTAGGCGCCCTTGTTCCACTTATTCCATTAAGGTGAGAAATTTATAGAGAATCACTGATTGATTTCATATAGCAATGTTTCGATGCAGAATTGAGTGCTGAGTTCAAAAAAGTGAACCAGACTGCTGTAACTATAGTAGATGCAGAGATATTCAAATTTTACGATAGATTGCAATAGATGTGAGAATTTGGTAGAGAATCACTACCATAGGAAAAACATCTATTCTATTAAAGCTAAGAAATTTAAACAGAATCACTGATTGATTTCTTATAGCAATGTTTCGCTGCAGAATTGAATGCTAAGTTCAAAAAAACTGAACCAGACTGCTGTAACTATAGCAGTTGCAGAGATATTCAACTTTTAAGATAGATTGTAATAGATGTGAGAATTTGGTAGAGAATCACTACCATAGAAAAACATCTATTCTATTAAAGCTAAGAAATTTAAACAGAATCACTGATTGATTTCTTATAGCAATGTTTCGATGCAGAATTGAGTGCTGAGTTCAAAAAAGTGAACCAGACTGCTGTAACTATAGTAGATGCAGAGATATTCAAATTTTACGATAGATTGCAATAGATGTGAGAATTTGGTAGAGAATCACTACCACAGAAAAACATCTATTCCATTGAGGTAAGAAATTTATAGAGAATCACTGATTGATTTCTTATAGCAATGTTTCGATGCAGAATTGAATGCTGAATTCAAAAATGTTAACCAGACTGCTGTAACTGTTTTAGTTGCAGAGTTATTAAACTTTTGCGATAGATCCCACCAATTGCAACGTCTCAGGTAGACAATCTCCCATTTGAGATTGATTCTTCAGATATGCAATTAATTGATTCCTTATGGCAATGTTCGATGCAGAATTGAATGCTGAATTCAAAAATGTTAACCAGACTGCTGTAACTGTTTTAGTTGCAGAGTTATTAAACTTTTGCGATAGATCCATTTTCCGATGCAGAATTGAATGTTGCGATAGATCCTAAAGGTCTGGTTGCCCCAGATGTTACTGTTTCTGTTTGTTTTCTATGATTCGTGTTATTTAGTTTCTGTTAATTTTAGTTTTTATCATAGTTTTTTCAAAATAATTATTGTTCGTGTTTGCTGCCATACCTCACCTTGAGGTAAGTGCATTTGCATTCAAATAAATAAATTTGCATCCATCTTCTCTTTGTCGCTGCAAGAATCTTTAAGGGATCGAGATGGTATGGTACCGAATGGAAGTTTTTTCAGTTACAGTATATCCCACAGTATATCCCTCTGCCTTAAAATTCCCACCTGTACGTTAGTCCAATAATTTGAAAATCGAAAATCCCTCTGAGGCGTCCCATCGTATCACTGGTGACGGGTTATCCCGAAACGTCTTATCATGATTTATATCCAAAATCTTCGTGTACATTCAAAGACTCATAGTCACACGTACTAACAACTGATTTATTTATTGCTTCCCATTGTAGCCTGTGCCCATGGGGTCTAGGACACATGCTAACGGAAAAGGGAAAAACCAGAAGAAAACTGATGGTTAAAAAGAATGGGAAGGAGAATTGAGTTGATGAAGAGAAGCCAACTCGACTTACGACATTCTTCTAAGTTTTGCTCCATTGAATTGAAACGAGGACTCATGTAATAAGTCTGGAAGCAAACTTGGGGGCACATTCGGATGTTCAAGAACTCTTCTGACCAAACATTCGACTGACGGAGGGAAGGAAGACTTGCTTCAAGGCTTCAAGAGTCATCATTCTTCAATTTTTCCCGAATATCTTTTACTCTGATTTGCAGGGGGGCTGCCAGAAGTCTGCCGACGCAGGAACTGGAACTTTCGACATGGGGGGGGGGGCTAAAATGACTACGAAATGCAGCTTTCTTACGTCATTTTGTTTAATTCACTCCAAAAATGACCAAGTATTTATATGGTATTTCCTCCAAAACAGAGAGTGACTGTTGTTGTTGTGAGACTGACAAGGAGGATGTTCTCGACCACTGAGTGGTTCTCAAGTTCTCAACTCACAAGATGACGTGATGACATGACGTCATCAAATCAAAGCAAGAGAAAGACTAGCCTCGTTCAGATTTACGGGAAGCTTTCCATAAAAATGGTTGCATATTGCGTAACGACACATAAATCAAGAAACGCTTTAGGATTTCGGAATTTAGAAAGGGTTTGAAGGACAGAAACAGCCTTATCAGCAACTAATTCATCTGCAATGAGAAAAGCAACGTTTCGAGCCATCCAGCATGGTGAAAGAGGAATGCTCTTCCTGCTTGGGCGCAACAATAAACAGCTGCTCAGATCAAGTGATGAAAAGGTTGTGGGCCTAATTTGCCCTCGTGAGACAAGGAGGTGGATGAGTGATGGACACAATGCTTCAAATGAGGCAAGAGCAAATAACGCATCTGAGGAATACGACATAATTATTGCTGGTGGAGGGCTAGTTGGTACAGCCCTAGCATGTTCACTTGGTAAGTATGAACAGAACATGATGTGCATGCACGCACATGTGTGCATAAAAACTGTGCTGTGTGCCATATATATAATTCTGGTGGCTGGCTGCTGCCTGCCTTTTTTGCAAAACTGTTGTTGTTCTAGTTTTTATGACATTTGCACATCGCACAGGAGAAAGAGTGGATAGATTGTTCTATAATGCAGGCTGAAAAGTTTGCCTTGCCCGCTGGGGAACGTGCTCCCCGCCCATGCAATCTTTGTAATGTATAGAATAGCCGTTTTTCTAACCATATCAGATATTTACAATAAATCTTATTTTCTACTGCACTCTAATTACTGCTACTGCATCTAATTTAATTGATTTTATTTAATTTAATAGTAACTATACACCACCACAAGCATGTTGACACCCCCCCCCAAACAAAATTTGAATGTGCGGCCCTGGTTGACATCAAAATCCATAATTGCAACCACTCAACTCTAGTCTTTGGATAAGTATCTGCAGGGGTGATGGTGCCAGGGGAGGGCTAGAGGGGGCTCCCTGTTGGAGCCATCTAGCCCCCATTGGAGCAAATTTTGGGTTTTTGTCAGAGGAAATTTGGCAAAATCACGTTGGAAACCTGCATTTTTAGCCATTTTAGCCCACCTATCTGAATCTCCAGCCCCTCTGTTGGAAGACCCCTGACTATCTGAGTGTTGTAGACATTTGAATGCAGTTTTCCAAGGCAATGTATCAATTTTTAGGGAGTGTCTTTATTTTTTGCAGGCAAAGAACCAGTATTACAGCAACACAAGATCCTTGTTCTAGAAGCTGCCCCTAAAATGGACCCAATGAATCTAGCCCCAGAGAAGTACAGCAACAGAGTCTCATCAATAACTCCAGGAACAAAAAGACTGCTGGAAGGTGAATACACGTTTTTTCTTTTATAAGAAACTTGTTTATAAGAAACTAGTACTAGGATGGCGAACAAATTAAGAAATTCTAGTACTATGCTTGAGAATTGCTAAGAAACTTTTAAAGCCAAACACTGGGAAATCATGGGAAAATTGTCATTGAGCCTTTATATCTTAGTAATGCTCATGATAGATTTATGTTTTGAATCAAATAGAACTCTCCTTCTCGCTAAAAATTGTGCTGTCTGTCAAGAAACGAGTACTTGGCAGGGGTAGAAACTACATGCATCCTAAATGCATCCAAAAAATAAGAATCACATTAAGAAACTTTTAGTACTTAAAGACTGAAATTTTCACGTAAAATTAAGAAACTTTTAGTACTATGGGCTTATCCAAGTTTCTTATAAAAGAAAAAACGTGTATTTAATTTTTATGGAAAATACCATCTGGCAAGATAAGGCTGAGATGTTTTCTCTGTTTGGTTATATTTTTGCAAGAATCCAACAAGGGTAGGAAAATAATGCCACAGGAGGAAAATATTTCTTTTGGGAAGATTTTTCCGATGAAGCAAAAAGTGAGACACGAGAGCAAGTCAATGTGTTCTATCTTTTGACAGTCTTTTCTCATACAGAATCATGGCTTTAGGCAGATGGATTTAGAATCTTTTGATCATATATTATTTATTCTGATTTGGCGCTAAAAAGGCAACATCACTCTTGGCTTTGAAGCAGTTTCCCATACAGATATACAGTACAGTAGGTGGTGGCTGGAATTATTGTTTTGTAGTACAGGAAATTTCTTCTAATACCTGTGATGGTTAGTATTTTAATATCATCTGTGTTACCATGAAGCTTTTAGTTTACCTGTTATAACTTTGCAGAAATTGGTGCATGGGATGGTATAAGAAACCTCCGGTTCAAAGGCTACACAAAGATGCATGTGAGTTTGTCTCCATTTCATTATATTGTGTTTTAAATGATACTGATGGTGGTGGGAAGAGTTTGAAATTGCATGATAAATTCCTCAGCTGCCCCGCACAGGAACTCAAAAGACATTTGTCAGAAAATTTGCCAGAAATTCTTATTGCTTGGAAACAACTGTCGGAAAGCTATCGGAAGATTTGTAATACAAATTTTCATTGAAATTGCTGTCTGGTTGAAAATATCTGCAGAATTACTATAGCACAACACAATCCAGCCTGTGTTCCAGACCTCTAGGACACAATAATTAAGACTTATTTGCGCAGCACAATATCTGAAAAGGGACTCTGACTTAGCATACGTTTCAATCAACAGAGAAGTAGTTACTAATATCAACATCAAAGAACTACAAAAGCCATTTTACAGCAAAAATCAAGAAAGATTTTTGCACGATAAAGATTTTCACTTTGCTTTTTTTAAGAAAAATACACTTTGAAGGGCAAAGACAGGTCTCTTTTTCTGACTGCTTCTATCTTTGTGTGGCAGGATGTTTAAGCAAACGATTTGCGGTACAGAAGTTCAAAATAGCCTTACGGAATCATCGTTATAAATTACACAGGCAACTCTGAATATACTGGAATAACAAACTCAGGGTCTTATGAAGGGCGTTGCCTGGATGAATTTTCTCAGGGTATACCCCAACTTATTATGCTCATTGCTGGCCTTTGCCCCCTCTGCTGCCCAAAAAGTCCTAGCTATACCTCTGACTACGATTTTTCAAACATCGGAACTTGTTTTTATGTCCCAATGAAAATTTGAAATAATTGCAACTACATTACTTACAGAAATGAAACACTATACAGGGTATTTCAGAGAAAACGCAACCCTCCTTATTCAAGATTCTCCAGGAAACAATGATATTTGGATAGATTTGATGCATAATATCTGAAAGTACGATCTGTCTGCTTTCCAATGATATCCAGTTTGGGCGGTATAAATTGAATTATTCATCACTTAATTTATTTTTTCATATGTAAGGCCTTTTTTAAATACCGGAAAATGATAGGGCATTTTCATAGAGGAAAACTCGTCTTTGTGAGAGCTTATTTTACCATCCGTGATAAATGCATCCAATGGGAATAAATTTCTCTTCCCTACTAGGGCATCACTAGACTTATGACGATGAGTCTCTTGTTTCCTTGTGCTCGTTGACTTCAAGATGGCGCTTCAGTCAACAGAGACTCATAATATTACTCTGAAAAACCTGACCCTATTAGGCCTAATATGCTGGGATTCCTAGCATACCAATCAGATTGCGAGATTTGGCAAAGAACAATCAGTTTCGAACCTTCAATTCGATTGACGCAGCTTACTAAAATTTGAAGTAAGTTGCTGCGGCAGGTACTTGAAGATTTCTCTGATATGTTTTGGTCTTAAATTGCAGCATTAAAAGACTTATTTTGCACTCACCAGGTAAAGTGAACTTTCTTCTTCAGATGAATACCAAGTTTTGTTGATTAAGTGTCTGCTTACCGTGGTTTCTATCGCATTTCCTTTCTGAGGAGTGACCTTTGAACAGAGTCGAAGCAGTCGTTCGATCCAGATTCGATCAATCGAATGCGAAGATAGGGTCAGGTTTTTAACTGTTTCATTATGAGTCCCTGTGAGCAAGGTACCGCAGGGATACAAGGGACTCATCGTCATAAGTCTAGGGCATCACCTGAAGTGCTTTTGTTTCGACAAAATTTGTTTGGAAGCTTTTTATGGTAAAAAAGATGCTGATTTTGCTCTTACAGCATGCTCCATTTGAAATCGGCCATATGTACTAAACTCTAAATTAAATGATGAATAATTCCATCAATGTATCCAAACTGCATATCAATAGAAAGAACAAAGATTGTACTTTCAGATGGTATACATTACATCTACTAAAATCTTATCATTTTTTCAAGATTTTCAATTATAGCTGGGTTGCAATTTTTCTGAAACACGCTGTACAATACTACTGGGACGATACCATGGGGAGCACCTGGTAAAAGGGGAAATTCGTTGGTGCACCCAAAGCTTAAATGTTGTCTGTTTTTTAACAAATATCTTTATGTAGGTGTTGGATGCTTGCTTTACAATTATAGTTGGGTTGCATTTTTTCTGAAACACGCTATACAATACTACTGGGACGATACCATGGGGAGCACCTGGTAAAAGGGGAAATTCGTTGGTGCACCCAAAGCTTAGATGCTGGCTGTTCTTTTAACGAATATTTTTATGTAGGTGTGGGATGCTTGCTTCACAATTATAGTTGGGTTGCATTTTTTCTGAAACACGCTATACAATACTACTGGGACGATACCATAGGGAGCACCTAGTAAAAGGGGAAATTCGTTGGTACAACGAAGCTTAGATGTTGGCTGTTCTTTTAACAAATATCTTTATGTAGGTATGGGATGCTTGCGGTGCTGGATATATCACATTTAATGCAAACGAGGTAGTCAAACCAGATGAAAACGAGACAGAAGTTAACATGGCTTTTATAATAGAAAATGCTGTGATATTGTCAGCGATGGCACAACGGATGCAAGAATTGAAATCAAATGTTCATGTTAAATACAGCAGTAGGATTAAAGATATCCAATTTCCAAATGAAAAGGTATATTATGAAAATAAGATTTTTTCTTGACTGATATGTTTGTTCTGAATTTCTGACATTGTACCAGGTGAGTTAGAGGCCCTTTACATGATAAATTTCAACCCGTGGTGAGTTTCAACAGGGGTTAACTTTTAACAGCATTGCTTGTTTTGCCTTGCGTTTACATGAAATCTCAACACGGGTTGAGATTAGGTCACATGGTTGCAAACAATAGAAGAAGGAATGTGAATGTGAATGTGGCAAGTGCAATGGCTGATGACACATAAAACTGCGGACCATGGCCTAGAATTGATTAACTAAATGCGTCAAAAATACGATGTTATCAAGTCATGTTTCTGCTGTTTAACACGACGGAGCTGGTGAACTCCTGCCGTTTTAACAATTTAAAACGGCTGATGATTTAAACATTGTTCATGTCGAATTTGATTCACACTTGGAACTTTTTAGCAACATCTATTAAATTCGACACAGCAAAAATACGATGTTTAAACTGGGCCTAACATGCCCGATTTAACTTGTTGTCATCAAAATGTAGCATGTTAAACACTCCACATTGTTTCTAACTCACCCTGTATTTCTTTCAAGAAACTTGCTCTTTCTTAACGCTCGTGAAAAGAATCAGCAATTAAAATTTTGATTTGTAAACTGACTCATTTCACCAAGGGCGGTATGAAAAGCGAAAATAAACCAACCAAATTCCAGGCAATTAAAAGTGGAAAAGACTGTATTTACAGAGCTGTAAAGACAATGAACAATTTCTCGTAGGAAACCAAGCTAGAAACAAGCACCGATGCATGTGAGTGAGTAAATTGAGTCTAAGAATCTATACATGCTCTCCGATCGGGCCTAAATCAATATTGAAACGGAACTGCGCATTTCATATCACCCTTGATTTCACAGTTGTTTCGAGAAACTTTTTCGCACTATATTAACATCCAGCCTACAACAAATATACAGCTTTATGTTGTGGCTTTGCCATAAAATGTTGAAATGTTAAATTAGTATGGAGTGTGGCTAAAATGGTTAGATTGGAAGCTAGCTTGCTCCTGATCTAAAATATTTTTCTCAGAGCGGAAATGGATACAAAGATCTTGTGAACGTATCACTTGAGAATGGCGAAGACTACAAAGCAAAGCTTTTGGTGAGTTGTTGAATATTTCTTATCATTTCTTCAGTGGATCTGTTAAAGAGCCATTGTCACCCAGGATCCTTTGCAGGCACGCTCCAATTTTAGACTGTCTGAAAATCAAATTTCGCCTGAGCAGAAAATATGGATCGGCACTGCATCAGTTGAGGTGACAGAAATTTTTTATTTTAGGTGACGTTTCTTTCAGTTCTTCCACTGCATTGTTGATCAATATATTCCTATTTGACCAAGTTTGATTTTCAGGCAGTCTGAAAAATTGCGGCGTGCCCGCGAAGGACCCTGAGTAACAACGGCTCTCTAAATAAGGCCTAAAATAACTGTTATAATTGGCAGGAAGATATTATGCGCATACTAACCAGTTTTGTGTTGTACAGGAAAATATAAAGCCCGAGGTCTTGAAAGTACAGACCGAGCTTGCGAGGTCTGTGCAATAAGACCGAGGGCTTTATATTTTCCTGTACAACTACAAAACCGGTTAGTATGAGTTTTATTACCTGATAGCTTCTAATTTTGACTTATACCATTTAGTCAAACTCATTTTGTTACTGTTATGTCGTTTGAGCAAAGATAATTATCTTTGGTTTGAGTTCATTGTAAATCTCACAGGCCTAAATTAGTTGCTGTGGTGACAAAAACGCGTCCTTGTATCGTATTATACAAGGCTACGGGAAAACCGCGGGAAATGTGCGATTAACCAATGAGATTGGCGGGATTCCTGTATTGCCTCGTTTTTGAAACGTCAGTCAGGTAATAATAACATGTATAACCTTGAAAACTGTCGTTTCGAAAAATCACCAAAACTTTACTAGCTCTGCACAAGCCATATCAACGATATAAGCTCGCCCCCCCCAATGTTGGCTAGAACAAAGATCTTTTGTTCGAAAACAATAGAAACAAACAATGCTTTTTAACCGAAACAATAGCTTCGCCCCCCCAATATTTGGCAAAGTGTCCGCCACTGTAAGCGACTAATTTCAACGGATGGTTCCAGGTGGAAATTAACATTTAATGGTGATCGCTTTCGATTTGGGAGCAAGATTTAGAACTGTTGCTTGAGAGTTGTGAAGCAGGCTTTCCGAAATAGTTTTTCCTAGGGAGAACGATGTTCGCTTTTGGTTTATTTTTGTGATGTCTTTCCGTTTCCCGGCTTCGAAATGAGTAACTTTCTTTCCATGAAAGCATAGTTACTTCCATGATTATGAGACCATGTTTACTCAAGCGCTTTAGGAAACGCTGAATTAAAAAAGAATTTATGTTTGATACATCGAGTCATTCCTATTGTAATTTATCATTTTGCTCGCGATATATGACCTTTGTTTCCTTTCGTTGTCTGAAACAACTGCATGAAATTAAAATGAATAACCTGAGCTAAATTTGCTAATTTTTAGACCACTTACAAAATTAGCTATGTCTGGGAAAACAATTTGGTCCTTGATCTACTTAACAAAAAAGAAGATTGAAGATCGGCCATGTAATCAAATTTTGGTGATTTTTCAAACGGGAGTACTTGTGTTTTGGGACACCCGGTAGAACAATAACGCATCATTCGCTCCCAGACTTTCCTTCTCTTGTAACTATGCTTAGATATAGTCCCAGACTTCACGATACAAGCTGTTGCTAACTGAACAAGATTTGATCATATTGTCTACCCTTTCACGATAAAAAGGACGTCAAATAGACTTTCGCCAAGTCTGTTTCTTGCAGGGTGTCCTTTGAAAGCCGAAATGGAAAACAACGATCTGACGTGTTGCAAAATGGAAATAGCGATTTTCAGTAGGAAAAATGTGGCACTGAATCAGGGCATTTTTTAACATACTCAGTGGTGGGGGAATCGCCCCTATGACTTCCCCCACCACTGACGAGCAAAATGCTACTTTTACCCCAAATGCCTAGGCCACTGTGGGGCCCTTTCCAAAGAACGAACATAATGCAAATGTGATTAAATGTGCTGGCAAATAGAAACAGAATATTCCCTTTTCTATCATCATATGATGTTTTGGTTAAATAGCTCCACTACTAAGCCTGGAACCCGTAAAGACTCAATCCTAAACGATAATTCGGTATCAAAACAGCGTGATCATAATGTCATAAACATTTTGCAAAATGTAATAAATTGCAAACAACGCAAAGATTTCAATTCTTCATCCTGAAGCTAAATTGCTAATTTCTCTTAGCTAATGCAGTGGCGTGGCCACAGGGGGTATAGGGGAGGGGGCAACTGCCAATTGCACCCCTACTTTTGTCGAAAGATGGTCCTCGAGATTCCTTTAAAACCAAAGAGAAAATAGCTGGGTATAGGTTGGGAGGGTAAGAATTTTCCGAAAAATGTCAAATCTTCCATTTTAGCATGAGCAAGCATGATATCGGGAGATGCATTCTAAGCCAAAGTAGAGGGCGTGGCCCCAAAATTTTCCTGGGGCTTCGCCCCCAGACTCCTTCCTTCCCCTGCTCCCCCCATTTAATTTACCCTGGCCACGCTGCTGAGCTAATGTCCTTGGTAAGAACACATCTTAACCAAAAAGATACCTTCAAGATACATGTTTGAAACAACCCATCTAGCCCTTGCAACAATACCTGGATTTTTTAGCGTATATCAACATCTGAAGCACCTGTCTTATAAACCCTGTACAGTTTCTGGTAGTGAGCGTGGGCCCTTTTGACAAATGCCCCACCATTCAAAAATCCTTAAAAAATGCCCTGCCTGAATCAAACATAGTAGTAAACCACGGGTTGTAGGAAGCTCTGAATTTCAATTAGAGTAATGTATGATACAAGAGAATTCGTAGTTTATTTCGTTTAGCTTATTATGACATTGTCCCAGGTCTTTCTATTTCTTGCTAGTTTAGGAACTTCATCCCATTGAACAACATTAAAGTGAATGACCTGAGATATATAGTGCTTGTCTATAAATAGGACAAAGACACACCTGATCCCTCTCTTGTTTTCTTTTGCATTGCTTTCTGTTGCGACGTTGTGGATTATCAAATACAGAAGGCTTTTTACAAATCTACGAGATCTCATCTTTTAACTCTTTTTAAGGGCTACTGGGTTTTCAATCATATTGCAAAAAAAGCACTGATGATTGCCAGATCAATTTCTTTGTGCATGTAAAGCTTCTAGTTTGGTCATAAATGAAATTCGTACCATCATGGGAGACTTCAATGCTGATAGAAAATCTGAGGGTTTTGACTCTTGGGCAAGATTGAGTATTTCGGTTAAAAACCATAGCTCAAAATAAGGTTTTTAAACGTGTAATTTTCTACCTTGCTGTATCAAAAGCAAACATTTTATCATCGATGAACATTTTTGGGTCTTTGACAAAGCAAATCAAAAAGAAAATTTTATCAAAGGGTTAATAATGAATTGTTGGTGATTTTTTAAGCAGGAGTACTTTTTTTGGGGACACCCGGTAGCTCTTTGATCAAGATTTTCCTGGAGCCCGGACCTCTGAAGGTGCACACGTTCTGCGCGTTGTGCACTTTCGTTTGTGTGTTTCGAGCATTATTTTGATTGTCTTTCTTGTATCTTATGCCTGGAGCAAATTGCTTGATCTTTGGTTGTTCAACATCAGGAAGAAATAAATAGCTCAGTATTTTCAAGGTTGCTTTGCCAAATAGCGACACAAACAAGAAACGCAGAAGTGAATCGCTGAACGTTGGGCCAAAGATCGCATCATTGATCGGAGCCTCCAGCGTCAAATCTAATATACATTGTAAACAACGGAGAAGAGGACCATCCTAATTGCCATATGAGACTCTTTTCGTCCTTGCCGCCAAAGTTTTATTCAAATTCAAATTGATTTAATGATATCGGAAGTCTGAAGCATAATTATCGTAATCAATTAATGCTTTCAAGATAAATTGAAGATTAGTTATGTCCATCATTTATCGGCTGTGCCATGACTTCTCTAATTTTGTGCTTACTTACCTTAGAGCTGCACGTCCAAGACACCCAAAATTTCATGCTCGTTACATTTTAGGGGACAAATGCACTTTAGCAGACCAGCGTTATGTTATATTTCCCACGAACTAATTCAAACAACTACCCTACTACCTCTTATTTAACCCTACTCTAACTGATATAATGATTTATGAAAACACATTGATGTTAAAACTAACTACCAACGTTTTCATACGCCCTAGAGAAGCATAGCTTATCTAAAACTAACTAAGCATACCTAACCATAACTTGCCCTAACTAACCTTGAATCACCCTAACTTACCTTAAAAACCCCTTTTTCAAAACCTAACCCTGGCCCTAGACTGATTGCCTGAGTCCCTTTTGTATCCGAGGTCGCTTGTATGCCCGTTGCAAACCTTGCTCAACTGGTCTGTTAATCGAAGCGACATTATCAAGCAAAAAAGCACAGGAAAAGAAGGGACTCCAGGTCATAAGTCTACCCTGACCATAACCCTTGCCCCATGACACATAACGTGCCGATATTGAAATCTTGTCCGATGAAGCACAGACTCGCCCTAACTGTTAATTGAGACGACCACCTACAGGCCTTAGCTACTTCAGTGAAGACACGGACGCTAAAACGCGTTGAAATTCGAGGTTCCAGGACTTGAACATGAAAACATTATTTGGTAGTACTTACGAGAATGTTCCTATAATGCAAAGAGTTTGAATACCTAAACTTCTCTGCAACAGCATTCCTGTTTAGAGGCAAATAAGATCCAGGACATCTGCTCGAAGCTATGAGACTCAACGTCTGTCGGCATTGTTGTCATGATAACTTATCATTATCGACCAATCAGAACGCGTTATTTATGACCTATTCGCCCATATTTGGCTATAGACTTTCTTTCGACTGCAATTGCGGCTCTCTGATTGGTGATAAAACATAGTGTCTCGGCTGGCTGCCACTGTGAACAGTTTGAGTATACGACTAGCTACATTCAACGCCAAAGATAGTATCAAGGAACTTTTACCAAGATACATTACCTGCGTTAGAATTCCCGTAGACTGATTACATATTGGTAGTTATTGCTATTGATAGACTGATCAACGCTCAAACTACAGTTTGAGCAAACCATTCAGATCAATTGAAAAAACGTAAATAGTGTTGTTGTGGTTGTTGTTGTTGTGATAACTGGGACTATTTAGTGAGTCTAGAATTCCCGTAGAATCTTTAAAGAGTTTTAATTTGAACAGCTTAGTAAAAAGTCAAGCGTAGCCGTCGTATGCAAGTCATGTCAGCAAAATCCTATTCAAGTGTTCTACCTGCAGTGGAACCTCCATTAACGGACACCTCCATACAACGGACACCTCCAAACAATGGACAAATATTTTCGTCCCAAAATGCAGTATGACAAAAGATGACACCTCCATGCAGCGGGCACCTGTCTACAAGGGTCAAAATACTGGGGAAAAGTTGGAATGAAGAAGATTGATAATTTTTCGTGTCCTGGTTCTCGAAAAATATCCTCGGTACCACAGTAATTCCTACCAGTACCCAGTACCAAAGGTATCAGTACCAGGTGCTGTAAGGGCCAGTACCCAGCACCATCAATACCCCCTGTCACCGTCCTCTACAATCTGGCCTGATTACATTTCCTTAATAATGTTACCCAAATTAAACCAAATTAAGCATGAGACAATATAGTCCTAATCAGGGACAAGCCCTGTCGCAGGTCTATTGTTCGCATCAGACATGTAGAGCACCAAGCGAACGGTCTAGTCAAAACAACCAGCGAACCAGATGGCTGGAAATTCCAGATTGCCAGCCACAGATTTGCAAGGCAGGATTTCCTATGTTCAGAATCAACCGTTCGAAATTGAGTCCTTTGAAACGAGGTCCAATGGGAAAATGTAATTTTTGAAACTAACATTTCATAATTTGAGAACTGTCTCAAAGGAAGGGCTTGTTATTTATAGCCAAAATAGAGCGGAATGTAATGGCTGTAAACACCAAAGCCTCAAATATTCCCCATGCTCTACTCAGCCCTCCTCGAATTAGACCCCCCCCCCTCATAAACAGCGTTTTAACAAATATGTCTCGGGCTTATGAAAGGTTTTACCGTACATAACATTGCCCAAAATAACATCGTTACATAAGAAGTGAATGAGAAATAAATTTATGCTTGTCAAGGTTTGGTAAAGAGAATTTTTCATTGCTCGGCAAGGTTCGAAATTAAGGTAACTTTCAATGACCTTATCGATAGTTAAAGGGTTCATGCAAAGCTAAAAGATTTCATTTGCAAAGAGCAGAAAAATTTAAAGACATCCCTTTCAAATTGAAGTTGCGCACGCACAAAGTACAATGGATGACAAAAGAAACAATACCGTATCTGAGTGTTTCTTTTGTCCTAGTTATAGAAATTCTATTTTTTATTTACCATTGTGTATTCTCTTTAAAGCCAGAACATGCATTTGGCTAATATTTTGATATTACGTTAATATACAATTGTTCATTCCTCTTTTAGATTGGAGCTGATGGTATCAATTCAGTTGTGAGAAACAAGGCAAAAATGAGATATTTAAAACATGATTACCAACAGACTGCAGTTGTTGCAACGCTCCATCTTGAAAAGGTTTGAACATTGGAAAGATCATTTTGGTCATAATCTGAAAAAATTACATGAATTCTTTTTAATCAGGCATTGACCTTGTGTTCCTTTGGCATTCAAAACAATCAAGATTTCATTCAAAATCCACCAGCTGATCTAAGGGCTTTGAGCTGAGACAATGGCAAAATCTGAAACAAGTTTCAAACATAAGATCAAAGATCAAAGATAAAGTCTTTAAAGTTTTCCAAAGTCAAGATGATAGCGCCTACATATACCGTATTACTGAAAACCCAAAATCAGCCAACGAGAAGGTTTGGTTAACATTTTTCAGAACGAATTTTTTCCAGTTTTTGACACAAAATCCTTTTTTCCTGAACAAATTTCTTTTTGATAATACCTCTGGAGGGACCATGATGGAAACAAGGTCGTATGGACCTTTTAAATGCTACCCTTGTCATTTTTAACCCTGGGGTGTTTTTTAGACTACATGTGTATCTCTTACCTGTAAATTTTATATACCTGTAATTAGACCACTTTCTTTTCCGTAATTTTATATTTTGATGGCAAAATTATACATACATGGATACATACATAAACAATGCAATCATGATTGTCGTGATTGCCAAAGGAAAGCAGCATAGGTTCCAAATCTTTAACTCGGCGTAAGAAGGTGGGTGTAAAATTCAATGACCTATTTCTTCTGATTGAATGGCTTAAGAGAAACTTTAGGTATTTATCTGTAATTCTACCGTTGGACTTTCCAGAAATTTTGAATATTTTTCAAAATTACAGCGTATTTTCCATTTCAGCTCATTTTAAGATGTGACGTCATCAAATTTCTAAATCATAAACCAGATGAGTGACAGACATTTGCTTGATATCATATTGTAGGCATTCATAAACCATAGTTCTCTTCAAAATTACTGCATGTTGCGTCACACGGTTTAGAAATTATGATGGTTTTAAGTTTTTTTGAAAATTTTCCTTGAATTCTTGAAAAAGAAGAAAAACACTCTAATTCTGAAAATATTAAAGATTTCAGAAAAGTCCAACGGTAGAATTATTGAGAAATAGCTGAAGTTTCTTTGAAGTCATTTAGTTCAAAGAAATAGGTCACTCAATTTCACACCAGCCTTTTTAAAGATTTGGAACCTATGCTAAGGAACGCTAGGCGAGTTCAGTCAAAAGAAGGTCTTTAGATTTCTTATACCATGCGAGTAAAAGAAAGGTATGGACGTTATGGCCCGTAGCTCTGAAACCATTTGCCAGATTGATTTCAATAAACTGATAATATCTTTGAATCTATTAGAAAACAGTACTATAAGGTTTGCAGTGTATTGGTTTGAATTACAGATATTCCACCAATCCAAATCTCTTCTCCACCCTTCGAGTCTGAGCTAATCTTGCTTATTGTCAGAGTTAGCCTGCACACAGACTCTCCGAGAAAAATTGAAAGAGGGAGAAAAGTAAAGTTTTCTCCCTTGTTCCTGTCCAACCCCAGAGACGTAATTGTTTTTATTATTATTTTTATTATCCATTTATTTAAAATAGGCACGTATATATAAGTAGCTTCTGTGTCATCTTATTTTACATCGATCTGTTAATCTAGCTTGCTATATACAGAGAGTATAAGTATACTAATCTAAATCGATGACAACGAAAAATGATACAGATAATTACAT
This sequence comes from Aurelia coerulea, assembly GCA_039566865.1. NCBI lineage: Eukaryota > Metazoa > Cnidaria > Scyphozoa > Semaeostomeae > Ulmaridae > Aurelia > Aurelia coerulea. The sequence goes on along the minus strand of CM076945.1, from coordinate 28,883,913 downwards.
AAATATTTTCTACTATTTCATAATCTATAATTGTCTAAAATTCGGATGAAAGTTGGGAAGCATTGCATTTGTAGTTTGGTCCATCCTATGGTTTTATTAAATGTTTAAAAGGATTTGAATTGTCGGTGGATTTGATTTCGTTTGGCAATGCATTTCAGACAAAATAAGTAAAAAGCTCAAATATAAAAGCGCGACACAGCTTGCATGGACATTTCCTCCGTTCCGATTTTGTATATTTGCTTTAAAGGGGCTCCGTCGCCAACTAATAAACAAATCCGTAAACTCGCACGTGTCACCAATTATCCATTGTTCATCCATTGTTTTCTGCAGTTTGTTCGGTGGCTTCACCCAAGCCACCAAAAAGTGACCGTTAAAAATCCACTTATATCCGAGCAATCGTAGAAGCTATGAATTTTTGGTTTGTTTCTTAGTGAAGTACAATCATTTATGTCCAAACAGCAACTTTCATTTTGAAAAAAATGTGAAAATCCTGTGTGATATCACCTTTCAAAAAACTGCAAAAATCATCGTTTTGTTTACATTTTGGCGACGGAACCCCTTTAAACTGCCCAAGGGATCCTGACTTCCGTATCGTTTGTGGTAACATTTCTTCCCACAGTTGTGGACCTTTAAAGACTGCATGCAGGGAAGTAAATGGCTGCTATGCTAGTTTTACGAATTGTTATTTATAACTAATCACGAACACATTCTGTATGTATATGTAAGACCTATTGTATGTTAGATAGATATGAAACTGATTGGTACCTTTGTTTTCTCCTAGGATATCCCGAATCACATTGCCTGGCAAAGATTCTTGCCAAGTGGTCCCATTGCCATGTTACCCGTAAGTGTTGACCTAACAGAAAGCTTTCTTCAGAGGCGGGGAGCTCCCTCCCTAAATCGCAGTCGCCTTAAAGGCAGTTTTAATTATGTATGAAGTAAAACGAGTGGAGTAACACACTAGCGCACTCACTCTCTCACGAACTAAGAACGCAATCTGCGAACCTCAGTTGCCAACTACTGTATTGTTGCTGCGCCTCCGCACCATTACATATCCGCATGTACTAAAACTTTTTTTGGCACAGCACCAATATGATGATGTCAGTTGTCACCCCTATCAATTGGTATCCACGACGTCCCTGCGTATATCCCCGCCATGCCCCACTTGAATTGACCAGGGCTAAAGGGCTTTGTGTCTTTTTTCGTGTACTTAAAGGGGCTCCGTCGCCAATCTGTAAACAAATCTGATAACACCGTACGTGGCCATTGTTCTCTATTGTTTTCTGCAGTTTGTTTGATGGCTTCACCCAAGCCACCAAAAAATGCTCGTTAAACATGCTCGTTAAAAATCCACTTATATCCAAGCAATCGTAAAAGATATGAATGTTTGGATTTTCCTCTGTGAAGTACAAAGATCTATCTTCAAAGTGATGCTTTCATTTTTGAAAAAACAGGTAAACGTCTGTGATATTGCCCATCAAAAACTTCAGAATCACCATTTCGATCGAAATTTGGAGACAGAAGAGCCCCTTTAAACTCTGTTAGCCCCGCCCTGGCTCACTTGAATTGACCAGAGCTAAGGGCTTTGTGTCCATTTTCGAACAGAAGCAAAATTCAAATCGAACAATATCTCAAGTATTCTCGGCATAACGAGTTTTCAAACATGCAAAGTTCTTTTTGGTACCGATATGTGAAAACAGCTTCTGTGTCAATAAAAGTCAAGCCAATTCGTCTGACTGAGCGACTGGATTTCTTCTGAGCATTGAACGGATATACCTTCTGCAACTTGTGTTGCCATAAATGATTAGGCCGGAATTCAAACATGAATTTAGGATAGCTGGGTACATCGAACAAAGCTGGATATAGTTAAGCAAATTACTGGGCTCTACTTTCAGCCAGTACTTGTAATATGTCCAGACAGTCGATGTTACAAGGATTGGCCCGTTTGTGATACAAATTGTGATTAACAGAAGTTTGATGGACGTTACAGCAGACAAGTGCGTAGTAGAATGTTGCGGTGCCTGCTCCTGGTCCCTGAAATTCTGATCTAGAGGGTCGTTTGCACTCCGCAGAGCTATGCTAACACTGTTCCTGCCCTTTCTTGAACCCTTGATGGATCTTCCAGTAGATATTTGCGCAATCGAATACCTTCTTGCTTCAGGGGGGATCGTAAAGTCTGGAGCTCTTGGATGCTTTTTAGCTTGCTCTGAGATTTTCACTTTGGAATAAATGGAAGGTGTGCTAAAATGCTGCAAGATTGTGCAATCCAGAGGTGAAGCTTGTATTGTATAAAGCTCCCCAGCTGTTGCCTTTGCAGCTGCAGGAAATCGTTGAGATTGTGCGTCGGGTTTGTTATCCGGAACTGTTGAAGTTTCCTTATGCTGCAACATCGCTATTTCATCCGGAGCTGCAGAAGATTGTCCGGTTTGCTCTTCGATTATTTGATTCGGGGCCGTAGAATTTCTTCCATGTTGCTTGACAAGAAGATGTTTGCATGTTCGAATGTTCAGTTAAGTGTTCTTGGATTCTTGTATCATTAGAAACAATCGGCTTAGCTTCAATGTTATTATTTTGAGTTGCTTTAACGCTTTCCATGATGTTGTCTGACATTCTGGTCTGCAGTCTCCTTTGATGATTTTGAAGTCTTTTGAGCATGCGCACATAAATCATTACTGTAAACACGATGAGAGGACCACTGATACAAGTTGTAATTACTTGTAATACGAAGGAATGAAATATAATCCCAATGATTGCGAACATGTTTACAATAGCAAAATTTGAAACGATGAACGTCCATATACGAAATCGATTCATGTAGGAGTTATACAGAGTTAGTTTTGTGACGTGTAAGTATCGGTCAATCGAGATAAAAGCTAACATCAAGAATGAGAAAAAAACAAACACAGTGGCTATGTAGTTCACGCTTTTATCTAGCACACAGTTCTTTGAATACGTCTTTCTTCCGATGGACACTGCTAAAGCAGGCAGTACAATTATCCCAATACAAAGATCTGATGACGTCATCAATGCAATGAGCTTGTTAGACAAGGTCTTGAGCTGTCCTGTTTTGTGCAAGGCGTAAAGGAGAATTGAATTTAAGGCGATGGAAATCGGGCTTAAAAGGCCGAAGACAATTGCAAATATCAAATAATGAGATTTTGAAATATTAAGGGATAAGAGTGATATGCAAAATTCTGGCTGCACGATGATGGAACTATTCGAGTCATTTTTAGAAGCCATCTTCATTTAACCTTCAGATCCGTTTTACTTTTACCCACTGGCTGTTTATCTTTGTTTACTTGATTCTCACGTCGTATTTTCTTCATATAGCTTTCGCTGTCCGCTCTTCAGATAATCTGACTGCAGTGAAGATATTCCAAATCAATACTTCTCTTAATTTACTTTGCTTGTCCACCCTATCTAACGTTCAAACAAGATCTAAAAGAATCAATTGCCTTTAAACTCTCTGGTTATACTCTTGTTTATACAATTTGTTCTTCGCCGTACCTTTTGACTTTTCAATAAGGTTTAAGAAGGCTGCTCGACTTTTTTCTCCTTACCTCTGGATGTTCTTTCCTTAAGCTTGTCTGATTTTGGAGCAAGATATTCTGTTGCAGTGCTTCATGAAGTTGCTGTTGTGGTCAATTGCCTGACATCATAGCTAGAACCATTGGGATAGAAAGCCCTGTAACCCTCCGCCTTTGAACTGTCTGCGTTACATTCAACTGATTTACAAGGTGCTTCGCATTAGCACTGCATGGCTACCTGTCCTTGTCGCTCTCGTTGGATGTAATCGCAAAGTGTAGCAGGATTCAAGTTATTTCAAACTCTTCAATCGTCGACCTTTTCTGACTTAGTTTGAAGATAATTCGCATCAATACTCCTATAGCGTTGTTATGCAATGCTTCCCAACTAATTTAAAAAAATTTCTCCGATCATTGTTTCCACAGCATACCTTTCTTCAATCTTATCCGACTTCAATGCAAGATATATCATTTTAGATTATCTTCATTTTCATGCCCTTCATTGTTGAGACTAAACTGCGAGGTTTATTCTCTCGTTTCTTTCTGGTTGTTGACAACGTCCTGATTTTCATGTCCTTCAAATTAAGACCGAATTGTAAGATATATTCTATTGATTTTCTCTCATCGTCGATCTCCACTGAATTTCAACCGATCTCCGAATGAAATATTTTGATAAAAATGTTTAGTTACGCCCAACTGTCTGCGTTACATTCAACTGATTTACAAGGTGCTTCGCATTAGCACTGCATGGCTACCTGTCCTTGTCGCTCTCGTTGGATGTAATCGCAAAGTGTAGCAGGATTCAAGTTCTTCGCTAACTGCGTATCAGGTCTTGATCCCAAATAACGCCTTGTATCTAAATCCATTCAATGACTGATTTCTCCTTTCATTTACCAACTTATTCATCTATTATAAAGTTATTCGTGCAACCATATTCTTTAAATGTATCGCATAAGGGTCGAGCCTGATTTTAGATACTTGCCTTGCCCACTTGATGGTTATTAGGAATATTGAACATGAAGTTAATGTGTGAAAGATATTGGAACTGTATTGATAGCCAATGCAGAAAGCAGCTGCAAAATCATGTAATATATTCATCTTTTTTGGAAGAAATCAAACACTCTATCGTAGTTGCCTTCGTTTATCAATTAAATCACGTTGCATTGCAAGCTAGTATCAATATAAATTACCTGTTTTTCATTCATTTATTTATTTATAGAAGGTGAACCCTTCAGCAAAGGCTTTTTTACGAGGGGCCCTCCTTCGGAAGAACATAATATATTAATGTTTTACTGGAGTCTATATCAGCTGCCCCAAGGAAGAATTTCGAGTGCTTGCAGGTTAGCAGGAAGTTCTCTGACACTGTATAGGTTTGGTGTATATTTTGTTGCTAACCTGCAAACTTAGATCTTGAATTTGATTGGTTGAAATCGGTAATTGCGTTTTCGAGTTCTGACAAAAGGATATGAGTAATCAAAGGACCCTTGGGGCGACTCACGGAGCCTTAGCAAAACCTTTTAGTCCTGGTAAGAGATTGAAAGTGTATTTCAAAATGTGAAGATTTTACAATTCTGGGTCTCTGGAGGACCATCCCTCTCTCAGTTGCTCATATTTTGAAATTGAAACTCATAAAGCATAGCAAGGCTGCCAAAAGACAACATACAGGTCTTTTATTGATAACAGTAATCTTATTTACTGAACAAATGAACCTGTATAAATATGAAAGATTATTATTATTATTATTATTATTATTATTATTATTATTATTATTATTATTATTATTATTATTATTATTGTTATTATTTAGCAGAATCGACTGGTCCGAGAAATATTAAGAAACTTTCATAAATTAAAGGCAAGGATATTGTGGCAAATATGTTGTTAATATGTTGTAATCTCTGAATTATTGGAGAGGTGGAAGTAATCGAGGACGGTTTTTTGTAGAATTTAGAGTAAATTCGCTGGGGTCTGAAATTTTAAGAGGAATTTGTAATGCTGGAGCTTGAAAATAAATTGCAAATATTTTGATGTTTTCAAAAATGTTTCAATTCTGTATATACTGTCCTTATTCATGTCTAAATTGTATTGAAAAAGTTAAGCATTGGTTTCTTCTTCCTATCAGGTCCTTTCTACTGTTCTTCAGTGCTAGCATTGTTACTCATTCAAAAGTTGTTGTTTTTTTCATATATACCTTCAAAAATTGTACAATACATTTTTATCAAATCTTTCAAATCTTTAAAAAGGTCGGTGTAAAATTCTATTGCAGTTTTCTTTGAATTGGATGGCTTGAAAGGAACTCATGGTACTTTGCTGTAAATCTGCCGTGGAAATGTTTTGATATCTTTATTTTTTTCAAAATGGCAGCAATTTAATTATTTTTGAAAAATTCATGGACAATTTTGAAAAAAATTTAAATCATCGTAAATCCTAAACTAATAGAGGAAACATTATATAATCTTCAAGAAAACCATAGTTTATGAAGGTCTACAATATGATGGCAAACTGAAATTTGTAGCTTTTCTAGTTTAGGATTTAGAAATTTGATGACGTCATAGCCTCAAATTTAATAAATGCCGCCATATTGAAATTAATCAAGATATCAATAAATTGCCACGGCAGATTTACAGCAAAAAGCCCAAAGTTCCTTCCAAGCCATTTATTTTAATGAAAACTGCAATAGAATTTTACACCGACCTTTTTAAAGATTTGAGCCCTATGTTTACATTCTACACTCTACCTACAAACTACTTTACAATACTACGAGAACTATACCACGAGGAGCAATAGACTATGACTACCCCATGGCGTTAAATGCAAAATGAGAATTAAACTGATACAATTTTACATAAATGCTACAGAAATAAACGATAAATACTTTACTGGAGAATGTCTAACGTTAGATGTCAGGTTGGGGCTGCAATGACTCAAGAATAAACGAAAAACGAAGAAACACTCTTTTTTTTGCTTTGGCGTCTGAAATACGACGTAGCTGAAATTATATGGTGTCTGGAACTTTCCATGTTTGGAATGCAGGAGTCTTAAGTTTTTGCACAAATTTCCAAATGCTTCCACGTGCCTCTATTTTATTAATAGTGGCATCTCTTGGTATTGATAATAAACTTCTGTTCATCCACAGTTGTCAAGAAACAGAAGTTCTTTAGTTTGGTCGACGACCCCAGCGGATGCCAAAGCCTTGGTTCAAGTTCCAGAGGAAGAGTTTATTGATAGTGTCAATAATGCTTTTGTAAGTTTCTTGAATCCTTTCACGTACGGAATTTCCAATTCATTCGGTCATTTCAGGAAACTTTTCATTGACTGCTAGTTTGTACCTTTGAAAGACTACAAAATGTCTTTACAGGAACATGTGCACAATTAGCAGATAACGGAGTCCAACAAGGGCAGATTTTGTAAACAGTTGTGTTTGATTGACACCTCAATTCAAAGCGATTAGCGATTGCAGACAAAGGAAATTCTCTCAACCAGCAATTCAAAGCAAACAAAGCCGCAAAAGTTTCTTTAAAACCCAGGTAGCTCGCTCGCTCGTTGTGCATTCCAGAAACTGTTTTTAAGGGCAAACATGAACGTAGATCGAAAGAAGAAGGATGCATCTACACATCTGCCGCAGGCATTTTATTTGTTCGGTTCAAAAGCCGTTTAGGAGGCGATTCAATTCTCTTATTTTTTTGGGTGTTATCAAAACATTTACTGCTCAGCTTCTGGACCAAAGAAATAAAATGTCCGCGGCAGATGTGTAGATATATTCTTCTTCTTTCGATCTATGCTCATGTTTGCCCTTAAAACAATTTCTGGAATGCACAGCAAGCGAGCTAGCTACCTGGGTTTCAGAGAAAATTTTGCGGCTTTGTTTGCTTTGAATTACTGGTTGATAGAATTTTCCTTTGTCTGTATTCGCTAATCGCTTTGAATTGAGGTGTCAACAAAAGCAACTCGTGCTATTGTATTACAAAATCTGCCCTTGTTACGGAGTCCATAAAAAGTCACGGTTCCACGGCTGCGAGAATCGAACATGGAATTCTTATTTTCACATATACCAGCATTTGCCTTATTTTTTCATTTAGAAGATGAGTGATTTTACCAAAATAAATTTCACATCTAAGTTAGCCTTTGACTTGTAGACTAACATTGCAGTTTTTAGTATCGGCTACACAGTCTCGTCCCCAGAGTGACTTCGTTGCTCTACCTCTACTCTGGGATACCATAGGCCCTTCTGCAATCTGATTGGCTATTTGAAAACAATGGCAAACATGAATTATTTCTCGAAAAGCTCTTAATTATTCAAATAACAGCAATTTAATCTTGTCACTAAGCAACAACCATCACAGTGTTGCTTTGTTTTTGGAATCAAAGTCGCATAACTAACAATCTGCGAATCCATTATGGCTGCTAATCTGTCCTTATTTTGGACAGGTTTGATCGATGTGTACCAGGGTGCTCATTCGGCTTCAGCATATGACGTAAGAACACCCTGGGAACGAGGTTGTATCGGCTACATACTTTTTATCCCACCCGACAGCCTGCCAAACATTTTAATTTTTCTTTGACTCACGCCCTACAATAATAATAATAGTAATAATAAGTATTATGCTTGAGTTTACAGTTGGGTAATGGTTCAAAAGGTAATAACAATATTCAGTTACTCTCCTCCGCCGGTTTCTAGTTCCTGAGTCGAAGGCTCTTGGTTCCGTAGTTCTGTAGTCCATGGTTCCGTGGTCCGTAATATTGAGTTCTGCATTGTCAGAAATAAACCTTTGTCGTCCATTGACGTCGGTAGGAAGAACTCATTATCTTTTGTTGGGGAACTTTAGTTGGTTGCTGGATAAATGCTCACAAGCCGCGCGCCCGCATCATCATCATCATCATCATCATCATCATCATCATCATCATCATCATCATCATCATCATCATCATCATCATCATCATCATCATCATCATCAATTTATTTAACCGTGAGCTGCCCTGTCTACATTACCGCAGCCGTGAGCTGCCCTGTCTACATAGTCCGACGGCAGGCTTTCTGATTGATTAAGAATAGTAAGGCTGCCTTCGGCAGCAATAATAACCCTTTATATCTCTTTTTAGATGGGAGATTGTGACAGACATCCACTTATTGACAAATCAGGAAGTATAGTGCAGAGCATAATCAGTGCAGTCCAACCAGGTGTGAAATTCTCTCTTTAATCTTCAATTATTTAATTCTCTCTTTAATTTGCCTATGCCAGGGGTGGAAGAGCTATTTTAATTTCTGGGTCCAAAGCAAGTATTGGAGAAAATTTCTGTGAGAACCACTCCAAAAGTATCAACTTTTTGATAGGCCATGATATGCAATTAATTAATTAATTGGACAAATTTGAAGATTGTTATTAAACTTCAATCAAATCGAAAATGATTGTTGAGCAAACTGTTTTAATTTTCGGCTGGCCAGTCCCCGAATTATTAACAGTAGCTTGGTCTGATGACATCCTAAATCAACAGAACAATGTCCATCAAATTTGCTAAGAACATTAGAAATGCAAAGAGACTCTATAGGCTTTTGACGTAACATTGACTTCCCTTTTTTCGCTTTTCTTTTTCAACCATTTTCTTTTCTTCTTTTCATTCGTCTTTTCGTTCTGTAAGCTTCAACAGATTTTTGCGACCATTGGTGCCGTGGTCCACTATTTTCCACCCCTGGTCTATGTTTTATGTCTCTGGATCAAGCCACTGGTGATTGAGTGATTCTAAGGAATAATGTCAAGAATTTCTGAATTCAAGGGGCCTCATCCTTGTTACTCATTTCCAAGCTGCGAGAAACGAGGCATGTGTTGGCCTCTCTGATGGGGCAAATCACCCCAAAGGACATAGAAATGTAAGATATATTGTGGAATAACCTCTTAGGATTTAAAGAGCCACTCTAATTGCAAACAGTTCCCATTCGAATTCACCAGTATCACTGCTGAGAACTTACTCATGTAAATTGTACTTCTAAAAAATTGCTCGTTTGAATTACGATGCATAGGGCAAAATACCAAATATCGAGAATACCCCCTGCTTTTGCAAAAGCTAGGCAAGTTTGAAGCCATAAGGAAGGGTAAATTCCTCTATTTTTGGTATTTTAATTGTAGGCGGTGTTGCAGCGATTTAAACGAATATTGACATATCAATGACCAATGTTTTTATGGCCCTAAATCAATTTCATAACTTCAGTGTGGAAAATATTGACAAAATTAAAAAAAAACGCAGAAAATACAATTTAGATGTTTTTAGATTCTGAAACAATTTCAGAAAAGAGCATTTTTTCAGCTATGGATTGATGCCAAATGTTTTGAAGCTAAAGATAGGAGTTTAGAGAGGCGCGTGATTAAGCGCCAGGTGACATCTTGTTTGAAACAGACCTTACTTCGATATGAGTGTTTGTTTGATGTCAGAATGTCCCTTTCTCAGGTTCATTCGCGGGATCACAGCTTGAACAGGCACCGTCTGTATGCGGAATCGACTCAGCCAGCAGGGCTACATACCCATTAGGACTTGGACATGCATCACATTATGTTAACGACAGAGTTGCACTCATCGGGTAAGCAGTTAATCATTGATGCAATTACTGCAGGTACCTTTCTTGTTCATAATGAAGGTATTATGGCGCAGTGGTGTAATTCTCTGACATTGCAACCAGAACAGTCAGGCGGACAGGGTTCGACTCCAGGTAGAGCCCCACCACTTGAGCATCATGACAAGGACTCGATTAGGCCTATTCTACTTCTGGAATCCTAGCACTTGGCGCTAAGAGCCGCAACTTCACCTTCACACGAAGGACTTCTGCTTTTATATGCCTCCTTTTTCAGTCCAAGGCAGACTGAAACCGTGAGTCCAAGGTTTTGTCTTTGAAAAGACTAAAGGATAATATATTATCTTTAAAAATAACTTTGAAATAAGCACCAACTATCGGAATCGGTTACGGCAGAAAATTTAAAGACGTAATTCTGCAATTTCGATTAAATTATTAGTTTTTTATGGTTTTCGCGCAAAAATACTTTTTCTTTGCAGCATTGATCAGTTACTCTCCTTCCTTGTCCCTATTACCCATGTGGCCTTCTTTGCCTCATCACAGTTTTGCTAGAAAGAAAGACATTCACAAAATCTTCGTATTTGACAGTCACATAAACTGTGTATTTTCTTGCATTTTATGAATCTTCCTCTATCTTTTTCAAACCTAGAATATTACTTTTGTCGTTCATGCATGCATTAGTGGGGCTTTTTTCTCCATATAGCTACCAACTGAATTCATTTTGACTCTGGAGAGTTCATATGGGCCTAGTTTTAGGTCTATAATTTGATCCACTTTAATGTGGTTGAGTTTTGGAACGTTTTATTCATTTGTATTATTTTCATTTTTATTCATTTAGAGAGTTAGATACTTGACACCAGTCTTAAAGATGAAATATGCAGTTTATGATATCCGCAACAAAGCTAAGATCTGCACTAGACTCAAGGGTAAAAATTTGTTACAGGGAACGCAAGGTTAAATTTGATATTGTCCACAACAGTAAAAACCCGCAAAGAAGAATCTGCCTCGGATGAAAACTTACAGCCTGAAATCTTCGATATTTAGTCCTTTATGTAAAAACCTTTTCACCTTGGTTTTTCGTAGGTTCTCATCATAACTGAAATCTTCAATATTTTCAGAATTGAAGTGTTTTTTGCTATCCATTACAGCATAGGTTCCAAAAACTTTAAAAAGGTTGGTGTAAAATTCAGTGACCTAATTCTTTGAAATGAATGACTTCAAAGAAACTTTGGCTGTTTCTCCATAATTCTACCGTTGGATTTTCCTGAAATCTTCAATATTTTCAGGATTAAAAAAGTGTTTTTCTTCTTTTCAAGAATTCAAGAAAAATTTTCAAAAAACTTAAAGCCATCGTAATTTCTAAACTGTTTGATGCAACATGAAATCATTTTGAAGAAAACAGTAGTTTATGGATGTTTACAATATGGTATCAATCAAAAGTCTGTCATGCTCCTGGTTTATGATTTACTAATTTGATGACGTCACATCCTCAAATTAGTTGAAATGTATGATACGCTGTAATTTCAAAAAGATTCAAAAATTCTGAAAAGTCCAATGGTAGAATTATAGATAAGTATCTAATGTTTATTTCAAGCCATTCAATCAGAAGAAATAGATCATGCAATTTTACATCCACCTTTTAATGCCGAGTGAAAGATTTGGAACCTATGCTATCCATTAAATAAGAACCAAAGCAGCTTGCTTTGAAAAATGTAGATTCTTTTACATGTGTTTTCTATTGTAAGTTATTTCATTGTTATCCTTTCAGAGATGCAGCACATCGAGTTCATCCCTTAGCAGGTCAAGGCGTTAACCTCGGTGCAGGTGACGTCATGTGTTTAACAGAAGTTCTTGTGGATGCTGTTGAACATGGAGAGGATATAGGTAGGTAGACATCTTTTTTTTTTATATTCTCATAAAATTTACAATAACAAACAATTACAACATTACAAAACAACGGCAAAGGGAGCATGGAAATACACAACAACCCTAAAACCTACACTTAACATAGAGACAAATATTACAAAATCTACGAAAATGACTACAGTGGTGTCGCCCATTATGCCCATGTTGTCGCAATTTTGAAATGTTGTTGTGCTTTCGACTGTTTGACTGGCGAGTGGCTTATACAGGGTGTCCTAAAAAAATTGTACCCCGTTTGCCTAAAGATTGCAACAATAGGGCAAAAGATTCTCGCCACACTTTTACGTGATGTTGATCTTCAGATGTTCAAATAAAGTTTGCTGCCATCCCCTTAAAAATCAATTGAAAAGTAATGGAGCTATGACCTTCAAAAGACCAAATTTGCCTGATGACAGAAACCAGCGGTCGGCCATTTTGTCTTATACGGTTTCCGTTCTGGCCCTGAAATTCTTTGAAATCTACGGGGTACCAATCTTTCGGGTAAAATGGTACCCATTCTATAGGCGAGTGGCTAAAACAGTTAACTTCAGGTGACTGAAGTTAAGCTCGGTCGTGGGAGGTCAAATTCGGATGGGTTACCTTCCAGGTTGCTGATCAAGCAACTCATTTCACTGTCCTTCAGAAGAGTGGCATGAAGCTGGGGGTCCCATGCCTGGACGCGGTATGCATATTGGGGCTAAATTAGTTTTAAATAGCCAGAAATCTTTCCAGCCTGTTTTTGATAGGGTAAGGAACGAATGAATGAAAAATCTATGGACGGATGGACGGATGGACGGATGAACAGATTAATGGATTGATAGATGGGTGGACAGGAAAATTGCTGTCATACATGTGGAATTGTCGATCTTATGCCTTTTGGCAGGACATACAGCAAAATTTCGGCGCTAGTTAATTTTCAATGACAAAGGAAAACTTCCGTTTTCACACAAATTCACTTTTAGAGGGCAAGTGGTGCACGAGTTCCTCCCCCCCCCTCAGCCACGAATGTTTCTTCCTGCAGGGTGATTTACAGGGCGCCAGAGATAAAATTTTATGACTTGCGAATGTACACATGAGATTTCATAAATTCCCTCATGCAAAATGGTTTTGAAAGCAGAACATTTTGAAAAGAATCTTGACTGTATTGCAAGTATAGCCTGAGTTCTTTTGGCAACTTATGTAGCTGGAGAATAGGATTGGTTAAAATACGATGTAGCTGCAAAATAAGATCTCCCGCGTTAAAATTATTTATTTCTATCATCACAGAACATGCATTTTTCACTTTTTTGTAGGCGACTTAGACCACCTCCTCAATTACGAAACCCACCGTCAAAGAGAGGTTATACCAATGATGACTGCAATTGATACACTCAAACGATTATTCTCAACTTCATTTTTCCCATTTGTTTTTGCAAGAACCTTTGGTTTGCAAGCGACAAATGCACTAACTCCTCTAAAGGTAAGACGAGCCCTTTGGCTCTATACACTAACTTTGAAATGGAGTTAACTCTGTTCTGTTCATGATGCACTAACTTTGAAAATTCTATTCCAGTGGAGTTGAAAGGAACTCAACTCTGTATATCTGCTGTTCAACCCAAAAATGATGCAATGTTTGAGGAAAAATTATATAGCCTTCAAGAAAACCATAGTTTATTAAGGTCTACAATATGGTGGCAAGCAGAAATCTGTAGCTTTTGTAGTTTGGGAATTAGAAATTTGATGAGGTCATAGCCTCAAATTTAATAAATGCCGTAATATTGAAACTAATCAAGATATCAATAATCTTCCACGGCATTTTTACAGCAAAAACCCCTAAGTTCCTTCCAAGCCATTTATTTCAAAGAAAACTGCAATAGAATTTTGCACCGACCTTTTTAAAGATTTGAGCCCTATGTTATGTTTGAACTGGTTTTCTTTGTAACCTGGTAAGGGCCACAAGAGTAGGCACGTCGCTATAAAATGCCTCAAATCGTTCATAAGATTTTTAAAAGATTTTTGACATTTCAAAGATTTTTTGAAAATTTCGTAGATTTTTGAAGATTTTAGAGATTTTCGAGATTTGAAAAAGTTGTCTAAAGATCTTTTGACAGTTTGTATCTTTATAGATTTTTGAAGATTTGAAAGATTTGTTTGGGATTTCTATGGTTTTTTAAGATTTGCGTTATTTTAAAAATTTGAAAGATTTCTTTTGGATTTCTAAGATTGTTCAAGATTTTCGAGATTTTAAAGATTTGTAGGATTTTGAAGACTCTGAAGTATTTTTAAGGTCATGTGCGAGTTTTTTTGAGTGATTAGCCTTCGTCTCAAAGGTCTGTTTCTTCAACCCGCAACCTAAATTGTATCTTCCTTTTGCAGGAGGAAATAATCAAACACGCAATGAAATAGCATCACTACAATCAGAATTAGTCCAGGTATGAGCGATACCTGTAATGTGTGCCCTTGCATTCAAGATCGTTTGCCACGCAACAATATGCACATGCAGACTCTGTTCCGAAGATTGGGAAATCTTCAACCCATGCCCCTCACAACATTCGCCAGCACAAAATTCTCCAGAAAGAAGCCGTTCATAAATTGTGCATTTTTGTTTGCTTAAAATCTGCTTAGTGATGAGAAACAGAGGAAAAGGGTCTTTTAAGTCCTGAGCTACCCCAAAAGAACTCCCCTCTCTTTCTCTCTTCTAAGAAACAAGTCGTATTTCTTTATAAGAAACCAAAAACTTTACTTGGTGATTCTTAAATTTTTTTCATCTTTGAATGCGCAAACTTTCTTAAGGGTCTCGTAGGAGTTTCATGACATTGTGCACAAACTTGCGAAAATTTAACAACACAGTTTTATGACACCATCTCACTGACGCCGCGTTCTTATTTTTGTTCTATTTTTCTGAGCATTGCAAGTGTAGACAATTTTGATTAAGAAATCCGTGACTGCAAAATGTGTAAAAAGAGTCCTAACTCCCTCGACAAAAATTATTAAAAATCTCCTATCGTAGCTCGAACAAATTTCATTCCTCTCAAGTGTTAAAGATCAAGGGCGTATTCTTTTGGGCATCTTCTGAAAACGGTAGAGTTGGTAGAAGATAAAATCCCATTCTTTTGGTGCCATCCTACCGAAAACGGTATAGACTTCGCAGACTTCAGATCATTTTTTTGAAAGCCCATTCTTTTGGTCATTCTTTTTTCGGTAGACTTCTGAGAGATTTTTGACGTATTCTTTTGGGCTCTACTGAAAACGGTAGACTTCCGAGGCCTCGGAAACCTTCTGCTCCTGAAGCTGGTAGACTTCCGAGAGATCGCAAAGAGCCTTGTTTCGTGAATGCAAAAGTTTAAAACATTCGAAAATACAATGAAGTATTATGAATTCTTTTCTCTTGGGATTTTCAAAACAAAAGTATAATGCCTTGCAATGGCTTCATTTCGCTCGGCCGAACACAACATAACATTCGAACTCTCAAACTTTTAGAATTCTCATTCTTTTGGGATTTTTTTCTGCGAAGTCTGCCAACTCTACCGTTTTCAGAATGTGTATTCTTTTGGCATTTTTCTCTGCGAAGTCTACCGTTTTCAGAAGACTTTGCAGACTTCAGATGCCCAAAAGAATACGCCCCAAATTGTTTATAAACGCATATGATCTGATACTTTTGGAAAAATCACTTTTTCAGCCTTGAGGGAAATGAAATATACCGGGTGAGCCAGAAAAAAGTTCCCACTTTTGAAAATTCATAGCGTCAAGAGTACTGGATGGATTGGAATGAGTCAATATTTGCTTGACAGCCAAAATATCGAAGTATTTTTGTGATTTTTTCGCCTTACGAGCACTGGAAAAATTGGTAAATTCAAGTTTACAAAAACTTGGTGGTTTCAAAGTGACCTAAAATACTTGATCAAATCATGAAGGACTCCTCACTCAGGACAACACAGAAAATGCAATTTCTCTGCATATTTATTGCCATAGGATTGAAAATCTTTAGTATCTGTTTGAGAATCTATGTCTTATAACTCTTGAGAGTATTGTTCTGTGCGAAGAGAGTGCTAACGATTTGATCATGTGTTTTCGGCCCTTTTTCAGTAATTTTGCAACCATGAAATTTTAGTAAAGTTGAATTTACCTATATTTGCAGCGCTCCAAAGGAGACGAGAAAAATCACAAAAATACTTTGATCTTTTGGCTTTTAAGTAGAATTTGAATCATTCAAATCCATGAAGTACTTGTGGTGGTACAAATTTTTGAAAATGGGAACTTTTTTCTGGCTCACCCGGTATTCCTAGTTGCTCTAAGTGAGGATATTCCTTGTCACTTTTTGACGAATTTCGCAGTTCATGAATCCAATTTTGAAAATTAGAAAAACACTCCCAAATATATTTGCAGCATCGTAGAAATTCGATAAGAAATGATCTTGACGTGTTAGAAATTTTGAAGATTATTCTTTTGTTGCAAAGAAAAATTGAAAATCAACAAAGTAAATTGTAGCTTAGCATTAACCCGTGTCATGCAATTATAGCGCGTGAGTCAATAAAAAGAACCCCAGTTTGAAAAAGGTCGTGGCTCCCTGGATATCAAGACAATGATATCGGCAGATATATAATTCAATGGTAGACATGTTCAAATCCATTTTAAAATTTACCTGACTGAAATCGGCCACTCCGTTCTGAAATTATGAAGGATTTTCTCGAGAAGGCCTATCAAGAAACCCGCAAAACGTGCCCGATTTCACGGCCCAATTTTCCTGAAATTTTAGCCTTTAGGGGCGTTACAGCAATGACTTCTGCGCGCTGTAGCACGTGCTATCCTCTTGGGAGGATGAACAGTTCTTCCCCCTCCTGATTCCATTCTCCCAAGAGGACGCAAAATACATGAATACATCTAAGTGTCATCATTGTCCGGAAGGAAAACCAAGGAAATTTTAGTCATTGTTTTCACTCGTTTTGCAGGTGTTTGAAAGGGGCTTTCTGCAGGAAATCTCCCATATCCACGGGAAATATTGACCGATTAAAGCGGGGTGAGTTACTGAACCTAATTGAACATATTGGCAACAAAACAAGACAGTTTTCAGTATTATTGCTTTGATATTCAGGAAACAGTCGCCTTTCAAACGGGGATTGTTTTTTTATTGGTATGGACCGATTGCTGGAAGCTGTGTGCCTGATTTTTTGTTACGATTGTTTGATTCATCACCGCAGAAGTCACACCGATTATTTAGGCCATGTTGACAATATATCGGTACAGTTTTGATCCGTTACACGTTTTTTTTATAAGAAACTGATTTATAAGAAACTGGTACTACGATGACCAAAATTTTAAGAAACTCTAGTACTACATTCAGTTACAATAGTGACAATATCAATGCAAAATGAAATCCCTTTGTCGATGAGAAGGCTCAACTTTGAACCATAAGTCAATTTTAGACCCCGAAAAATAAGAAACTAATTAAGAAACTTTTAGTACTAAATCACCGAAATTTTCATGCAAAACTGATCCAAGTTTCTTATCAAAATATAAACGTGTACAATGTTGTTACAGTTCAAGAGCATTTGCACTGCACCAGAACAATTTTTCTGTAGACAGGAGGAACAAAAATGTTACCGATAGCAGGATCCATTTCACTTTAGTTACGCATCCAAAATTGTACCGGTATATTGTAAACAGGGTTTTAGTTTTAAACAAAATATCTTTAAAGGTGTTAATAGCCTAAAGCTTAATATACTAAACATATCGGGCTTAACCCTTCATCAGCAGACGGCCGTAGGGTTTTAGTTTTGCTAGAATTTCGATTCGTTGTTTAGATAAACAGTTAGATTTGTATTGAAATCATACATTTTGTTAATTTTGTGATAGAGTTCTGAATTGTACAACAACCCAATATTGTATTGTAAAGTAGTTGCTAAGTATGATATGCATTCTCGTGCCTACACATCGCTATATTTCTGTCGTCGATCGAAGCTTGGAAGCTGGAGATCTAAAGTTAGAACTTCAGCAAAGGCGGCCATAAGCGTAGGGGAAGGAAAAATCTAGGGGGCTGCCAAATGTTCTTTTCATGCAGTAACAGGAACGGTTTATTCACATTTAGTATGCACCATTCCCGTTACAGTTGTATTGAGATTTCCATGAAAAAATGAAATTTATTTTAGTTTTTTCGTGGTGGAGGGACAGTTGCCTTCTCAAGCAGTAACAGGAACGGTGTGTTCATATTTTAGCATACATCGTTCCCGTTACAGTCGGGTCGGAATGACTATTGATCAACTTTTTTGGAAAATGATCACATGGAAAATTGTTTCATATTTTTACATTGTGGAGGGAAAATGTGCTTCTCGTGCAGTAAGTAAAATTCAGTGACCTATTTCTTTGAACTGAATGACTTCAAAGAAACTTTAGCTATTTCTCTATAATCCTACCGTTGGACTTCGCTGAAATCTTCAATATTTTCAGATTTAGAGTTTTTTCTTCTTTTTGAAGAATTCAAGAAAAATTAAAAAAAAAACTTAAAATCATCGTAGTTTCTAAACTGTTTGACGCAACATGGAAATAATTTCAAAGAAAACCATAGTTTATGGATGTCTACAATATGGTATCAAGCAAAAGTCTGCCACACTTCTGGTTTATGATTGAGAAATTTGATGACGTCACATCCTCAAATGAGTTGAAATGTAAAATACGCTGTAATTTCGAAAAATGTTCAAAACTTCTAAAAAGTCCAACGGTAGAATTATAGATAGGTATCAAAACTTTCTTTCAAGCCATTCAATCAGAAGAAATAGGTCATAGAATTTTACACCCACCTTTTTACGCAGAGTTAAAGATTTGGAAGCTATGCTAGTCAACACTGTTCCTGTTGCCGTTACAGCGAGAGTAGGAAGTGAAATCAAAGTGGTGATGAAACCATAGAAATGGATGAAACCTAACATTGCTAGCCTGCGTGCAGACTCAGGCCCAGGCAAAAAATGAAAGGAAGGAAAAAACATTGCGTGCAAATCAGTACACGTATTTTCTTTACAAGAAACTAAGAATTTCGGCCAGTACTGGAAGTTTCTTAAGATTATCAGATTTTTAGTACTCGGAGTTTCTTACGAGTTTCTTCAAGACAAATGACGGAGATATAAGGTGACTTAAATCAGGGGCCTGGGCAATCTAAATATAACCTATTGAATTCCATTGTATTTGATGATATCGAGAGATTAGCAAATCAATTAGACAAATGAAAGCACTAAGCCATCTTTTGTTCTATTTTTAAACTAGGCGCTATATATCCGTCATTTGTCTTTAAAAGCTCCATAACAACCTTCATGTTCCCCGCCTGTGCCCCCCTGGACGTTTCAAAACAGAGTCTTTGAAGTCTTTCCAATGTTTAGACTTTTCTCCAGTACCTTCTAGTATTATGAAACAGGAAACGAGTGAAAATAAAGTAAAAGATATTAAGGATTTCCTTTGTCAAAGTAAATAGTTTCTTAAGCTATATTTTTCCAGTACTGGAGTTTCTTAACTTTTTTATTTGGCGATCTGAGAGTTGAGTTTCTTGTGGGCAGGTTAGACTGATTACGATGAGTCCCAGTAATCGCTATCCAAAACGAGACTATTACGCCAGACCGAGACCGCTCTTACTGGGACTCATAATATTACGGCAATATTTTTGGACTGACTTTTTTCACTTTTGAACGCCCTTGGGAACGAGGCTGCTATACACAGTCATGTACAAAGTATTCAACAAAATACAACGCCATTAGAATCTCTGCAGATTCGATTGATTGATATTGACCAACCGAAACTCGAAGCTCAAAGCAGAGTTTCAAGGAGTTTGGCCGGACAGAACAAAGTCTTATGAACAAGAATACCATGAAAACAGTTGGCGACAATATCAAATTTTGTACGTAGGTACTATTTTGCTGCTTTCGCTAAGCATTAACTGATTTATTGTGAAGTTTTCAAATCAATGTGTTTCATTTGAAAACTACAAATGTTTGTGCTCTTCTGCCTAGGCCCTTATCGAAACGAGGCAGTACTAGTCATTTCAAAATAATGGCGTTTGATTATGAGTCGTAGTTAGGAGCGTCCGGCAGTATTTCAATAGCGATAACTACGACCATATCATCAGTCTATGGGCAGGTTCTTTCGTTGCTGCGTTGTTGTGTTGTCGACAAAAGCCAAGACTTTTCCAAGAAGAAGAACGTCGAAGCAGTGCAAGCTTCTTCCCAAGTTTCTGCTTTGGCCAAAGTGAAGATGGAGGCAATTGCCGCTCCAAGATGCTTTGTTGTTGGTGTAGGAATGACAAGGTTTGTATGAACAGGCAGGCGCAAATGCAAACAAAAACATTTAGGTGGGGTAGGCCTAGGTTAGGCCTAGTCTATTTTGTTTAAATGACCTATCTATGGACCTACAAAAATGACTTGACAGAATTACCAGATTCAGAGCTTGATTTACAACCCGATATTTGTCTGGAAAAACGCACCAAAACGTTGGTTCCTTCCTTATCTCATTCTGCTTTTGCACAATGCTTTCATGATTGTAAGGTTTCCTTTCATTTCTGATCAAAATAAAAGCAAAAATAAAATATCAAAAGGGGTCCAAAAACCATTATGGAAATAATGGACCATAATATGGAAATAAGGGTCAATTTGACCTTTTAATGCTATCCCTGCCATTACAATTACGGGTACGTTCTTATAGGTATTCGTTTAATTTGTATTAAAATTGTAATGTATCTGTTTTTAGCTCTTAAAACATTGTAAATTTTAAATTATTCTTGTGACAAGTTGATACTACATACATAAGGGGTCAGTCATATATCGATTTTGTCCCAGCTTAGCGTTATTTTGATGCTAACTTTCAGACCACCCCTCCCCCCCCACCCTTAGCGTTGGTCAATTGGGCCTACCAGCACATGCTAGGTAGGCCTAGCAACTAGAGGCTATCGGAGTCATACATAATGATTTCCCTCTTGCATTGAGAGCTGAACCAGACTGGAAAGTTTCCCTTGCGTGGCCAATTTCTTTGCTGCGCACTTTACACAAATTTCAGCCTCATTTCCAGCTGTGAAATTTTCATGAAACAACAAAAGGGAGCAATAGGTTTATTGTTTCGTGACACAAATACAGCCTTGCATGCGATTTGGATGTTGGAGAGACCCCCCTAGATCCCCACACCACGCATTCTGCAAATTTTTCAATTTGGGAAGGTGAATAGGACTGAAATGATTTGTTCTCTTTCCAAAGGTTTGAGAAGCCTCATTCAAAGAAATGGGACTATCCAGGTATGAATTTATGTATTAATTTTATCTGTACTACAGTAATGCCAGATAAATCAATAAATAAATATATAAATAGATAAATTGATAAGATAAATAAATAGAGAAATGAATAAGCAGGCAATAGATCAATCAGGTGATAGGTCAAGGATTATGGCCTCGTACTTCTTATTAATCCATAATTGCTATTCAAAAGGAGACTATTACACCAGACTGAGACCGCTCATACTGCGTCCAGCAGTTTTTCATTGGCGATAACTATGACCATATCATCAGTCTATTCACTTTTATTGGTTTTACAACAGAAGTTTCTGCTTGGTTTATGATGATACATTCCATTTATTCCTTTACAATAATTTTTTTAAAAGCTCCACAAAAGCATTATCTTTCAGCTAATAAAGGGGCTCTGTCGCCAAACTGTAAGCAAATCTTTACACACCACATGTGTCCATTGTTCTCCATTGTTTTCTGCAGTTTGTTTGGTGGCTTCACCCAAGCTACCAAAATGTGCTCATTAAAAATCCACTTATATCCAAGCAATCATAAAAGATATCAATTTTTGGTTTTTCCTCCTTTAAAGTACATAGATTTATCTTGATATTGCCCATCAAAAAACTTAAAAATCAACACAAAATTTGTGATGGTTTGCAGTGTCAATATGTTCTCTAGGATTTTTTCATCATATGCACAATATATTGTTTTGATTTTCAGATATGGCGAGAGAAGCAGGAACAAATGCGCTAAAGGACTGTGGAATCAAATACCTTGATGACATTGATGTTGTTGTTGCTAGCTATTGTTATGGAGAACCAACATCAGGTAAGATGGAATTAGCATCCTCATGATCATAATTCTCATTTTGATATTTAATTCTGGGTGAGTCAGAAAAAATGTATCTATTTTTGGAAAATCGTACCACAAAGATTATGAAACCAATTTGAAGAATTACAACTCTGTTGTCTAGCTGAGAGTATGACTTAATTTTAAGACTTTAATCATAATCTTACACTAACGATGGCAACAAAGAAGTCCTTTTCAATTCAAAATTGAGATGTTCTTGAATATTCATATGTATGTTGTCTTAGCTTTTTGTGATGCCACAGAATAGTCATGGTATTTTGCATCTAATGACATTGGCTTTTTTAGTGTAAGTATTTTGTAAGTAGTGTAACTAGTAAATTTGTGTTGTAAAGTTTTAATGGATTTTTAAAAAAATGAGCAAATATTTTTCCATTGTTTAGAAAAATGTTTGGAAAGTTGCAGAAAAGATTTTGTCAATTTGAATCTCTTTGCAGCAAACAGCATTCATAATGTTGATTTTCAAATACATCAACTTTTGGTGCACACTGTATTTTTCTGATACCTACTGAAAGATTAACTCTAATGTAAATATCTCGTTCTCTATGTTTCTCATAGGTCAGAGAGCTGCATATGGTATGTTATTTAGTACCTTACTGTATATCTTCATATTCAGGGAAGTATTTCTGTATTCCCTACAGAGATGCCGCTGAGCAAGGTATATTTTCAGAAATTTTCCTCCAAGACAGGGTATCATTTTTTTTTGGCTGACTGCATAACAGGCTTTTACTTTTTATTTTCTCTGATAAATTTCTGATGAACTTGCAAGAAATTGTATAATTCTGTAAGAAAAACTCAATCAAGGACAGAGTATGGTATTAATTTTTTACAATTTTACTCCATGATCATTTTCCAAATGGCTCATGAACAGAATGCTTTCCTAGTTTTTCAGTGTCACACCTCCCAATATTTTCAGATCAAGTATCTCCCCCACAGGAGCTTTAGGTTCTCACAAAGGAGAAGACATGTCACTCAATTACGGTGCATTTGTTGGACTGATTAATGAAATTGAGATTATTCCTTCTTCTTTTGCTATTTTAAAGCCCTTTTATTTTTAGAACTTGGTTTGTCCGGTGTTCCTGTTTTCAACACAAATAACAATTGTGCATCTGCTTCAACTGCTTTGATGATGGCAAAAACATTCATTCAAAGTAAACAATATAACTGTGCCTTGGTTTTGGGTAAGTGAAACTTTTGTTTACAATATATCTCTTGTTAGAAAGTGATATATTAGACAGTGTTAGAAAGAATAGGAGAGAAAAGAAACATCATGCAAATAGTAATGACAAGGAAACTAACATTCTTCGGTCACATGATAAGGAGGGACAACTTACATCGTGTCATACTGGAAGGTCGAATACCATCAAGACGCCCCAGAGGAAGACCAAGAGCTATGTGGATGGACAACATCGGAGATTGGGTGGGAAGAAAACATTATGGATGGCTTGTAAGAAAAGCCCAGGACAGAGGAAAGTGGAAACAATTCATAGCAGCCTACCTACAACGAGTAGACGGCACATGAGAAGAAGATATCTCTTTGATCCTTTATTGGCACGTAACATGTAATGCGCACGCAAGCACCTAGAAAACTTGACACGTAGGCACATTGGCACCTAACATGTGATGGCATGTAAGCACATAATAAACTTAGCAGGTAGGCAGGTTAGCAACCTGGCATGTAACATGCGATGGCACATAGGCACGTAAGAAAACTTGGCATGTTGGTACACAACATACTACAGCTCCTTCACAGCAGTCACATGAACGTGAGAAATATTTTTTGGACACTCTGCATTTCATAGCCAATCTTCTAGATCTTGCATTTTATTTTTTTGCTAGATCTTGCATGGATATTTTTTTGAAAAATTGCGATGATTTTCATATTTGTATTCAAAAAGACGTTTCAGCTAGTTGAAAATTCCAAGTATTAAGACATTTAAAAAAATCCGATGAAATTGTTATTAAATAGGCTAGGCCATGATTACATTATTATAGAAATGCTTTCCAATGTTTAACAAAGATTTCCAGATTATTGACATTTTAGCTATTTTATATACAAGGTTCGATTGAGTGGCGTTAGAGTTTCTATCTCTGTTGTTCACATTTGAAAATTCTACAAAATGTATAAGATATCCTTCGATTCGAACGCTGTTTTAGAATATCTAAAAGTTATATTCTTAAGCATATACCTCTATATACTTTCTATACTATATTATAGAAAGGTCTATTCTATAAACATATATCTCTTGATTTTCAAGGCTTTGAGAAAATGGACCGTGGATTATCATCGAAATACACAGATAAAGTGCATCCTGTCGATGATCATTTTGATCACATGGAAAAACTTGGTGCTAAACCTGGTCTTATTAATCCAAGACTTAACAAAATGACCTCTGATGTCATTAAGGTAAGAGAGATATTTGAAAATTGTTCTGTTTTCTCGGGCAGTTGTTTTCGTTGCTAGTTATTGCTGAAACAAACCGTACGTTTGCCATCATCTTTTGAAACATTTGCTCAGCCACGACTAGGTAATTTATAATTGAAGGTGAAGGAGTACCATAGATCTACTATACCTCCATATCTCCATATCCGAATGTTTTTGCCCAACATCCTGCACTTCTTAAAATCCAGAAAATATTGATTTCTGCTTATGTTAGTTATTAACGACAGGATATTTACGACATTTCTAATCTCAGTTTAAGAGTTTCATTTCATGTTCATGTAGATGACAAAGCCGCTTGTTTCAATCTACTGATGAATTATTTTGATTTTAGCTATTTGTTTACGCTGCAAAAGAACACTCTGAGAAATACAAATCTACTCCACAACAACTTGCAAAGATATGTTATAAGAATCATTGCCACAGTGTCAACAATCCTTATGCGTGTTTACAGAAGAAATTTTCCCTCAAAACAATAATGAAGAGTCCCATGGTATGTGAGCCATTAACGATGCCGATGTGTGCACCTACTGCCGATGGAAGCGCAGCTGCTATTGTTTGCAGTGAAGAATTTATGATCTCAAGAGGATTACAGGTTTGTAGACTTTTGACTTGATTCTTCGTATTTGTTCAGTATTTTTAATCTGAGTATTCTGTTTTCGCTCGTGTAAGGTTTGAGCAGTTTGAGCGGTAACTAACCAATTCAGTGAGCAATACTGAGACTTATGCAATGAGAGTAGATTGCAGATACATTCTTTTCATTTCCGTTCATTTCGTTCCTTTGAAAGTTTGATTGATCAATGTTGTACAGGAAGCAATTCTAAACAGTATATTGTATATTATAGCTAAGCCTGTGCAAACAGATGTCACTAAATGCTTTATTTCATTGAGGAAATGCCCACGAATGTGTTCTCAAAATTGATGGCACATGGTTTTCGGTATAGCTAAACGTTGGGATGCAGTTAGCAATGAAAGATCTGGCCATTTACCATGCTCTTCTCCCTGAATAAAGGAATTTGATAGCAAGTGGATGCCTTATAGTTTTCTTTATATATTGTTTCATTTACCCAGATAGCTTCACCGTACCACAGCGTACCTTAAAGACCCCGTTCAGATGAAGGCTTTGGAATTTCGCCTATTGGTTGCCTTTTTAGAAAGATTTCTAAAAGAGTGGATTTGTTGATTCGCCTAATAATTGAACATACCCTTTTCCATGCAGCCGTGGCTTAGACTTTACCGCCCTATGTTTCAAGGAAGTGTTTTTCCTTTCTCTAGGACAATGCTGTAGAAATTATTGCTCAGGAAATGGTCACAGATTTGCCATCGTCTTTTGGAAGAAGTTTTATTGATTTATCTGGTTATTCTATGGCTAAAAATGCTGCTAACAAATGTTATGCGAAGAGTGGAATTAGAGCTGAAAATGTCGATGTTCTGGAAGTTCATGATTGTTTCTCGTGTAATGAGGTAAAGAAATTTGTGTAAATGTTCTTTTCTCGTTTATTGGCATTTTCTTCAAGGAAAGTAGAGAGAAGCTCCTTTCTTGCATTGACCATTTTTATTTACATAAGATACCGGGTGCGCCAAAATAATCTATGCACGGTTGGCAGGCAACAATAAATTGAACACTGGACCGATTTTGAAGATTTATGACTTAATTTTTAGCAGAAAGCCTGAATTAGATTCTAGGACTTTTTGCAAATTTTTCCGTTTTCAGTTTTTAGAGCTAGAAGCGAGTTTCTTAAATTTAGTTTTCGAAAATATTGAACACGATAAAAAAACGTCGATCAAATTTTAAAAGATCCAACATGAATAAACGAAGAGAAAACGTTTTCATGGGGGATTTGGGGGCTCAGTATGAACTCTCGTACAGCAGATTACAATTGGTCGATTTTTAGATCACAAATCACCACGAAAAGGGTCTCTCTTTGTCCATTCATGTCGATTCTTTAGAAAATTTGATCGATGTTTTTGATCGTTTTCGGTGTTTTCGAAAATTAAAATCTTAGGAAATTCGCTTCTAACTCTAAAAACTGAAAATGAAAAAAATTGCAAAAAAGTGCAAAAAATCCCAGTATCTAGTTCAGGCTTTCTGCTAACGAATAAGTGATAAATCTTCAAAATCGGTCAAATGTACGATTTATTGTGGCCTGCCAAACGTGCATGGTTTATTTTTGCGCACCCGGTATATCTTTAAATGCAGTTGATAGCCTAGAGCTTATCAGCCTAAACTTTTCAGGCTTAACCCTTCATCAGTAGTCATTTTTATTTGCATTGTCCGTTTTCATTCAGCTGTCATCAAGCCTTCAAATTATAGTCCTTTTTGGTGATTGTTTCTTTTGCAGAAAAAGTCATTTTGCGAAAACATAAGCTAATGTTCAGTCACGCACAAATTTTTGTTCAAATGAAATGAAATCGTAGAAGGACTTGTTTCCGTTTTTGTCTGAATGAGGCTCAGGTGTGCCTGTCGCTGCAGTAGAATATGCCAAGGTTTCGTACATTTAAAGATTGTTGGGAGTTGTATACCAAACTGTTCCTTTATTCTTAGATACAAAAGTTTTGCCTATATTTGTGATGGGGTTGGCTGATCACAGTGATCCTTCTTTTGCTATTCTGACCATTTTGTCTCGTAATTTTGTTCAGTTGCTAATGTACGAAGCTCTTGGCTTATGCGAAGAAGGAAAAGGAGGTGATTTAATTGACAATGGAAAATGGATACAGAATTCTCAAGGTACTTTTTTTAATAGACGATTACGCTAAAGATGGCGGCAAGGAACTCTTAACCAAGATGTGTTGCTTTTTAATTACGATTCTTTAAAGATTCTACCGGGTGAGTCAGAAAAAATAATCCCCGTTTGAAAGGTCACGGCTCCCTGGATATCAAGACAATGATATCGGCAAATATATAGTTTCATGGTAGGAATGTTCAAATCTACTATAAAATTTACCTGACTGAAATCGATCATTCCATTCTGAAATTATGAGGGATTATCTCCAGAAAGCCTCTTTAAAAAACCTTCACAACGTGCCCGAAATCATGAACAGATTTCCTAGCATTTCTGCCTTACAATGGCCTTACAGCAATGACTTGTGAACAGTTTAGCACGTGCTATCCTCTTGGGAGGATGAACAAGTCCCCCCTGGTATTGATGACCTATTCAGGGTCAGGGGGCTTCCATTCTCCCAAGAGGACAAAATACATGAATTTATGTGAGTGTCATCAATTTTAGGAAGGAAAATGTGCTCATTGTTTTCATTCGTTTTTGCAAGTTTTTTGAAGGGGCTTTCTGCAGAAAATCACCCATATCCATGGGAAGAAATGGCCGATTAAGGCTGGGTAAATTACTGAACCTAATTGAACATATTGGCAATAAAACAAGACATTTTTCAATATTATTGCTTTGATATTCATGGAGCAATGGCCTTCCAAGCGGGGATCCTTTTTTCTGACTCACCCGGTATAGGAATTTGATTAAAGAATCCAGTACATCTTGGTAAAAAGTTCCTCGACGCCATCTTTAGCGTAATCTTGTATTTACTATTTTGTTTGTACATATTTGATACTTTATTTTGTTGGGGTAAAATGGGGCCAGGCATTTCGAACAGGCCAGTCAGGTCAGAGGGAAGAATTAAGTTTAGAGCTAAGACCGTTTTGCCTCAATTTTAAAAGCAAAAATTAAGTGAACCATTTTACCCCGCCTTGGCCGATCATGTCATATCTTTTCATTTCTTTATATTCTATTTCTTTTCAAAGTATGTATACAGGTTGATAAGTTTCGTATTACAGTATATTCCCGAATATCAGACAGATAAATTGACGTGTTCTTATCTTCACCTTCAAACTCTACAAACTTTTCGGTTTTTACCTGGAATGTTATTTAAATCAAAACATTTTTATAGATGAATCATGCTTGTTTTTCATATTCAGGTGGTGATCTTTGCATGTTAGGAAATCGTTGGGTTGTGAATCCATCAGGTGGACTCGAGTCTAAAGGTATGTCTTCGCCAAATCTATTGATTTTATAAACGTTTTATAAGAATGGTAACGTGAACAGAAACGGTTGACGTGAACAGAACTGCGCGAACAGAAACGGTTGATGTCCAGGTACTCATTTCGTCCTATTTTTGCCAAAATCTCTGATTCACGTTTTGCTACCGGGTGTCCCAAAAAGAGTACTCCTGTTTCAAAAATCACCAAAAATTGATTATCAAACCTTTGATAAAATTTTCTTTTTGAGTTGTTTTGTCAAAAACCCAAAAATATTCATATATGATAAAATGTTTGCTTTTGACATAGCAAGGTTGAAAAATTACAGGTTGAAAAACCTTATTTTGAGCTATAGTTTTTAAGCAAAATACTCAATCTTGCCTAAGAGTCAGCATCTTGCCTAACTTTTACGATTTTTTATCATCATTGAGGTCTGCAATGATAGTGCGCATTTATTTCTGTCATTTATGACCAAACAAGAATCGCTATATGCACAAACAAATTGATTTGGCAATCATCATTGTTTTTTACAGTATGATTCAAAACCAGGTAGCCCTAAAAAGAGCTAAATTTGCTAATTTTTAAGTTAATTTCAAGAGCAGCTATATAATGAAATATAATTTGGGCCTTGATACACTTGACAAGAATAGAAAATTGAAGTTCGGCTGTGAAATCGAGTTTTGGTGATTTTTCAAACGGGAGTACTTTTTTGGGACACCCGGTAGAACTTTAATTTATTGAATTTTTGAAATATTTGTCTCCAAAACTAGGCCTTTATGATAATATGATATTGAAGAGAATCACCTGAGCTATATAGAGTCCGTCTATAAATAGGACAAAGAGATACCTCAAAATTATAATGTTTTCTTTGGCTTTGCTTTCTTTCGCCACGCATTGGATTATCAAATACGATAGGCTATTTATAAACCTATGAGATCTCATCTTTTAACTCCAGGCTATTTCCGTTTAAATCGATCAAGTTGTTTTTAAATTTTAGGCCATCCAATTGGAGCGACAGGATTAGCCCAGTGTGCTGAACTTAATTGGCAGGTGTGTACTGTTTGATTAAATGTACCTATATTTATGTTTCTATTGTTTTTGATTTTTAAATATTAGGCCCATGTTTGGCAATGTATTGATTGTTTGAGGCGCAGGATTGCCCAAAATGCGATAGTACAGTAATAATTGTCATCTGGGGCATACGAGGTAACCCGAAAAGGTTGAACAGAAGAACACCGCACATGTCCATTGTTCTCCATTATTTTCTGCAGTTTGTTTGGTGGCTTCACCAAACAAGTTTTCTGAGAATTTATTGTCGCAACCATGCTTCTGAATATTTTTATTTTCGTTACACTTAACACTTTGGTATAAAGTTGTGCATTTAATTCTTAGCTACGAAACAAAGCTGGTAAACGGCAAGTTGATGGTGCAAGAGTTGGCATGCAGCATAATTTTGGTATCGGAGGAGCTGCCGTTGTTACTCTTTATAAAAAGTATTACGATGACATTACTAGTAGTGCAGTTAGTGCAAAATTATAAATCGCCAGTTTGGTAACGAAATTTCGAATTTAGAATTTCATCACAAATAGAATTTCATCACAAATAGACAGATAACACGTATGTTTTATAAGAAACTCTGTAGAAGAAGCTCATGTTTCAGAAGTTAAGAAGCTTTTTGGTGCTGCGAAAAAAATTATTCAAGAAACTTTTTGAATCAAGAAAATCCATATTTGCAATTTAGTTGGAAGTTTCTTTGACGAGGGGACTGGATATATGAACAAAGAATATTATCACAATCCTAAGAAACCATTAAAAAGACTTCTGGTCTCCAAGTAAGGAGAATCTAAGAATCTTTCAGTACTGATGGGTCCAGTGCTTAGTTTCTTATAAAAACATACGTGCACACCTACTCGTTCGTATTTTTCATTCCAAATATTTTCCTGCAAAAGATTATCCTGGAGTTGCTGCCTTTGGTGACTGTATTTGCAAAATTGCAGTTTTTCCCAGACACTTTCAGTCCAAAAAAGATAAAAATTTTAACTAGATTTCACTATTTCATTCTGTGCTAACTATTCTTCCAAACTGTTATATTATTTGCTCGATAACTGACGGACGTGGACCTCACCGAGGGGTGTATCACTCTTCCGAAAAGGTGTACGAGCTTTTTTAAACAATAGGATTTTTAGGGATGTTTTACGGATTTCTCTTGAAAATAAAAGGCTTTTTACCAAATGTGTACGAGGTCTTTATGGAGATATGCCCTCGGATCTCACAAGCTTCTCAAAGACTATCGCCATCATAGACTACAGATTTTGTGCTCAGTCTTTTGTAGCTTTACTTTGCATGAAACTTGTTATTCAAGAAACTTTACTGACTAGAAATCAAAAGATAGGTTTTCTTCCTCGTCTTGCAACAGTAAACATAACTTGTCTAATTCAACGCTTTTTTGCTCTCTGGTCTCTTTGGACGATCAAGTTTTCCTCTGTTCCATCCCTGTTCTTTCTTATTTCGTTTCAAGCAACCCACTTTCACGTCCTCAGAAGGTTAAACGTTTCTATTTTATCTGTTATCGACACTAAAGGAAGAGAGTTATCCCCGATTTCAGTCAGAGTAATGATGCACCCTTAGATATGTAGATTTATTGAATAAGAAAGCTTCATTACTGAAACTTTATTACGCTCGTAATTGTACATGATCATTCAAAGTAAATCGAAAATTCATGTTTAAATCTCTGTGTCCCGGTGTGTGTGTGCTACTGCGTGTTATGTGTGCGAATAGTGTGCGTGTGCGTGTGCGTAAAGGTTCGTTTTTATTTCGATTTTACTGGGACTGAAACCACACGATGTAATGGCTTTACTGAGACCGTGCTGCATCATTCGATATTTAGTAAATGAAAATCCATGGCAGTTTTTTATTTCCGTTCAGCAGTAAAGTGGATTTCATATTTCAAACTCAAAGGGGATGATTTTTAAGGAACCTCTCCTATAACAGACAAATGAAAAATTCCATGTTTCAAATTTCGCGAGAAGCAAAACAACAAACGATCAGTGACGCTGTCTGATTGTAGAGACCCAAAAAATGTTCAGGCTAAAGCTCTTTCTTTGCTTTCGTTGAGCTCAGTATCCAGTTAGTGGAATACAGTAGCCCTTTACTCCCTTTGATGCCTTAGAAATCCACGTCTGAGCCCCCCCCCCCCCCCGCCCTATTTTAAAATTCGACCACATACAACTATACCATTAAAAGAAGGACGACATACTGCACCAAAAAATCAAATTGCATAGGGAAATAAAACTAAAAAAATTACAACTCTAAAAGGCGGTTTTTACGCAGGGAATTTCTCAAAGAAGGAGCTTTCTATAGATTCTGATCTCGTTCTCACATTTATTTCCATTCCGATTCTGATGTTTTGTCGTGCCAGGAAGCCCGCCAACCGCTCAGCAGCAGCAACAACAACGCTTGCAAAGCAAAGCAAAAATCTCTTCCTTCCACCCAACCTTGTTTGCAGCTGCAAGAAGTTTGAGTATCGAAGTAAGAATCATGTCGGTTGTAAGTTCAAACGCTTCTCTCCTTCTCAAAGTCGTTGCTTCTTCAGTAGCCATTGCAAGAAAATCAGGAGCTGTTATCAGAGGTATCCTGAAAGGTGGAGATCTAGGAATTATCGACAAGGTTTGTAGAAGTTTTTCACCTGACTAAAACTTAGGCCCTCTTTTCTTTTCTCACACAGGTGTAAAAGATGTGTACTAATCTTCCATGAAATCTGTTGTGAAATACAACATGAAATAGGACAACTGCTGTATTCTTCTAGTCTTCTTTTAAAAAATGAAAACTGAACTGAACTAAAAAATTCTTGGTTAATTCATGAAGAAACAGCAACTCCCACTTTCTGGGAAGAGGAGGTCATCTAGCCCCAGGTTGGAAAACATGCGTGATTTGGCCTACGCGTAGTAGCGAGTGAAATAAATTTGAAGGTGCGAGCTGCGAGTGGACTTTGAAAAGAGTTTAAAAAGCTGCGAGAGAAGCCAAATTAACAATAGATTTTTTGTTCTCGCATGCGAGGATTGGTTATTGTAGCTGCGAGCAGCGAGTTTGACAGAGTTTCATAGCTGCGAGTGAAAGCAAGTTTTCCAACCTGGATCTAGCCCAGGCCAGATGTAAAGAGTGCAACTATCATCGTGGCCCAATCATCAGAATGAGTTCAGGCAGATGTCCATAAGAAATGAATGGGGAATGCTTTATTTTCTGTGTAACTCATGTTTATATGGATTGTTTCTCTTGTGTTTGAACTCCTTTGCTCCAAAAGTGTGCGTCAAGATCTCCATCATAGCATTTTATTTTACATTGCAGAATGAACATGGACCTGGCAAATTTGACCCACAAACAGAAGCAGATCGTGCTGCACAGAGAATCATTGTTGGTTCATTGACAAAGCAATTCCCTGGTCTCAAGGTTATTGGTGAAGAGGTAAAATTCTAGAATACATATAGAGTCCTGGATATAGGTGTGTTGCTCCTTGACTTGATAACAAGGGACCAATTTCTTTTGCAAGCATGTTGCTTCATGTCTGGATGAAATGATGACATCTGTCCCATTTATAGACATGTTGCTCCATCTCTAACCAAAGCTCATTCTGCCCCAGTTACTGTACAGAAGGTTCTTCCCCAAATTTAGTAATTCTTGGCTACTGCTAGCTATAGGTACATAACGGAGAAGGAGGAATTACCGCATGTGTGCATTTCCATTACCCCAATATCATGCAATTAAATTATTTTTAAAAACC
Source organism: Aurelia coerulea (assembly GCA_039566865.1). Lineage (NCBI taxonomy): Eukaryota > Metazoa > Cnidaria > Scyphozoa > Semaeostomeae > Ulmaridae > Aurelia > Aurelia coerulea. The sequence goes on along the minus strand of CM076945.1, from coordinate 28,850,633 downwards.
TGACAAGAATCAATTCAGACACTCCTTATATATTTAGGAAGAGAATTCCATAAAATTGCAGTGTTTTGACATAAATAGTCCCTGCACTCTGTGATCAATGCCTAACCAAAAGAAGGTGTTGTGGCGCAGTGGTGTAATCCTCTGACTTTGCAGTCAGGCGGAGCAGGTTGGATTCCTGGTAGGACCCTACCACTGGAGCGTCATGACAAGGTGTCCCGGACTCGATTAGGTTTGCTCTATTTCTGCGACCCCAGCGCTTGGCGCTGAAAAACACAAATTCACCTTCACCTTCACTCATTTAAAGTGGATCTTTTAAAACCCAAATATGCTCTTAGTTTTGTCAATTTTTCTAATATAAATGGGGATGTGACATATTTCCCGGTGACATCATGTCACCCCCAGCCGCTTGGATGGCGTGTATGCTTATGCATGTTGTGATTTTCTTAGGAAGACTGTGACACTGCAGATGATGCATCGTTAGTGCTAACATTAGATGAAGAAGTGATGAAGCAGAAATGTCCTGCAGACTTAGAGAAATTGAACGTAGAAGATGTAAGTACTAGAACATTGTTCATTTTTTGTTTGAGTCATGCCAAGACATATACAGAACAATTCTTTTGTAATTTGATATCAATGAACTTTCAAGAATTCTCGAGAATTGATAAGAATATAAATTTGGCCTTGTGCTCTGTAATTTTGTTCTTTTCCTTTTGGAATTTGGTCTGCGACGCAGGCAATGTGATTTTGTATATTCTGACATTCTGATGATGAAGGGCAGCGCACTTGAAAACGTAAATAACATGGTTTAGTCAAATATATTGGAATTGTTGTACTACATTAGCATGAACTTGTCAAATAGTTAATCTTTTATCAATATAGGAAACCGTCATAGAATCATAGGAAACAGTAGCTTTATTATAAAATGGAGGACAGAGAGTGTGAAGACAAACATTATTTTCGTTTCTTCAAATTCTTATATTAATAATAACTGCCATCTATTATCCTGATATCTATTATCAATATCTATTATCATTATCTATTAACCTGCCAACATGCCAATATCTATAACTGATAAGGATTTTTCTATAACTCATACTAGGTCACTTGACTTTTGTCTCTAAATTTGAAGCAAAGTGTCATTGGTTGTAAAATTTCAGCTTTCTCAATGAATGAAATTGTCTGTGTTAATGATAGAAACTGATTTTCTTCATGTAAATCATAAGAAAATTAAGTCCATGACTTTCTCAGTGACACATTTTGTCCCTCTCTCCCCTATGCTCCACCGTACCTTTGCTTCTCTTTTCATCTTATGGTGCTTTTTTCCATCTTTTAGCTTATAGTTTGGGTTGATCCATTGGATGGTACTGCAGAATTTACAGAAGGTAAGGCAATCTTGGTAACTTCAGATTTCATTTTTTGCTTTAAATTGTCAAAACATCACTTCAATTATAAATTCATGTGAGCTATTTATATTGATTGGTTTGAATGGGGGTATTTATGGCAAGCATTGTCAGTTGGGTGGACAGGGGATCAATTGTGGTGTGGGTCAATTTACTATATAGGTGAAGCTGGTATTTCATGCCCAGTTTTATCTATTTCTGGGGAGCTGGTAAGCATATTAGTCTTAACAATTTGATTGTTTGAGTTAATAAGTACTTTTGGAAAACTTCGTTAGTTTGATTGGCTGCCAAAACTTTGTGCACTAATATTAAAAACAAAGCGTGTAGTTAACTGCTGAAAAATGAATTTAGGCCAAATAGCGTGTTTTTTATAGAATAGCTTCATGCACTTCATATGAGAAATTAATGACGCCAATCCCATAAAAAGAACATTGTCAAATAATTTTATACCCACACTTTTAAAGATTTGAGCCATATGCTGTGAACTCTAGCTAAAATTTTACTATCATCACATTTTTCAGCGTTTTCAAATTAGGCCGGCATCGTGTGAATGTAGTCTTAAGGCATATCGCTACGATTACTATTAGATCTATCGCTACGATTAAAGACAAATGACGGAGATATAAGGTGACTTAAATCAGGGGCCTGGGCAATCTAAATATAACCTATTGAATTCCATTGTATTTGATGATATCGAGACGATTAGCAAATCAATTAGATCGCTACGAATGAAAGCACTAAGCCATCTTTTGTTCTATTTTTAAACTAGGCGCTATATATCCGTCATTTGTCTTTAAATACTATTAGGTCTATCGCTACGATTACTATTAGGTCTATCGCTACGATTACTATTAGGTCTATCGCTACAATTACTTTTAGGTCTATCGTTACGATTACTTTTAGGTCTATCGCTACGATTACTATTAGGTCTATCGCTACGATTACTATTAGGTCTATCGCTACGATTACTATTAGGTCTGTCGCTACGATTACTGTTAGGTCGATCGCTACGATCACTATTAAGTCTATCGCTATATTTACTATTAGTCCTACTTTCAATCACGCAGCTGTTACTTCTCCATGGTAATATCAATGCTGAATGCGTAGCGTGAATATCAGCTGTCGTAAAATTATGTCGAAATGTTTTAGGACAGTTTTCTTCCGGATGTACCCATATCTTCCATGTTCGAGGCCCATAAATCACAAGTAGCAATGTTGCGTTAGATATTATCATGGCCATGCATAACACAAAATCTTTCAATTCTTGCGACGTCACGCTGAAAGATATAGGCAAGTAGAAGATCCATGCAAGAGAGGCTATGAACATTCCGAGGCCAATATAACGCCCTTCTCTGAATTGTTTCGGGAGGTTTCTTGCTCTGAATGTGTAGATGATACACGTAATAGAAATTACGCCCAAGTAGGCAATAAGTAAGATAACTGGAGTTGATAAGTGCTCACATTTTATACAAACTTCGATCTCATCTCTGTTTATTTCTCTATGAACGCTTGGAGGATCAAGAACAAAACTTAGCGCACAAATAAGAACGGCTAGGCCCGCGAGAAGCACTACGACGATGACTTGAAATGAATTCGATAACATTATAGCATCGCTGGTTTTTGTAACGCGATAGTTCTTTTTGAAGATGCGAAGGAGTCGATCGGCTTTTGTGAAGATGATGGAGTGTGAGATTGCGAATAGGACCCCAAAGATAAGTGGCCTCAAGTAACAAGTTATTAGAACGGGTTTGCCGATATAGAGTACAGGTTGAATGAATGTCAAAGTAGTTATGACAAGTTGGAAGTATGATAGTTCTCGATTTGAGGAACGCACAAGTGGAGTTTCTCTGTATATAACAAATGTAATAATCCCAGTTAGGCTTAAAGCTACCCCAATAGCACAGAATGTTATTATTATGATACCACGTGTTGAGCCTAAAGTTATGTATTTCTCTTCAAGTGCTAAGCACTTTGTGTTATTATGATTTGAAATGCTTGCAGCTGGACAGCTCTTGCATTTCTCGTTGCCTCTTGTGTCTTTGTATGTATCTTTCGGGCATTTTAGACAGACCCAACAACACTGCTTGCTTGTCCCTGCAAATGCATAATGCCCAGGCTTGCATTCATCCGAGCATTTTGATGCAGGAGCCTCAGTTCTGCTACCTGCAAAACTAACGTTTGCATGTCTCGAGAATATTATTTTCCGAATCTTGCTGTCCCATCGTGCAACGATGATAAATTCAAGCTGGCCATTTCCTTTGAGCCTCGTATTCACCAATGAATAAGCAGCTGTACTTGGGTCACCGTTCTCGTTAAACTGCACATTGATTCCAGAAGCACCCTTGAATTTCAAGCTTTTTATCGCCGTAAGTAATTTTGCGTGTTCTAATTCCTCATGAGAGGAATCTTTCGTGTTGTTGAAGCGTGATGTGTGCAGCCCATACGCAACTGCGTATACGGCATCCATCACATTTGGTAGTTTGATTCGCAAGATCTGCGAATTCCTTTCAAATCGATGGTGCTGCACGCAATTTTCTTTTGATTCGTTCAAGTGGCTTCTACTGCAATTAACTGCATTGTAGAATAGCTTATAAGCGTGCAGATCCAGTTCTGTTTTGCCAATAAGATGCTTCTCCAATGGTTCATAAAACTTCATCAATGGTATCACTCCTAAAATTCCCTGCACTACTTTCGGATTTATTTTTAATATTTCTTCATCACCTCCCCAACCTTCTGTCGCAATCCATGTTTGGGTGTACAAACCAAGTTTCTCTGCTGATCGAAGAATCGCTCTTGCCGCTGATTTCCCACTCCATAAAATAGTTACATTAGCTGCTTGGGTTTTCATCAATTTCCTTACCGACAAATCAACATCACTAGGTGTTAAAGTTGTCTTGAATATTTCTAGGACAGCCACGCAAATTCCTCGCAACTCTAGTAACGGCAAAAGAAAATCCACGCCAACTCTGCCGTAAAAATCATCCGTTGCATAGACATTAATATATTTCCAGTTGTAATATTGAAGAATATCTACTATGAATTGTGACTGGAAGTCGTCTGGCGGTATGGTTCTTAAGAAGCTCGGGTGGTTAAGCTTATCTGACAGTTCGATGCTGGTAGACGAGTAACTAAGTTGTGGTATTAAGTCGATACCGAGTATTGTAGATATGCTTATTGATATCTTAGATGATGCACCTCCTATTAGTGAGATGAATGGCGGGGGATGCCTGTTACATGAACATGTTGTGGTGTTAGTCAACCCGTCGTTTTTATTGCTTGTCAAATTTAAATTTACTGTCGTATTGGGATTTTTATCAGTGTCCGAATGTGTCCAAGCCACGAATTGGTCAAGTTCGTCCGATATACCTTTATCCATTAGCAACTCCAATACACTTTTATGTGCAATTTCAATCTTATTACATGAGTCATAAATTGCATATCCTAATGTTACATCAGGTAATATGTTCTTGTTAGCATTGATTTCGTCAATCGCGTATATCATGGCTTCAACCCATACTGCTGCCTGAAGGTTGAATTCGTATATTTGGGGATCAGTTCTGTATAGATGAAGTGGAAATAGGCCAGCTATTGTGTAGTTCCCTTGTTTGATTAATTTGCGTGGCTCTTTGCAAGGTTCTTGAAGTTTAGCTGTGTGTGGTTTGATTGAATAACTTGCTATCAGCAGTAGAATTATCAAGGTGTTGAGCAGTGTCATTTTTCTTATATTTTGTGAATAACAACTGTATCGACAGTGTTTGGATGAACCAGGACCTACTATTTTTAAAATCACAGCTGCATTGGCTAAACTGTCTGCAGAGGTACTCGTCTTTGCGGCACCAAACGTCAGGCTGGTGACTTACACTCGCTCTGTATAATTTTCGATTAACGTCTGAATTTTACCGTTCAGATGGATGGATCAACTGCGATGTGCATTGTCACATTCCACAGATACTGTTTTTATGCAAAGTGGATTGGTCTGATCACCCCATCGGCAACACGATGATTAAACGGTCATCGAGTAACTGTGTCTCTTGTAATTCGAACTGCATCACTCAGAATATGGAGATACCTTTCTGTAAAACTGACAGCTGTAGACTCAGTGATGTTAGTTAGCTGTATAATTTTGGATTAATGTCTGAATTTTGTCGTTCAGCAGGACAACTCTTTTGCAGTAATATGTTGAACATTCAACATAGAATCCTGTTATCGTGAGTAGTGTTTCTTGATCTATACGCAAAACGATTGATGTCAAATATGCACAATGCTTCGATAACACTTGAATTGTGTTTCTTGTAATCCAAACTGTATCGCTCAGACTGTTTTTGAGATATAGATGCACCTCTTTATAAGAAATCAAGCATCAGACGGATGACATAAGCCAGCTGTATAGTTTAAAAGTTATGTCTGAATTCTGCCGGTCATCAAGATAAATCTATCGACAATGTCGACGAAATTCTATGGTCTTGACGTTAGCAGATACATATTTTATCATCATCTGCGTAACAGCAACGTTATCGAATAATTATTTCCTGGAAAGCATTTAAAGGTTTACTACTTGGATATATGTTCATTCAATGTTCATAATCACGTTGTCGAACCACACCAATTTTCTCATAGCATTTCAAAGTTTTCTACGGGAGCTGGGCGATAGTTCCTTCATTCGTGATAGATCTCTCATAAGGTGTCGTTGCATTAAGTCGCCACTTCAAAACCCAGTTAAAGATTGCTGAGATCTTCAGCTAAACACTTTATGGTACTTATTTCTTTGTAAGATGTTTGCTAAGTCCATGTATGAAAATATTCTGCAGTTTTTTGATGACGTTTTTCTGCAGTGGTTAGCTTTAGATGATAGGCTCAGCATACATCATGTATCTCCAATAAGAGCTTTGTTGGTGTTACTCTTAGAATCTTAGAATATGCCTTAGAATTATACAAACGTACTTTTGGAAGCTTCCTGGGGTATGGTACACGAACTTTCAATTCCTGTTGTAATGCATCGTATTCGCGACGTTTCAGTGCTTCACAAAGTCAATACGTTTTCGTAGCGTCCAACTTTAGTATTCAACGTATTTCTCGATATGTTCTTAGTTGCCTTCCCAAACATCAATGCATCCCTGGAGGGATTTTAGCGTAGGATCAATAACGCTTTCTTCTATTTGTTGGTGTTCAATGACGTTTTTCTTCTCGCCACTTCCGACTTTTCAGCATCTGTGGAAAATAAATATTTAATTAGACTTCTTAATAAGCTGCATGTTTTCATCGCTAGTACGAATGTGTTTATAGAACATTACAAATTGTTTTTAAGCAATTTCCAATACTATTCTGAGTGTCTGAAAAAGTCCCGAAACTTTGACATTTAATTGCATAGGTCTTTGGACTGATAAAGTAACTTGATTTATTTCTTGGATTTTGCGAAGATTAACTCAGAGCATGAAAGCTTTCGCCTCGAGGAACAGCGTATTTTGTGTGACAAAAGATTCAACTTTAGGAAAAAGCTCGAAATAAGCAAATGTCAATTTTGTAGAACAAAGGATACTTATTTAAGGATGATAGATCTTTTCTTTGTAAATTCTGTTTCACATCAGATGTCAGGCATTTTACTTCCTAAATCAACACTTAAATGTTTTGCACTCGCGACATCTTTCAACCCATTGAAACCCTGACCTGACATCTGATATGAGACAGAATCTAGTATAGTATAGTATCCATTAATCTTTAATTGTTTCGTAATGTGTCTGCATACAGTTTAACGTTTCATGTTTTTATATATTGGCCATGGGGTAGTCATTGTATTTCGCTCCCCATGGTATTGTGCCTGTAGTGTTGTATAGTGATTTAAATAGGTATGGTAGAATGTAAGATTATTGTAGAATTTTATATTTGAACAAAAAAAAAAGGATATAGGTCTGATTAAGACAAAGCGATTTGACTTTCTGCAGAATAAATTTCACACCTTCTGTGCTGCCAACGTAATGCTTTACCTTCTTTGTTTAGTTTGAAACGATTCCTCTCATGAAGACGTATTCTGAAAAGCAAATCGCAACGTCTTCTCAGAAACCTAGCTCTTTTGTTTTGTAAGTTGCGCCCTGGCTGGCCCTGGCTGAGAAATACATTATGGTTGGCTGCAGAAAAGTTGTAAATCTATTCATGAGGCTGCAAAATCGCTTTGTTTTGATCTGACCTGTTTTCTTTGTTCTACCATGGGTAGTTAGACACTGCTGGTGTGCTTCTATGGAGGAGCGCTGGATAATATGTATCTGCGGAGGAAATGTTGTTTAATACTGCGGAGGAGATATGGAAAGAACGAAAAATATTAAAATGAATTCTTCTCTCTTTCTTCTCTCTTCGTTCTTTCGACATGTCCTCCGCAGTACTAAACAATATTTCCTCCGCAGATACCTATTATCCAGCGCTCCTCCATAGAAGCACAACAGCAGTGTCTAACTACCCATGGTTTTACATAATGCATCCATGATTTTTCCCTTGAAATGTTAAAGAAAACTTTTCCGAAGGATATAACTTTTGATTCATCATCTGGTATCGTTTAGTTTCACTCGATAATTTCAAAAATTGATCTTATCTTTAAAACTAATTTCCTTCTCGTCCGTACAAGTATTTCATCTTTATTACTAAGTTTGTTGATTTCCGTTGACACCTGTTAGTTTTTCACACTCTTTGTCTGCTGTTTTTACTAGCCTGCTGCGTGCATCCCCTTCTGTTTCCGCTGAGCCCTGAGATGAAAATTTTCTTTCAAACACCGAGCATTGTCTAATATGTTTATTTCACTTCAAGACCTCCTCTTTACACTATTATATTGATTTTCTATCGTGTCTTGTGCACTTTGTCAAAGATTTCGCACGCCTCCCCTAAAAACCCTAAACAATTATGTTATCAAGCTTGAACTTTTGAATATAACTTTCAATTCTTTAATGATGAATAACTTTATCCAAGGATGATTGCAACTAAGTTATGATGTGGTAAACAATTTAGTGTACAGGGTGTCCCAAAAAACATGTGCGCTGTTTGAGTGGCTTCTGCGGAGCAGCCATAAATCAAATTTTCTGTTTTTAAGATTCTTGACAAAAGAGAGTTCAAATTAAAGGTTGACACCGAGTTTGAGTAAATCTGATCACTAGTTGCTGATTTATGGAGCGAGAAAGCCAAAATTATTGGCTGCCTCAAAACCAGAGGATTCATTATTCTCTATTGTGTTAAAATCAATGAAATTGATTGAGAAAAACATACCTAGCCCTGTTTTCTGATGTTCATAAGTGAGACAGATAGTCATACATTGGATTTTTTTATCTATGTTCAAATTGTCTATGAGGAACATTATAGGAAAGATTAGTCATTGATTAAAGCTAAATTCACATCACTAGATCCAACCAAATCTGTCCCATACTTTTTTGGCACGCCTGGTACATGATACTTACCTATTTTCAGCTCAATGCCCGCACTGCTATGGGGTGCCAACGTCCTCATATACCTAACTCTGCATATTTTGTTGACATTTGAAATCCAGTGGTGTCTCTCTTCATCTAAATAATCCACGCGTCGAGTAGTCACCTGGCGGTTGTACTAACCACTCAAATATCATATCACTTCTCCTTGTAATGTCATGCTGGGTAATCATCAAATCAATCTTTGTTGCTTATGGATCTGCAGAGAACAAGTAGATTCCTTACTAGCAGGTGTCTAGAATTTGATCAAATGTTGATACCAGACTTGCTGCATTTTATTCCTATTCAGTTTCTTGCATTTCTTTCAAATTTGGAGATTAAATATTCTAAGACAGGTATCGCCTTGGAAATTTCTAATACCAACAATGTTGTTTGTCATGTTTTGGGCTTTCTTTACTAAATTATCGACTTGTCTTTTAAATCCTTTCTGGAATACCTACAATCTATTCTTTTCCAGCTAAATTGATTATTTCAGGGCAGGTATCGTTATCAAATCCTTTCTTCTTCCAAAGTATTTAAAAATCTATAGATTTATCATTTCAGGGCGTGTTTCGTGATTCTTGCCAATTTCCAATACCAAAATGGACCTCGTTTTACCTGTACGATCTTTCAACTAACTTGCAAGTCTTTTCTTCTTTTAAAGTATTTAAAAATCTATAGATTTATGATTTCAGGGCGTGTTTCGTGATTCTTGCCAATTTCCAATACCAAAATGGACCTCGTTTTACCTGTACGATCTTTCAACTAACTTGCAAGTCTTTTCTTCTTTTAAAGTATTTGAAAATCTATAGATTTATCATTTCAGGGCGTGTTTCGTGATTCTTGCCAATTTCCAATACCAAAATGGACCTCGTTTTACCTGTATGATCTTTCAACTAACTTGCAAGTCTTTTCTTCTTTTAAAGTATTTAAAAATCTATAGATTTATGATTTCAGGGCGTGTTTCGTGATTCTTGCCAATTTCCAATACCAAAATGGACCTCGTTTTACCTGTACGATCTTTCAACTAACTTGCAAGTCTTTTCTTCTTCTAAAGTATTTGAAAATCTATAGATTTATCATTTCAGAACGTGTTTCGTAATTCTTGCCAATTTCCAATACCAAAATGGACCTCGTTATACCTGTACGATCTTTCAACTAACTTGCAAGTCTTTTCTTCTTCTAAAGTATTTAAAAATCTATAGATTTATCATTTCAGGGCGTGTTTCGTGATTCTTGCCAATTTCCAATACCAAAATGGATCTCGTTTTACCTGTACGATCTTTCAACTAACTTGCAAGTCTTTTCTTCTTTTAAAGTATTTGAAAATCTATAGATTTATCATTTCAGGGCGTGTTTCGTGATTCTTGCCAATTTCCAATACCAAAATGGACCTCGTTTTACCTGTACGATCTTTCAACTAACTTGCAAGTCTTTTCTTCTTTTAAAGTATTTAAAAATCTATAGATTTATGATTTCAGGGCGTGTTTCGTGATTCTTGCCAATTTCCAATACCAAAATGGACCTCGTTTTACCTGTACGATCTTTCAACTAACTTGCAAGTCTTTTCTTCTTTTAAAGTATTTAAAAATCTATAGATTTATCATTTCAGGGCGTGTTTCGTGATTCTTGCCAATTTCCAATACCAAAATGGACCTCGTTTTACCTGTACGATCTTTCAACTAACTTGCAAGTCTTTTCTTCTTTTAAAGTATTTAAAAATCTATAGATTGATCATTTCAGGGCGTGTTTCGTGATTCTTGCCAATTTCCAATACCAAAATGGACCTCGTTTTACCTGTACGATCTTTCAACTAACTTGCAAGTCTTTTCTTCTTCTAAAGTATTTAAAAATCTATAGATTTATCATTTCAGGGCGTGTTTCGTGATTCTTGCCAATTTCCAATACCAAAATGGACCTCGTTTTACCTGTACGATCTTTCAACTAACTTGCAAGTCTTTTCTTCTTCTAAAGTATTTGAAAATCTATAGATTTATCATTTCAGGGCGTGTTTCGTGATTCTTGCCAATTTCCAATACCAAAATGGACCGCGTTTTACCTGTATGATCTTTCAACTAACTTGCAAGTCTTTTCTTCTTCTAAAGTATTTGAAAATCTATAGATTTATCATTTCAGGGCGTGTTTCGTGATTCTTGCCAATTTCCAATACCAAATTGGACCTCGTTTTACCTGTACGATCTTTCAACTAACTTGCAAGTCTTTTCTTCTTCTAAAGTATTTAAAAATCTATAGATTTATCATTTCAGGGCGTGTTTCGTGATTCTTGCCAATTTCCAATACCAAAATGGACCTCGTTTTACCTGTACGATCTTTCAACTAACTTGCAAGTCTTTTCTTCTTTTAAAGTATTTGAAAATCTATAGATTTATCATTTCAGGGCGTGTTTCGTGATTCTTGCCAATTTCCAATACCAAAATGGACCTCGTTTTACCTGTACGATCTTTCAACTAACTTGCAAGTCTTTTCTTCTTCTAAAGTATTTAAAAATCTATAGATTTATCATTTCAGGGCGTGTTTCGTGATTCTTGCCAATTTCCAATACCAAAATGGACCTCGTTTTACCTGTACGATCTTTCAACTAACTTGCAAGTCTTTTCTTCTTCTAAAGTATTTGAGAATCTATTCTTTACAGGTCAAATTGATAATTCATCACAGCTTTCGAAATCCTTGCCAATTTCTAATGCTAAAACTTGATTGAAACACCGTATTTCTGTCACGTTTAATTAATTGATTCTAGGATATGGTTCGAAGGTTCTACTTGTGATCAGCCACTGCGCTTGCGCATTTTGGAAAATTGACATTTTAATCATTTTATTTTCAATCTGACACGGCAAGAGACGATGCTTAAATCAGATTTGTAGAGCATAGGGCTCAAATCTTTCAGATCTTTAAAAAGCTCGGTGTAAAATTCTATTATATTTTTCTTTGAATTGGATTGCTTGAAAGGAACTTATGGTACTTTGCTGTAAATCTGCCGTGGAAAATTTATGATATCTTGATTGTTTTCAACATAGCAGCAATTTGATTACTTTGAAAAAATTCACGGAAAAATTTTGAAAAAATTCAAATCATCGTAAATCCTAAACTAATAGAGGAAACAGTTCAGAACTTTCAAGAACACCATTGTTTATGGAGGTCTACAATATGGTGGCAAGCAGAAATCTGTAGCTTTTCTAGTTTAGGATTTAGAAATTTGATGACGTCATAGCATCAAATTTAATAAATACCGCCATATTGAAACTAATTAAGATATCAATAAATTGCCACGGCAGATTTACAGCAAAAGCCTAAGTTCCTTCGAAGCTATTCATTGCAAAGAAAACTGCAATAGAATTTTACACCAACCTATTTCAAGATTTGAGCCCTATGTTCTATTGCAATACATACAATGTAATTACTGTTAGATTCTAATGTAAACGATACCATCTTCTTACCTTTACTGATCCTCAACGTCACTTTTAAAGCCTTTCTGAAGTCCTTTAAATCAATTTGTTGCAACTCATTCTGTTCCTTTGCTGTTTTTTCTCATTTCCATCAACTTGATCATTGCTATACATGTCTGGTAATTCTTGCTAGCTTCTAATGCCAATAATGCCTTGTTTTCATCTCCACTGGTCTTTCAACTGAATTTACTTCGTTCGGAGATGCCAACAAATCTATTCTTTAAACGCCAGGCATTTCAATTGATTCAACTCTTGATTGCCAATTTGTTTCTTACCGATCACAAAGTGCGCGAAAAGTACAACAAGAACTTCGAAAATACTCCGTGCGTCAGGTCGCGTCATAGCGTTACCTTCTTTGACTAGAAATAAGTCAATTTATTTGCACAAAAAAATTTTGATTGTCGTTGCCTTATCTCACAGGAGATGCAAAGTAAGCCTTCACAAGCTCATGAATGAAATTTGTTTAATTTGTTTGTGTGAATTTTTGAGTTTAGTCGCAGCTGTTGCATGAATAGATTGACTGCAGTGATACTTGCGAAGACCTATAATTTTGACCTTTCTTGCCCTGTTTGAGGCATGAACCTACTCGCTGCTTGGCTTTGGTGTGACCTCAGTAAACTCTAACTTTTAACAGCACGTCAATAAGTGTTGAAGGTGTTGTGGCGCAGTTGTGTAATCCATTGACTTTGCAGCCAGAACAGTCAGGCGGACAGGGTTCGATACTCGGTAGAGCCTCACCACTTGAGCGTCATGTCAAGGGGTCGCGGACTCGATTAGGCCTATTCTACTTCTGTGATCCCAGCCCAGGGGGGGTACTCATTGACTTTCAATACGGGGGGTCCATGCCACTATTTGGGGTCCGAAATTTTACGTTGAATCAATATTTGGGGTCTGTGAATTGCAACATGGACCAAAATTCAATATTTGGGGTCCACAATTCTGAAGAAAGGAAGAAGGGCGCAATTTGGCCCTGAAGTTGCGAATTATGAGATAAATGTTTTGGTATCATTTAAAAACTGAGAAAGATCAAGTAGCTTTAATTGAAATCATTCAAAAACATTTTAGGGGCCCCAGAAATAGATAGCAATATTTGGGGTCTCCAAAACATTAGACTCAATATTTGGGGTCCCCAAAACATTAGGCTTAATATTTAGGGGTCAGCAAAGAAATGGTGGCATGGAGCCCCCGTATTGAAAGTTAGGGAGTACCCCCCTGGGGATCCCAGCGCTTGGCGCTAAAAACCGCAACTTCATCTTCACCTTCACCTATATGTCAGATACAAATTGCAACTTTGTCACCGATCGGAAAAAGAGAACATGATAATCATGTTTTGTGTCCGTAATTTGACATATCCTTCAGGGAGTTAAATTTGACTTACCAGATGAGGCAGCAAAATGTGTACACTCTTTGTGCCCGTTTAAATGAGGGAAAACATCTCACCTGCCAGGCCTGGGGCTGCCAGGCGAGTTAAATTTCAGCCACTGTTTATGACGTATTTTACCTCGATCAGTATAGGGGTCCCAGTCCTGGATGCAGCATGCATAGTGGGCCTAAATTAGCTTTTTGAATAACTAGAAATCCTTTCAGCCCACTTAAAATAAATTACTGAAAAAAATTTTCACAAAAACGGAGGCTTTTTTCTCCGTACAAAAACGGAGCAGTTTGAACGAGGCTGAAGTCTCACTCTGATGAGAACATATGCCTAAATGTGATGATTTAAAATTCGTTTTTTCATCCATTTTCTTACAAATCTTTATGTCGAAAGTCAATACGGTCATCTGTGTAGCTGAATTATAATGCAGTTTTTAAACAAACAGCAGATTTGTTGTTTTTGCAATTTGCTTATCTGTTGCCCACCCGTCACGTTTTGCACTTATCCACGTGCTTAAAAATGGCTTGAAAAGTGAATTTACTAAATGCCTAATCATCTTCCCCTGCAATGAGCTGACTTTTAATTCATTACGAGTGCAATGAAATTATTAAAACGAGAAATCCACAGTGAAGTTTCTGATTTTTGTTCATTAATAAATAAATTTTCAACGCCCATAAACAAGGCTTCTCTATAGCGAGTGCCATAAAGTGCTAACTATGCATTAGAAATAAAGCAGTTTGGAACGAAAGAAAAACGTTAGATAATGATTTTCGCACAAATAACATTCGGACTAAGAAGCAGTCAATAAATGCATGAATGGAGGATTAAATTTGCACATCGCAACATACGTTCCAAATCTTTAAAAAGGCTGGTGTAAAATTCAGAGACCTATTTCTTTGCACTGAATGACGTCAAAGAAACTTTAGCTATTTTTCTATAATTCTACCGTTGGACTTTTCTGAAATATTCGATATTTTCAGAATTAGAGTGTTTTTCTTCTTTTTCAAGAATTCAAGAAAAACTTTCAAAACCATCGTAATTTCTAAGCAGTTGACGCAGCATGAAATAATTTCAAAGAAAACCATAGTTTATGAATTCCTACAATATGGTATCAAGCAAAAGTCTGTCACTCATCTGGTTTATGATTTAGAAATTTCATGACGTCGCATCCTCAAATGAGTTGAAATGTAAGATACGCTGTAATTTCGAAAAATAGTCACAATTTCTGAAAAGTCCAACGGTAGGATTATAGATAACTATCTGAAGTTTCTTTCAAGCCATTCAATCAGAAGAAATAGGTCATTGAATTTTACGCCCATACCTTTTAACGCTGAGTTAAAGATTTGGAACCTATGGTGCGCATCGCACTTTTCAATTAAAGAAAAGAAGAAAGAACTTAACAGACAAAAATATCGATGTCTAACTTTTTTGAGAAAATTAATAGATAGTTCAGCTAAAATCTACAAAATTAATTTGTTTTCGAAAATATTCAAAAATTTGGCACATTTATTTTCAGACCCCATCATAAATTCCTCCAAAAGTTTTAGACCTCAATAAATTTACCCTAAAAATGTTCAGACCCCTCCTCATTTGCCCGGTTCCCTGCAATTATTTATGACTGCTCTCTTATAGTTTTGCTAAAACCCATGGAAGCTAAATTTCAGTAATTCTTGATCCGAAGAGATCAGATTCTTAAAATCAAGCTAAACCCTCAGCCAAATAGTGGAGTTGTAATTTTTCAAATCGATTTTGCAGTTTTTGTTGTACGATTTTTCAAACAGTGGACAGGGTGTTTCCCAAAAAAAGTGTGCGCCGTTCGCCTGAAGATTGCGACAAAACGACAAAAGATTCTCGTCAAACTTTTATATCATGTTGCTCTTCAGATTTTCAAATAGAGTTTGCTGCCATCCCCGTCAAAATCCGTTAACAAATGATGGAGATATGACCTTCAGAAGATTGAATTTGCCTGATGACTGAAACCAGCCGTCGGCCAACTATTTTCAGTGATAAATCATGGAGCATTGCGGACACCTTTATTTTGTAGGGAATTTTTATTCGATACTACTACCGTAAGTCCTCTGCGGAGGAGCTACCTCTCCGAAGGAGCGAGCTAGCGTAGCGCTTGAGAAGATTTGAATCTTCTCAAGCGCTACGCTAGCTCGCTCCTTCGGAGAGGTAGCTCGCTTCGCGAGCAATGCTCCTCCGCAGAAGACTTAAGGTAGTAGTATCGAATAAAAATTTCCTACACAATTTCCTACAAAATAAAGGTGTCCGCAGTGCTCCATGGATAAATAACTTCACATGCGGTAAGAAATAATTACTGTGAGGTCAGAAATAGTGGAACTCTCTGAGGATTATCGGAAGTTTCACGATAGCTATGACATTGGAGGCTGCTGTTTTATTTTCCATCCATGAAGCTATTTATCGCTGCAAAATAGTGAGACAAAATGGCCGACCGCTGGTTTCAGTCATCGGGCAGATTTGGTCTTCTGATGGTCATAGCTCCATCATTTTTTCAACGGATATTTACCAGGATGGCAGCAAACTTTATTTGAACATCTGACGAGCAACATCATATAAAAAATTTAGCGAGAATCTTTTGCCGTTTTGTCGCAATCTTCAGGCAAACGGGGCACAATTTTTTTGGGACACCCTGTACATTTTGCTGACTCAACCGGTGTACTATAAGGGAACGAGATCAATTCAAGATGGATTAGAACGACTAATGAATGCAGAGTGTTACAGGCAGCTACTTAGAATTCAGGCATTCAGTAATTAAGATTATTACCAGCGAAATGTAATTTGAAATTTTCATATCAATATTGACTTCATTATCACCATGAATGCATGATATTTTGCAAATAAATAAACAGAGCCCTCTGAATACGTGAGAAACAAGCAGAGGGTTCGTCTATTTTATTTAAACATAATTTTCACCAGTATATAGGGAGCAAATACAGGAGATAATGGATGCTTCATGATACGTTGAGTACTAGTAATTTGAATGATGCAGGGGTAAAGTGGGGTAGGGAGAATGAAATGGGAAATGTTGATTGATAGAAAACAGTAGACCCTAATCTGATAAATTAGCATTCACTTTGCCAAGGAAGGTACTTCTAGTGGTTGCAGTTAGAAGAAAACTTTGTACAAAAATTTTAGGAAAATTTATGCAAAGGTTTCGTCTAGGTCATTTTACCCCAAACTTACCCATCTTTATATAATTGGAAAATGTTAGAAAGTTTCTCATGCCCTATGGTAATCTAAGGCTTTGTACTTTATTGCTCGGTGTTTCTTGAGTAGTGTCTGGATGTAAATAAAATTGGCTGTGAAATTTTCATAAAGGCACAGGAGATTCCCCCATCCGACAAAGACAAAAACAACTAGAATTTGAAGAAGCTTCTAGGAAACTGTTCAGACACTTCTAGAGTAGCGTCGCCCATTACGGCCGGTCGCCCATTATGGCCAACCAGCAAGCGAAATGAAATTTGAGGGGACAGACGACTAGTAATGAAATTGCAATTGCGCGGAAAATCTTCCCTGACATCTGTTTTATAAGGATTTGACCTTCACTGAAGTTTCACTTCATTTGCATTGAAACCCGACGAGATGGTTTGTGCATATCTCTAATTGATTCTTTCAAGTATTGCAAATTTCACGATTCTATTTACATTCCTTCCTTCTCTTTTCGTTCGCTCGGCACCTTGCGGTTCGAAATTTTTCAAATATGCTTTGATTTTTCAGAAGTCCTGTCTCTTGCGAGGAAATCTTCAATGAAACCAAAGCAAAGTGACTTTTGATTCAGATTTAAGGTTATGAAGTCTGAGTGCTGCTAATTGCTATTTTCGTCGCCCATTATGCCCATCAGTTTACCAGAGAAGTTTCAAATCACTTCAAAATATTAAAATGCAACATTTATTAAAAAAAACACCAATTTGGGTTAAAATCTTACTTACTGACTTGGAAAATCATCGAAACCCAAAAAAACGCAGCATTATATTAAGTCTATTTTCATTTTAGAAACTATGCCAAAACTCATCCATCCATGCACAAGAGATAAGGTCGGATTTAGAGCAACTCGAAGCATGAATTTCAATTGCCAAAACTCGAAGTTTAGGTCAATTCTTATTGATATTTTTGGGTTTACAGTACCAAATGATAAACAAAGAACAGTAATTAAAGCTGTTTTTCTTACTAAAACTTTTTACCGGAGAGTAGTGTTCATTGTTTCTCCTGCGGCCATAATGGGCGACGCTAGAAGAAAAAGACGTTTTTACCCCCTTCTTTAAAATCTTCTAAAATCAGTTTAAAGAGTCTACGTAAAAAAGTCAATACTCTGTGATCCTTTTCTCCATGAGTTGATGATATAACCTGGCTACTTGGTTTTTTCATTAATTGCTCTTTTTGGATCTAACTCGGAACTTCGCGACGACATGGGCATAATGGGCGACACCACTCTAGTTCTTAAAATGTAATAATTTTAAGAAACTGTACTACTGGGTTGATTTCTAAGTTGCTTTTAAAGTACGCGTAGCTAAGACATCTTAAATTTTATTATCTAGGAAATTGCTGTCCTGTTGAAAGTATTTCGCTACCCTTAACTTGAGTGTTTAAATTTTTGTCGGTACTTTTAAAAGAAACTGATTACCCAATGTTTTTCAACATATTAACTAATGTTCTATTTTTTGTCCATAACAATTGAATTATTCATACACAAGCTAAGCAAAATCAACAAGAAACTTAATGCGGGCAAAATTTATAAAGGAAAAAGGTAACTGTTTCATTAGAATAGAAGAGGACTTTTGATTACTGATACTGATACTTCGAAACAAAATGTGAAGGATTTTTAATGGATGATGTTACTTCTTATAAGCAAAGTGTGACCGCCGGTGAAATAATTAAGGCAGATTTAAAGCTGTTTGGGTGACCAGAGTTCTGAGTGGCTAACCATGAGCAATAGGAAATTGTCCGAGTGAAGTGATTCTTCTGTTCATCGGCGTAGGGGGAGATAAAATTTGGGGGGCTAAAAAATCCTTTGTTTAAGAAAATTTTGCCCGACTTAACGCGGATTTCTGCCCGCTTATGGCTGATTTTTGCAAACATTTTCGACGGTGGGGGGGCTGCAGCCCCCTAGCCCCCCTGTCTCCTATGCCTATGCTTCTGTTGTAAGAAGCTTTCTGCCTGACAGATGTGGCTGCAAGCACATGTAACCATGAGTAATAGGACACTATTTCCTCTCTGTGTCGTCCTCTTCTGCGTTTTTTATCAGTTATTTTAATCCTTCTTTTTATTTGTTGTCCATTCGTTCATTTTTCCATCCATTCAATCATTCTTTTAGGGCCTTATGAAGCAGCTTCTGATTGGGGGTGGGGGCAATTGTTCTTAAAACAATAGAGGACAATGCATCTAATTAATGCTCGTGACGTAGCACCATTGTTTTCAAAATTATTGGGGGGCTTGAGCCCCCCCGGCCCCCCGCTTCCTACGGGCCTGCATATTTTAACAGATTTATGTTGATGATATTTTAACAGATTTATGTTGATGACTTTTTAACAAATTTATGTTAATGACTTTTGCACAGATTTATGTTGATGACTTTTTAACAGATTTATGTTGATAATTTTTGCACAGATTTATGTTGATGACTTTTGCACAGATTTATGTTGATGACTTTTTAACAGATTTATGTTGATGATATTTTAACAGATTTATGTTGATGACTTTTTAACAGATTTATGTTGATGACTTTTTAACAGATTTATGTTGATGACTTTTTAACAGATTTATGTTGATGATATTTTAACAGATTTATGTTGATGACTTTTTAACAGATTTATGTTGATGATATTTTAACAGATTTATGTTGATGACTTTTTAACAGATTTATGTTGATGACTTTTTAACAGATTTATGTTGATGACTTTTTAACAGATTTATGTTGATGATATTTTAACAGATTTATGTTGATGATATTTTAACAGATTTATGTTGATGACTTTTTAACAGATTTATGTTGATGACTTTTTAACAGATTTATTTTAATAGATTTATGTTGATGACATGTTAACAGATTTATGTTGATGACTTTTTAACAGATTTATGTTGATGACTTTTTAACAGATTTATGTTGATGACTTTTGCACAGATTTATGTTGATGACTTTTTAACAGATTTATGTTGATGACTTTTTAACAGATTTATGTTGATGACTTTTGCACAGATTTATGTTGATGACTTTTTAACAGATTTATGTTGATGATATTTTAACAGATTTATGTTGATGACTTTTGCACAGATTTATGTTGATGACTTTTTAACAGATTTATGTTGATGACTTTTGCACAGATTTATGTTGATGACTTTTTAACAGATTTATGTTGATGACTTTTTAACAGATTTATGTTGATGACTTTTTAACAGATTTATGTTGATGACTTTTTAACAGATTTATGTTGATGACTTTTGCACAGATTTATGTTGATGACTTTTTAACAGATTTATGTTGATGACTTTTGCACAGATTTATGCTGATGACTTTTGCACAGATTTATGTTGATGACTTTTTAACAGATTTATGTTGATGACTTTTTAACAGATTTATGTTGATGACTTTTTAACAGATTTATGTTGATGACTTTTTAACAGATTTGTTGATGATATTTTAACAGATTTATGTTGATGATATTTTAACAGATTTATGTTGATGATATTTTAACAGATTTATGTTGATGACTTTTTAACAGATTTATGTTGATGACTTTTTAACAGATTTATGTTGATGACTTTTGCACAGATTTATGTTGATGACTTTTTAACAGATTTATGTTGATGACTTTTTAACAGATTTATGTTGATGACTTTTTAACAGATTTATGTTGATGATATTTTAACAGATTTATTTTAATAGATTTATGTTGATGACATGTTAACAGATTTATGTTGATGATATTTTAACAGATTTATGTTGATGATACAATGTGATACAACAACAATTTTTTGGGATGAGTTCATTCTTTAAAGGGAATCGACATTGCTATATCGAGTAGCTGCTATGAATAGGCTAAAAAAAACTCCAACAAGCCATTTGTTTTTTCTCTACATTATGAAACGAAACGTGTTCAAAGTTGACAAATATAATACCATAGACAAAATTTTTAACTTGGCATGGGCGAACTTTTAACTGTGTCGACTCTCTTTAATCGGTCTGTAAATTCTGTACCTCCTATACTTTACCGTAGGTCATCTTGATCACGTGACGGTCTTGATTGGCATTTCTGCTTTGGGAAAGTCAGTTGCTGGAGTCATTCACCAACCATTCTTCGAGTATCAGCAAAATCCAAAGCCATCAGGCCGAACAGTTTGGAGTATTGTAGGCCTGAATGCATTTGGTGTGGAAAAGTCCGAAATAGTGCCTGGTAGAAGAATCGTAACAACAACCAAATCCCATAGCAACAAAGCAGTCCTTGAAGCTGTGCAGGCGGTTGAGCCTGATGAAATCATCCGCACGGGAGGAGCAGGTTACAAAGTCTTACAAGTGATAGAAGGTGCTGCCGATGCTTATGTGTTTGCAAGCCCTGGTTGTAAGAAATGGGACACTTGCGCGCCAGAGTCTGTTCTGCGGGCGTTCGGGGGAACATTGACAGATATCTGCGGGACAGATATCGCCTATGATAATCTTAGCGAGTATAAGAATCTAACAGGGGTCCTTGCTACCAGAGCTGAGCATCAATCATATGTTAGTAAAATTCCAGATAGCGTGAAGGAAACGCTTGCTAAGAAATAATGATATCAACGAACCTAGTGTCTTTTAAAACGAAATTTATTAGAAATAATATTCGGATGTATACAGCTGATTTAGGTTAGGTGAAAACATGTCAAAGATAAAATAATGACTGGATATGTATATTCGATTTGTATTAATCAGTTTTTCTTTAAAACGAACATGTATCGTTGAAAATTGCCACAGGGAGCGATTTCCCTGAAAAAAGAAGATATTTCCAAGAAACCAAGCTGGCTGGTTTCGGAATCATTGTCTCTTATTTGTGGGTTCTTGTCACCTCTTGAAGAAGGATATTGTGTACATGGCGTATTCTCACACGGGGTGGCCCAAAAGTTATTCCGTGTGGAAGGCTATTGTGGGAGATATCACAGGCCACACAACCAACCTTTCAACGCTCTCCACAGTAGTATGCATTCATTATATGGTCCACCAGATCGGATGAGCAGAAGTCTTTTAACTAATCCAGACCCGGGGGGGTCACTTCAATAGGCGAATGACGGGGGTGTGCCATTTTGAATTGTAAAATCATACCCTAAAATTTATGAATTTTTCAAAAACCATAACCCAAAATTTACGGGCGAATCAAAATAGATACCCTAAAATTGTTACCAAAATTCGAAATTCTAACTAAGTATCTGAAATTAGATCCAATTCAATACCCTGAAGCATTTTTCTTCCAAAATGACACCCTAAAATTTATATTCATTTGTGATGTTACCAAAAATGACACCCTAGAATTTATTTTCAGCCTGAAAAAAGGTACCCCAAAAAATGGCACATCCCGTACTGGTACATATAGTAGTGACCCCCCCCCCAGGAATCCAGATAGTTCAAATACAGTACGATAGCATTTTGCTGCTCTACTTTAACGATAGACCTAATCAGCTAAGGTTTGTTTTACCCATTTCAAGTTGTGTGACCATACTCTTGTGAAGTTGTAGTATTATGCTACTTTTTGCACTCATGGCACAATTTTGCATGGCATGAAATATGTTAGAGAAATCAAAAGATGTTTTAACAAGAGATTGATCACATGATGTGAAATGGGTGTAAACAAACCTTAGCCGATTTTATCTATTAGTTTTTATATTGACAACTGCCGCATCGAATACAGCTCTCTGTAGTAGCATGTATTCATTATGTGGTCCACCTAGCCGGATAAACTGCCTGATCAGCTCATGAAGTCTTTTTGCCAAATTTAAACAGTTCAGCGTACTGCAGCATTTTGTCAGCTACACTATAACGTTTAGTCTTTGTATCGATAACAGTCTTTGGCGGTGCTAGTACTTGACAATGTTGTTCTTCTATGAATGAATACACTAACTCTAACACCAATTCCCAGCTTTGTGTCACATCGAAGCATGCACAATATTCGAACTGTTTTGAAGAGATGGGGAAAGGAATTGTAAAAAGGTTTAAAAAGGTCTGAGGGCCCCGAAGGAGCTTTTACGTAAAACTTCCTCGCAATGGCGTTGCGAGAAAAGTTTCACTGGGGGTGTTACACTGAAATTTCGGAGAAAACCGTAAACTTTTTTGGTGCAAGCCGTTGCCTGAGTAGAAACAAGCTCTACTTTTCGTGAAACTGCCTCTCAGCGCTCGCAACAGAAAATCTGGCAATTCGCCGTCAGATTTCAGGGTGTTACACAGCGCAATATTTTGTGAAACTTATTTCGCAACACAATTGCATGCAAGTTTCAAGTAAAAGTTAATCATGTAACAGGGCCTTAAGTGATGTAAAGTAGAGATATTAGGGGAATTTGGTTGTGATTTTAGGACATTTCTGAAGGTTTCTCGTTGCAACTTTCTCAAGAAACTCCCTTGTAAAATCTGAACAGTGTGATCGATTTCAGCAAGGAAAAATTCTAGAAATAATTTAATATGTCGGCTATTCAATCAGATATTGCAAAATGTTGTTGCTTTGATATTCAGGGAGCAGTAGTCTTTCGAACAGCATGCATCTTTTCTGACTCAGCCAGTAGAAATCATTAGACATGTTTATTGGTAGATTTTTCCATTTCTTGCCAATTTGATCATATTAACCATAGGGGGAAGGAGGGGAGGGGAAAGGTTAACTGTCTTCTAACTTTTCCTAAAAGCGATATTGTCATACCATGTCTTATTTACAACAATTTCTCTCACCTCAACAATTATTCCACGAAAGTTGTTTCCTTGTACAATATTGCCAAGTCTGATTTTGAAGTCACCAAAATCGTATTTGATGCCTTTTGCCTTCAAAGAGAATCATTTATAACAATGATACAGTAGATAGAAAATAGTTGGGTCTGAAAATAAAAGACATTTAACAAACAGTTCATACATGATTGAGAATATCAAAAGGTTTGAAGAATATTCCACAAAATAAGAAAGAAAATTTCACAAGTATTGCATTTCCATGCTTGTGTGGCCAGATAAATAATATGTGTATTATCATTCAGTTACCAACCAGAGTTTGAACTAATAGTAGTGCTTTACCCGATGAGCCAAAACGCTAAAGCCCTGGTTTAGAGGTGGAGGCAAATTTTTCCTTTGAAGATTACTATCCTCACTCTCAAAGCACCAATATAAAAAACGAGGTCCGTATATATGTTCAAGTTACAGTAACTGTAAAGGCATTTTTTCCAAATTATTTCACGTTGATTCATGCTAAATTGTCATCGCTCACGTCAACCAAATCTGTATACTTGTTTTGGGACACCCAGTATTGTACTTGATTTGGAATGAATTTTAAAAAGCAGACACTTTTCCTAGCCCACCCAGAATGCAAAAAAGATTTTCATCATGAAAAACATGTTTGACATTTTTAGTGGACCTGGTACAGTATATATACCAACACAACAAATGAAACCCTACCTCTATTTTTCCAGACTTCCTTGGTGCATAAAATGCCTTGACTTGCAAAATCAATGAGTCCATGCCTAGCTCTGCAACCACACATGTATCATTTTCAAGGGCTGTGAAGCTCACATTTGGGTAATCTGAGCAGTGAAGCAGATGAAAGGTTTTTGCAGTTGTCTCTGATGTGAAGATAAAACAATTGATTGGAAAATATCATCCATTGTTATGCATAAACATATTCTCAGGAACTTTTGATAGGTCTGATAGTAATATTAAAAAGTCAAGAAGGTTTCTTTTGCTGCAAAATGACAATATAAAAACTGAGAATTTGTTTGAAGTAAGGATACCTCTGCTCCTGTTAACCTACCAGGTGAATGGAAAAAGTTAACACATTTGGCATGTGGCCAATAATATTTAAAACTACTGTTAATCTGTCAGTCAAAGGCAAACTTACAGCAGATGCAAAAATTTTGTTTTATAAAATCACTCAGTATCTAGACCCAGAAATGCTGGTCAAAGGTTTGTATGGGAATGAGAAATCCATGTTCCATTCTGGTCCATGATATAGTTGCCATTGAAATTTACATTCAATACAATTGTCGGTTTCAGGAATAGAATTTAAATTTCAATGAACCAGCATTTTCCTAATTTCTGGGTCTTAAAGATGAGTGATTTATCAAAGAAAATTTTGACATCTAAGTTACCATTTGACTTATAGATACATTCTTTTTTTATAAGAATATTGTTTGTAAGAATATTCAGGCTCAGAATCATCCAAATTTTAAGAATATTATAAGAATATTATAAGAATATATCAGCCTCCGCTCGCATATTTGTGTCTCGTTTCAGCAGTTGCCTGTTTTGCGATGTTCATAATGGAGAATCGCATGACTGACGTATCTCATTTTCAAAAAGAATGTTTGAAACTTTATGATTGTTAAGAACATTCTTATTGTTATTATTGCTTACAGTTTCCTTTCGTTTGACCATTTCCTCGTAATGACATGACATTTCTTTTTGAACATTGTTCCCCTGAAACCATATCAGATTTGAAAAAATAAGAATGCTTTAAGAATATGTTCAGGCTCGAAACAAAAATTTCTTAAGAATATTGAGGCTTGACGAAATTTATAGTATTCTTATAAAAAAGAGTGTAAGCATTTCAGTTTTGAATATCGGCCACATACTTTTTATTCACTGCACTGCCCACCAAATTTTCTTGTACTGTTTTTTCCCCGGGGGGGGGGGGGGTACTTCCATTATGGCCTAACAGGGGGGTCCAGTCGGTTTGAGGGTCTTGCGAAATGGCTACCAAATGGCCCTATCTGTCAAACATATACTACCAATTGGGGGTATTCCAAGATTCTTGGTCAGTTATAAGATTTCAACTCAGTAGGCTCCTCCGCATGGCAATCTGATCGTTGCAGCAGTAATTATCATTGAATTCTGAAGTTTTTTTGCTTTGTTCAATCAGTTTTTCAATAGAAAATTTTGAAAAACTGCAGAAAATTTTTGCTACCAGACGCTACCATATGGCTCAATTTTTGATCCACAAACTACCATTTGGGGGTTTCAATAAAGAGATACTACCATTTGAGGGAATTTTTCAAGATTTTTGCTTTGGCCCTCTTTAACCCTGACTGGACCCCCCTGTCAGGCCACAATTGGAGTACCCCCCCTGGGCAATTTAAGAACCTGGTACATCTTCATGATAGAACTTTTTTCTTCTTCACTCAATACTACGGTTTAACAATTAAAAGCCAGAAACAACCACTCAACAAACCTGTATTTTGAGTTGAATAATATGTTTCAAAATCCACAGACCAGTTACCACTTCTCGTAGCCCCAGCTAATTCAACCTTTCTTTGAAGAGCTTCAAGAACTTGCTGGGCACCTTTTCCCTCAGGAATCTCTACCTGTGCAAGGCTAGAAAAGGAATGATACAACATTTATAATGATTGTACACAAGACTGTCCAGTTTATTTGCACTGGGAATTGGTCTGTTTTTTTAATATTTTTGTTTAGCTATTTTGTTTATTGTTTTCATCTTAAAAAGATCATTTAGGTGCAGGGATATTTTTTAGTAATATTTCAGTTGGTTCACTTTGACATAATAATTTAACTTTCGCGCGAAAACAACAATGAGGGGCCTGAGTACTACTCTCAAGTACCGAATAATCGCCCCCCCCCCCCGCTTATTAATTTTTGAAAAATTTTCCAACCCCCCCCCCCCACTTTTATTCCAACCCCCCTTTTATTAATTCTTGAAAAATAGAAGTAATAGTGAACAAATTTTTTTACTAAATCTTGCTAAGCAAATGTACTTACTGTATTTATTAACTTTATTCTCCTTTGTTTGTCTAACCCGTGTTACATACGTGCTTTACATACGTGGTACCCATGTTACATAGATACGTGTTTTACTAAGAATCGCGGGCATCTAATTTGAGACAAGCAGTCACGAAGATAACCTCTGTGCAGAATGATATGCATGAAGATGTTTTGGTTCAGTGTGATCTCCTGCCTCCCCCAGTCAATGGCACCATAGACCTTTTTACTATTCAGGAAAGAATCAGAATCGAACAAACTTTTGCTACACTTTGTAGAATTTTCGAATGTGCACAATAGTGATAGAAGCTCTAACGCCACTCGATCGAACGTAACGTATAAAAATGTATAAAAATAACGTTCGATCCAGGCTCCTTTTAGAATAGCTAAAAGGTCTATTGTTTGCTGGGATTCTGCACCTTTCTGTAGCTGTGTAGGAAGGGGATCCTTCTATCTTCGGTGATGCTGCGAATGCTAGCCTCTGTGCAGGCCACCAGTTACATCATCCCCTAAAGTTGACTTATTTGCATAATGAGTACTATCAATAAGTGGCTAATGATTCGTTCGTTCTAGAAAACGATTGTTTTGACATAATTAAGCTGCTACTGAAGTCAAGAACGTGCCAATTCTGGGTAAATTTGTTGTTGTGCCAGGAGGGTAAACATCATGGTAATTTATCCATCTTATGGTGTCAAATCTGTCTAACATGAAATAAGCCGACGTCAAATGTTGCTATAGGATCGCGGGAAACTTCTGTCTTGTATGCGCTTTATGTGCGCTTTCTTTATTTCAGTGCCAATTAGCAGAGATAAAACGTTAATCAATCGCTTTAACGAGCGTCACGGAAGTGGGTTACTTACTTTCTTTCTGACAGCCTGACATCGAAGCCCCTTCTTAGATTACAAAGTTGGACTTTGTAATCAAAAACGAAAAACGACTATTCTCAATTTTTCCAACCCCCCCCCCCCCCCGATTATTATTACATTGAACCATTTCCAACCCCCCCCCCCGATTATTCTCACCCCCCCCCCCCCCGTTTATTAGGTACTTGACAGTACACGTCCTCAAAAACACAGATAGGTGCTCTGTAACCACTGCGGGGCTGAAGAGGGCCTATAACGAATGCCTGTACTTTTCGGTTTCTACCTTTCTACAAACCCATGATCATCCGATCAATGTTCTGTAACGGCTGCAAATATGTCTATAGAATACTGTTCATAAAATTAAATTTTCATACCATACAACTCCCATGCTTCTTTCTTTACAAGAGCATTTGATTTGCCGCCAAACAATGAATGTTTTTCTCCAAGTTCCAGGAAAAGAAGAGATAGCGAAGGAGCGTTGGTCTCAATATGAAAACGAGATAATTCATCGTTGTTGTTGTCGTCTTCAACAAACAAAACACAACAGACAGCTACGCAACGGTGAACGGTTTTTCATTGCGAAAACAAATGATTTTAGCAGAGAAGACAACATCCCAACATGCAGAAACACGGGAAAAGGAACAAGAAGAAGGCCAAATCGCAGGAAATGGCAAATAACACCCAACCTGTTAACAGTTTCGAAGTTATATCGGATGGAAAACTTGGTGAGATTTCTAGGCCCTCTTCTTCTCGAAGCTCAGCAACAAGTAGAAGTGTCTCCCAGTTGAGCATGCATAGCAAAATGAGCTTTGAACTTGAAATGCTCCCAGCTGAAAGAGATGACGAAACCAGTCATGATTTTGAAGAAAATGATATGTTCTTGGAAGAAGCAGTTGATGATGATGAAAATTCATTTGATGAAAATGAGAAAAGAGTAGAAATTTATCAAGAAGACAGCCATGACAAGGACTTTGTTGAAGAAGAATTTAATTCTAAGGAATTTGAGAAAGAAATATTGAAAATTTCTAAGAGAATTGCAAGGCGAAAACATGAGCCTCCTCCCGCAACAAAAGCAACAGAAGAAGTTGATGCCACAGCAGGGACAAATGGAAGAAGAACTCCAGATGACACAACCCCAGTTCCAGAAGTATCAACCGAGGAGGAAAAGGCGGAGGAAAAAGAAATTGATCCTAAAATCAAGAAAGGTCTTGAAAAGATCAAGAGACTTGATAATATCTTAGCAGAAAAGATAAAGCTTGAAAAAGAAGCTAAAGCGGACAGAAGAAGGATGGAGAGGGAATGGCAGCTTGAAATTAAAAGCTTTGTTGAGTGGTGTGGAGACAACAAATCAAAGCCAATAATACAACAATTCCTTGCTTTAACTAATGGTATTGATGGAGGAAGTTATGGGGGAAATAGAGATTTTGAAGATGATATCACTCCGTTATTTGCTACAGAAATAGACACAGATATTCATCAAGAAAGCAACGGAAAGAAAGATGTTGATCCTGCTGAAGAGAATTCAGCTCATGATCATGAACCAAATTCTAGCAGAACATCTGATGGAGATGCTGAAAGTGACAGACAATCCACAAAGAAAGGTAAAGGCAAAAAGAAAAATTTCCTCAAGAGAAACATTGAGTTAGCTGGCCATGCAAATGAAATAGTTTCATTGACTGAATCGGAGAAGCAAAGACTTGATGAACTCCTTGCAGATGACACTGATTTACTAATGGTTGACAATCCATTCACAAAGCTTGATCATTCAAAGTTGCCAGTAGGCTTTGAATATGATGATCATTCTAAAATAGCCTTGACTGATATTGATGAGAAATTGAAAATGTTAGTTCCAGAGTCTGACTTTCAAAGCATCTGTTTCAGCCCTGTAACAGATGACAACAGTTTGAGAAGTCACAGAAGTTACGACCTTCCAGAAAGTATTGCAGGGAGCGCAATTGAGGATGGTGACACCAAATGTGGGGAGGATGCTCTTCAGCAAGGAAAAAATTTTAGGCACATGAAGGAAAGGCTGCTACAAATCGAAGCAGAATTAGATTATCTTGGACAGTCTGATTCATCTGAGATTGATGTAGACACTCCAAGAATATCAAATGATTTATTGAGACAATTACTTGAGGTAGACTCGAGATTAACCTCTTCTGCCCTAAGCATTTTGAACTCAGCTAGTAGTAACCTGAGTCAAAGAAGCGAGAGCCCTATTTCAACATTTGACACTGAATCTGTTCTTGATACAACCAGATCATTTGAAACTGAAAAGAGTTTTCACAGTGTTGGTGTGTAGTGTGTGTTTGCAAAACGTTTTGTACAAGTTAACTTGCTATTCTGTCAACTCATTTACTGTAGGTCTGCTGAGATATTTAAAGTAGATGTTATTTCAAGAGGTACTTCAGTATGAATATATTTACTGTCCAATGGAATTATTTGGAATTATTTACCTTTTGTCAATATTGCATTGCAGCACCCCGGAGTGGGGCACTTCACTGGTTGGTCATATGGCGATGTACGCTGCAAGAATATCTGTTATGACCCAATCCCAGAAAAAAAAGGCCAGAAAAAAGGCCCCCCCCCCCTCTACATTCCTACGCATGTACAGTAAAAGTATCACTTTCCTACAGTACCTTTTCCACAATCAACCCTTACTCAGTGAATTATGGTCATTTCTCAATAGGCACAAAGTTAACATTCTTATGGTAGCAGCTCAGTTGTCTTTGCAAGCACGTCAAAAACTTTGGAAATAATGGCCTTCAATAAGTAATTCTTGAAACCTTGAAAAGCCGTCCCAACAGAAGTACCAGTTAAATCTTGCACCTAGCTGGTATAATGAACTGAGGAAGGGAACCAGAAACAGTGCATTTAGGAAATGTGTTGTGGTCAGTTTTCCTGTAGCCTGATAACCAGACCCGATTTCAAAGGAAATTGAAATCGGGTCTGGCTATCAGGCCCAGGGGGGGGGCACTCAGCACATGCACATACGGGGAGGTAAGTCCAATATTTTTGGGTCAAAATATTGCCAAAAGTAATATTTTTGGGTCCAAATAAACTGACATTATGTTTTTGATATTTTTGGGCATCAAATATTTTGAAAATGATATTTTTGGGTTCTTTAGAGGCAATCCTGGCCTCAATTTGCATTGTTTCAGGATATTTTATGTTCATTTACAGATGTCAAGGTATAAAATGAGCTGATATTTTTGGGTTGTAATGAAGCTAAACTGATATTTTTGGGGCTCCTGAAAATTTCTCGGACTATCCGTATGAGCCGAGTGTCCCCCTTGGGCTATCAGGCTACTTTTCCTGGTAAATAAATACGGTAATACAATTAGTCTCGATTTGAAGAAAAACTGTGAAGCACAAATTTCTTCCAAAATGCAAGCGAGGCTAAGGCTATTTCAGATCACAAATGAGGACGTGGAAAATTGGCCTAACACTTGATAGAGATATTTTCCAGGAAGAAAAGACATGATTCTAGGATAATACAGCGAACAAATATAACCAACAACAAGATGGAAGACACAGCGCAGCTTTGGACTCTTTCCTTTGCGATGTTTCTTGGCAGTTTCGTGGCTGGAGCCGTGCCGCTGACCATTTCTCTTTCAGAGGTATAATTAGCGCTGAAAATATTTTCTTAAACAAGGTCGTACTGATACTGTAGGCTATGCTGTTGTTTAGTTTCATGAGAGAGTTTCTGTCTGCGCCGTAAGCCTTTTACTCAAAACTGTCCTTACTCTGATGGTAAATTGAAACATGCTGAACAAATATTATGAAATTAAATCTGAGAGCCCCCTTTCTTTGTGTTTGTTAGTTCTTTTCACTCAATACCAGCAAAACATTATTGTTTGTATAAAACTAGAGCCAATTGAATTGGCCATATATTGAGGATGAGTGTGCTACTGCTATACTCGGGCCACTGGCCAGAGCTTGGTCGGAGCTGTGGCCAGATTATTCTGGTACTTTTTGTATTTATTTTCTGCTCCGGCCATGCTGCTCCAGCCAGGCTCCGGCCATTTCGATCCAAAATTATTATAAATGCCATAGCCTTTTCCCGGGGGGGGGGGGGGGTACTTCACATATTTTGGGTACGGGGACGTGCCATCGGGAAGGGTATCGATTTTCACGATTTTGGTATAAGGAACGGTATCGATTTTCCCGATTTTGGTATAAGGAATGGTATCGATTTTCGCAATTTTGGTTTAAAGAATGATTTTGGTATACTTTTTTGGAAAATTGGTATAAGGTCGGGTATACTTTTTCGCAAAATTGGTATAAAGTCGGGTATACTTTTTCGCAAAATTGGTATAAGGAACGGGTATGTTTTTGAAGCTTCGATGGCTCGTCCCCGACCAAAACCTGGTCAAGTACCCCCCCCCCCGGGAGCCTTTTAAGTTTTTCTACCCCTTTTCATTTATTTGCTAAAAGTACCTGACTCACATAGCTCAAAATTCAAGCTTTAATGTCATTTTCTATGCAATACTTTGTCAATGAATTTTCAGCTCCGGCCAGTTGCTCCCGCAGCCAGTGCTCCGGCCACAAACTGGCTCCTGCTTGGCATTGTTGTTTTTGTTCAACTATGAGCATGAAAAAGAAACAGAATGAAAGGAAGGAAAGAATTTAAAGCACAGCGTAAAACTTAGAGCAAATTGAATGCTTAATATTGAAGGCTACAATTTGATTTTCTATGCATTACTTTTTGAGTGAAGTTTCCGCTCCACGGCCAATGCTCTGACCACAAAGTAGCTCTGACCAGAGCGCCGACCGGAGCTCAAGCACCGACCTTTGCTCCGACTAGAGCAAAGTAGCTCCGACTAGAGCCGATCAGAGCACTGACCAGAGTGACCAGAGAATAATTTGTTTATATATTTTAACTGCATGGGCCAGGGTCCATCCAGTGGCTGGAGTATCAATACTAACTCCCTCCATATTACCTATTGTACCATTTCTTACATGCAGTAATTTATATCATTCGGGGTTAAAGTCCAGGGGTATCGGACAACTTTGGAAAGTTTGACTTGCCTTGGCTCAAAGCAGGTGGAACGTTACTCTTAGTGCGAGTTTGCTGGTTTTTTCTTCCTGAGATTCCTCCCATCTTCACATTTTGTGGTGGCCAATTTATAACTTTATTTTATTTAATTGAGCAAAATGCTTTAAGCGATGCTCAGTAATGGCGTTAAAGTTAAAGTAAAGGTATCCAAATTATTGTATGATAATAATCAAAATACAAAAGTCAGCCAAATTTGAAATAGTGACTATTGATAGAAGACACTAAATGAAACTATGGGAACCAAAAATCCATTTTGATAACTGGTTGAAATGGAAATACATTTTTAAATATTGGTACAATATGTAAAGATGATTGGCTGCAGGGTTGGGAACATAAATTATCTGACAGAGAGGCTGGAACTTACAAAAAATGGGACTAAAATGGCTCAAAATGTCAAAATGCAATTTTCATACATCATTTTGCCAAATTCCCTCTGGAAAGAAAATAACCTAAAATTCTTCAACGGGGGGGGGGGGGGCTAGATGCTTACCATGAAAGGGCTGTGGCCCATGTGACCTAACCTGGTGCCACCCCTGATATGCTGGGAAAGCAAAATACGAAAATCTGATCTGAATATGTGATCAACTTCTTATTGAAAAATATGCCAATTCGCTGTGCTGTTCATCCCCGCAGTATTAAGTCTGCGCTGTACTAATTTATATTAAATGATTTGCATTTCTTTTCAGAAAAGCCTGAGACTTGTGAGCATCATTGGTGCTGGAATGCTTGTTGGAACTGCATTAGCTGTCATAATTCCAGAGGGTGTCCATGAACTTTATAATGATCATGCCCATGGAGGTTTGTGTTTTAAATTGTGATGTCATAAGATCCCCTACAACTGTTCCATTATTTGAATATATACTTCCCCTAATCCCCCTACTATGTGACAGTTGTAGGTAACTATGTCCTTTAATCTCCATTCATGAGATTGATTTCAAGAAAGAAGTTGTGATGTGTTTATTCATAATTATTCACATCATAAAGCTCTAACTAATTCACATTCCAAATTAAGAGTCAAAGTAATATATACTGTATATACTGAATCTAAAACAATAGTTACTCATTATACAAAAGGAAGATTGACATAATACTACTGCACATTACTAAGAAGGAAAAATAAGACATTCATTCAATCAATCAAATAAACATGATAACGAGGCTAAAGGAAAATTTCCTTTAGCCTTGTTATCATGTTTATCAACTAAAGATGGGGGGCTTCTGCAGCCATCTATTATGATCATCCCTAACCCTACCCCATCATAACCCCTTTAACTATTGCCCACTCACCCTTGAGCCCGATAAAACCCAACAAAGCCCACTTCAATCACCTAAAATGTATCTCTTAAATTATTGCGTTGACCATTGATGAAAAGCTGATCATGAAAAAAAATTGTAATTTCAGGGGTATCACTGCACTCCACCCCACTACCCCAGTCATCACCCTGCCCCCATAAATGGTTTTAGAAAGCAAACCCCTAACAACACCTGACTCTAATGGTCATTTTTGTGAACTGCAAAAACTGCTGGTTGTTGTCAGCATCATCTTGAGATCGAATACCTGCAAAAACGGAAAAAGCATGCAAGAAAGAAACTGGTGGAAAATGATCTGAAGGACAAATTAAATTCAGTTTGAGAGACCAAATTTTTTTTTATATCCACTAAAAGATTACAATATATATATTACTTACACTACCTACAAATTACTATACAATACTACTGGAACGATACCACAAGGAGCAAAAGGCTGTGACTACCCCGAGGCCATTTAGACATTGAGCTAAAACTACTATGGTCTGTCTCAAATTACTTGCTATGAGAAATATCTGCGATCAGGTTGACTTTTGTTTTTGGATTGGTAAATAAGGCATTATCGCAAATATTTGCATGGATGTTTTTTTATCTTGAAGACGTTGATTTTCATTCATCGATCAGGTATGCATCACACACATAACCATAAGCATGCTAGAGCCTCTACCGCACAAGCACCAATCTACACAGGGGCAACTACAATGGAGGCGCATGTCCATGAGCATGCTGCAGGAGGATTGGAGCCTCATACTCTCATTGGAGTTTCCTTATGCCTTGGTTTTGTATTCATGCTTTTGATTGACCAGATCAGTGGTGGACATTCACATGGGCCATCAGGTTTGTTGTCAAGTTTATGTACTTGGTTGTTTCCTGTACAAAAATACAAGGCTAAACTTGGCCTTGTACAGGCCAAGTTTTAGCCTTGTAGTGGGGATTATGACATTATTTATATTGACCTTGTACTAACCTTGGAAGAAAATTACAAGGCTATCAGTAAGATTCCAAGCTGCAACCAGTCTAACACAAGGTTTCCACAAGGCTTCTATAAGGCTAATTAGCATTTTTCAAGCCATTTACAAGGTTACAACAAGGCTATTCCAGGCTATAACAAGGTTACAAGGCCATAACTACAAGGCTTGTACATGGCTATTACATGGCCTTGTATTTTCGTACAGGTTAGACTGTGTTCACATGATACTGGCACATCAACAAAAATGAGGGGAACTCTTACTGATTTTTCAATGCTTTGGAATGAGTGTGATTGATTCTGTAGGCCTTGGTAAAGTTCTTTGTCATCAAAATCAAGCCTATTTGTTGTAGGGATTTGCAAGTAGGTGGGTAATTCGGATGCCATATTTATTTTCATTGCTGCTCCTTAATCATCTCTCAGACTGTAAATATGCCTTGAAAAGCCTGCCCATAAGACTGTATACGCTTAGTTTAGAATGTTATTTACCCCATTGAATGTAATCCTTAGGAGCAATTAGATAACACAAGTTTTCATATCACATGGGCAACATTTATGGGATGTTTTTCCAGACCATAGATTTTGTTTTGTGAAGTGTTTCGGAAAATAGCGTGAAGCTTTCTACCATCAGAGAGGTTTGTCATGTTTTACAGTATGTCCAAAGTTCTTAACTCATCATATGGGCAACAACCCTAATTTATGAGAAAAAGTACAGAAAAAGATGCAGTTTATACGTGGGTTTTCAGGTGCTTTCAATCAAGATTATTTTTAACATGGGTTTTTAAGGTGCTTTCGATCAAGATTATTTTTAACCTGCACCACACAGCTGACAGCTCTTTGCTTTTGCACCCCTAAACCTTACAATATGGAATAAAATTCTCTTTCATGTGACTCCTTTTGCTCTTGGTAGGAGATTCAAATAATGAAAGAAGAACAAAAAAAGCAACTGCCACAATAGGACTTGTTGTTCATGCAGCGGGTATGGTTTCCAATTCTTCTTTGCTAATTTTTTTGTTCATCTGTAATAAAGGCATAAGTCTTTGATGGTATGTAATGTCAAAATGGTTGTCACAT
This sequence comes from Aurelia coerulea, assembly GCA_039566865.1. Taxonomy (NCBI): domain Eukaryota; kingdom Metazoa; phylum Cnidaria; class Scyphozoa; order Semaeostomeae; family Ulmaridae; genus Aurelia; species Aurelia coerulea. Next base: position 28,814,747 of record CM076945.1, on the reverse strand, counting down.
CTGTCTCTTAATTGAATTGCTTCAAGGAAACTTTGGGAATTTACCGTTATTCTTCCATCAGAGCTCAAAAAACGAGGTAGCGTGGTAGCGGCACTACCAGGAAGGTAGCTGAAATGCTCAAATTTCCCAGGAAGGAAGAAGGGAAAGGAAAAAGAACCCGAAAGCAAGGGAACAGATGAGAAAGAAATGAAGGAAGGGATGGAAGGGAAGGGAAAGAAACTAGGAGAGCAAGGAAATGGGGTTAGAATTATGCAGTATATAGCATTAGGTTCCAAATCTTTAAATCGGCGTAAAAAGGTGGGGTAAAATTCTATGACCTATTTCTTCTGATTGAATGGCTTGAAAGAATCTTTAGATACTTATCTATAATTCTACCGTTGGACTGTCCAAAAATTTTGAATATTTTTCAAAATTACAGCGTATTTTACATTTCAGCTCTTTTGAGGATGTGACGTCATCAAATTTCTAAATCGTAAACCAGATGAGTGACAGACCTTTGCTTGATACCATATTGTAGGCATTCATAAACCATGGTTTTCTTCGAAATTACTTCATGTTGCGTGAAACTGTTTAGAAATTACGATGATTTTAAGATTTTTTGACATTTTATTGTTGAACTCTTGAAAATAAAGAAAAATACTCTAACTCTGAAAATATTAAAGATTTCAAAAATCCCAATGGTAATAGCTATAGTTTCTTTGAAGTCATTCAGTTCAAAGGAATAGGTCACTCAATTTTACACCAGCCTTTAGAAAGATTTGGAACCTATGCTGAATAGGGCAGTATATAGGGAAAGAAGAAGAAAGTATGTAAGAAGAAACTAAGGTCCTACCTTGCTACCAGGAAGAAAAAATGTTTTTGAGCCCTGTCTTCCATTGACTCGTTCTATTACCGTGATTATGACTGTTCAGTGTTCAGAATTTCATGTTTTCCTATTCATAAAGACAATTCAAGCAAAATTTTGAAAAGGATTGAAATCATCAATATTTCCAAATCAATGGATGAAGAATGGTCAAATTTGAATAAGACCCTTTTTAATGAAGGCTTATGCCAAGTGGAAGTATCTTGCTGTACTGGTTTACGATTTCAGACATTTAAAACTGTCACACTTTCTGTGGAATGGAATTTTAAGATTCTGTAATTTTGATAATAATCAAGATATGAAAACAACAATGGTAAACTCACCGTAAATTGAATAGAAGGTTCCTTTGAAGACTACAAATCGAAAGAAAGATGTCATAGTGACAGTAAACTTTTGTTTGAAATATTATGCGGTTATTAAACGATTACGAGGTCCATGCTGGAAAATATTTGGACCGCAGTTTGACGTACGGACCGAACGCAGTGAGGTCCGTACAATGAACTAAGGTCCAAATATTTTCCAGCATGGATCAAGTAATCGTTTAATAAAGGCTTTATTATATGGCAGAACCTTTTGAGAACGTTGTTTATAGTATCGTACTTTTCTGTTGTGTCTTTAATTCTGTGTGTCACTGTAGTTGCTCGTTACGACGTTAACTACATTGGCATTTTCTTCGTGTATAATTGCAAGTTCGTCTTCAAAGTTTACAGAAAAAAAATCTTCGATGAATAAGCTAAACTTTGGCTGACACTTCTTGCGGCCTAAGCCTAAACAAGAAGCTCCTCCCTTGTTGTTGATTTTTAAGGCAACGCCCGGTCAAATACGGCTTCGAACGAAAAATACGGCTTTTACGGACCGATCAAGAACCAATCGAATTGCTGCGTTGCCGGTCCGAGGAGCCGTATTTTCGAACGCCATATAATAAAAGTTGTTTGTTTGCACGTGCGGCTACAACAATCGATAAATACACAAAATATCTTAAAATGAATGAATAGCCTAGAGCTTAATTTGCTAAACGTTTCGGGCTTAACCCTTCATCAGTAGTCAAAAAATACTATTTAAAAAATAGTAGTCAAAAAATACTATTATGAATATTATTTGAAATATTTAAAGCCTTTTGTTTCATTTTTATCCCTTTCTTAATTCTTATTGTTTGAGCAAATTCTCCTCTCCTCCATTATTATTCTTTCCTACTCTGCTCATTTTGTTGCTCCTGGTCTTTTTCAATTTCATATTAAATTGTTTAGCTTAACTTTCAGTGGCGGATGTAGGCCCCCCCCTTCACGATAAAAATTCAGCTTGGCGCCCCATTTTTGGCAAGAAAAGCGCCCCTCATCCTGACTCTAACGCAAAAATTCTCTGATTTTTTAATTTTCTTTAAATAGCATCCAAAAAGTTTTCGCGTCATCTTTGCAAGTTGCCCCCCTTCAACTTAGGGCTGAATTTGCCCTTGTTAACTTTAGGAAGTTCCATAAATCAGTTGCATCTCTTTCTTACGCTCATTTTGTAAGATGAGAGAATATATTAATCGACTTCTTTCTTTTCACAGCTGATGGCATTGCATTGGGTGCAGCAGCAACAACATCAAAATCAGATGTAGAAATGATTGTTTTCTTTGCGATTATGTTACATAAGGTAAATATTGCATGAACATGTGTTCTTTCATACTTTTCTTTTTGCTTGTATTTGTAAGAAATATCCAAAAAACCGCGTCAAAGTTTGGATAATTTTTAGATGAGCCTTCTTCAACGACACGATGCTTGTCAGTTAATTTAAAATCTACGAAAAAATCTATTTGGTAAGCAGAAGAGTCATAAGAAGCATAAGGAGACCAAAGTATAACAGATGGGCAGTGTGATGATTTCTACTGGAAACTGGAAAGCTCAAAATACCCCGTACAGTAAAAACCCGCATATAAGAACCTTACATTTTGAAATCACCCTGCTTAGGTTCTTATGCGTGTGATACTATTCTTGAAAATAGGATGCAAGGTTCTTAAATATGTTCTTATCAAAAGAATTAATTACATATCTTCAGGAATTTAGGCCAAATATAAGAAAACAAGGTTTTCACGTACTCACTATCATGACACAATTTTATAAAGAACAACTTTATCTACCTAGCCTTATCTGTATCAAATCCATTCATACAAGGAATTTTTTACATATGCTTTGTATCTACTTGAGTAATTGGCTAAATTTCTTAAAACATTTTATCATGTATTACCAACCAGTAGTTTACATTTAACTTTTTTAAGATAAGAACCTTCGTTGAAGTTAAGGATGAATAGGTTCTTCTTTAAGGGGGTGAATTTAGAACATTTTAGGCCTCAGGTTCTTATAAGTGGGTGGTTCTTATATGCGGGTTTTTACTGTATCTCAAACAATTGGACGTTTCTCTTTTGGTTCAAAGAGCCATTGTCAGTCCTTTGTGAGCATGCTGAAACTTCAGACTGTCTGCAAATCAAATTTGGCCTAAGAAAGAAGAAACGATGGACCCATACTGCAGTAGTTCAACTGATAGGAAAATTTTACTTCACTTAAACTGTTCTATCAGTCCAACTACTCTCAAGTACCAAATAAACGAGGAGGTGAGAATAATCGGGGGTGGGGGCCCCCGGGGGTGGGATTGGCTCGATTAATCAGGGGTTGGAACAATCGGGGGGAAGTTGGATAGATTGAAAATAGTCGTTTTCTTTGTTAGAAACGTATCTTTGTTATATTTATTCAAAAATTATGTTCACTATCAGTTACATTTTTCAAGAATTGATAAAAGGGAATAAAAGTGTGGTGGTTGGAAAATTTTTCAAAATTTGATAGGCGGGGGGACGATTATTCGGTACTCGAAAATACTGCACTGTGGATCTATAGTTTCTGTTTGGGCCAAATTTGTTTTTGAGAAAGTCTAAAATTGTTGCACGCCTGCAAAGGACCCTGGGTAAAATGGCTCTTTAACTTTGAATATGACAACAGATTACTCGAACTTTCCGTCATCTCAAATAAATTGTTGACCTCCTTTCGGAGTTCGAGTGTGGAAACCAACACGGAATTCTCTAAGACTGTGGAATTGTCATAGAAATACTACAGGGTGTCTGAGAAAAATTGTTCGACGTTTGATTAAATGTTGAAAAATAACGATAAAATATACAGGCTCCTGATTAGATATCCCTGTTCCTCAGATTTTAAATTAATTTTAGACCCCAAAATCCTGCGCATCCGCGAAGAATTCACGGAGTTACAATCTTTTGAAGTTCAAATATGTGCGAAAGCTGAAACCAGACGCCCCTAACTGACTTGTTTTCCAAAAAGACGTTCTAAAATTGAGGTAAAAGAAGGCTGTTCAATGTTTTAACTCTTGTCGATATCAGAGCAAACCAAATAGGACTTCCAATGTTATCTAATTCTTGTAACCGTTACCAAAATTTACTTAAGACTGCAAGTATTTAAAAACACGGAATGAAAACTTAATCAATGAGAGATGGGGCAATTCTAAATTGTGCTGAACAGGATTCCTTCAAGCATCTATAACCTTGATTCAATGTTATAGAAAGCTAGTTGATCGAAAGTGATTTTCAAATTCCATTTGATTTGCTTTGAATAACCGAGATTCTACTTTCACTAAATATGCATTTTTGGGGCGTCTGGTTTCAGCTTTAACACAAACTTGAACTTCGAGCGCTCGTAATTCCGTGAATATTTAGCCGATTTGCTAGTTTCTGGTGTCTAAAATTAATTTAAAATCTCAGCAATATGGTTATGTTAACAGGCAGGGAGCCCATTCATTATTTCGTTATTTTTTTATATTTATCAAACGTCGACAATTTTTTGGGACACCCTGTATGTTTTCTACCGTACTTATTATGGTTGGTAGCCTGTGTCCATGAATTTTTGTTGGATGTTGATGTTGTCATGAGAAACTATGTAATATCAAAGATAATGATTACGCTAACATCGAAGAAGTACGAATAACATTTATAGGAGATTACGCTAAAGATGGCGGCAAGGAACTTTTTACCAAGATGCATTGCCTTCTTTGATCGAATCGCTATAGAATCGTTACAGATTTGTAATTAGGTTATAAGAACGCAATGCATTTTGGTCAAAGTTCCTCGCTACTACCGGGTGTCCCAAAAAAAGTACTCCCGTTTGAAAAATCACCAAAATTTGATTACACGGCCGATCTTCAATTTTCTTTTTTTGTTCAGTAGATCAAAGACCAAATTATTATCCATGGCATAGCTGATCTTGTAAATGGTTTAAAAATGAGCAAATTTAGCTCTTTTTAGGGCTACCTGGTTTTGAATCATACTGCAAAAATCACTGATGATTGCCAAATCAATTTTTTGTGCATGTAAAACTTCTAGTATGGTCATAAATGACAGAAATAAATGCGCACTATCATTGGAGACTTTATTGATGATAAAAATATGAAAATTTGGACTCTTAGGCAAGCTTGAGTATTTTGCTTGAAAACTATAGCTCAACTTTAGGTTTTTCAACGCGTAAATTTCCTACCTTTCTGTATCAAAAGCAACTATTTCATCATCTGTGAATATTGTTAGGTCTTTGATAAAGCAATTCAAAAAGAAAATTTCATCAAAGGTTTGATAATCAATTTTTGGTGGTTTTTTAAACACGAGTACTTTTTTGGGACACCCGGTATCTGTAGCGTAATCGTCTGTTATAACATGAGTGATGTCAAGGTGTTTTGATATCTAATTTTTTCCATGAAGGCGCCTGCTGCATTTGGGTTAACTACATTTCTACTTAGTGAGGTAAGTCCATTTCTTTATGGTCTAGACAGAGCGGAAACTGCATTAAATGACTTCGAAATGGAACGAAAGTGCTTGATCTGTTGTAGATAATATGTTAGGAAGAGTTAGGTGAAGTCTAGACTGATTGTCTATCTCTTGTTTCCCTGCGGTAAACCTTGCTCAACAGGTTGACCGAAGCGACATCATCAAGTCAAGGAGAACAGGGAAATAAGGGACTCCAGGTCACAAGTCTTGATGAAGACTAGAAATTGTTTCCGTAAGGATTTTAAATTACGAGCAATTTCAGCGACAAAAGGACTTGAACTTCGAACTTGAGACCATTTGATTTGTATTTAGATGCTGAAACTACGGATCGATCTGGTGACAAGTTTTCTTCAGTGCCTCATTGACAGTACCGTAAAAGCTCTGTTAAACCCCCGAGGGGCTTATTTAATTTCAGACACTCCAAGGGGGCTTAAAAGAGAGGGGGCTTATTAGAGGGGGCTTATTCACAACATCAAATGACAAGGATATATATGATAGCTTTTCAGTTCTTTCACCCCATATTTTGCCGATTCAACATACAGTTTTACGAGTCAAATACATTAAATCGACACAGTTTTATCCCAAACCATATCAAAACTAACATGCAAATTTGTTTAGTTAAATAAACAGGAAATCCTTTGTAGCCTCTTGAATTTGATATAAGTGGGGGGGGGGGGGAGCTTAATAGATAGAGGGGCTTATTTTAAATTTTGGTTCAGAAAAGGGGCTTATTAAAGAAGGGGGCTTAATTGAGAGGGGTGCTAGATAGAGCTTTTACGGTAGTTGACAATTGATAGCTCGAAGTGGAAATGCTTACTTCAATCAGCTATCCTTTCACGATCTCATTCTCATTTTAGAATTATGAGCGAAATAGAATACGAAAGCATTTATTAGCATTCTGTGTTGCTGCACCAATTGCTGCAATTTTAACCTTCTATGGCCTTAGTCAGGTATGTGTAACATTATTTATATCCTCAACAAGTCATAAGTCATACAAAGGCATCACAAGTCATACTGGCCTGATTATCAGGCTACAGTCATACAAACACGTAGCATTGTTTGATTTTATATTCATGTTCATAGAATATACCTTAGGCGATTAATTGTGTCAAGCTCACCCCCTATTCGAAGGATAATCTGGGATTCGTGTTCTGTTCTGTTTCGCTGATTCACTTAATTGCCAAATGAGCCAGGAAGACACGAGAACCATGCGGGCTGAGAAAGATCAGTTTCCAAAAATAGCTTCAATCAAGTAATCCAGTGTCTGCCTAATTTGTTGGTAGGTCTGTGTGTCTACCGGGTGATTTGTGTATTTAACAACCCTAACTCTAACCCTAGAATTGTGTGTCTACCGTGTGAGCCAGAAACATATCCCCGCTTTTGAAAATTCATGGTATGAAGAGTACTTGGTGTATTGGAATGAATCATGTTCTGCTTGGTAGCCCATAGATGATGTGTTTTTATTAATATTCTTGCGTTTTTATGAGCACTGGAAAAATAAGTAAATTTGATTGTCCAAAAATGTGTTGTCAAATGCCTGAAAAAGGCCTGAAACACTTGATCAAATCATGAAGAACTGCTCTCACGAAACAAAAGAGAAAGTACGATTTTTGACGGGTGAGATCTCATCTGCACTTTTTTCCCCAGAGGATTGAAAAACTTCCATTGGATAAGTCCCTCCTTACGCTTCTCCAACGTCGTTTATCCAATTCATGTAAATCCGCAGAGAAACTGCAGAAGGAGGGGCTAGGTAATTTTCTTTAAAGCATGATAGACAACAAAAGTGCTCCCGAGTGTGCAAAGATGTTTCCTGAGTATAAAAGGATATGGCCCTGAAAATGTTTGCCTTGACCGCAATTTCATTTTGTCCACACCAGTTTTTCGGCTGCCGCCGAATCTGATCCTAGCAATCTACGTCTGAACGTGCGTATCATTCTTGTCCTTATCAACAACGACAGATTTGGTCAGACAATAGCACGAGTTTGTTTTGATTGACACCGCAATTTAAGCGATTACCGATCGCAGACAAAGGAAATTCTCTCAACCAGTAATTCAAAGCAAGCAAAGCCGCAAAAGTTTCTCTGAAACCCAGGTAGCTAGCGCGCTCGTTCAGCATTCCAGAAATGGTTTTTAAGAGCAAATATGAGCATATATCGAAAGAAGAAGGATATATCTACACATCTGCCTCGGGCAGTTAATTTGTTTGGCTCAAAAGCTGATTGGGAGGCGATTCAATTCTATGATTGTTTTGGATGTAATGAAAACACTTACTGCTCGGCTTCTGAACCAAACATATAAAATGCCCGAGGTAGATGTGTAGATTCATCCTTCCTCTTTCGATATAGGCTCATGTTTGCTCTCAAAAACAATTTCTGTGCACAACTAGCGAGCCAGCTACCTGGGTTTATTTGCTTTTGATTTATGGTTGAGATAATTTCCTTTGTCTGCGATCGCCAATCGCTTTGAATTCAGGTGTCAACAAAAGCATCTCAGGCTATTGTCTTGCAAAATCTATCCTTGCTGTTCTTATCAGGGAAACAGAGACGCAATGTCACATTTGAACTTAAATCACAAGATAATCTTCTTCTAAATGTGTGTCGCATCCGTTTTTCCAGGGAAACAAAAAATACAGTGTCACATTTAAATGTAAATGCACGTTAATCAATGTCTGAATATGTATCTCATTGCTATTTTTTACCAGGGAATTATAAATGCTATGCCTCATTTGAACCTTTTACAATTTGTAATCTTATTCTGAGTATGCATCTCATCCGTTTTCTCAAGGAAGCAAAAACTACAGTGTCGCCTTTTTACTGTTATGCAAGTTAATCTGCTCCTGAATATGTGTCTCATCGTTGTATTTATATCTGGAAAACAAACATACGTTGTCAAATTTGAATTTAAATACAAGTTAATCACCTCCTGAATATGCGTCTCGTTCTTTTTATCAGGGAAGTAAAGAGGCACTTTCAAATATAAATGGTACAGGACTGGCAATGTTGTTCTCAGCTGGAACCTTTCTGTATGTAGCTACTGTTCATATATTACCAGATCTAAAACATTCGTTGAAACTATCCAGTTTAGAAGATGGAAAATCAGCATCAGTAGATCATGAAACTCACGATTTCACAAAACTTGATTTATGCTTATTAGTTTGTGGAATTGTGTCACCGTTGTTTTTAGCAGCATTACATCATCATTAGTGTAAATGTAAATTATGGGATGATGCTACATGAAATGGATTAGCTGTACAGTAAATCCCTACATTTAAGAACCTACTTTTTGACAGCCAGGCTGAAATAGGTTCGTATTTTAAAAACTATGGTTTTCCTGGAAGTTATATGACTTTTCGTTCTTTGGTTTAGGATTTACGATGATTTAAATGTTTTCAAAACTTTCCATCAATTTTTTCAAAAATCATTAAATTGCCGCCATTTTGAAAAAAAATCAAGATATCAAAAAATTTCCACGGCATATTTACAGCAAAGTACTATAAGTTCCTTTCAAGCCATTCAATTCAAAGAAAAATGGAATAGAATTTACACCCACCTTTTTAAAGATTTGAAAGATTTGAGCCCTATGCTGGCTGAAATAGGTTCTTATTTTAAAGGTACCAAGACTAATTAAAAGGTATAAAGGTTCATATTTGAAGAGTGCCTTGCGTAGGTTGTTTTAGAGTCTTTGCCAAAGATGTTCAGCCCTGTTGTTTGTTTGGCAAAGTTATTATGTACCTAATAACCAATTCTAAGCTTATAAGCTGCAGGGGAGGAGATTCAAACTTTAACAGCCAACTGGGACAAAAATGAACTTAAAAACAACAATCCGAAATCAACTTTGCTACCTCTGCAATAAGAACATATTTTTCATCAATTAAAACAGGTTCTTAATTGCAAAGTGCATAATTTAGAAAAACAGCCTCTAGGTTCTTATTTTTGTAGGTTCTTATATGCGGGAATTTGCTAGAGAAGAGACATCCATAACTACGTAAGGGAAGAAACTTTCCGAAGAAGTTTGAAAAAACGCTAATTTTTTGCAATTAACTTTCGCGAATCGAACAATATGGGAAATTTCACGGGAGTAAACTGTCGCGAATTAGGTTTCTTATCATATTTTGTATTGTCTCAAAGGTTCCTTAACTCATCAGTGACTTCCGAATCTTGTCAGTAGCATAGATCGAAAGAGTTGAATTTATAAAAAGAGTTTAAAGAGTTGAAATCATATTGAATTTAAGAAGAGGAATACAGATATTTGATTCTATAAATATTTAATTATATGTTTTAGGAAATTTAGCGGAAATAAATTTTCACAAAGTTCACATTTTAGGAAATTTCGCGGAATAAATGTTTGCGAATTTCTGCCAAAAACGTGAAATGCGCGAAAGTTTCTTCCCTTCAAGTACCAGCCTGGTTCCCAGTCATCGATATTCAGGACATTAAAAATTTTTACGTGAAGGAGCTGCTGCCAGAATAAGGAGACTGAACTCCTCTTCCCTGGAGTTCAGCCCCCTTGGTCGAAAATCACGTTCACGTCCGGGAACCAGACTGAAGCATAGGTTCTAAATATTTAGATCGGCGTAAACAGATGTGTGTGAAATTCCATGATCTTTTATTTCTAATTGAATGTCTTGAAAGAAACTTTAGCTACTTATCTATAATCCTACCGTTGGACTTTTCAGAAATTTTGACCATTTTCGAAATTACAATGTATTTTATATTTCAACTCATTCGAGGATATGACGTCATCAAATGTCTAAATCATAAACCAGAAGAGTAACGGATTTTTGCTTGATACATATTGTGGACATCGACAAATTATCATTTCCTTGGAAATTATTTCATGTTTCTTGGAACTGTTTAGAAACTACGATTTAAGTTTTTTGATAATTTTTCTTGAATTGTTGAAAAAGACGAAAAACACTCTGATTCTGAAAACGTTGAAGATTTCAGCCAAGTCCAACGCTAGAGTTATAGATAAGTAGCTAAAGTTCTTAGGTTTCAGTTGTTCATGGTGATATGTAGCAACAGGGTGTGTGTCACTTTTATCTAATACGAGAAAAGGATTTATACAGAATTTTATTAGCTACAAGATTGTGTCTAGAATGCATTATGCTTAAATTAGGGAATGTTGAAAGCATTTCATTTCTTAGATATAAAAATGTGGATATATTTCAGTGTGGGTAGCAGCGGAGAATAACGAATGTCTCTTGTTCTGATTTCTTTGAAACTGCGTTTAATTAAACAGTCAACATTTGCGGTAAATGTTCGGAAGAAATGGGTAGCGAAATTCTTCAGTTTTTGTTGACAAAGAAACACAGAACTTTTCTCGGATGAAAGATCATTGAAAAAATGTCGAATTTTGCATTCCCTATAAAAATGACAATTACTTAGTAAAATTGGACAAGGAGATAACGGAGGTGGAGCTGCATCTTAAAAGTTGCCTTTTTGTATTTTACCATTTTACGAAATGCCTGAAAATGCAAACTATTTGTTATTGACAAGGGCTCTCTGCGAAACCCAATACTGTAGACGATTTCGTAATCATATTTCCACCTTCATCCACCCTTCTAGTGACGTACCGTAAAAGCTCTTTTGTGCCCGGGAGGAGGCTTATTTAAAATCGAATACTCTAGAGGGGGCTTATTAGCGAGGGGGTCTTATTCAAGGGGGTCAAATGACAAGGATACAATGATACCATTTGAGCTCTTTTACCCCATGTTTTGCAGATTCAAAATGAGATTTTACGAGTCAAATACCCAAATTCGACACAGTTTTTATCCCAAACCATATCAAATTAACATGCAAACTTTTTTAGCTAAATAAATGGGAAATCTTTGGTAACCTATGTGGCGCTTACTCACAATTCTGGCTTAGAAAGGAGAGGCTTATTAGAGAAAGGGGCTTGATGGAGAGGTGGGCTTAATAGGACTTTTAAGGTATGTACTGCTCCACGAAACTGACCTCAATTATTCCTCCGCTGAAGAATGCTTTGACGGAGGAGCCATTGAGTCTGGAGGCGGAAGAGCACACAAAGCGGGTCATGTGATTTGGGAAGTTACCGGAAGTAAAATAGTTTCGCAGAAGGCAACCTACATACAACAACAGTAGGTGGTTCAAAACTTCAGAAAAGATATGGCTGCAAAGAATGGTTCGAATGAACGGTTGCTGTCAATTGCATGGATTTTCCTTGTGTTAGCAAAGCATTCCTTGGTAAACTGTGGAGGTAAATACATTTTTTTCTCGAAAACTAAGGCCTGGGGCTGGTAAGCAGAGTTTCTTAATTTTGAAGAAGACACTTGCTGCCAAAAGGGATAGTTTCCAATAATGAATTTCTCATATTTTTGATTAATGCTGGACTGGAAGTAGGAAGTGTAGAGTTAGCTTAGTTTTGTTAAAGGCCTCGCAAATTACTTATGAAACAAGCAGTAACATAATTCGCATTCAAAACAATATCAAAACAGTTGCTACGTTATTGTGCAGTGTCAAAATATGTTTTTAATTCAGGTAGGGTCCAGGTTGGAAAACATACACGATTTGGCCAATGCGTAGTAGTAGCAAGTGAAGTATAAAATTGAAAGGTGCCAGCATAGTATGATGCCAGCTGCGAGTAGAGTTGAAAAAGCTGTGAGAATCACAAAAATACCAATTTAATCGGTGTGTTGAAAGGAAACAGTCTACTTGGTCATCGGACAAGATTTTTGGTCCGAAGAAGTGTCCGGTTTACATTAGATTACCATATATCGGTGATTCATCTTCTAATCTTCAATCTTGTGCACAGGGCTTTGGTTATTTGTTCGCCATGTTATTCGGACTCGGAAATTTGTACGTTGAAAAATCTGTTCAGGCAGAATAGTTACCCTGACCATGTTGTTAATCGGTGTGTTGAATTGACCTATTGTTCTCTGATGCAGGTAAGCTCTGATCTCTGATTTTTGCGAATGAATGCAAGTTTTCCAATGTATTAACATACATGGTGACTTGCGCCAAGTCTCGCTGTTTTTTTATTGATTAAGAGCGAGACTTGGCGCAAGTCCACATACATAGTGTAGGGTAGTTTCAAGTTACCAATAATTGAGCCTACCGTTTCTTATAAGCTGTTTCTGATAGTGAAATCTGAGGGTATAGAAAGGCCTTTAGGTTGTTCTCTGCCCATATTAGACTTTGTGATGCAAAATGTCTTTTGGTTCAACGCACCGGGGGGGGGGGGTGCTTGGCCAAATTTTGGGGAGGGGTCTGCCGCGAGCATCTTCAAAAGGGTACCGTTGGCTAGACTAATTCTTACGAAAATTGTACCCTTGGCTAGACCAATTTGACCATTCTCCGGACCATGTTACCCTTGGCTACACCAATTTTGACCATTTCCTTTTCTTGGCTAGACTAGAAGTTCAAAAAAGTATAGCCTTCGTCGAGGCACATCCCCAGGTACCTTTACTATGGAAGAACCCCCCCCCCCCCTCCCCTCCGCGTGGTTCAACGACGGCAGAAGAGTTTGATTGATGAACTGATTCCTGGAGAGAGGCCAGAGTTTTTTTGTGATGAGCTGCGATGATTATGGTTTTTCGAGGTTCATTCATCGCCAAAGTGCAGAATTGCCCAACGGTCTCAAATGCCAAGCCAGAGGCTTGTGTGTTGTAATGGCAGAAAGTCCATCCTAATAAAAAGTCTGGTTCAAAAGTCCAGGCATGTGGTGTGTTGTTTGTTGCGATTCATTACTTGTATAGTTTTTGAAACTAACAAATTAGATGTTACCTGGGATTTGAGATGACGCAAAATTCTTTTCCAAAACACTTTGTGAATACCTGTCCCTGTGAATACCTGTGCCCTCGTGAATATTTCAAAACAAAGTTGTTTGAAGCCTTTCCATTGTGTAGACATCACTCAAGAATCTTCCGAATAATATGATGCATTACACAACTGAGGGTCCATGCCATATACTGGTTATACTTGCCCCAAGCCTGTTTTGTCAACTGTAATAAGTCTACCGGATTTTGACGAAATAGACTTGGGGCAAGTCTATACGCTGGTGGGCAAACTGCGGAAAAATGGCGTCATCGAGCAGTCTGATACGAGGAAGTGTTTTGATATATAAGCTTTTTGAAAAGACAAATCAAAGGTTTAAGACCTAAGAAATAGAAAAATCAAGTGTTGCCTAATTTTGGAATCAATTGCAGGGAGCTAGGGGGGCTCGAAGTTACGAATTTTCCCGCATTTCCGCGCAGTTTCTGCTGTGTCCTACTGGCGTGTAAATATTAGATAAAAGAGAAGACTACAACCAATAATGTCAATAAATAAAATGATATCTGCAAAGGTATATCAGTTATTTTGGTTGTGGACTGATATGGCCCATAAAATACATTTTTTTTAATTAAAAATAATAGTTCCATTTAACCAACTGTACTGCCTTCTATTTTGTAGTATGTGATGTGAATGATGCCATGCGAACATACTGTGGTTGGCATGGTCTATCTGGCACACTTTGCAGATCTATTGGATGCTGTTGGAAGCAAGCCGCTATTCCAGGAATTCCTTGGTGCTTTTATGACTCAGGTATGTCAAAACTAGTTAAAACCGTGCAGAACCAATATGTTAGCCTGCGTGCAGCCTCAACTCCTCCTCAAAGGAAAAAGGCTGCACGCAGGCTACCAATATGTCTGCTTTTTGTGCAAAGTGCGGTTTTGACTGCCTCCTTAACCACCTGCGCATAGTGCTTAGCAATGGACTGTTTTGTCGCAAGGGAACAAAGGAGAAACTAAAGAAGTTCTTCTTTCTCTCCTCCTTCACTTTCCCCCTTGTACCCCTGTGAAAAACAGTGCGCTGTGAAGTATTATACGCAGGAGGCAATCAAAACAACACATTACACAAACAACACAACAAATTGTATGTCTCTTTTTGCGCATGGTGAAGCATAAGATTAGATTTCCTTCTGACTTGCTTGTCTTGATTCTGAGGCTGGTAAAGCTACTATCAAGTGCTGTCCAATCCAATGTGTCTCGGTAAGGCTTCTGAGGTCCGTTTGAATGCGAGGAGATTTCGTTGTGAAGTGAAACTGTAGGCAACCTTGGCTATTTTCTTTTACTTCGGGCCCTTCGTGCAAAGAAAGTAACGTCAACAGCCAATCCTGCAAAATAGTGGGTAACTCGAAAATAAACAAAGATATAAAAGATTGTAACGGGGATCACTTTATTCGACAGATGCCATTAATCAAACAGACATTTTAAGAAACCTTTGCTCAAAAAGCTGAAGGTGAAGGTGAAGTTGCACCGGAGTTGCACGTTTTAGCGCCAAGAGCTGGGATCACAAAAGTAGCTACTCTCAAGTACCGAATAAACGGGGGGGTGAGAATAATCGGGGGGGTTGGAAATGGTTCAATACAATAATAATCGGGGGGGTTGGAACAATCGGGGGGGGGGTTGGAAAAATTGAGAATAGTCGTTTTTCGTTTTCTTAGTAAAACAATTATCTAACATGGGTACCACGTATGTAAAACACGTATGTAACACGGGTCAGACAAACGAAGGAGAATAATATTAATAAGTACAGTAAGTACATTTGCTTAGCAGGAATTATTAGAAAAATTTGTTCACTATTACTTCTATTTTTCAAGAATTAATAAAAGGGGGGGTTGGAATAAAAGTGGGGGGGTTGGAAAATTTTTCAAAAATTAATAAGCGGGGGGGGGACGATTATTCGGTACTTGAGAGTAAGTGCTAATCGAGTCCGCGACCCGATGTCATGACGCTCAAGTGGTGGGACTTTAACGGGTATCGAACCCTGTCCCCCTGCTGACTGTTCTGGCTGCAAAGTCAGAGGATTACACCACTGCGCGACAACACCTTCAATAAACCCTCGGGTAACAATAAAACCTCGAAAAGAGGGAGAAACGCCAATTCAGCACCCTCTGTCTGTCGTCCTCTTTGAAATTAAGGCTTTGGGGCAATCTGCTTCTGTGTTCCATCTCTCAACAGGCTTGGGTGTGAACAAATCTTAAAAAAGTTCTTTTTCCATAGGCATTGCTGCAAACTTGAGATCAACCAAAGTTTGTGAGCATACAGGCCCAGCAATTCTCACTTGTAATTCAACTCAGCAAATCAAAATACATGATGTATTCTATGGACGTAATGCAGACGACAACAGGTGTCATAATGGTGGATCAATAACATGCTTTAATCCAAATGCAACTCAAATTGTTAAAAACATTTGCAAGACTAATTCTACTTGCACGGTGCCATCAAAAGGGGCTATCTGGAACTTTGATCCCACGTGTGATAGACTAAATGCACAACTAAGAATACATTACATGTGCCTTGCAAGAGGTGAGTCCTTCATGCCATCCTTTGATATTCCTAATGATTTATACCAGGAGGAGAGCTTTGGGGAGGGGGGGGGGTGTTTTAGAGCCTGCAAACCAGGGCCAAAATCAGCAAAAACCAGAAAAGGCGGAGCCAAAGAAGACCAAAACCCGACACTGCAACAATTTCGAAAAAAATCTTCAATTTCTAGCAATAATTTGCTACCGTACTATTTCCAATATTTGCGTTTTCATTGATTCTCTTTGCATCGTTTAAAGCATTTCAAAGCTATTTTTTCGATCTTAGTTAACTACACGGACTGAATGCCTCCGAAAAGTCAAAGACATAGGAATTTTGAATGATATACCCAGAAAAACCAGAGCACAAAAATTGGCCAAACCTGCAATCCGCGAGGCATCTCAAAACCCAAAAGCGAAACCCATACGTTTTAAACGTATAGCCTGAAAACGGAATGCTGAAATTGGAGATCCCTAAGTCCCTTGTTTCCATGTGGTCTTCTATTTGATTGATGACATAGTTTCTTTCAATAGAATCTCATGATTTTACGTAGACTGATTATATGGCCGTATTTATCGCTATTGACTAGCGATTACTGGGACTCATCGTAATCAGTTTACCACAGGGCGCTCAAAAATGAAAAAAAGTCTGTCCAAAAATTTGCCGTAATATTATTAGTCCAAGTATGAGCGGTCTCGGTTTCATGTAGTAGTCTCGTTTTGAATAGCAATTACTGGGACTCATCGTAATCAATCTAGATTTTGCGCTGAAAAGCCTGGCCCTATTTAGGCCCACACCGCAAGAACTCGTAGTGGGTGTTATTCAAGCTTCAATCGACAGCTTAGACGTTGTCTGTCGCTTTGGTTAAGGATCCGTATATGTTAGACCATGGGTAGTTAGACACTGCTGGTGTGCTTCTATGGAGGAGCGCTGAATATTATGTATCTGCGGGGAAAATTTTTTTTGCAGTACTGCGGAGGAGATGTCGAAAGAACAAAAATATTAAACTATTAAACTATTCTTCTCTCCTCTTCTCTCTTCGCTTCCGATATCTCCTCCGCAGTACTATAAAAGTTTCCCCCGCAGATATCTCCTCCGCAGTACTATAAAAAATTTCCCCCGCAGATACATAATATTCAGCGCTCCTCCATAGAAGCACACCAGCAGTGTCTAACTACCCATGGTTAGACAGTTATTTATATCGAAAACTGATATATCATTCTTTTCAGGAAAGGCTTTTGAAATGTGAACCGTTCTTTAGCACATTATCTGTTGCCTTACATGGTTATGTCAGTTCCACCACAGGGACCCCAGGAAATTGAATAACGCCTCCCCAATGATAAAGCCATGTAGCCTCATTTCATTTCATTTCATTTTAAATTATTTATACAGGGTAAAAACATTCAGTTCATACGGAAAAAAAAAACTGCTTTACCTCCTTTGCGATTGCGAAGCTATGACGTGCGCCTCATTTTCGATTTGGTTCGCTCGCCTCGCTTTCGATTTCTGATTAAGGGCATTACGTCATGGCTTCACAATCACAGAGGAGGCTACGGGGTCTTATCATTCGGGGGGGGGGGGAATTATTCAATTTCCTGGGGTCCCTGTGGTTCCACACAACGATAACGACGAACAAACTCATATTTTTTAGAAATTTGATTCTGATTTTTGAAGTGGAATTTTTTTGCGCAAGACCCAGTTCCTGTGGTAAAATTTTCTTGCTTGTGAAATTCTTAACCATTCATAATTTTTTTTTTATAAATCAATAAAATTTTACAATACATATTACGGTCTACACTACTTACAAGAATTTTAAAGAACACTACTAAAACAACACATACGGATAATAAGAACGATTGATACCGAAGTCTGCTGCATATTAGACGTCAGATCTAAGTGATGGCAAGGAAAGGTAACTGGTGAAGAAAACTTATCTTAAAATTGAATTTCATATTTCATCAAAATTCATTGAGGAGCTGTTTTTGAACCAAGATTTACAAGAAGGGATCCAATCATAAACAAGGATTGTACTTTTTCGTATTGCTTGGGTTGGTGATACACTTTCTGCTGAGATATAGTTTCGTAGCTTGTTAGCTAAACATAAAAGAAATGTCTTAACTTCGAATTGGCATCTGATCGCTTCTTGCAGAGTTTCTTGATTTTCTCCAAGAGGCTACTACAGTTTCTTATAAGCGGTTCCTTTTGAAGAGAATGAATGTGTTTTTTATCTCTTTTATTTTAGGAACCAATTCAAGTTCTCGTCGGATTCCAGTTTCAAGTACATCAATACGAGTGTCGCCATCACAAAGTATATCAAAGACGACTAGACTTCCCCAGTCACAAAGCCAACACATTTCGATACCAGGTATAAAGGTATTAAATTCATTATACCGGGTGAGTCAGAAAAAAGGAGCACGGGAGGGAGAAGAGGGGGGGTTCTTGGTTAAATTTTGGATAGGGGTCTGCTGCGAGCACATTCAGAGTGGTACCGACTTTTTTGAAAATGGTACCCTTGGCTACCAATGGTACCAATTCCTACAAAAATTATACCCTTGGCTAGACTAATATTGGAAAACAATACCCTTGGCTATATTCATTTCAAAGCCATTCAAGTCTTTCAAAATTGATGGTTTGAGCTCAGAAATATCAAAGGCTGATTCGTTTCGCGAAAATTTAGTTCATTATCCACGAAAATGCGTTGTTAGGATGAAAAACCCTTGCCCACAATACTTTTGCTGAAAACATGACCGTTCCCTAGACCAATATTGTCAAATATGATACCATTGGCTAGACCGTGACTAGACCAAAATTGCAAAAAAGTGTACCCTTGGCTAGACTAAATGTCTGGAAAAGTATACCCTTGCTCGCGGCACATCCCCAGGTACCTTTACTATAGAAGTACCCCCCCCCATCCCGTGGTCTGAAATAAACGAGAAACGAAACAAGCGATTGGTGACTGGTGCATTCATTATAACTGCTGTAGAGGGGCCTCTGATTTCAGCTTTAGCACAAACTTGAATTTAAAGGGGCTCAGTCGTCAAAATGTAAACAAAACGATGATTTTTGCAGTTTTTTGAAAGGTGATATCACACGGGATTTTCATATTTTTTCCAAAGGAACAAACCAAACATTCATATCTTCTACGATTGCTCGGATATAAGTTAATTTTTAACGGTCACTTTTTGGTGGCTTGGGTGAAGCCACCAAACAAACTGCAAAGAACAATGGATGAACAATGGATAATCCCTGACACGTGCGAGTTTACGGATTTGTTTACTGTTTGACGACGGAGCCCCTTTAAAAAGAGCTTTTGACTCGGTGAATTTTTCATATTTGGCAGATTTGCAAGATTCTGGCGTAAATCAATGTAAGATCTCAGAAAAGAATTTTTTTTACCATGGAATCCGTTCATTCAATCATTATTCCTAATATTCAGTCAAACATCAAACAATATTTAGGACATCTTGCAGCTCTTACAGTTTCCACACAACCTCGTTCCCAAGGGTATCTGTTGTTTTCAATAGGAGGCTAGACCGACCTGTAGGTAGGCGTTGCAGTTTACGGAAAACCTTCATTGTCACTGTGTACGAGGTTGAGTTTGAGTATCTACATTAACTTTCCTACCTGTTCCGGAAAAAAATGTTTTTTGGCACTTCTATGCCGGAAAGAATATACAAAAGGCCCTGTCCTACACAGAGTAAGGAAACATGACGCCGGAGGAGCCTGAGACGGCTTCCATTTTCTTTTTATGCCAAGCCCCTATAATCAAGGGCGCCTACCTTGTAGGGACTGTGTTTATTCCCAGCACTGTTTTCATGATCCAGTACACAGAGTATGTCCTGTCAAGGTCAAGATGACGTATGAATAACTTTGTGGTTTCAAATTCCGGTGTTGATGTAATACGAGATCAACTGTTATACGAGATGACCAGGCAGCGTGATTTTGATTGGTCAACACTAACAGACGTTAGAATTTAAAAATCCCTTATACACGGATTAACATGACAACAATTACTCTGTGTATGGGTCATGAAAACAGTACTGGTAATAAACACAGTTCCTACAAGGAAGGCACCTTTGCTATACTTCAGTCAAAAATGAGGAAGGTTTTTAGATATGAACAAATTTTGTGTTAATTTTAGTGTCTTCAAGCAGCAAGTACAATTACCAGACAGTTGCTTCAAATTCAATGATGATTATGTCGACCAAGATCGCAAGAAGTAGCATCATTGTAGCTACAGTAAGCAAGACGAAAATGCCTCAGCAATCACCCACATGCAGTCCAAAACATGAAGCAACTCCAGGTAGTCAACTCTAGCACTAGGCTTATCCAGTGGCGGAGCCAGGGGAGGGTATGAGGGGGCTAAATATAGCCCCCCCCCGTTAAAAAATCCAGTTAAAAAATTATAATTAAAAAATGAATACAAATGTCTGGGTATACCTTTTTTAGACCCCCAGTAGGAAAGTTTTGGAATTTTACCCCCTCATTACTTTTGGTCTGGCTCCGCCGCTGGGCTCACCATGTAAGTCCCTTCATTTACTCTCATTGAACTGAACTGAAGACTTACTTTGTTGTTCTTGTTGTTGCTGTCGTTGTAGCGGTATATTAGCCTCACTACACAAGGACCCTCAACTTACGCTCATCTAATTGAAGTGAATTAATGTTGTTGTTGTCGCTCCAGTTAGTTATAGCGTCCATCAGTCTATCAATAGCGATAACCTACGAACATATAATCAGTCTAGCGCTATACATCAGTTCACGTAAGGCGGAAAACCACGCTGGCATTGCTGGCATAGAGTCCACCCTGGAACTTCAATTGCTTTAAGGAATTAGGCATTGTCAAAGCTAGCACGGACCATGGGGTCTGGGGAACCTAAAAATATCTTATTGAATAAAAAATGGCAACGGTTTCATTACAACGTTATGCAAGATGGTGCAAGAACCAGAAGAGAAACGTTTAGATGTTGTTTATCTACATATATCTGATGAATTACAAAACCAACCGAAAGCATTTGCTTATCTTTTCATATGATAATGATAATTTTGAGTGAAAGCTCTGAAGAAGCATTCCAATGTTTTTCTTCACCAATTGGAGAGCAGCATTTACCGAACAACATGCTCTGATTGGTTGGTTATTCAGAGGCCAAATTGAGAAGGACTGACATTGACCTTTTAAGCTATGAATTAATTTACCGGAGTCACTTCACTTTCTTCAGAAACAGAGTGTTGATTTAAGTTCTTTGACCAGAAGAGTATCTTATTGCCAATACTTGACTTTCTAATTGTTCGAGCCCGGGAAATCAAAATTCTGAAAAGTGTGGAACAATTACTTTTTCGTAATCCAATAAAAGGTTACAATGATATATTACTAGTTATACTGACGAACTTACTCTACGATACCACTAAAACGATACCAGAGGGAGCAAAATGCTATGCCTTCCGGAGAGCGGGTTACTTAGTATAATTGTCTGACGGAGATATGCCGTTTTTCAATTATTCTTTAGAAAACATGCCAAAAGGGGATATTTTGTTAGATCGGGTCTTTTCTCGGTCAAATTTTCATGTTCAGGAGTATACTTTTCACCAATTTTTTCTAGAATCGGTTATCATTTGGAGTGAAAAACTCTGAAGCAGGGTTAAAGAAAAATTTTCTTGGGCATACCCCCGTACAAATATCAAGTACCCCCTCGGGCTATGCCTACCCTGTGGCCTGTGGCCATTATTACAAAAAATCAAAATTACTAATGAATATGACGCAAAACAAGAAAACCAAAAAATACACATAACTACTCTACAATAAAAACTAAATCCTCCTTGCAGGTTACAACAGCTAAGTATTAGTAATATGATTTAGACAACCTTTCATCACCACGCAGTATCATTTTAAGTAATAGCGCATTTGAAAGAGTTGACAAACCGTGCGGTTGCAACGTTGCTAAGATCTCTCCTGTATGCATCTTAAAT
The DNA here is from genome assembly GCA_039566865.1 of Aurelia coerulea. NCBI lineage: Eukaryota > Metazoa > Cnidaria > Scyphozoa > Semaeostomeae > Ulmaridae > Aurelia > Aurelia coerulea. The sequence goes on along the minus strand of CM076945.1, from coordinate 28,792,820 downwards.
GGCAGTGCACCAAAAAGTGTTCCGTGTCCTCAATACCGTCGTTTGAGCGGCACAGTAGATTCAGATTGAAAATTGTGTCTGAATTTGTGCAGATTTAGTAGCTTGCTGGGGACAATGCGTAACTGCGTGAGTATTACAAGACCTTTTGGGTCTTGAATGCTCGGAATGCTTTGTAGACTGGCTTAGGAGGAACTTTCGAACCAAAGCTTAGGTTATAGCCATCGGGATGAGATGCACATAGCTGCTGACCAATTCACGAAATCCATGAAAAATGGACAAAATTATCGATCTCACCAACTCGCTGTTTTCCAGGAATAAGCTTCTGGTCTTATCTAATAATCTGTTAAAATTTAATTTGTTTTGTTTTCAGATGATGGCAAATTTGGAATGAAAATAAAGAAAAAGGACCGAATTATACTTGGTTTGTCAATCGTCATAGCGGCAATGTCCATCGTAATCACATTTATGATATTCTTAAAAATCTGCAAGAAACAAAGTAAGTTCAATTCTAAAATCATTTATCTTAAAATGAACGTCGCAGCTGTGCAGTGCTTGAAGTTTTAAAAAGGTTTTAGAAAAGTTTCAGAAGCATTACAAACTACTTAATTTGCAAAAAACGAAGTAATTTTAATTGTAAAGTCATTTATCTTAAAATGAACCATGGGCGGTTGGGCGTCGCAGTTGTTCATGATGTGCTTGAAGTTTTAAAAAGGTTTTGAAAATGTTTTAGAAGCACTAAAAAACTACTTAATTTGCAAAAAACGAAGTAATTTTAATTGTAAAGTCATTTATCTTAAAATGAACCATGGGCGGTTGGGCGTCGCAGTTGTTCATGATGTGCTTGAAGTTTTAAAAAGGTTTTAGAAAAGTTTCAGAAGCACTAAAAAAACTATTTAATTTCTTGAATCGAAGGTTATTGTGGCAAAGATGTCATTGCACCCTTATTCTTGAGTGAGGTCCGTAGGAAGTAGTTTCTGATTGGGGGCAATTGTTCTTAAAACAATAGAGAACAATACATCTAATTAATGCTTGTGACGTAGCACCATTGTTTTCAAAATTATTGGGAGGCTTGAGCCCCCCTGTCCCCCGCTTCCTACGGGCCTGTCTTGAGGACCTTGAGTAACCTAAGTATCAAAGCAAAACGTTTTTGTGTTTGAGAGTACCAGAACTCATACTCTAACTCTATCCCAAGGGGGGTACTCATTGACTTTCAATACGGGGGGTCCATGCCAATATTTGGGGTCCGAAATTTTATGTTCAATCAATATTTGGGGTCTGTGAATTGCAACATGGACAAAAATTCAATATTTGGGGTCCACGAATCTGAAGAAAGGAAGAATCGTGCAATTTGGCCCTGAAGTTGCGAATCATGAAATAAATGTGTTGGTTTTATTCAAAAAGTGAGAAGGATCAAGAAGCTCAAATTGAAATCACTAAAAAACTTTTCAGGGACCCCAGAAATAGATAGCAATATTTGGGGTCTCCAAAATGTTAGACTCAATATTTGGGGTCCTCAAAAAATCAGGCTTAATATTTAGGGGTCAGCAAAGAAATAGTGGCATGGACCCCCCGTATTGAAAGTTAGGGAGTACCCCCCTGGGAACTCTATTGCTTGCCCAACGCTGTTTTACATGTCAAGAAAATATCTCACAAAAATACTGCTCCTCCATTGGTTAAAAATTGATTAGATTTTGAGATACAAAGATAGTTTTTTTCTAATCCTTCATCTTACGAATTTTCTATTACTTTCAATTTAGGTACAGAGCGTAAGATCAAAGGGTAAGCCTGTGTAATGCTATTTTGTTTAGATGTCTTGCAGTCTAAAATATTTATTGTACTATTCGAACTTGTTTGCAGCTCCATGGAGCACGCGTAAAACTTAAAGGGGCTGTACAAGGTTTTTGTAAACAATCAGAAAGTATGGGACAACTCGCACTCGTGACTAAAGCCTTGGGGCTGGCGGCCACTTTCATCGCAGCTTCTACGTAAGTTTCATTGCAGCGTTTTCTTGTCTATGTCCATAAAATGTGATGCAACTTTTGATATCCATCAAAACTTTCAAATATTCGGCTTTAGAACAATGAAACAAATCCACCAACAAAGCTTCGATTACTGAGATTGTCGCAGATACTTTGGATTACTATTCTCTGTGCAAAATCGCCATTAGCTGTGTTGTGTTTAGCCTATACACATTCGATGATTTGACACGCAGTGCTACGCAGAGAGGACGGGCTGTGCAGGGTGTGCAGCCCCTTCAATTCTTCTTGAAAGATTTTCTTGAGAGAGCTCCTTCACGAAGCCTTCAAAACAGGCATAAAATCACGACCAAAGTTTCCAGATACATCTGCCTTATAGCAATGACTTCTACACGTTTTAGCACGTGCCATCATTTTTGGGGGATAAAGTCTCCCAGAATGTTGTTATACTGCCAGAGATAACAATAATGATAACAATAATAATACTTTATTTTTACAGGGTAATTCAATCAGCTATAAATTAAGCTGCTATCAAAAGAAGCCCTGTTTGAAATTAAAGACGACATTCCCTTACTAATAGAGGCGACATTCTCATACTCCAAATGGGATTACATTTGCTAAAACATGTTTAAGTCATTGCTGTGAGGTAGGAATCTCAGGGAAATTTGATCGTGATTTACCGTCGGAAGATGTACCCCCCCCCCCCTTCGGAAGATTTCTGTCGCCACCCTGGATTTTAGACCTTTCTTTGAAAGGACTTGCTCAAGAAAATCCCAAATGACTTCGGAACTGCATGGGCAATTTCAGGGAGATGAATTTATAAAATAATAAATAAATTGCAGGGAGACTAACAAGGCATTCGGCAATATTATTGCTTTGATATTTATGGAACAGTATGCCTTAAAGTGGCGTGCATCTTTTTCTGGCTCACCCAGCAGCGCCTTTTTCTTCACAGTCTTATCTAGTGCTTCTTTGTGGTCAGTGTTGTCGAAAAGCTTACGATTTAAAGTACAACTGTCAAATTCAAAACCTAAATAATTTAAAAGTCTTAATTTCTTTCAGGTCTGAAGACCCTGGATTGCATTATAATAATTTGAAAGCTAAGAATGACAAGACTTTAGCAAATGCCGATTTTGAACTTGAAAATGAAAATCCTTATTACGAAAGTGCTTCGTGTGCTTCTTAGCTGGTTGCCCTACATCTATGTTAAGTCAATAAGTATTTGTAAATTTTTTATTTTGGGAAAATTCTAATGTTAGTTTCAATTTGCATAAGATTTTTAACTTTCTGGTACAATTGTTGATAATATTACTATTGTTTTTATATTTTCAAGTCAAGACGACTAATCGAATCATGGCGAAAATGCCTCGATGCCTCGGGGATTGTTGGTACCGTATTAATGGATCTTTCCAAGGCCTATGACTGTATCCTGCATGATTTGTTGATAGCCAAGTTGGAGGCATATGGATTCGACAGAAATAGCCTCAAATTCATGTATAGCTATTTGACAGGCCGTAGCCAAAGAGTTAAAGTAGGCTCCTCCTACAGTTCCCTTGGAAAAATCAAGATAGGAATACCGCAAGGATCGGTCCTTGGACCGATGCTGTTCAACATTTTTATCAATGACCTGTTCCTAATTGACTTGGAATCAGAAATCTGCAACTTTGCAGATGACAATACAATCTACGCAAGGAGTAGGACCCTTGATGAAGTGATAAACAACTTGGAAAATGATCTGAGCTCGATTTTACAGTGGTTTACCGAAAACGGGATGGTAGCAAACCCTGAAAAATTCCAGCTTATGTTCCTAGGGCTAAAGAGTGATCAGCAAATGTGTCTTAGTATTGATGATCAGATCATCAATCAATGCCAACAAGTAAAACTCTTAGGAGTAACGATTGATTCTAAGCTGAATTTTGACAAGCATATTACTGAATTGTGCGGTAAAATAAACAAAAAAGTGAGTGCATTCTCAAGACTTCGGAACTATCTTGATGATACACAAGCTAAACTCTTATGTAATAAAACGGTGTTGGCAAATTTCAATTATTGCCCTTTGATTTGGATGTTCTCTTCTAAAGCTGCAAACAAAGAGATTAATAGAACACATAAACGTGCACTAAGGGTGCTCCATAAGGATTATGATGCATCGTTTGATATGTGTCTAAGGAGAGAGGCAGATACAACTATCCACGTCAAAAATCTCCAAAAACTGATGTTAGAAGTATTCAAAACTCTGAATTCGTTGAATCCATCATACCTTTGGGATTTTTTCAGTACTAAACAAGTGGAATACAACCTTAGGATCAAAAATTTGGTAAAATTGCCTCAAATAAAAACACACACTTTTGGACTACACTCTGTAACCTTCAGAGGCAGCATCCTTTGGAATGCACTAAGTGACGATATTAAAATATGTGAAAAAGTGGCAGCTTTCAAAAGGAAAATAAAAACATGGAAGGGGGCAAACTGCAGCTGTAAACTATGTTGTAAATAGGATATTGTATTATACTTCATATTATGTAATTATATTTAGTTGTAGTTGGTTTAAATTAGTTGATGTATATATTATGCTGATAACTATTGTAATTAACCAACTTTAAAGAATGATAAAAAAAAAAAAAAAAAAGACCAACGATAAGTTTTATATTTTGTTGTTGTAGTTTGCCTTGCTGAATTTATTTCAACTTTATATTTTCACGTAAATGCATGGGCAATAATGCACCGTTGACGTGGCTTATATTATGATCAAATTGTATTTTTACTCACTGTGTTGTTTCTCATCCATGGGATTGCGAGTAAAGCTTGGTAAGGTTGCTATTCCTTCTTCTTCTCTCGTTGATGACTTTATAAAGGGAAGTTTGAAATGAGACGTATCGAGCATAGGTTCCAAATCTTTAAAAAGGCTGGTGTAAAATTGAGTGACCTATTTCTTTGAACTGAATGACTTCAAATCAACTTTAGCTAATTCTCTATAATTCTATCGTTGGAATTTTCTGAAATCTTCAATATTTTCAGAATTAAAGTGTTTTTCTTCTTTTTCAAGACTCCAAGGAAAGTTTAAAAAAAACTAAAACCATCGTAATTTCTAAACCGTTTGACGTAACATGAAATAATTTCGAAGAAAAACATAGTTTATGAATGCCTACAATATGGTATCAAGCAAAAGTCTGTCACTCATCTGGTTTATGATTTAGAAATTTGATGACGTCACATCCTCAAATGAGTTGAAATGTAAGATACGCTGTAATTTCGAAAAATATTCAAAATTTCCGAAAAGTCCAACGGTAGAATTATAGATAAGTAGCTAAAGTTTCTTTCCAGCCATTCAACCAGAAGAAATAGTTTATTAAATTTTACACCCACCTTTTTATGCTGAGATAAAGATTTGGAACCTATGCTGACGTATCGCTGCGTAGGAGCTCCAACCGTTTCAACTGAATTTGAATAATGGTCAATAATGGTAGGATTTGATTCCTTGCTGTGACGAGAGAAGAATGTAGGTATAGCAACATTACCAAGCTTTACTCGCAATCCCGTGGACGAGAAACGACACACTACAAAGTGAGTAAAAATACAAATTGATCATAATATAGGCCACATAGGCCACATCAACGGTGTGTTATTGCCCATGGCAAATGTAGGGTGACGTACAAAATGAATATAATTCTCCTCCCCTCCCCCCGCTTGAAAAATCATGGCAGCAAAATGTGCAAAATTCTTGATCTATGATTATGAAGATTGATTTTCCAAATAAGCAAAAGGTTGAAATAAAGTCGTTAATCTTAATCTGTAAATGGAAGGACGCTGCCCTTAGTGTTAAAAGCAACAGAACAGTCGAGTTGCGTCTTTGTTGTTTATGCATTTGATCATGCCTCTTTGGCCATTTTTCGTTTGTTGTGATAGCCTGTGTTCCAGACCATTACGAAAAAGCTTATTTTTTCACAATTAGTTTTTTCTGGAGTCTGCAACACAGGCTATTGTTCTGCAAGACTTATATCTATAAAATGATAAAAGATTCGATGAAGAGAAAGCTAAAATGCTACTAACATCAATTGTCATGTCAATATTTTCATATTGTCCCTTGATATGGCTATTTTGTAGCAAAACTGCTGGCAAAGATATAAATAGGACAAATAAACGTACCTTGAGGGTTTTGTACGGAGATTACGACTCATCATTTGACCAGCTTTTAGCCATGACTGAAAGCATTACAGTTCACCAGAAGAATCTGCAAAGTCTTATGATATAAATTTATAAGACCAAAGACCATGAACCATCTTAATCCTTCATATATTTGAGAGTTCTTTGCTAAAAAGGATATACCTTACAATCTCCGCACCAAAGAGCTATGCAGGTTTCCATCAGCACAGTCACATCGATATGGACTAAATTCTCTTTCGTTTAGAGGTAGTCTCCTGTGGAACACTCTAGATGATGAACTAAAGAGAGCTGATACATTGAGAAGTTTTAAAAGGGGGATCAAAGAATGGGATGGGAAAAGATGTAGATGTTTAATTTGTAAAAAATTTTGTTATATTGTAAATAGTTGATTTAAATTAGTTCTTAGTAACTATGTATATATCAACTTTAAATAATGCTATGATGATGATGATACGAGAATTAGATCAATTTTGCAGCAATGAATTTAGAAATAGGGGGCATTCATCTAGTCCCTCGACATGAGATCTTTAATTGTAGTTATTTTTGAATATTTACCAAATAAGTACGAGAAACATGTGACACGGTATACACTCTCTTGTATTTTATTCTCTGCTTTATTTCTAAATGACAGCAGTATGTAGAAAGCAGTTCAGGAAATCTGTTAAACTTAATCTCTAGATCCCTGAGTCATCTTAGCAACTGTATTTTATTTCTATTCCATAAGAAATAAAGTTTCTTGAAATCTTAATATGTCAGTACTAAAGACCAAATGTATTTTAAAATTTCTTAACAGGAGAAAATATTTTATAGATCCTCAAGACTAAGTGGAAATGATCTCTTAAATATCATTTTTGGTGCTCATAATAGTTTCTTGATATTTTATGATCTGGAAGTTCTGTTTCTTATAAAGAGTTGCTAAAGATGCCCGAAAGGAAACTAAAATTATTTAGCAGATACTGCTGAGAATAACCAGTTTAGTTCTCCTTTTGGAGATTGGATTTCCGTGCTACTTTACTGGTTTCGAGGATGAGGCGACGGCCTGACGAGAAAATTTCGCATAGTACTGGGCACTAGTTTTCAGGCCTCAAAGCTGAAAATGCAAGAACCACAAGAAAACATAAAATGTGGTTCAAGTTACTTTATATTTCCCATGTTTCTTAATTGTAAGTCTTTACGTCAACTCAGTTAAAAACTTAAAATGTAAAAACAAAAATTGAAAAAGTTTTGAAGGCAGAAGAGAAACATTCGCTTTCTCCTCGGCTTTCTCTTCCAAACTTTTTTCACAATGTTTTCATCAATTTTTTGACACATTTTGACTGAACAAGGGCAGATTTTGTAATACAATAACAACAGCTGCGTTTGATTGACACCTCAATTCAAAGCGATTAGCGACAGCAGACAAAGGAAATTCCCTCAACCGATAATTCAAAACAAACCAAGCCGTAAAGGTTGCCCCGAAACTAGTACGGCAAACTCTCGCCTTTTGCAAGCGAAGGGTAGTTTTTAAAAGAAGTTATGTGCTTATAACGAATGAAGAACGGTAAATCAAAAGTTTTCGCTCTTCAATTTTTTTTGACGAAATTTTTTTTGACGAAATTTTTTTTTGACGAAATAGACTTGGGGCAAGTCTATTGGTGCCCCAGAAATCCTGGCTGCTATATTCGGATTGAAGTGAATTGAATATTGAATTGAATATTGATGACATCATGGTGGCATGTGAGACATTTCCATTTGACACAAGCCACTTGAATGCAGAATGATACTGTCCCGTTTGTGTTTGGATTTCACTGCAAACAAGAAGTGAGTGACCCTGCCTTGAAAGAAGAGACGTGCCTGAAGATACACCCACAAAGCTCTTGACAATGAATCAATATTTGCTACTTTGCTTTACAGTTGTCTGCCATTTTGTTCTGCCTTCGATATGTGATGGTAAGTGGATTTTTCGGGGAGGAAGAAGAAATACAGTCACACTGTCTCAATTTTAGGCCCATTTAGTTTGGGCGGGCGTTCCTTTCTTCCGTGTGCTCGGTTGCAAAAGGGCTGCCTAACGGAAGCTTATTTATGGTAAGCTTAATTATTACAGCAAATTTTGAAGCTACTTTAATCAGGAGAATTTAGCAATATCAGGCAACTTCGTTCACGATGGATTTTAGAGCTCAGCCTGTTGAAACGAAGCTGGCAAATCGAATGAATGGTATTAATTTTTGTGTCGCACCTACCCACCGTGCAAAATAGGTAAAAATAGCAGCTTTGTGCCAAATAAAGAATAGTTTTGACCTTTTGATCGAACCTTTTCAAGAAGATCTTCTTTAAAAGTTTCGTGGTTTCAAATGAGAAATTAAGATCTGTCGAAGTTCTTGTCAAAAGGTTTATAAAGTTCCCGATTTCAGGTGAATAGTCATTGAACTCATTGAATGTTCAGATAAATTGATCTTATTGGCTTGGGTGGGCAGTTTCAGTTTGTTTCAGTTTTATTTATCAACCAATCCTAAATACAATTCTACACAATTACACTACACCTAAATACTTACAAAATATTATACAATAAACTCAAAATTGACAATTGATTAAACTTCAGAGATTACAGAAAAGAAGAATTTTACAAGATTGTATTGTTTGATTAAGGAGGAGCTCTCTAAATAGGTTAACCAATGGAGAGAGAGACCCCCCCCCCATAAAAACAAATAAACTACAACATCTTATTAAAATCAAGATGAAATGTTAGCCAGATGTGTTCTACAGAGACCGACAAAACATAAGGATTTGAAAGAGATTGTTAATCAAGAAACAATGACACGTCCGAGTCAATGAAATGAGTTTTTAATTTGGACCGAAAACTGCAACATGAAGGTGAAGTTGCTGGTTTTAGTGCCAAGGGATCACAGAAGTAGCTAAGCGCTAATTGAGTCCGCGACCCCTTGTCATGACGCTCAAGTGGTGGGGCCCTACCCTACCGGGTATCAAAACCTGTCCGCCTGTCCACTAGAACATGTGTATTAGCTAGGTCCCTTTGTTAAGTTGTTTCTTTTGTTACCCTATTGTAATCTAGGTTTTTTAAGTAGGTCCCCAAGTCATTGTAAGAACAGTTAGTGACAAAGATAAACAATAAAACGTTCAAGAATTTGTAGCATATTTCCAAATTATCTTCAACAATTTTATATGCTAAGGTGAGTTGGCTCTTGAATTATCAGTTTGCCAGACTGCTATTTATGTCGTGCGCGCGGAAGATCTTTCACGCGCAATTTCATGTATAACAAAAGAACAACAATAGAACCATTCTTCTTCAATAGCCAGGCGCGCATCTTCCGTGCGCAATTTGCAAACTTATCAGTCTGGTCAGTTTGGAGAGTATATAGTTTGTTTAGCTTTTTTAGATTGATTTAGAAAGAAATTGTTGAGTGTCCTTTACAGAGATTAGGCATCAATTTGACATATCAACTTGGGAATTGAATTTGTAGACTGATCCTTTCCAAGTACAGTACATGAGATATAAGGCACTTACATAAGGTATGGGCATGGGCAATCTGAATATAGCACTTTGTATTCCATTGTATTTGAGAGATTATCAAATTAATTGGACATGAATGACAATATATGGCCTTCTTTTGTTCCGCTTTTAACCAAAACGAAGGGCCCTGGTCAACATTGATGCTTTGCGCGCATAATTCTGCCTCGATACCCTGTGTTCTTGAGTTTCTGATGTTCAGAAACTAATATGGCTGCTTGCAGTGGCAGGGATGGAGAAGGGATACACAGTAATTCAGAGCATCCCGTAAGAATTTTTAATGATATGGAGAATCGAACGAACAAATTGCAACGGTTTATGAACTCTGAAACCACCAGAGTATCGTACTATTTGTAGTTTTTTATTCTTTCAATTGACCTGTGCGGTTTCTTTCAAACAGGATATCAACAGTTTCCATTCCTCCATGATGTTGATACTAGATTGCATTAGCAGCTGAGCCAGCAGGGACTTGAAGAGAAAAAATAATAGAAAGGAATTGACCAGGTTTCGAACTCGGGTCAAGTGCGTGAATGGAGGTGATGACTACCGCTTCGCCAACCAACTGTTAGCTAGCCAGAGCGCTTCAGTCGTACATTATCTTGATAATAGCCGAGGGCCGCAAAGCATCGATGTTGACCAGGGCCCTTTAATATCCATCATTTGTCTTTAACAACAGGAAAGTCTCAAGAATTCTTAAGAATGCTTATTAAGAATTTTGAACATTTTGAAGAACTCTTCACATTCTGATGAGAATTCTTTAGTCATATGAAAGTTTGTAAATATAAGAAACAAAGAATATTCTTAGGAATTCTTTGAAATTCTTAGGCAGACAAACGTTGCTAATCTGTGCAAGCCTGTACTGTAAGTAAGGTTATGATAACTCATAAGACTGTAAATCCTTCTTGCAGTATGTAATATCACTGATGAAAAGCGAATAGATTGTGGTTGGCATGGTATCAATGACGCAACATGTACATCAAATGGATGTTGTTGGAGGATATCTGGTTCAGGGGTTCCTTGGTGTTTCTTTGACTCAAGTATGTAGCAAATTATTTATTCAATATATCTTGCATTTATGTTAGTTGTGCTCCTGACAGACACAGAAACATTTTCAAATCTCAATTTGAGGAGAAAACTTAGGGAATCATGTAATTTTTCACCAACCAGTCAAGATTTTTGTACAACTGGTTCTCTTTGAAGATTAACTTACTCAGTACTGGGTTTGATAAAGTCATTTGCTTTGTTGAATTGTTGGTATCCAAAAATAACTTTGCCAAGCTAAGCTCTTACTATAGAGATGGAAAATTCCCTTCTTTCTCAAATCAAATGTTACCAATAGAATGTTTGCATCACAAGGACCAAGCAATGAGGTGCTACTCTGTTATGTAAAGACAGTGAGTCCATAAGAATACAGCATGGCATACCGAGTGTCCTAAAATGATGTTTTATCGTTTGATTGCTTATGTGTTCATAACCAATGAACAGATTTTCAAATACTTTATTTTATCCGATTGCCAAAAGGCTAAATTGCATTTGAGGATGTTTGTTGTGGTTTAGGCTGATGTCTTCATGTTGAAAAGAAGATTGATGAACCTGCTCAAATTCAAGCCTTAGATGGCATGAAAAAGAAATGACTTACTTTCCCAGTCAACATTTTAGCTGTGATGCAAAAGGCTGAACTTCTATGTCGTTCAGAGAATATATGTCGTTCAGAGAATACAAATTCAGTTAATACTGAGTTCAGAGAAGACAAATACGAGTTCAGCCTTTTGTATCACATCTAAATTGTTGACTGGAAAAATAGGCTGTTTCTCTCTCATGCCATCTTAGGCTTGAATTTGAGCAGGTTTATCAATCTTCTTTTCAACATGAAAACGCGGTGTAAAACCACAACCAACATCTTAGAATGCAATTTAGCCTGTAGGCAATCAAATAAAACAAAGTTTTTTTAAATTGGTTCATTGGTTATGGACATGTAAGCAGTCAAGAAATAATACATACATCACTTTGGGAAATCCAGTATGCTATCCTGAATTTTTGCTGATAAGCTGCCGATGACCCTTTGTTATTGCACAGTATTGCTCATGTAAGTAACCAGTAGCAGTGACAAAGAAAACTTCTTGATATTTCCACTATTCTCAGCAATGTCTTCCGTTTTATGATAAGATGACAATTTTATTTTATAATTTTATTGGTCAAGAACAGGCCATTTATGCAGATTTGAGCTATGACTACTGTCCAACGGGATGTATCATTTATTGTTCAGAGTTGAAGTACCGTAAAAGCTCAATTAAGACCCCCACTCTATTATGCCCCCTCTCTAATAAGCTCCTCCTCTCTGAGCCAAAATTCTAAATAAGCCCCCCTCTCTATCAAGCCCCCCTCACTCATATCAAATTTGAAGTTTACCAAAGATTTTTCATTCATTGAGCTAAATAAGTTTGCATGTTGATTTGATATGGTTGGAGATAAAGCTGTGTCAAATTTATGTATTTGACTTGTAAAATAGTATGTTGAATTTGCAAAATATGGGGTGAAGATTTGATTTTGTGAATTGCGTCTGAAATTGAATGAGTCCATGTTTTTGAAGATATAACAATTTGCTGAATTCCAAATTTGATTGGAACTTCCATATGGAACAGGAAATATTGAAAAGCAGCCGGGGTGTAAAGTTTTTGCAAATGATCTACTTCCTAAGAAGACTTCATCAGATCTTTACAAAATGCGGATAGGAAGAGGATGAGGATGATTCGCTCTGAATCAGAAATGTAACATCATGTGGAATTTATATTTTCTTAGAATCGCTTTCTGTCTATCATCCTCTTTGAAACTGGGGTCTGGGACAATCAGGTCTGCCCCCTTCTCAACAGGCTTGGGTGTGAACCAATCTTAAGAAAGTTCTTTTTCCATAGGCATTGCTGCAAACTTGAGATCAACCAAAGTTTGTGAGCATACAGGCCCAGCAATTCTCACTTGTACTTCAACTCAGCAAATCAAAATACATGATGTATTCTATGGACGTAATGCAGACGACAACAGCTGTCACAATGGCGGATCAATAACATGCTTTAATCCAAATGCAGCTCAAATTGTTAAAAACATTTGTAAGACTAATTCTACTTGCATGGTGCCATCAATAGGAGCTATCTGGAACTTTAATCCCACGTGTGATGGACTAAATGCACAACTAAGAATACATTATGTGTGCATTGCAAGAGGTAAGAATGAGAGAGCATTGATATTGCTACTGTGTAACAAGGATAAATAACACGTAATGCTTTCTTGTAAAAAAAACCATATTTAAATTCAAGGATGCTGCTTCATGGTAAACAAGCATGTCCCAAGAAATGATAATGGATGAAGCAAATATGAAATTCTGTATCTAGACGTTGAACAGATTTTACAAATTTTATTACTGAAGCTACACAGAAAAACGGCAGTGTGGTTCAGTATTCTTGCAACTTTGCATCATTTAGAAGAAACTGGAAAAAATCAGGCTGCCTGGTTTCTTATAAAGGAGAAAATATTCTCTATGCTGGCAGGCTGCAGTTTCTTATATGTCCGTTTCTTATATGCGGGGACTTACTGTATTCATTCCTAGTTTCTGTTAACTCTGTTACCAAGTTAACTATGTATTCGTTTGAGCATTCACCAAGAAAATTTGACGAGGGACCGCAAAGTTATTAACCTTTTTTATTCACTAAGTATAAAGGCTGCGGGTTGTGCATCAGATTTAAATGCTTTGCAAAAGTCAGACTCAAATGCTGGATAAGACAATTAGCAGATGTTTCCGGCATTGTTATCTAAACAGCCATCGTCACTTAGGGTCCTTTGTAGGCACGTTACACTTTCAGACTGCCTGAAAATCAAATTTGGCCTCAGTGGAAAATACGGAATACATATTAATTTGCATCAGTAGAAAAATTTGGCTTCAGATCACTGATTGTTTCGAATGATATTCAGAACTCTGATTCTTATCAAAGCAAGAATTTCCCACATTTCACATTTCAACTTATTCTCTTTAATGTCTGTTTGTTACAGAATCACCCGTGTTGTCAAATTCCTCGTCCATGACGTCATCCGTTTTCGGCACGAGCACAAGTCTCTCTGCGATGGCACAAAGCAGCCAGTCAGTGACAGCAATTGATATGTTGGTTTCGACACCAAGTTACCCTGATAGAACCTCATTGAACTCTCCCGGTAGTCACTATATGACCACTTTCCTAAATGTTCCCAACAAGACTAAAACTGCCCCGTCAAGTACTTTGAGGCTACAAACTTTTCCAGCTTCAACTGGACAGTTTACTACTATTCAGAGCAATTCATCTGCTATGACACTCAACATAATACAAAGTGAAACACCTGCATCAGAAGTAACTCCCACATTAGCACATACAGTCACAAATAGAACTGCCGTTCCCGAAATAATGTCTACTGTATCAGAGTACACTAACGCTCTATCGACTGCTGTAACAGCTACAGTAAAGACAACAGCTACAGTAAAGACAAAAGCTACTGAGATGGCATCAACGACAATTATGCCAAATTTCACGGCAGCAGCACCAGAATCAACAGAAGCATACGTCACACCAATTATAAAGTCCATTACTACTGAAGTTGTTATTGGAACAACGGTTAATAATGCTGGCCGAACGACACAAGCAACTCATTTTGTTAAATCGTCAATTTTGTCAACTTTAACGAAATCCTCATCTAAGTCGCTTCATACAGCTATGAGCCCAAAACACAGCATTTCAACAAGCACAAAAGCTCCTTCGCAGACGATGAAAACGAGCGCAACGACATCTATCATGAAATCATCTTCCAGTATTACGCCATCAGTATCCGCAACGACGTTAAGAGCATCGATATCGAAATCGAAGACTGTGCAGCTGACAAGCAAATCAAAGGTTGTTTCAACTGTGGTCAGTAAGAGTCTTAGTCAAAGTAAGTACTTGTATGAAGACCATTTTTTTGTCGAGAAACAGAAATTTATAGCTTGCATTGCCTTGCAAGCCTTAAACCAGGGCTCAACAAGACATTTTCCTTCCTGGTAGCAAGCTAAGCACCTTCTTTTCTTCTTACGCACTCTCTTCTTCTTTCCCTGTATGCCCCAACTCTATCCCTTTTTTCTTCTTTCTTTCCCCTTCCTTCCTTCTTTCTTCCATTTCTTTCCCTTCCCTTTCCTTTCCTTCCGTTTCTTTTTCCTTTTTTCCCTTCATTTCCTGGGAAATTTTTTATGCATTTCAGCTACCTTCCTGGTAACGCCGCTACCACGCTACTTCGTTTTTTTGAGCCCTCCCTTCAACCAAATTTAAAGGGTTTCTTTCAACCAGCATGCTTCACGCGTGTCTTCGCCTTTATTGTCGCCATTTGCCATTAAAATTGCAAAAACAAAGGCTAAGCAAGAGATAGCACGTGTAAGGCAAGGCAGTAGACTTATTACCTGGAGTCTCTCCTTTCTCTGTGCTCTTTGACTTTATGATGGGGCTTCGATTAACAGTGGAGCGACAACAACCACAACAACAATTCAACTCAATGAGATTAGCGTAACTTGAGGGTCCTTATAGAGTGAGGTTAGCAAGGCATACTGGTTGAAAAAGACTCTTTAACAGACTCAAACGTGATCCTTACGGTCAAATTCAGCTAACGGTCGAATTCACATAACTCAGACTGGCCTAAATCGGATGTTCGCATAAATCGGACAAATATGGGCACACTTGAAAGCCCTATCAGTAAGGGCAGCAAACTCAATAGAATCATTTAAAACACTTTTGAAATCATTTTTATTTCGAAAACATTTTAACTCAAACCATGTATAATGTATAATTAAATTATCATTTTAGATTGTAAAATATGTAATGCGCCTATGAGCCCTGAGGAAATACGGCGCAATATAAATATCTTTATTATTATTATTATTATTATTATTATTATTATTATCTATCAGCATTTTTCTTTTCGAAAGATCTTGTTATAAGTAAGACTTCGTGTAATACGGATTGTTTTGGTCAGAGTCGATCGAGGAAGTGATCTGACTTGTGCAAGCTTGACTGTAGTCAATCGATCTGGTGCTAACAATAATAGTATGGTGAGATCTCTGTACCAAATTAAGTTTTTCTCATGCACTGACTGACATAAAACATGGAAAGATACCATTTTAGTTGTGAGATTTAATCTATAACCTGTTGCATAACTTTCTGCAGTCCAATTTTTAATAAGTCGACTGCGTTGCATAACCTTTAAGATTCCGCTTTATTAGCCAACTAATCTCAGAAATCTCTTTCAATAAACTTAAGATTAATGGAATGATCTTCCGCCAAAGAAATTCAAGAAGCAAAAACGCGGGTTTACTAAATAGAGTTCCCATTTGATGTAATAAGAGTATCGTTGCAAAACGTAGGCTTAAAAATTCTTAGGCAGATAAAATTGTTTTTGTTAGTTGAACAGGACAACAGGAGTATCAGCAGAAGGCTATGCCGCTGCACTCTTATGAAAGACCTGAAATTTAGGCTCTGATACAACCTGGTTCCGAGGGCCAGTGTCCAATGTCAGTATTGGTTGGGGCATTGGGGCATTGGGGCATGAGCGCAAGGTTGGCTCTGATAGGGATTTTGGGAGCAAGAGACCAAGATGTAAAAGGACTGGGGTATAGGAGCATTTCCACTGGGTAAAGTAAAAGAAAAACGCACGTTGTTTGAAAAATACTGCTCCCTGAATATTTCATTCATTCATCAATATTGGGCAATGTCTTGTTTCATAGCTGATAGCGGATCTGTTCAATTAGACATGGCATTTCACCCGGCTTTAATCGCTCATTCCTTCCCGTGGCTATGGGAGTTCTTCTGTGTGTTCTCCCTTCAAAACCTGCAAAAACGAGTGAAAACAACGACTTAACTTTCGTCGGTTTCCCTTCCAAATAACGATGTCGTTTACAAGCACTCTCGATTACCGAATAATCGTGCCTCCCGCTTATTAATTTTGAACAATTGTCCTGTCCTCCCACTCTTTTTCCAACCCCCCCTTTTATTAATTCTTGAAAAATTGAAATGATAGTAAACATTAGTTTTGAATAAATACGTGTTTAACTCTGATGAAATTCGTCTAAGTTTTGCTCCATTGAATTGAATCTCTATTTACTGGTATAGTCATTCTGCTAAAACTTCGTTGAAGCGGAATGGGTATTGTTGGGAGGGAGGCTATGGTTTAGGGAATGGGGTGAAAACAAGGACTCGTGCAATATGTCTAGTTAATGGTTACGTTTTCTACCTCACCCTGTATGATTTGTATGTATGTATGTATATTAAAACACTGATCCTAATACAAGGTTTTTCACAGTGCATAAATTATATATAAAATTGAATAAATGAATTACATATGTTATTTACATTTGTTGATGGAGTAAGAGTCTAAAGTTTCTATTCTTTATGCAAAATTAAGTAGCTAAAAAATGAGTTTTAAGTGAAGACTTAAATTTTCCAAAGCTTGGAGATTGTTTCAAAGTTGTTGGTAGTGCATTGAAATCTTGAATGCTCCTGTAGTAGAAAGTTCTGTGGTGACTAGATGAAGTTGATATTGGCACATGCAAATTACTCGCTTGTCTTGTAAAATGACTGTGAATATTTCTATTATAGTTGAAATTTTCAGATAAATATAACTCTCTGTGATGGCGTCTAGGAACTCTAGGAACTCTTGCCGCAAAGTTCTGAATTTGTTGAACTTTCTGCAAGTTGGTACTGGCAGCACTGGCATATACAATGTCACCCTGTATGATTTGAATTTCACCATTGATCTTTTCACTCTACTTTAGCTTCAAAAACAAAAGTTGTGACACCACCGTCCTCAACGAAGGTAGTGCCTAGCTCATCAGTTAAACCAAGCCTGCCTGGCACAACCACTGTCAAGCCTGGCACAACCACTGTCAAGCCTGGCACAACCACTGTCAAGCCTGGCACAACCACTGTCAAGCCTGGCACAACCACTGTCAAGCCTGGCACAACCACTGTCAAGCCTGGCACAACCACTGTCATGCCTGGCACAACCACTGTCAAGCCTGGCACAACCACTGTCAAGCCTGGCACAACCAAGAAAAGCAAGGGGAAGTTTACCACATTGGAATATATATTGTTCGGAGTTGGTGGTTTGGTTATCCTTGTACTCTTGGTTGTTCTTATTTACTGCTTCAAGAAGAGAAGTCCTTACAAGTAAGGTCCCGTTTACACTGCTCCGTTCTTGTTATGATCTGTTTTTGATGCATCGAAGCTACCCGTTTAGACTGATTGCGATGAGTCCCAGTAATCGCTATTCAAAACGAGACTATTACACCAGACCGAGACCGCTCTTACTTTGTTTCCCTTGCAGAATGCAAAACAGAATAGATAAATTTTCAGCCCTCAAAAATATTTTCCGGAACTAATGAAGTAGTTAGGAGCGTCCGGCAGTATTTCAATAACGATAACTACGACCATATCATCAGTCTTCTACCCGTTCACACTGGTCGGCTTTTGTACAAAAACGGAGGGAAAAACATCCGCGTTTGTCCGTTCACATTGATCCACATGATTACAAACACGGAGCCAAAGATATCCGTTTTTGTGCGTTCACATTCTTCCGGTTTGTGAAACTCATTGCTCAACATTGGCACGTTTTCAAAAACCTTCGTGTGTGTGCGTTCACATTGATCAAGTGCGTTTTCAAAAACCTCAGTTTTTGTGGATATCCACTTGTGATAGCCTTTTCGAAAACCTCATTTTTGTGCCGCATTTTTGCGTATCAGTATGAAAACTTTCACAGAACGGAGGTTTTTTTCTCCGTTTTTGTGCAAAAACGGAGCAGTGTGAACGGGGGGCTAAGTTTATCTTAACTCACTCTCCAACTTTTATTCATAGTTGTCAAGCATAGGGCTCAAATCTTTCAAATCTTTAAAAACATGAGTGTAAAATTCTACTGCGTTTTTCTTTGAATTGGATGGATTGAAAGGAACGTATGTTACTGTGCTGTAAATCTGCCGTGGAAATTTTTTGATATCTTGATTTTTTTCAAAATGATGGCAATTTAATTATTTTTGAAAAAATTCGTGGAAAATTTTGAAAAAATTTAAATCATCGTAAATCCTAAAGAAATATGTGGAAACATTGTATAACCTTCAAGAAAACCATAGTTTATGACGGTCTACAATATGATAGCAAGTGGAAGTCTGTAGCTTTTCTAGTTTAGGATTTAGAAATTTGATGACGTCATATGCTCAAATTTAGTAAATGCTGCCATTTTGAAACTAATGAAGATATCAATAAATTGCTAAAGCAGATTTACAGCAAAAAACCTTAAGTTCCTTTCAAGCCATTTATTTCAAAGAAAGCTCCAATCGAATTTTACACTGACCTTTTTAAAGATTTGAGCCCTATATTTAGTTGTCATCCATTGGGAATTTCTAGCATTCGTTGTTCCTAATCATACGAAGAATCTGATTTATGTCATCTGAACGCAAACCTCCACCTGATTTCAGATCTAAAATCCTATTCCTCATGAAATGTGTAATTTTGAAAGATTCGACTGTAGTGTAGTTAGCTGTCCTTATTCATCCTCAACAATTTTCAACGCTATCTGTTGTTTGTATTGTCTGAATTTATTGTAAAAGTACATGTATTTTTTGTAAGAATCTAAGAATTTGAGCTGGTACTAACAGTTTCTTAAAATTATCAGATTTTCAATACTCAGAGTTTCTTACGAGTTTATTACGAGTTTCAGAAGAATCATAATGTTTCTTCCCAGCGCCATCTTGAACGTGTCAAAACAAAGTGTTTTGTGAAGTCTGTCTGATGTTTAGGCATTACTCAAGTGCCTTCCCGAGTAGTATGATTCAGGAAGCAACTTGAAATAAAATAAATATTTGCCAAGGTTATCCTCGAATGAAATTGATTGTTGCTGGAAAAGTTTTTCCCAATAGTAATTTTTGATTTTCTTAATTTTTTTGGTGGTATGAGAGTTGAGTTCCTTATGAATTGTTTCTTACAAAGAGACTGATACACATTACGCGAGAAGACCTCTTTTTTCACTTTATGACACCCTTTTTCTGAGGAATGTTATTTGTATCATAGGCATGATGTATTAACTGACGATTTGCCTGCTGCGCCCAGTGGTATTTACTATGCAGCTGATGTACCCATGGACGAAATACCAAATTCGTAAGTTTTCCTTGGATTTGTTATTTTAGCATGGGTAGCTAGGTGAAGTGAAGTTGCGTTTTTCAGCGCCAAGCGCTGGGATCGTAGAAATAGAGCAGACCTAAAATCGAGTCCGCGACCCCTGTCATGACTCTCAAGTGATGGGGTCCTACCGGGTATCGAACCCACTCCGCCTGACTGTTCTGGCTGCAAAGTCAGAGGATTACACCACTGCGCCACAACACCTTCCTAGTTGCTAGACACTGCTGGTGTGCTTCTATGGAGGAGCGCTGCAACTAATAGGTACCTGTGGAGGAATAATGTCTATAGTTCTGTGGAGGAGGTAACGCAATCTCTTACGCTAGCTCCTCCATAGTAGTAAATAATGTTTTCCTCCGCAAAAGCACAAGGCTGTGGCTTTGGGAATCAAGCAAAACTGCGGCGTCCTAACTACCCATGATTATGGTCTTAGTTATCGTTACTGCTACCTCAACTATTATCCCCCTTGATACCCTAGCTGTAAAAAATTGATATGCAGGCAGGCTTTCAGAGAATTTTTACCGCTCCCAGGCAGGTTTGAACATTATGCATCCTGTTGATGTCCTTGATCGCATAATTGCAATCTTCCTTGTTTGCAAAGTGGTGATTGATTTCATTTCATTTTTGATTATTTTTACACTGTGGCCCCATCAATCTACGAATGCTTTACAGGGGGCCGTGTCAAAAAGCTCACAACATTAAGAATGCTTACACGAAGTTGAAGCGATTAAGATTCTCTGCAGTGACAGAAACAAGCCATGATGTGTCAAGGTTATTACTGTAGCCTATTGGCCCCTAGACTTGCCCCAAGTCTATTTCATCAACTGTAATAAGTCTATCTATGTGAAAGTAAACTAATTCTTTTTTTGACGAAATAGACTTGGGGGAAGTCTGATTGGGCCCCTATAAAGGAACCGCGCGCTCGCCAGTTGGCTCGACTCTTTGAAAAGGTGTGTGTAAAGTTTTATTACGTTTCTCTTTCATTGGAATGGCTTGATAGGAACTTAGTGTACTATCCTGTTTTGCTTTGGGAATCTTTTGTTATCTTGATTAGTTTCAAAATGGCGGCATTTATTATTTCTGAGGGTTTGACGTCATCAAATTTTTAAATCCGAAACCAGAAGAGCGACGGATTTCTGCTTGCCACCATATTGCCACCATAAAATGTTCCATGATTTTTTCAAAACATTTGAAAACACTACATCCGCAAGGCAAAATATTGATTGTTAGAGATAGCTGTATGCTTCGACTTTAAGAGTTTGTAAGGCTTGACTAATTTCTTTTAGGAGTGTCAGACATATTGCGACAAGGCGGTTGGATGGAGCGTGAGTATTTATTGTTTATATCTCAAATGTTAGAAGCAAAAATACGAAAGCATCCCTATAATTTCTGCATGACAATTTAGAGTAAACCATGGGGGAAATAGACAATTTTCTCTAATTTTGAAATGCCATGCCTAACGAAACGAGTTATGGCGGGTTGCTGGATCGCTTGCAGTGTGACTGGACAGTTTCGAGTACACAAGAGCAGATGAACACAGAAGAATAACAATTATGGTGCTTACAACACTTAATTAAGCTAAGAAACTGCTTATTTATTTTAATAAAGCCTTGACATGTTTTTACTTTACTTTCACTTGTTTCCTGTATCATATTACTCGTGAGGTACTTGAGTAATTTCTAAAGGACTGGAAGTATGTTGCGAAGGTTGCTGATTTTTGGGCATTAGGCCATATAACGGACAAAAACTAAGATCGGCCTAAGTTGATCTTCCCGTTGCCCGTGAGGACCCTGGGAGACAATTACTTTTCAAGCAAATGTTTTCGTCGAGATAATCTACAGATGATTATCTAATTATTTGCTGTGACCAGCGTCAGGCGAAAATATTCATTAAAGAATTCTGTTATGTGAAAGTGTATGTTCTATTTTAGGTACGACAATACAGGAGTTGAAAGAGACGAAGCAGACGACAACTACGATCCAGAGTCAGATAAAATATACATACGAAAATAAAATGCTGAAATTTATTGGAGTTGAATGAGTGAGTAATTCTTGCAAATATTTTATTGAGAGGGCATCCCAGGGGGGGGGGGGTTGGGCACTTGTTTTTTCCATACAGGGACGTACCGCTGAACAGAGTATCACTTTCGGGATTCTAATTCCAGGACATGGTATTATTTCTATATAGCCAGCTCCATGACAGGGTCCATCCTTGCCATGGTTGAAACCATAACGTGGTCATAGGAGGCCATTTGCACTTCAGTAGTATGATTTACATCGTTTGGATGGCAACATTTCTGCATTTTCTAATCAATTGCTAACAAATTTCCAAGGCGGCACATAAGGTTGTTTGAAGAACCTCACGGACAGGTTATTGTTTTAAAAATTTTACTCCAGGACAAGGTATCATTTTTGGAAATTTGACTCCAGGACAGGGTGCATTTTCAGATTTTTTTGGCGGCACATTTCCGTATGTTCGTAGAACAAGTCCCCCGGGGACATTCCTAAAGTGCATACGCAGAGGAGGGGATGAAAGGGGTCAAACCGATAGCGTACACTTTGTATAAGATTGCCAATAGACTTTTTAGCTATTCTACAAAACAAAAGAGCCTGGATCGATCGTTATCTTTATAAGTTTTTATACGCAACGTTCGATCGAGTAGTGTTAGAGCTTCTATTACTATTGCGCACATTCGAAAAATCTACAAAATGTAGCAACATGCTGTTCGAGTCTGATTCTTTTCTGAATAGCTTAAAGGCCTATGGAGGCTTGCTCGCAAAGGACTCCGGGTAATGATGGCACTTTAAATACTCGTAAAAACTCTTTGAATATTGCTGAATTCAATACATGCTAAATTTTATCTTGTATCGCTGTTGATTTGTAACAAGAGCAAGATGTTTTCGTATATTTTCTTTGTTTATGCAAACATTAACAATCTGGCAAGCATCACATTTTGATATCTACTAGGCTTGCCGCGCGTCGCCTGCGGCGCCGCGCTGGCCCGCCGTCGTAATTGGCATTCAAGTGTATGGAAAGTTAAGTTTACGTGCGCCAGTTACTAAGGGAGAGATGTGTATATATATATATTCTATCTATTTTCCCAAGTTGGGGGGGGGGGGGTTCTGTTCTGTTCCTCAAATTCTAGATTACCTTTTTGGGTCTCAAATATGGGAGACAGCAAAACAACGGGTAAAATATTTTTTACAAACCAAAATAAGATCAAGTAACATTACTAAAATCAAAATATTGAAATTTCCAAATAAATTATGAGCAATCTAATCAGTTGGGGCACTTGTCCATGGAATTAAGATGCTGACTTCATGAATTTTAGTAGTGTTGGGTCAGAGAAAATATTTTTCGGCATCTATTTTCATGCTAGGAATTATCATGTTGGGTTGATGCTTGGTACCACAGCCTAAGCACAAATATCCTGAATATACCTTAGGATGGGGTCTATTTGGTACTTTCCATCTGTTAACTGTTTATATCTTCTCCATGCTGAATACTTTCAATAATTCTGCAGACCCTTAAGATCTCCTCGATCTATCCAGTTGACTCGTTGGCCAACATCTTCTCTCCTTGCTCTCATTGTCGTATTTTTTCTCACTCCTTCACTATCTCTCGTTTGCCTGCTTTGCTCTTACTGCCTTCCGTGCGCTCTCTGCTTGTTTTCTTTTTCTCTTAGTTTTAACTATACTCTAAATGATTTAGATGCCCACATTGCGCTCTCGTGCCTTCGCTACTCTCGTTGATTTAGTTCCCCATTTTTTGCTTTGTTGTTCTTTGCTCACCAGGAATAGGGAGAAGCGTTTGTATCAAATGTTCAATTGTTATCATAGTTGCCGTCTCAGCCATGGTTAATGTTTAGTTGGGGCATGTTGCAGCTACGAATCTTATTTTCATTCAGGTACGTAGGAAGCATCTCAAATTTGGGGAGGGGGGTGCACAACACTTCAAGGGCATTTTTCATTAAGCTAAATGGGCACTTCCTAAAAATAAAAAGGGAACGTCTTTGTTTATTGCAAAATCTTGGGGGCATGTGCCTCCAGTGCCCCCTGTTCATGCGTCTCTGTTTTCAGTTTGCCGGGAAAGTCTTCCACTGACGCTTAGAATTGATCCCATATTGACTTTTCAAAACAACCGATGCCAGGGCCTATACTCAACCTTTCGCTAAGAGTTCATAACAATGGTATCAATTTGCCACAATTAATATTTAGATGTTTTATAACAAAAATAGATACATTGCAAAATTAAATGTCCAAAACGTAAAGATAAACACTGTTATTTACAGTGGCAAGGATAGCATAAAAGGCAAAGCTGACCTTATTTCCATAATTGTCCCCTTAGAGGATGCTGTATAACGGAAATACGTAGGAGAAAAGGAAATACAGAGTTGCATGTGTGTTTTCAATATGGTCCTTAGTAGAAGACATAAATGTCATTTTCCTCTTTCTGTATATTTTAGAAAAGTTCCCTTTGGTCTTATGTTTGAATGCATTGATATTGTTTGTTGATTTCAACTCAGATGGAAGACTATTCTATGTTTTGGCCCCAGATAAGATAGGCATTTGTTTCCAGTTTAATTTTGCGGAATGGAAATTCTAACTTGAACTTGGACCTTCACGTTGTTAAGCCTTGGTTGACTGGAAGGAATATCTCAGCACTGTATACCGGGGCAGTTTCTTTGAGAAAATTACAGCTCTCTAAATGGTAGCATATGACATTATATAATGTTCATTATTTTCTTTCCAAGAGCTTGTTAGAATTTCTAATAAAAATTTACTTCAACCTGCTTGCAAATCAATAGTTGAAACATGGGTAGTTAGACACTGCTGGTGTGCTTCTATGGAGGAGTGCTGGATAATATGTATCTGCGGAGGAAATATTGTTTAGCACTGCGGACGTTCTTTCGATATCTCCTCCGCAGTACTAAACATTACTTCCTCCGCAGATACATATTATCCAGCGCTCCTTCATAGAAGCACACCATCACTGTCTAACTACCCATGGTTGAAAATGGGGAAATTCCAAAGCAGAGAAAATACACTTCCATCTAAGTGGCGTATGCTGAGATCCATTGCAGTCTCTCTTACATGTCTCATGTTCAAACGGATATGTCTCTGGTGTAATTTCTCCCTTTTCAAAACCCAGTAGAATCCTGTTTTATCAGCTCTGGTCAGCTCTTTGCACCAGCCTTGCACCAAATTCAATTCCACTCCGTCTCGCCTGTCTACTCCGAGACCTTTTTGCACTGTTAGTTGATTTACCTGCATTTGATATATTGTTTCTCGCAGCCGTCTCTATTTTTGTTGTCCTTCCTTCTGCACAGCTACTCATTTTTTGAAATACGAAGTCTTATCACATATAGGCACGCGGTTTAATCGGTGTTCATTTCCGTCGATGCTTGCCAACGTTCTTTATAATTCCAAAGATAGAGGCAAGATGAACCTGTTCGTTGTTGTTCCTCTATTTCTCCCCATTGCTTCCTCCACGGGGGGGGGGGGGGTTCTTCCATAGTAAAGGTACCTGGGGATGTGCCGCGAGCAAGGGTATACTTTTTCGGACTTCTAGTCTAGCCAAGGGTATACTTTTTTGCAATTTTCGCCAGCAACGGTCTAGCCAAGGGTATCATTTTTGACAATATTGGTCTAGCGAACGGTCATGACATCATATTTGGCACAAATTTGACAATATTGGTCGAGAAAATGGTCAAAATTGGTCTAGCCAAGGGTACCATTTTCGTAAAAATTGGTTCAAACAATGGTGAAATTGGTCTAGCCAAGGGTACCCTTTTGAAGATGCTCGCGGCAGACCCCTACCCAAAATTTGGCCGAGAACCCCCCCCCCCGTGGCTTCCTCTTTTCACTGCTTATGTATCCTTTCTTTGCTAAATGTTCATGCAATTTAAAGTCCCTCAAGATTTTTTCAATCTATCCTGCTAAGTTGCGCTCCCTAATTTCCCAAATTTCCCACAGTTGCAGTCATTGCTCTTGTTCGGTTAGGGAGCAGTCATTTTTTATCCTGGGTTACACAGGCGGAGGATTTTTGACAGGGGTATGAGAATCTTTCCCATTACTGTGTGGGGTGTCCAAATATCAAGGGAAATTGGTATGAGGTACAAAACTATTTTGCTTGAAAACTATTTATGTGAAGTCATCAGTTAACATTTAAAAGTAAAATTGAAAGACAACTGGAAATAATGAATCACTGGACCTGTATGCAAATTGCCTGGAATAAATTGGCATGCATGTGTATAAATTTTATACATCACGTCCTCGAAGACTTCTGGATGGGGTACAAAACCATTTCGCTGCAAGGTGGTGGGGTATAAGACTTTTTTCCAAATTCAAGATGGGGTATAAAATTGAAATGTTGTCTAATTCTGTTAAAGTATTTTCCGCGCTGGTACCCAGGATTAAAATAACCGCTCCCTTACTTTCCATCGTTTACCTTCTTTAATCTTTGCTCTTCTAAAATTTACATACTAATGCTCCTCCGTTGTACCCAAATTAACAACATATATCAACCGTGTAAGTGAGGAAATAATTGGATAATCTGTGATTTGGATAAGCCTGGGCCCCCGTCGTTACCTACAAATATGACATTGAATAAGAAACTGCTAGCAATACCCCAGGGGGACGCACGGTTACTAATTACATTTGTTTTCAGGGTATCGTTTTCACCAATTTTTTCTAGCACGGGGTATCAAGATCAAACAATTTTTCTAGAGCAGGTTGTCAAAACACCAACATGCCAAAAAGAGATATTTTGCTAGACCCCCCCCCTCCCCCCGGAGAAAACGTAAGCTTCATTGAAAAGAATAGCTTCTGACTGATTATCGAACGAACGAAACAGTCAATCGTTATCGCACCCCTTGACCCTTTCAGCAAATTCCTCGCTCAATTCACTAACTGTTTAGAATAGACTTCTCAACTCTCCTTTCCCTGAAGGGCTCCTTTGCAGCGAGCATATTTATATCCTCTCCTCTAGAATGTGCGAAAGTAAGAGGAACTCTGAGTAAGACATCTACTTTTAGCATCTCATTGCCCATTTATATCCCGTACTCTCTTTTTAGCTCTATGAATAAATCTCCCTTTCATTCGACCCCCCCCCCCCCCCCCCTACTTCTCTGAAGTCTTCCTTTGTATGGATGCACTCATGATCTTATTTATGACACGATTCTTCTTTCCTTGACAACACCAAAATCACACAAACAGGAAATCGTTGACAGCATTTTCTGCTTTGTATCATCCGATGTTGGTGTATAATCCGGAGCAGTGGAACCAGAGTATGGAACGATAGGAGCCTTGGATCTCCGGTCCCGTGCTGCTAAGGATCCATGGGGGGGGGGGGGCACTCAGCACATGCACATACGGGGATCTCAGTCGATATTTTTGAGTCAGAACATTGCTGAAAGTGATATTCTTGGGTCCAAATAAACTATAATTATGTGTTCGATATTTTTGGTCATCAAATATTTGACAATCCTGGTCTCGATTTGCACTGTTTCCAGATCTTTTATGCTCGTTTACAGATGTCAAGGTATAAAATGAGCTGCTTTTTTGAAGCTAAATGAAGCTAAACTGATATTTTTTGGGTTTCCTGAAAATTCCTCGGCGTATATGAAGACCCATCTGCGTATATGAAGAGTTTCCCCCCTGGGCTAAGAATGGTCTCCCTTTCTCATTCAAACCCCTCCTTTACTCTCCTCTCGGGCCAACAAAATTTATGCTGGAAAAATATGTCGATCTGTATAACTCTGCCCTCTCCTCCTTTCAAAAAGAGAGTCTGAGTAAAATAAAGCTCCAATCATTTCTATGGCTCCAATCTTTCATTGGTCCGACAATTGTGATATGTCTAAAGATCATTCCCTTGTACACAGAAAACTGAAAGGGATTCCGCCAATCCTTTGATGTCACCGAATTCGCCCCTTACCCTGATTTGGGGGCGAATTTGAGAAAACAAAATCTCTATTGCACCCCGTACAGGGAAGACGAAGATATTTGGAAAGTTTCGCGAGGATCAGTGCAACGGTGCTCGAGTTTTACGCCACACAAAATTCGCTTCACGTTTTAATAATATAGAATATAGATTGTTAACTTTTGACCTTCTTTAATTCAAATTCGCAGTTTTGAGGAATATTTTGAAAAATTTGTCCCAACTTGATAACCTTTTTGTCCAACCTTGGATTTTGATTACGAAGCGAAAACGACTTTATTTATCTGGTTGACTGGTTGAAAATTTCAAGTTAGATTTAGACTGCGTTCACACGATACCGGCACGATTTGAAAAGGGGGGGAAATGTTATGGATAGGCCTCCTGTTTACACGAAAACGGCTTATTTTTTTGCGGCCAGATTTTGAAAACGGATGTTCAAACTCTAACTGGCACATTTTGAAAACTGCATCTTGTTAACACTCGAAATCGATGAAAATTGAACGTTTTTCGACGTTTTTGAAACGAGGCTGAACAATCTTTAAGGTGTATTGTAGAGTTTTCTATCGTTTTCAAATTATGCCTGTATTGATTGAACGCAACATAGGCTCCAAATCTTGTAAAAGGCTGGTGTAAAATTCAATGACCTATTTCTTAGAACTGAATATGGCTTCAAACAAACTTCAGCTATTTTGCTATGATTCTGCCGTTGGACTTTTCTAAAACCTTCAATATTTTCAGAATAAGAGTGTTTTTCTTCCTTTTCGAGAATTCAAGAAAGATGTTCAAAAAATTTAAAACCATCGTTATTTCTAAACTGTTTGACGCAATATGAAATAATTTTCAAGAAAAACTTTGTTTATAAATGTCTACAATATGGTATCAAGCAAAAGTCTATCACTTATGATTTAGATATTTGATGACGTCATATCCTCAAATGAGCTGAAATGTAACATATGCTGTAATTTCAAAAAATATTCAAGATTTCTGAAAAGTCCAACTGTAGAATTATCGATTGGTAGCTAAAGTTTCTTTTGAGCCGTTCAATTAGAAGAAATAGGTCATAGAATTTTACACCTACCTTTTCATGCCGATTTAAAGATTTGGAACCTATGCTGGTGAACGCTAACTAAAATTCTTGTATCGTCATATTTTTGCCGTTCTTAAAATGTGCTGGCATCGTGTAAACATACTTTTAATGCCTTTCGTTTCAGAATTATGTCAGAATCAATCTTGCTGTTACTTAACCCGACCACCAATTCCCCCAGGAATTGTAAAGGTATGTCTTGTTCAATTCGGAGCACCACAAAATACTTCTTATCATAATGCTGATCCAAAATATTTGAAAATGTTCTAGGCCCTTAAAACTACAGCAGCATGTTTCGTTGCTTTAGACTTATTACTGAATTCCCTTATATCCCTGCGGCAATCTTTGCTTAACAGGGACTCACAGTGGAACAAAAAGATGGTCTTGCATAGGCCCATTCTCAGCTTTCACCTTGCAGAAACGAAATCTTGTTGGGGACACCAGATAAGGTTTATCCGAGGAAACGTATGTGTCCCCCCGTACAATGGGTTAAAGCTCATGCGCAGTAGCGTTTTGCTCATGCGTTCTGCCGGGCGCATGAGCATTAACCTACTGCACGGGGGGGCACATAAGTTTCCTCGGACAAACCGTATCTCGTCTCCCCAACAAGATCCAGCAAAATCATCCCTTTCGACATGCAATCAATGACGAAAACTTTGTAAAGTTTACATTGTCGATTGAGGCTTGAATAAAAATGAAATTCGCAGATCTTACAAGTTGATGGCCGCTACAAGTTTTGTGGCGAGGGCCTAGGGTCAAGTTTTTTCTAGTATTATTATGAGTCTCCGTGGACCGTAGCGATAAGCGATAGAGCACAGGGAAACAAGGGAGTCTGGTATTATGTCCAGGAAAAGTATGCAGAGTCCGGGTCTTTTAAATTGCATAAATTCCATCAAGGATATGTAACGATGCAAAATTTAGCTTGAATACATCAGTATTTATCCCTGAAAGATTGCCTCTGCTGTCGTCGGAAAAGTTTCCTATAGGAGGGTACCATTTCTGAACAAAATCAGCCTGCAGTTTCTTAAAAAGCGGTTTCTATGTTGTGGGTTCTTACTGTACAAGTTGCTAAATCCATTAATCGTGCTTAAATCATGCACTCGAACTTGTTGTACATTTCACTGAATTATCTTTCAATAAACTTTGCAACTTTACAGACTGAATAAACGAATGAATGAAAGTATTGATGAGTCAGTGATTTAATGAAGATTAACAGCACTGTGATTTATGCACACATAAACATTATTTAAGTTTTGAGACAAGTTATTGTATTATGTAGGGTGTAATTTTTGCTAGTGTCTTATAAAGGGGGAGGGGGTGATTTCAATACTTCGGGGGTAAAGAGTGCGGCTTATGCGATTGATTTTGTAACGTTAAAGGAACGGGGGCTAATTAGAGCTTTTACGGTATTATAAAATCCATTTGTCATTTCTGGGTCAAAGTTTGCATGTCCGAACTGAAATCGCACACTCATCACCTTTGTATTGAATTTACTTCAAAGAGATGATAACTCGTTATGGCATGAATTTAGAATTGTGAAATGCTGGATTTTGTGTGATTATCATGTGTGAACTTATGTTAACTGAGAATTTAGCTTTTTGATGAATATTTTGTAGTTTGAGATCAGAATGAATGAATGTTTTTTATTTAGCAGATGTAGAAACATGGTTGGATGCCGATGCAACGAGAGTGTTGTATTAATGTCGTGGCATCTTTAATCTGTAGTTAACATTTGCTTGCACACCGAGACGCAATGTTGTTGACTGAAACTCTGAAATCTATCATATTGTGTAAAAAAAATCACAGAAATGAATTGTGCATGGATTGATGTAAAATGCAGCTGAGTAATGAATTTTTGGGTCAACGCCTTCCTCGGCAGGACCACTATAATTTCCGAGAAGTTCTATAAACTTCATTGTGGCGTCATAGCAAAAACGCATACAATTGCGAAAAACAACATAAAAATCCGGAAAAAACGTGGAAAGTTGACTTGAAACAACTCAAAGAGAGAAAAATAGGCAGAGCAACAGAATTGCATCCCATTGTGCCAACAAATGTTACCAACTAAAATGTGGTATTAAACATTCGGCCACGACTGTAGTAGTTGGGAAGCAAGGTTCCTTTTTGCGCTCCCTGATTTCATCTTAATAACACTCTATTTTATCAGTGAAGTGTTTCGGTTTTTCTCTTGCCAAGCCATTTTCAGCTTCTTTGTCTAGACCATAGGCGCTTTAAGCTTCATTGTCGCTATTGGGGGTTAAGAAAAGCTCCCCACGTACCTGACATGGCAGAAATATATTTTTCATACAATGTGCAGAGATTTGTGGGACAATGCTTGATTTATTGCCTTTTGCGACGTAACGAGCTTTGATACAGTGATACAAGATTCGTTTTTTACGCGGTATCTAGTTGTTGTGGAAACAGACCATTCTTACCTCAAGTCCAACCTCGTTCCCAAGGATATCTGTTGTTGTCAATAGGAGGCTAGACCTCAACAGATAAGTTGTAGGCGTTTTAGGCGTTCAATGTAGGCGTTGCAGTTTACGGAAAACCTTCATTGTCACTGGGTACGAGGTTGACGTCAAGTCAGAACAGGCAGTCAGAGATGGAAATAATAGTTTTCTCCCGGCAAACAGAACGGATGGGGGCAAGCTAACCTGCCAGGAATTGTCAGTTTTTCGTGCTAAGTATCGCGTTCATGTTGTTTAAAATGTTTGATTGAAATTTCATGCGGAATGACTTTGACATTGGGATATCGCAGCGTTTCTTGCGAGCAGTGCTTGTGCGCTCCTTATTTTCCCACCCTTGCAGGATGTTCTCAAATGGGTGAAATATGCTATAGGATCAGTCCAAACTCATGTATACACTATTTGAAAAATCGTATAACAAAACTGTGGCCTAGTTTAAACATCGTATTCTTGCCATGACGAATCGAATTGTATTAAAAACGGCAGAATCTGCCAAAATGGTTAAAATGGCCATTCTTTCACAGGGCTCACCTGGCACTCACCTGGCAGTCCCGTCAGAACGAGGTTCATATTTGAGGGGGGGGGGCTTGCCCCGGGAAAAATTTTCATGACCACGCCCCTTATATCGTTGGAAAACGCCGCCTTTTTGGAGAATTTGCCATTCAAAAAAGCAAAGAATAACAAGTGACAGGGGTCTTTCCCAGAAAATTTTGAAAATAGGACTTCAATTTCCCAAGGATACAGACTATTTTTGAATTGAATAATATCAAAAGTGGTAGCTTGTTAAATTCTGGTAACTTCTTCGACTAATGGTAAGTTTGAATCTTCGTCTCCATGAACTTAGCTTTCACGGCCTTTTCACTGACAAAAATGAACGAACTTCTGCAAATTATTGAGTCCTCCAGCCCCCACCCCCCTCGCTATTGACAGGCCTGCATGGTATTATCGCGGTTTCTGGGGTTTCAGAAAGCATGCTTTCGCCATTTCTCTTCTTTGCATCGGAATCTCAGCATGGTAGCGAGATTATGAAACAAACTTAAAATGTAACTTACGCTGGACGTTTAATTTTGGCAGATTTACACACGCAAATTTTGTAATTTTCTTGTGTATGATAATTTGATGCATAAATATACCCAGCTCGATTATTAATTCATGTAAATTATTGGAATGAATAATGCACCATTCACTCATAAGAATTGTAATTATCGGGTAATTTCGTGTCCTTGCTGTTTCTGATTTTCAAAGACCCATTGTCAACCATGCTCCTTTTATGCATCGAATGAAGAGCAAGACAGAGAGAATTTAGGCCAAATATTACTTTTAGATAACACGATAGTCGACTTTGATGCCACAAAGGATCATGGTTAGCGATGGGTCTTCGATGATTTTTGCGACTCACCAATTTGAGAACCAGCGAGACCGAATTAAAGAGCCATCATCAAGAAATGGTCCTTTGAAGGCACGCTGAATTTTCGGACTGTCTATTTGGCCTACAAGCGCCAAAGATGGAACCCTATTGCATAGAACTAATAAACAAGGAAAGATTTGGTACGACAATAGCACGAGTTGGTTTTTATTGACACCGCAATTCAAAGCGATTAGCGATTGCAAACAAAGGAAAATCTCTCAACCAGTAATTCAAAACAAGAAAAGCCGCAAAAGTTTCTCTAAAAACCCAGGTAGCTAGCTCGCTTGTTGTGCATTCCAGAAATTGTTTTTAAGAGCAAACACGAGCATAGATCGAAAGAAGGAGGATATATCTACACATCTACCTCGGGCATTTTATTTCTTTGGTTCAGAAGCTGAGCAGTAAGTGTTTTAATTACACCCAAAAAAATAAGAGAATTGAATCGCTTCCCAATCGGCTTTTGAATAAAACAAATTAAATGCCAGAAGTAGATGTGTAGATATATCCTTCTTCTATCGATCTATGCTCATGTTTGCTCTTACTGGAATACCTGAGTTTCAGAGAAACTTTTGCGGTATTGTTTTTTTTTTTGAATTTCTGGTTGAGAGAATTTCCTTTGTCTGCAGTGGCTATTCGCTTTGAATTCAGCTGTCAACGAAAGGATCTCGTGCTATTGTAGTACAAAATCAGTCCTCGTTGAACTTATAGAAAAGTCTTGCTTCGGTTGAATTGTTCTATTAGTTCAATTACTGCAGTGTGGGTAATTGGTTTCCATTCAACAAGGACAAATTTTGTAACACAATAGCAACAGTTGCGTTTGATTGACACCTCAATTCAAAGCGATCAGTGACTACAGACAAAGGAAATTCTCTCAACAAGTAATTCAAAACAAACAGCAGCAATAGTTTCATCGAAACTACTAGGGCAAACTATCGCCTTGTGCAAGCGAAAAGTGGTTGTTAAGAGAAGTTGCGTGCTTATAACGAATGAAGAAGGGTAAATCGAAGTTCTATCCGGTGTATTTTGTTTATTACATTCAGAAGCCGAGCAGAAGGCATTGTAATTCTCGCGTAATTAGGGCTCAAATGAAACGATTACAAAACAGCTCCTGAATCAAATAAACAAAATCAGCCAGTTAGATCTCTAGATTTGCCCTTCTTCTTTCGTTATAAGCCCATTACTTTTCTTAAAAACTACCTTTCGCGTGCACAAGGCGAGAGTTTGCCCTAGTAGTTTCGGGGAAACTTTTGCGGCTTTGTTTGTTTTGAATTACAGGTCGAGAGAATTTCTTTTGTCTGCAGTCGCTAATCGCTTTCAATTGAGGTGTCAATCAAATGCAACTGTTGCTATTGTATTACGAAATCTCCCGTTGTTTTTCTGCTCAGGCCAAGCTTGATTTTCATAGTCTGAAATTTCAGCCTCCTCGCAAAGGATCCTGGGTGACGATGGCTCTTTAACTTTGGAATGAAGCTACCCAAAAATGCAGACAGGGATTTTAGTAGGTGATAAGAGAATGCCTGCCCCTCCCCCCTCCGAATTGGACATGCAGTTTCAAAGGTTTGACATGGACTGAAAATAAAGCATGAACGATAGACAGGACGCTAAATTTGTCAGTGTTAAATATTTATCAGTAGCGAGCCACCTTAACCCATTTTGTGTGTTTGGAATTTATTTTTGATAGATGATTACGCTAAAGATGGCGGAGAGGAACATTTTACCAAGGTGCATTCATTCCCTTCCAATTACGAATCTTTAACCTTTGCCACCATCTTCAGCGCAATCGTGTATTAGTAATGCCCTAGGGCAATGAGCCACCTTAAGTGCAAATCCACCTTAAGAGTAAAGCTGTTTGCAAAGTTTTTCTGCTTACGGTGGATCACCACTAAGGTGGCGCACTGCATACATTGATCAAATTAGGGGCTCAGGGATAAGTTAGCTCATCACTAATAGACCTTTTAGCAATTCTCAAAAAGAATTGGAATGGAACGATAGTTTCAGTGGCGGACTGGCTCTAATTTTTGCACCGGCCATGAAAGAGTTAAGGGGGCCCTAAGTGGGTGTGGCCTGGATGATAAGTGTGTGGTCAGCGGCAAAATTCGTCGCAATTCCTCTTTTCCTTACCAATAGCCAAGCTAAACTCACTTTCTTTGAAAATGAGGCATATATCTCACGATATATCTTCTTATGGCATGATTAAAATCTTTACATTGTCCCTACATTATAAAAGAATTTTGCCTTTTTTGTATTGTGGGCCAGACGATCTATAATGTTTTCGTTTCTCAAACTGTTGAGGAACCCTTTCCTGACCCCCCCCCCAGCAGTGTGGTCAGGGCAAATTAACTGATGGAGTATCAAAATGAGGGGTCTGGGGGCAAAGTCACCAGGAAAATTTCTGAGGACACGCCCTCTACTTTGGCTTAGAACGCTTCTTCCAATCCCAGGTTTGCCGATGCTAAAATTGAATTTTTGATCATTTGTAACAGTAGTTTTATGAATAAGCATCCACAAGGAAATTTTTGAGTAAAAATCTGTCCTTTGGCTTAGAATGATTATCGCCATCCCATCTTACCAGAGCAGAATTGGAAACTTTGAAATTCTCAAAATTATTTTTGCAGTTTTCTATCAAAGAACACTCTCATGAAAATTATCGGGCAAAAGCATTCAGTTTTTCACAATCCAATTTTTGCCTGCCTCCAAAGTGGAGCAGTTAACAAAGTGCGTCCCGGAAATTTTTTGAAACTTGCAGCCTTTACTTTGGCTTAGAGTGACTCTCCCAGTTATTTCTTTAACCTACACTACCTATAACAACTATTTTTCTGTGAAGGAATCTCAAGAACCATCTTTTGGCAGAAGTGGAGGCGGCCAGCATAGGGCTCAAATCTTTTAAATCTTCAAAAAGGTCGGTGTAAAATTTTATGGCATTTTTCTTTGAATTGGATGGCTTGAAAGGAACTTATGTTACTTTGCTTTTTGATATCTTGATTTTTTTCAAAATGGTGGCAATTTAACTATTTTTGAAAAAATTCAAGGAAAATTTTGAAAAAATTTAAATCATCGTAAATCCTAAACTAAGAGAGGAAACATGATGCAACCTAACTGAAAACCATAGTTTATGAAGGCCTACAACATGGTGGCAAGCAGAAATCTGTAGCTTTTCTAGTTTAGGATTTAGAAATTTGATGACGTCATAGCCTCAAATTTGATAAATGCTGCCATCTTGAAACTAAGGAAGATTTCAATAAATTGCCAAGGTAGATTTACAGCAAAAAACTCTAGGTTCCTTCCAAGCCATTTATTTCAAAGGAAACTGCAATAGAATTTTACACCGACCTTTTTAAAGATTTGAGCCCTATGTTGAGGCGGCCTTTACTTTTTCTGCAACGGTGCTCCCTTCTTCGCCATCCGTATCTTCGCTCTCGACTGTATTCATTTCTTTGAGTAAGTTCAATAACACTGAAGGATTCAAATGTGAAATGAGATGTCCATTATTCAAATATTCAACTCTACCAAACATTTCCTTAATTTTGCAACAGGGGCCCTTTTCCAGGAAAAAGGGGGCCCTTTTTGCAAGGTTTTGAGGGGGGCCCACCGGCCACGGGCCGGTGGGCCAGTCCGCCACT
Source organism: Aurelia coerulea (assembly GCA_039566865.1). NCBI lineage: Eukaryota > Metazoa > Cnidaria > Scyphozoa > Semaeostomeae > Ulmaridae > Aurelia > Aurelia coerulea. Next base: position 28,756,455 of record CM076945.1, on the reverse strand, counting down.
GGATAGTTTTATACATCTAAAGTAGTGAAGATAGCCCAAAATAGAGTGGAAGTAATGATATGTTTAATCTCCAAATTGGGTAGCTTCACCCTACAGAAATATTACATAAATTTGAAATTATGATAATAACATGGGACAGTAACTTTGTTGTGTAAATAAATGATTTTATTTTCATTCTTTCCTTGTTACGCACAGTGTGGAGTAGAAAATACTAATCGAAAAACGTCTCATTGTTGCCATATCGCCTGTATTTTTTTTTCTCCCATCAAATATCAACGGTGTTGAGAAGTAGTTGCAATTTTCGAACGTCAAGCAAAATTGAATTTTGCTGGAAATCATTTCTTCAGCATAAGGTAACTGATGTCCGTGAAACTGAAGCCTCGAGGCAATTTGAATGATCAGAAGCCTGGTGCTTTTTCAAAGCAGATTATTTAAAACTACGTGTCCTTTTTGTTAGCTCTTTTGGAAATTGTTGAATTTTCGAATGCAATCAATAAAGATTGTTACTTACGCATATACCATTGGTGCGACCAAAAGCATAGGGCTCAAATCTTTAAAAATGTCGGTGTAAAATTCTATTATATTTTTCTTTGAATTCAATGGCTTGAAAGGAACTTATGGTACTTTGCTGTAAATCTGCCGTGGAAATTTTATGGTATCTTTATTTTTTTCAAAATGGCGGCACTTTGATAATTTTTGAAAAAATTCATCGAAAATTTTGAAAAAATTCAAATCATTGTAAATCCTAAACTAATAGAGGAAACATTATATAACCTTCAAGAAAACCATAGTTTATGGAGGTCTACAATATGGTGGCAAGCAGAAATCTGTAGCTTTTGTAGTTTAGGATTTAGAAATTTGATGACGTCATAGCCTCAAATTTAATAAATGCCGCCATATTGAAACTAATCAAGATATCAACAAATTGCCAGGGCAGATTTACAGCAAAAAACCCTAAGTTCCTTCCAAGCTATTTATTTCAAAGAAAACGGCAATAGAATTTTACACCGACCTTTTTAAAGATTTGAGCCCTATGTTGCGACCAAATCGCACACGAAAAGGCGAACCCTACCAAATTTTCTTTACTCGAATAAAGTAAAAAACCCCGCACAAAAGCCAATGATTTTTTGTAACAGGCTGAAATAACTGCTAATACACATTTATAAAGTGGTTCTTATTTTCCTTGCCTTGAAGGTGTTCTGCAGTTTCTAGTGTGCGGGTTTTTACTGTAATCACGTCTGAGTAAAACACGAGAGAAATAAGCTTTCAACAAGAACAGAGTTTCATCACATGATTTTGTTTAAAGTAGAGCCTATTTCATATTTTTTCCTACCGCTGAGAATTATACAAACGCAACAAACAGCTGAGTGAATTCTACACAAAATATAATCGAAATGCAAACATACGATATTAATACAGCATTCACGCTGATGCAGTTAAACCAGGTTTACCTGAACCATGTTAAATTTCAACCAATCAAATGCATTCAATTTGTTGCACTGACCAATTAGAAGGACCCATGAGATATTCTGGTTTAACTTAATTTAGAAAAAAATTGTGGTTGCAAAATGACTGCAAAAGGCCTAAAATACATGATCAAATCATGAAGGACTCCTCGCTCAGAACAACAGAGAAAAGGCGATTTCTCATGTGTGACAGATATCGTTTTTATTGCCATGGGATTGAAAATCTTTAGTATCTGTTTGAGAATCTATGTCTTATTACTCTTGAGAGAGGTGAAACGCCCATGTGTATTGTTCTGTGTGAGGAGAGTCCTAACGATTTGATCCAGTGTTTTAGGCCCATTTTAGTCATTTTGCAACCATGAAATTTTTGTAAAAGTTGCATTTATCTATATTTGCAGTGCTCGTAAGAAGACGAGAGAAATCACAAAAATACTTAGATCTTTTGGCTTTTAACTAGAATTGGAATCATTTAAATCCATGAAGTACTTGTTGTGCTACGAATTTTCGAAAGTGGGAACTTTTTTCTGGCTCATCCGGTATGATTCTAAGTTTTCTTACGATTGCTGAATTAATATTTTAAGTTTTAAATGGAGAGACCGTTAAAGTTGGTCACTAGCTATGGACCGAAATCAGTGCCATCAGTGGTGGGAGGAGCCCCTGAGGATACATTACGATCCTATAAATTCCAATCAATAACCACAAAATACAATCAAACAAACGCCCTGAGTGAAACCAAATTATATTGTAGCGAAGTGCCGATCTTACAGCTACAAGGTGCACGATGTAAATCCACAAAAAAAGAGCGAAATGCCTTCATTATCTGAGGCACTAAAAAGAGTGACTTAAGAGGGCCTCCGACGAGATCAGAAAAGTTTCACACATATATATCATTTTATCGCCTGCCCTCATAAACAATTTCTGAAAGGCATAATTTGCAAAAAAGTGGGGGGGGGCCATGGCCCCCCCGGACCCCCCGTCGTCGGAGGCCCTGCTTAATTAAACCTTAAATTCTAAGGAAAACAAACAGTCAATCACAATACCTATAACATAATACTACTTTCAATACTCTTCTCTGAGTAGGCCTTGGAAAATTTTAAAACCGCGTCAAGAGGCTTTGGAAGAGCCACGAACCAGCAAAATTCATAGACAAACTTTGCTCCATGGCAGCAGAAGCAATCGGCATCGTACGAGGCTTCAAAACAAGATTTCTTCAAGGATGTTAATTTCATCTCCAGGTTCGAACCTGTTCGCGTGTATGCCATCTTGGCTAAGTCATGCTGAATTCGAATTGGAAATGGCTGCTCCTTACCAAGATGGAAGGCCTTTTCAATACGTTATATAGCCTGTGTTCCAGACCACTTGGAAAGGACAGTGGTCTGTGTAACTGAGCACTAATCCGTGTTCAGACGATGAATTGAATAGCAAAATAATTAAGGGCATCCCTTGACACATCTGATTGGCTGCAATGAAGTCATTGATCAACACCACGGATGTCTTTGTGAATATATTCGTTTGAAACAAACGAGGGCTTATCGTTGTCACTTAGTTCGGTCATAAAAATTCGATAGGATTAGCAGTCATTCAAATCTCCTATTCTTTGTATTGTAATCTTTTCTTTCTGATAACAAAACAGAAAGTAATTATGCGAATTATTAGTTGCATATACTAATTTTTCTTCAGATTCTCAAGAAAATTTCTGAACACGGATTAGCGCTCCATTACACAGACCACTTTCCTAACCAAGTGGTCTGGAACACAGGCAATACGTTATATTGTATTCGGTGACGATTGTAGCATGCTCATCCAAAGCCTTCAAGACTCGATCACAAGGAGCTTCAGCTCTACACCCAACCCTCCACGTCTTTTCTCTGTTCAATGAATACTTTATGCGTTAAAAATCCGCAAATTAGAGCATATGGCGTTTCAGAAGACGTTTTGAGCAAATACTAAACAAAACGTCATCAGCCAAAATGACAGTTCTTGCATTTTACATGAAACTTCAAGTCATATATCTAAATGTCATATATGTTATTTAAACTATAGAGGATTTATTAAGAACATTTAAGAGGCCACATTTTCCCTTTTAACCGTCCTTACCGAGTTTCTTATTTTTTTGAGCCTGCTTACGTGGATTTTCGTGGCTCAGGTTTTGGGTTTTTGACTAAATAGAAATTTTATCGCAGAGACAAGATGTTATGTCTGATTTCCTACTGTAATTTAGAAGCTACTTATCTTAAATTACATTTTCTAATATATTGTCATTGTTTTCTTTTTAGATAGTAGGCTTGAATTAGCTCTTATTTCATATCTATTTTGATATCTATGCCTACTGTAAATAAATTGATAATAATAATAGTGATAATAATACAATAATAATGGTACAGTAAGTCCCCGCATATAAGAAACTCAAAATTTTCAAATCAGGCTGTCTGGTTTCTTATATGCAAGAAAATATGTTCAAATGAGGCTGGAAGATTTCTTATATGTCCATTAAGAAACTTTCTTTCACGTAATGCTTTCTTGTAACAAAAAAACCATATTTAAATCCAAAGATGCTGCTGCATAGTAAACAAGCATGTCCCAAGAAATGATAATGGATGAAGCAAATATGAAATACTGTATATCTAGACTAGACGTTGAACAGATTTTACAAATTTTAGTACTGAAGCTACACAGAAAAACGGCAGTGTGGTTGAGTATTTTTTCAACTTTGCATCATTTATAAGAAAGAAACTGGACAAAATCAGGCTGCCTGGTTTCTTATAAAGGAGAAAATATTCTCTATGCTGGCAGGCTGCAGTTTCTTATATGTCCGTTCCTTATATGCGGGGACTTACTGTAATAATGCCTTAAAACCAGGTTGCTGGTAAAAGCAGCGATTCCCACAAATTCAAAGCATTCTCAATGAATTGCAATTAGACCTCTCAAAATGATTCGTTCCCTCACACAAATAGATTAAAATTCTTGAGATCAACATTATTATCAAAATTTGATAATTTTTGAAAGTTTTCAAATCAAAATTTGAAACGTTGCACATTTGTATCGGTCAATCAGTTTATTAACGATAAGTATACCGGGTGTCCCAGAATGATGTATTATTGTTTGATTGCTTACTTGTCCATATCCAATTAACCGATTTTAAAAAACTTTGTTTTATTTGATTGCCTCATGGCTAAATTGTATTTTAAGATCTTGCTTGCGGTTTTACCACTGCGTTTTCATGTCGAAAAGAAGATTGATAAATTTGCTCAAATTCAAGCCTTAGATGGCATGAGAAAGAAACGGCCTATTTTTCAGTCAACATTATAGATGTGATACAAAAAGGCTGAACTCGTATTCGTATTCTCTGAACTCAGTATTAACTGAATTCGCATTCTATCAACGCCATATATTCTATGAACGACATATAAGTTCAGTCTTTCCATCACATCTGAAATGTTAACTGGCAAAGGAGGCCGTTTCTTTTTCAAGCTATCTAAGGCTTGAATTTGAGCAGCTTTAGCGATCTTCTTTTCGATATGAAGAAATCAGCCTAAACCACAACCAACAACCTCAAATATAATTTAGCCTTTCGGAAATCGGATAAAACAAAGCTTTTGAAAATCGGTTCATTGGTTATGGAGATATAAGCAATCAAACGATAATACATCATTTTGGGACACCCGGTAGTCTATCTACAAATACAAAAAAACATCCCGGTTTTATTTTACATAGTATGCTCAATGCGGATTTCTGACGCAGATGAATTAAACACAACTAACTACACTAAATTAGCGTAGTGCAGGACCTAAGGCCTGATTATCAGGCTGATCACGTGACTAAGTAAGTTTTATATTTACATATTTTTTCATAAGCTTCCGTATGATTTGTTCCAATCCTCATATTGTTTTAATGATGCTTTTGAAACACTCGGTCGAATTGTGTCTTTTGAATTCAGAAGGTCGTCAACTCGTAATTTTCGTACCTGAAAATTAAACACATGATTGACTTACAGGGTGTGCCAAAAAATGATCGAAGTTTAATTGAATATTAAAAAATAACGAAATAATGAACGGGCTCCATTGCAAGATAACCATATTGGTGAGATTTTGAATTAATTTTAGACACCAGAAGCTAGCATATCGGCTAAATATTCACGTAGTTACGAGCTTTTGAAGGTCAACGTCTCTCATCGATTAAGTTATCATACCAGGTTTTTGATAATGGAATTCTTAAGTAAATTTTGGCAGCGGTTACAAGAATTAAATTACTTTTGAAGTCCTATTTGGTTTGCTCTGATATCAATGAGAGGTAAAATATTGGACAATCTTCTTTTCACCTCGATTTTGGGACGTCGTTTTGAAAAACGATTTAGTAAGGAGCGTCTGGCTTCAGCTTTCGCACAAACTTGAACTTCAAAAGCTTGTAACTTTGTGAATTTTTAGCGGATTCGCAAGATTATGGCTTCAAAAATTAATTTAAAATCTTAGGAACTGGGTTATCCAACCAGGAGCCTGTACATTTTATCATTACTTTTTAATATCTAATCAAACGTCGAACGATTTTTCTGGGACACCCTGCAGTTGTAGACTTGTAGTTGTACTTGTAGTAGAGTTGTAGTGTGGGTTCCAAATCTCTAAGAAGGCTGATGCTAAATTTAAACATTTGACGAAACATCAATAATTTTCAAGAAGACCATGACTTTTGGCTGTCTACAATATAATAATATAATATAACGAATTTTTATAAAGGATATACATTTCAACAAAAAATGCTGTTATCAACATGTGTCCTGTAAAGGAAAAATAAAGAAAGAAAAAAAACCTATAACAACTCTGATAAAACCTAGCAGTAATTACAAAGATGATTTAAAACCTCCATATATATCACAATTTTTAAATAAAATGTTTCTTTAATAGTTCTTCGTATTGCTTAAAAGATTCAGTTTTTCTAAGGTCAATTGGCAGTTCGTTGTAGATCCTTGCACCCATAAAATGGAAGAACTTCCTAGCGTATTCTGTTTATGGTATTAAGCAAAAGTCTGTCACTCTTCTGACTTCACAGTTAAAAATTTGATGACGTCACATCCTCAAATGAGTTGCAATGTAAGATTAATTGTAATTTCGAAAAATATTCAAGATTTCTGAAAAGTCCAACGGGAAAGAAATAGGTAATAGAATTATACATCCCCGATTTAAAGTTTTGGAACCTATGTAATCTTGATCTGTCTAATTTCATAACAAGCCTGAAAATCCTTATGAGACCTTTTTCGTGAGAAATTGCAAATTGACCACTCAAATCTGTCCAGCGAATATTCACAACTTCCTGATGAATACCAGAATACGAGCTAAGATGATGAATATCGTGTATTTTCAGCATTTCCACTTCCCTACCAATTTCACAATAGACCTTTCAGCTATTATGAAAAGAATCAGAATCGAACGATATTTTGCTACCTTAAAATTGTACTTTTTTCGTTTGTTAGAGTATTATATTTGTAAGTGTCTTTCAAAGCAGGGACCAGATGACCTTGTGTCTCTGCAAGCTTTGAACAGCACAGTAGAATGTAATATTTTTGTCATTTGTCTAAATGTGAAGAAAGAACTGATGAACTAAACTCACCGCATCTGCTGGTAGGGATTTTAGCATTTCAGTATCCAGCTCTGAAAGAACAGAAGAACAGACGTTACACCCCAATTTGCGTAATATAAATGATCCTTTGACCACTATCTCTTTGCCTCCTAGCGTTACCTGCATTCCAAGCTACATTCCTTTCATTCTAATAATGCTGATTTCAGTTCGCCATGCTGATTGTTGACATATATGAATTAATCTCATTCGAAAGCAGCCAACAATAGTCGAAACGAATAACATAGCTAATAGGCAGTGTAGCTACAAGAGAGTTTTCTATATCGTCATACGAATTAAGGGGCTCCGTCGCCATATTTCGATCAAAACGATGATTTTGTAGTTGTTTGATGGGCAATATCACTCGGACATTTACCTGTTTTTTCAGATATGAAAGCATCATTTTGAAAATAAATCTTTGTACTTCACAGAGGAAAAAACCAAACATTCGAGTGGATTTTTAACGAGCATTTTTTGGTGGCTTGGGTGAAGCCACCAAATGAGCTGCAGAAAACAATGGAGAACAATAGACACGTGCGGTGCTATCAGATTTGTTTACAGTTGGGCGACGGAGCCCCTTTAAGGAGAGAACAAAAAAAGCGCCAAGGAAAAACAAAGCAGAGGAACGATAGCATTGCTTGTACATGCTGTACTCTTGAAGGAGTTGTTTTCAAGAAGAGCAAAATTTGACGAAACATAACATCCAATATACAGAGCTTGTCTAAATTAACATTATGGTATTGATAAATCTTAGTTTTGCCTTATCGATGTTAAAATCATCATACACTACGAAGAACTAATATTTAAATGAATTTTGAAACAATTTTTATAGTTTATACAAATCAAACAATTATATACCTCTAAGTGGCATGAGTGCAGATTCGCGGGCTAATGCAGCAAGATCGCTGCCTGAATATCCCTCCGTTTCCCTGTATGAAATAAAACAAACGATTATTCACGCTATTTACATACACAGATGATTTGATACTACTAGCAATGCAGGAAAATAAATACAGTGGCATTTATAAAAGCTGGCGTGAATATTCGTCCAGAAATCACATCATTTCGAAGAGTATAAGCGATTCTTGTCCATTTCAGATCCACATTACTTTACGTTGTCCAACGAGGAACTGACTTCTGGAAGAGCCAAAATTTCCATTGAAACCTTGGAATTGTGTCATCATAAAAATTAGTGGATGTTGAAGTACATTTCTCAGGCAACCAATAGGAAGAACTGGAACTTTAAGACATGAACTTGATTTTCGATAATCTGTAATTTTCAAAGCGCTATTTTGAACAGGACTTGAACTGGGTGTAAAAAACCCTGGACCATTGTGATTATTATAAAAAATTGAAGTTTGCTATACGATGTAAAACCAGCGACACTGTAGTACGTTTGCTCGCATGCTGAACTGCCTCAAGATACAAGGAGTAAAAATTCATGAAATAAATTGTTCGCAATATTACTCACCTTGCAACCCTTTCTAATTCAGATTGATTCAATGGCGAACCATCCTTCACAAGCATTTTTTCTATGATTTCTTTCCGCGTCTAAAGGAAGAATAAAACACAATTGAATTTGGAGAAATTGAGAGCATTAGCTGATAACTGTTACCTATACATTTAATGCCGAATGTTAACTACCGGGTGTCCCAAAAAAGTACTATTTAAAAAATTATCAAAAATCAATCATCAAACCTTTGATAAAATTGTCGTTTTGATTTCTTTTATCAATGACCTAAAAATATTCATCGACGATCAAATGCTAGGAGCTGTACATGCACAAAGACATTGATCTGGAAATTCAGTGCTTTTTTGCAGTATGATTCAAAATCACGTAGCCCTAAAAAGAGCTAAGTTTGCTAATTTTTAAATCACTTTTAAGATTAGCTATGTTTGGGAAAATAATTTGGTGCTTGATCTACTTGACAAAAAAAGAAAGTTGAAGATCGGTCGTATAATCAAATTTTGATGATTTTTCAAACGGGAATAATTTTTTGGGACACCCGGTACGAGAATCAAGCCTTCGTTCTTGGGCATGCATAAAGCTTTGAACGGTACCTTATCATTGCAAATAGAATATGAGAAACAGGGGAGTAAAACAGTGTTTAAATAATGATGCTAAGGCTTGGTTAGAAGCTGGGTCGGTCCTAAAATTTCAGCATGGACAACATCGGGCTCAAATCTTTAAAAGGTCGGTGTAAAAATATATTACAATTTTCTTTTAACTGAATGGCTTGGAAGGAACCTAGGGTTCTTGCTGTAAATCTGCCGTGGAAATTATCGATATCTTGAATCAGTTTCAAAAGGGCGGTATTTATTAAATCTGTGTCTATGACGTCATCAAATTTCTAAATCCTACACCAGAAAAGCTACAGATTTCTGCTTGCCACCATATTGTAGACCTTCATAAACTATGGTTTTCTTGAAGATTGTATCATTTTTCCTCTATTGGTTTAGGATTTACGATGATTCAAATTTTTTCAAAATTTTCAATGAATTATTTTTAAAAATATTTAAATTGCCGCCATTTTGAAAAAATCAAGATATAAAACAATTTCCACGGCAGATTAAAACAGCAAAGGACCATAAGTTCCTTTCAAGCCATTCAATTCAAAGAACAATGTCAAAGATGAGTACCTTTCAAGCCCTGTGCTAGCTTGGACATTAAGTAAATCTATTGGTTAACATTTTGCCGGGAGGTTCGCTTATGCCTAGTTCACATTGGAGTACAAACACGTTAAAAATGTGTTAGAAGTGAGACGGAAAAGAGTCGAAATTATTTTTTAGCTCAATTTGAGATTTTTTCAGCACCATTAAAGATGTCCAAACGCATTATGATGGAATAAAAAAATTTCTATTTGGTAGCAATAACTCACAAAAACACGATAAAAACGAGTTCAGAAAATGCGTTATCCCAATTCTATCATATTTTTACTTTTGTGTGACCCAAGCCTTAATGTGAAAAAAGGAGATATGGAGGCAATGAAACAAACCTTTACGTCTGGTAGCGGCACATAAACTCGCTTTACGAATCTCCTGCAAAGAAAAGAAAGTTTGAGTGGTTTGGATGTTCTTTTTACATATTGGTGAGAGGGAAAGAATCGAAAAATACATGTTGAACAGAAATATTGCCCAAAAAGTATTACACAATATCTTATTTCATTTTTACTGTATTTCCAGTAACATTGGTACATTTCAGTGTACATAAAAATGTATTAAACATATGTACTGGGTGACAAAGAAAACGTATTTGTTATGTTACACTTCAATTTTTTTAATTAGATTTCATCGTTCTTGTTCTTTAGCTGTATAGCTGTAGCTATTGTGCTTATTATAAAAAAAAACTTGACAATAACTCAATGTAACCCAGTGTCACAAAATAACTTAAAGGGGCTCCGTCGCCAAACAATAAACAAATCCGTAAACTCGCACGTGTCATGAATCATCCATTGTTCATCCATTGTTTTCTGCAGTTTGTTTGGTGGCTTCACCCAAGGCACCAAAAAGTGACCGTTAAAAATCCACTTATATCAGAGCAATCGTAGAAGATATGAATGTTTGGTTTGTTCCTTAGTGAAGTACAATGATCTATGTCCAAACAGCAACTTTCATTTTGAAAAAAATGCGAAAATCCTGTGTGATATCACCTTTCAAAAAACTGCAAAAATCATCGTTTTGTTTACATTTTGACGACGGAGCCCCTTTAAAACTAAGTGCCAAGATCAGTACCTTAGAGCTGCATCATCCAGTTCCCAAGGTCTATTCGTAGCTGCCATAATAAGTATCCTGTCAGCGGTATCGCTCATTACCTTCAAGAAACATAATGGTATCTGTCAACATTCAAATGTTTCATAAAGAAACGAAATGCTTGAAGAGAGCAGGGGAAAAAAGAGTGATTTTTGAACTGACATCTAATGTGAAACCGGCTCAAGTATTTATTCGTAAATTGTCTTTATATTTAGCATTTTCTATCTGTATTAGTTGTTGTGTGGTATGGTTAATTTGTTTATATTAGTTCTAGACTATTTTAAGCTTATGTTTAATCCCAGGGGGTAGACATGATATTTTGCTCCTCCCGGCACCGTCCTTGTAGTGCAGTATCGTAGATCGCAGGTAGTGCCATAAGTAAATTGTCGTTGTAAGCTTTTATATTGAATAATTTAAAAAAAGTCAACCATTTACCGAATTTTTGATAGTACCTACAGTAGCAAGTTAGGGAAAATAAATATCTAAAGTGTAGATTCTATCATTATGAACATTCCATTCAGTTGCTAATTTCTACATTAGTGTCCCAAACTGGATAATGATGCCTTTGGGCTGCATATAATATAACTACCGGGTGAGTCAGAAAAAACGTGGGGTGTTTGGTGGAGTGTGACGTCGCCTTTAGCTACCCGATCGTTGTGAACTAAATTATTCCGTGCAGCCATAAATCTGACTTAGATCATAAACCTTTCCCCGTCGAAATCGGTCCCAAGCCCCTTCAGCACTTTAGCCTTGCCAAAGCTGCAGGTACACGTGGGAGAATGAAACAGTTCGGAAATAATGTTTTCTCCCCTGGGATGCCTTGTCATAACTTGTCGTGCGCAGAGAATGTGTTTGAGAGACAGTAAAAATGCATGCTTCTTTGCGTTGCAAAGAGATTTCTTTCAACAAGATCAACGCGCTGTATCATAACAAAACTATTTCATTCTCCCCTGATAATACTAAGTGTACCTGCAGCTTTGGCAAGGGTAAAATGCTGAAGGGGCTTTGTTGAAGATTTCATCAGTTTGCAAGACTCCCATACAACGTCTTATGAAGAAAACATTTTTCATTAATGCATCAAGTGACCGATTTCGATGGGGGAAAGGCTAATGATCTAAGTTAGACCACTGCCTGTAAGAAAAAATTTAGTTCACTACGATCGGGTGGCTGAACGCGACGTCATAGTACGCCAAACACCCCACGTTTTTTCTGACTCACCCGGTACTTTTCTACAGGTCTATTTTGCCTTGTGGCAACTCGTATTTTAAGAATAAAGTTGAACTGAACGCCTTTAACCGATGAAAGCCCATAACGATCGCACTGATGCCCCATTCGAGTCAGTGCTCCGCAGATCACAGTAAATTCTAAAAAAATTTGCCTGTATATGGCTTGTAGTCAAACCTTGTTAGTCAAAGAACCTTCACACTATTGTTAAAATTTCTCAGCTATTTTGTGCTACACAAGGATCAGCTCTGGCATTAAAAACACATTCAAAGTTCTTACCCCATCAAAACAAACAAGGAATTCTGTTTTCAATCTCCGACTTGATTCGTGTTCTGATTCGCTTCTTTCTTTCAGGACTGAATCAACCTCATCTGGAAATTTAAAGGAAAAATTTAGATGCGTTGAAAAACTCGAAATTTAGAAATGATAAGGTGGAAACAATGATTTGTCCAAACTTCGACGAGAGGACATGTGACATCTACATGTTGACAAAAGCTAAACTTTATCAATATACCCTACGTTCGGTGAATGGACATAAAATGACACTACAATGGCGTATGATGAAATTCAGAGTGAGACACAGCGATTTCCAAATAGCGTTAGCCACCCAAAACAGATTAGCGGGCAGGAGTGCATAATGTTAAAACCTGCCTGGGAGCGGTAGAAATCCTCTGAAAGCCTGCCTGCATATCAATTTTGTACAGCTAGGGTAGAGAAGCCTATTACCAGAACCAGTAAGAATGCAGGTAATCAAACAGTAAGTTTTTACACATATGGAGCAACGAAAACAATCCAGAGGTAAAGAATATCAGCATTGAAGGATTCACTAAAGAACTTTCAAGGGTTCATGTGAGAAGGTAAGAAGAAAATTGGTTCGAGCACGTGCCGTGAGGATTGAAAAAGCAATGTGTCACAATTTGTTTGCTATTATTCATCATCTTGCTGCAATTACATTGCTTGGGGACTTTGTTTCCATGTTTATGCAAGCGGGGACTCTTTAGAACGGAGATCCAAACTAGATCAAAAACCTCTAAATATACTTCCAGGGTTGCAATGTAAAGAAGAAACATACACCACAGTCACATAGAAATCATTAGTTCTCGTTACAATGGTTATATAAAACGGAAACCAAAAGAAACTTACCCATGAAAACTATCGATGGTTGCAATTCACGTGCAACTGCAAACATTGCTCGTACCAATTTTTCACTCTCTCCCATCTGCAGAGGAAATAAATTTAATAAAAGATCGAATTTCCAAAACATAGCAGCTAATTCATGTAAAAATGTAAATGTGATTGTGCACAGAATAATTCTGGAAGCGACCATTTCCTTTATCAAATCAACACAGCGATTAGGTTAGGAAAAAATTCACCAAATCACAGTGCAGCCTACCGGGTGAATTGAAGAGATGTTCTTTGGCGCATCTCGCATACCTTAATTTTTGCTGTGTACGTTTCTTTGTGAAACTAGATATCAGCATTGTATTAAATTGTTGTGAAATGCCGTTCGTAGTGGGAACTCGATGACCTTGTGTCCTTTCTCACAAGGAACGACACATGTTTTTCTACTTATTACTTTAATTGGTGCTGTTATTTTGCATATTTTGATATTTTATGATGATATGAAAAAATTGTAAAATATAGCAAAGCAAACACACTATGGTAACCTTGGAAAAGACAGCAAAAAAGGTTCTGAGCATTCAATCATTTAAGTTTCTTTTTAATCTCGGTAGACTTCTTCCACTTTAGTATGATCTAGTGCCACATCAATAATTCTAATTATTGTCTTTGGTGCTCGCAGATTCAAACAGATTTATCTGAGAGGCAAATAGATACGCACTAGTCCTTCCAGAGCTCAAAAAATGTTTTGCTTCCTAGTAGCAAGCTAAGTACCTTCGTTTCATCTCATATATTTTCTTCTTCTTTCCCAATATACTGCCCAACTATATCCCACTTCTATTCTCTCTCTCTCTTTCTTTTCTTTTGATTTTTTAAAATTTCTTTTCTTTCCTTTCCTTTCCCCTTTAGAAACTTCCCTTCCTTCCGTTCTTTTCCTTCCCTTCCCTTATTCGAGAAGAGACATTTTTGCACAGATGCCAGGTGGAGATGTCGAAGAATAATAAATAATAATAATAAAGGCATAGTAAAGGCATTTATATTCCACAATTTATCCACACGGTGCGGTTGTAACTATCAATCGTTGGAATTCACGTGCGACTGCAAACATTGCTCGCACCAAATGTTTACTTAACGAGGTTGGGCCTCACAAATACTGCAGTTTCTACAAAACGAAAGTCAAAAATTCTACAAAACGTTGCAAAATATCGTCCCATTCTAATTCGTTTCAGAATAGCTAAAAGGTCTATTGCATACATGGTTGTATTTTAGGTTCATGTTCTTCATGTGATGGCCATGGGGTAGTCATGATCTTTTGCTACCCTCAGTATCGTTTCTGTAGTATTTTATGGTAGCTCGTTTGTAATCTTAGGTAATTCGTAAATTGTAAATTTTTACATTGAATTTATAAAAACAAACACTGCAGTTAAAATACGTATAAATACTATAGATGACGGAGGCTTACCCATTTCGAAGTCAGTGAAGCAACACTGATGCTAAAGAACGTTGCTTTTGCTTCCGTAGCTACAGCTTTAGCCTAAGAAAAGATTAACAACACTTTAAAGCCAACTATAAATCAAAACAAAAGCCCCGTGGCTATCAATATGCCACAAACTCTTCATTTTGGAAACGATGTCTTTCGAGAATCAACAGATTGGAAGATTTCTAATTAACAATTGTCACCTTCATGCAATTGAAAATGGAGATAGCATATTTAATTTAAGATATATACCTGGAAGAAATCTACACCTTGCCCAATAGAACGCTATCTTTATTTGGGCTCAAGGATACTGAATCAATGAGCCCCTGGCGTGGCTGACCATGTTTGATGAAACCTTTAATACCACAAGGTCTTTTCTCATCTTCTCAAATTTTAGCTTCTCAAATCAACGGCTTACACAGACTTATGCAAGACTATGGCATTAAAAAAGGGAAATTCAGGCTTACCAAGAGCGTCTTGCCATTACCAGGAGGTCCAAACAGCAACACACCCTTTGCAGGAGCACGCAGACCAGTAAATAACTGTAAAAAGGTATAAGATTTTAAATAACAGATAAATGTATATGGTATCTTGTAATGCATCAAAGCAAAAAAGCAACAGAAATCACCACTTACCTGGACAAATAGACTTTTTTATCTTATTGTCATGATTCTTAGTTGGAGCAAAGAGCTGGGAAGTCAATTTAACAAGCAAAGTGAAAACAGCCAATGCAGGTAATGAGTTTAACTTTCACATACC
Source organism: Aurelia coerulea (assembly GCA_039566865.1). Classification (NCBI taxonomy): domain Eukaryota; kingdom Metazoa; phylum Cnidaria; class Scyphozoa; order Semaeostomeae; family Ulmaridae; genus Aurelia; species Aurelia coerulea. Next base: position 28,741,053 of record CM076945.1, on the reverse strand, counting down.
TCTGGTCGTAAAGATGGAAGAATTACGATTTCTTTTAGAGTCCTTTTTGCATTTTCAATACCACCTGTGAAAATTTATAAAGACTAGTAAATCACTTATTATTGTAACAACCTGCAGCATAAATTGCCAAAATGGAAAGACAAATGCAGGAAAACCGTCCAGTGACAGACAGAGCAGCAAATGCTTGCGCAAGGGCGAAAATTTGCAATTTTGATCCCTCCTAGCTCCCTGCAACAGATCCGAAATTAGGCAACACTTGATATCTTTTTCCTTGGACCTCAAACTCTTGATTTATCATTTCAAAAAGCTTATGTATCCAAGCACTTCCTTTTATCAAATTAGTCGATGATGTCATTTTATGCAGTTTCTGCTCTGACCCAATGACATTGATTAAACAGATCATGGGCAATAATGCACCGTTGATATGGCCTATATTATGATCAAAATTGTATTTTTACTCACTGTGTTGTTTCTCTTCCACAAGATTGCAAGTACAGCGCTTGATAATATTGCTACTCCTTCGTTCTGCTCTCGTCACAACAAGGAATCAAATGCCGCTAATATTCAAATACAGTTGAAACGGTTGGAGCTCCTACGCAGCGATACGTTGTGACGAGAGAAGAACTAAGGAGTAGCAGCATTATCAAGCGCTGTACTTGCAATCTTGTGGAAGAGAAACAACACAGTGAGTAAAATTGCTGTTGCTGTTGTTGTTGCGATACAATTTTGATCATAATATAGGCCACATCAACGGTGCATTATTGCCCATGAACAGACACACGGACAAGGAAATTTAAAGAAAAATTGATTGGAATAAAAGGGAGGTTACAAAAGAATGGGTTTATCTACATCTATATCAATACTTTGCAAGACATTGCTGCAAAGGGGTCATTGACCCAAAAGTAAGATTCAAATAAAAACCTAAAAGTCCTAATTTCAAAAGCTTCTAAAATACATAATTTAGTTACTAATTACAAAGATCTAACTTGGAGGAATCAATTTATATCTTTTTGATACTCCACGGGACTGCTTGACGAGAATCAACGAATATAAAGTTGACAGTGCCACAGCTGTTTTTAATCTTATTGAAAATGAAGATATTTGCTTGTGCTCAAACAAAGAGACAACGGTATGCACGTGTCTAGTCTTCATTCTGTTTATAGGCTGCTCCACATATCTGATCTCTTTTAAAACTGAATTTACAATTAGTGGCTTAGGTGTTATTGACATTTGATTTTCAATTTTCTTTCGCTCTTCTGGTAATAAAAGAAGCCTGTTTGTATCATTAATTTGTTCTTCGCGCAGACCGAACTGACGAAACGCGTTTTTGGTTGTTCAAAGTTGCTCTTCATTGCAGTTAATGGTGAGTCACTAACTCATTTCTTCCCCTTCAGATTTCTAAGATTACCTCGTTTTCTCTTGTAGGATTCAACAGACTTCGCGCTAGTTACAGATTTATTTTGGTTATTGTTCTTTTACAGGAGTTAACAGTCTTCTTTCTACAGATTACGGTGTTTTGTTGCGTTTATGGGTTTAGTACGATGAGTCCGTTATTTAAGGCTATTTTAAAATTGTGTTACTGTCAAAGAATATTTAAATTTTAACCTACCAATATCATCAAAGGACACTCCAGGTCCACTGAAAAGAAAAACAAAATGATGAAATCAGAAGAGCCAAAACGTCACTTTCATAAGCATCAAGAAGCACCAAGGAGCAACGGAAGCATTTTCAAATACCTTCAATTAGAAATTATAAAATTGACAAACTTTGACACATCCTAACCAAAATACAAGAGCAGCTGATTTGTCTGTAGCATCTCTATTCATATGCATGGCTAAGCATGATCTTCTTTTAAAAAAATAGTACAACAATTTTCAAGTGTGTGCATCAAAATTTACTTGTCAATATGCAAATTTGTTTCAAATGTTGTATGTAAGTCCTAAAAAATGCTGCAGTATCACATATAATAAAAATGAAGATAAGCTATTCTTTTAGCTAATTCTGAAAAGAATCAGAATCAAACGATATTTTGCCACATTTTGCAGAATTTTCGAATGTGCACAATAGTGATAGAAGCTCTAATGCCACTCGATCGGACCTTGCATATAAAAATAACACTTGATCTTGACTCTTTTGTATAATAGATAAGTCTCTTACGCACCATTTGAGAACTTTTAACATGTTCACAAGACATGACTTGGAGAACTTTTGCATGTCTACACTGTTTTAAATGGTGCCATTTTCAAATTGTACAAGCACGATTTGTGAAATCATCATATGAATGTGGGGCCATGAACCATAAAAACTTTGCGTTGTTGTCAAATTGTATTGGCATTGGCTGATCATACTCTGGTCTACCGGGTGAGCTAGAAGAAAGTTACCACTTTCGAAAATTCGTAGCACCACAAGTACTTCGTTTATTTGAATGTTTCAAATTCTAGTTAAAAGCCAAAAGGTCGAAGTATTTTTGTGATTTTTCTCGTCTTCTTGCGAGCACTGCAAATATTGGTAACATTCAACTTTACAAAAATTTCATGGTTGTAAAAAGACTGAAGAGGGCCTAGAACACTTGATCAAATCGTTAGGACTCTCCTCACACAAAACAATACACATATGCGTTTCACCTATCTCAAGAGTTATAAGACATAGATTTTCAAACAGCTACTAAAGATTTTCAATGTTATGGTAATAGTTGTGCAGACGATATCTCTCACCTATGAGGAATTGCATTTTCTCTGTTGTTCTGAACGAGGAGTCCTTTATGACTTGATCAAGCATTTTAGGCCTTTTTCAGTCATTTTGCAACCATCAAGTTTTTGTAAACTTGAATTTACCAATTTTTTCAGTGCTCGTAAGAAGGCGAGAAAAATCAACAAAATACTTCAATCTTTTGGCTGTCAAGCAAATATTGATTCTTTCCAATCCATTCAGTAATCTTGATGCTATGAATTTTCAAAAGTGGGAACTTTTTTCTGGCTCACCCGGTAGTAAAAAAGCATGAATCAACAAAAATAATTACTTTTCAACGACTTCATCGAGAATCATGTTTGCCATTTTTTTATCAACATTTTTCAGTGCAGATATTTTCTTCTTATTGTCATCTGCAGCTTTAGGTACTGGCTTGCCCTTTTGAATTTGCCTATTGGGTAGCGTCTGAGTCCTTCTTACTCTGCTGGTTGCCTGAAAACAGAAAGAAGCAACTAATCAACTTTTAGCTATGAAGTTTTACAGTATGTCATAGAGCATAGCGGTAAACCATCAAAAAGATATATCATACAGCTCCCTCATTTCAATCAGTCTAAATTCAGAGGGGGCATATGGAACTGAAGGGTCCCATTCCTACAGCTTTGGGAATTTTGATTCATGTTATCCAAAATCAGTTTTGTGGTAAATACATTGAATTCACGTCATTTATGATGTCTAGTATGTGAAATGCAAATTTTTGTATCAAAATGAGTAAATAACGGTCAGCAAGAATGTATTTGGAAAAAATTGGGACACTTAAAAAGGCAAAACCACAGCACAAATGGGGGAATAACAGAAATGTTGAGGTACAGTTGAATCCCAAAACAATTAAGCCCTCTGATATAAACAAACCTCCCACTTAACTATAATAAGCTGACTTGGTATCTTAAATAACAAATTCCTTGTAACTTTTCAAAGGTTAACAAACTCCCAATAAAACAAACGTTTTTCAGGTTCCATTTGGAGTTTGGTATACTGGGATTCAACTGCATTTGTCATTAGCCTATGAACAGACCTTGTATTTGGGAACAAGCCTTGCATACCGGCTAATTTACCATTCAACATTAAATGGGGATATAAGAATACTATAGACAATTCTAAAGAAAGTTAAACAAACATAAACAAACCGCAGGTCCTCTTGGACTAAGGTTTCCAGCCACCCTGTTTGCTCTGCCTAAATTTGGTGAGATTGGCTTTATGATTCTTGGGGCTAGCCTTTTGCTTTCATTTGGTCTTATGGCTCCTTTTGCAGCAATTTTCCGTGGAGATGGAACAGATAACTTATTTTCTGGCTGTTTATCTCTTTCAGTTATCATTTTGCTGTCAAAACTACTCTTTCTGTTACTACTTTTACTTGGACTGTTGCTTTTAGTATCTTCAACACTTGTTCTTCTTTCAAGAGTTGCTTTTCTGTTGTTACCATTCTTTGGACTGCCATCTGCATTTGAAGTTCTGTTGCTTTCAAAAATGGCATCTTGGTATGATTGGACAACTACATCTACAAAGTGAAAACAAGGTATACATTTTAGCATCCTTAGCAAATCGCTTGATGATAGTATGCGCACATCTTTTTGTGAGAAACGTTGATCATAGAATAAGCTTTTCAGTAGGTACTAAGAGTTTCAGAGGGCTATTGGGCTGGTGTCTTTTTTCAATTCTTGTGAGACATTCCACAGTCATTTTAAACTTTCTTTTAAATGTGGTGGCACATACTTTTGTGTAACTGTAAATAAGACTAAAATGTATAAATACTTGGCTGTCCTCTGGTTATGAGTACAAAAAATAGTTCCCAGATGGTGGTTTAGTTTATAAGCTTTGAATGAGTTTCCATTGTCACCAGAATATCAAAGCAATCATACTGGCAAATGTTTTTTTGCATTTCAAATGCCGTTCATTTCACTTTTAAACTAAATCAACATTTTAAGTTAAAAGCAACTTAGCTTGGGGGCTGGGTCAATCTAAATATCACCTATTTGACATTCTAGATCAATGAAAACAATAGCAAAATAAGTGGTGCATGTCGTTCTTTTCACATTTCATATTTTTCATATTTCGATTTGTTTAAGACCCTTTAGCCTTATGGCTGATTTTCAAGGGTCCCTCCACATAAAAACTTGCAAAATATGCAGGTTAAAAACATCTAAGAATTACTTACAATAAATAGTCATATAATACTCATTTGCAATATTTGTGCTATGTTTAGACTAGATCACTATATCTCCGTTCATGTACCTTAAAACCTTCTCATTTAATTACATTATGGTAGCAAACACATATGTTCACAATAAACATCTGAAGGAGGAACCTGGAACCCAAGTTGCAAACATTGGATACAGATTTTGCTATTTCTATTCCGTACTAACACTTATAACGCTGGATACAAACTTACTTAATTCCTCTAATCTTGATGTACAATAATGGAGATTTGCTTGCATTTTCGTTTGAAGACTTCTTGCTCTGTCCCATTCTGGTCCTGTGAAAAGGAAAAAAAATCTTAATATTAGGGAAGGATAACTGCAAATACAGTGCAAGTCTTGCACACTTTAACAAAATAAGCATTCTCAAGGATTCTTCAAAATTTTCGAAAAATTCTCCAAATTCTGAAAAAATTTATTGGAAAAGGTATGAAATTTCGAGGATGTTCAAGATGTCTTACGATTCATAGGCAAAGAAATTGATAAAATGCGCAAAGAGCCTAGTTGTACTTTGGCTGATAATTGGTCAAAGTTTGTGTATCACTGCTATAAATAATTTAGTTATATATGAATTGCATGTTTGTACATAGAAATTATTGATGGTAACCACAAAAAGCAGCATGTAACAAAAAACAAACAAACAAACAACTCTAAAAAATCCAAAAGTATACATCTGTCTGAGATTCTCTTTTTGATTTCTGGTATGCTCACAATGTTTGGCAGTCTTCACATCATTTAGGGCATTTATTTGGGCATGGTCTTCTGCATTTAGAATGCATTTTTGGGTATTCTATCTCTGATGTTCTCTGAATTGTTTTACTTCACTTTCCCTCTAATAACTCTATTTCGTACTTATTTCTTGTTGGAGATGAGAGTTTTCTCTGACATACTACTGTTTCAAGAAATTTGAGTAATAACAACCAAACAAATAAACGAAACAGCTTAATTAAATCATTACCATCACCATCCAAATCAATTTTAATGCCTTTTTCAAGCTCTGCAATGCCTCTGTTATACAGTCCAACAGCTTCAAGTTTATTTATATATTCACCTGCAAATATAGATAAATGTAAATTGAAACTCAAAGTAGGTTGTTTAATTTTTTAATTTTTATGAAGATCACCATATGAAATTATTACTAACTGTTCAGATGAAAGTTGAAATGTGGTAAATGATGTTTTTGGCCATAATAATTTTGTGATTATCACACAGATGAGATTCCCATAAACACGAACCCCCAAAATATTTGTCTGCTGCTCTCTTATCATTACAGATCAAATTACAATATTGCATCCTGTCAAATTGTTCCCCACAACACCAAGGAGTTTTGAGCCTCAGATTTTTGAAGGTGTTGTGGTGCAGCAATCCTCTGACTTTACAGCCAGAGCAATCAGGCGGACAGAGTTTGATCCCAGGTAGAGCCCCACCACTTGAGCATCATAACAAGGAGTTGCTGACTTGATTAAGTCTTCTCTACTTCTGCAATCCCAGGGTTTTGTGTCATAAACTTGAAGGTGGGAAAAGGGATCACAAAGAAACTCTGGAAACATCAAGGGAGTGAATTAGTGGAAAATCCTATCCTAGAGGAAGGCTTTACAAAGGGATGAACTGAACAATAATTGGGAAACAAGGGAGCTTTTACACCCCTCTGGAAGAGCCTCTAAAGTGCCTCTGGGCCTCTTTTTAGAGCAGGAAAGGAAACAACTTACCTGTTGAATATATTATGCACTAGAAGTAACAAATCGTTAGTAAGTGCGCGTATCCTGTTTTTAAATTTCGGCAAAGACATTTTTCACGATGTTGTTAGCCAGAAATCAGATACATGTACTTTTTTATAAGAAAATTAGAATTTGGGCCAGTACTGAAAATTTCTAAATACGTGTATGCAGAAATTGATGGGTCCTTTCATCCTGACGAGAAATCCTTTATTAGGGAGAAATAAGATCATGTTTCAAAATAGCGGGCTGAGATTATTATTAGCATCTTGTGATTTCCAGTACTTCTTATCATTCTACGGGATTTCTTGAACGTTGCCTCACCACAGAATTAGTTTAAAAGTAAGAAGTACCCCTGTCTTTACTTTAGTGTTTACCAAATTATTTGCCAATTTTGTTTGGATTAGATTAGGCCAACCATGACAATGTTTGTGATATAAACTGTTCCGGTCTCAACTCCTGTTTGTATCACAAACATTGTCGGGGTTGGCTTGATCTAATCTAGACAAAATTGGTAAATTTGGTAAACACTTTGTTACTTTTATACAAATTTTTCCCCGTTACCTGTGGTTGACCCCAGGGCCGTCGAGAGATGGGCCGGGCCCCAGGGCTAGGGAAGGGAAGAGGGCCCCTGGACCACGCCCTTTTATCCTTGGGTCACGCCCTCCTGTACACTGTTAAAACGCTGCTTTTAGATTTTATTTTGAATCTCAGTTGGCTAACGGGCCTGAAATCGTTCCCGAAAGAAAACTACAACAAAGAAAAGATACATACCTTATTTCTTGCGGGCCCCCAAATGCCCCGGGCCCCCAAATGCCCCGAGCCCCCTGGTAACTACCCTGGCTACCCCCCTATCGACGGTCCTGGTTGACCCATACCTTTGTCATCAAGAAAAATTCGCGAAGGATTCGTAAAAATCCTTGTAGTTTCAAAAATCTAGTGCGCTTTTATCAAAGAGTGTCAAAAGACCCTTGCTCACTGTTGCATCGGGCCTAATAAACGAAGGAACTCAACGTAAATAACTTTTATTTCAGTTCGTTTTCAGACATTGATTGAAATCAAGCAACAAACTATTTTTATTTATTTCATTCAATAAAGAGTTGTAAAGCACAATGTTACATCAAAGAAATGCCTGAAATACCGCTAATGGGTCGAGTAATCTTCCTTTCAAACAAGGATCAACCAAAACAATAACTCCTCTTGAACCATCAGCAATGACGCAATAGACCATCAACTAAAATCATGTGAGCACAATGTGATTTCTTTTGTTATATTATGCAAATTTATGACGCACACCTTTTGACCAGCGGAAAATAACAATGAACAACAATAAATATGCGTGGACCAGGAACGAAACTCTGGTGCTTCCTAATAGTAAGCCCTCGCTTCGCTCGCGCAATTACAACAATGCAGCATGCAATAAGTTGATGGGGTCTCTTGTGGTTATTCTTTACAATTTACAGGATGTGGTATGTTTACCCATTTAAATAGTTAATTACTATTAAGAATTCAATAGACTTAAAAACAAGTACTACATTTACCACAAATTTCTATTTCCTTTTGTTTGTTTAATCCTACATTCATGAATTAGTAATAAGTTATCAGACAATACTCATCTTTTTGAATTAGACCCAACCAATCTCAGATCAAAGGGAACAGAATTGAGCAATTTCTAAGGGGAAGACTTAGCAGATGGTATCATGATAATACCATCTTTGCATGACTTTCCTTGTTTTTTATCTGCAGGTGGTTTTAAAATGGCAGTTACCATTTGTTGACATTACATCTCAATTTTACACAACCAAATTATCTGGCCCCTGCCCAGAAAGAACAGGCTTTCACTTGAAAGCTGAATTTACTAATTTTTTGAATAATGTTTCAACCTAGAAAAATATCTTGTTTGAAAGAGAATCTTGGGAGGAATATTGCTCCAGGTAAATGCCTGCAGGCCAATTTGCTAACTTTGTCTTGGGTGCCAATTGTTTCCATGCTCACTTCAAATCTTCAAGGGCACCAATACTATTTCAGAAATTTCATGCATGCCTTTTTGAAGATTTATTATAAAACAAACAATTAAGGGAATTGAATCAGCATAAGACCTCAAGGTATACACTATCTGTCAGAATTTGCTGACTCATGATGGCGCATCTGATTGGCTAAAGTTCATGTGATCACATGAAACACATTGTGCAACAATAGGTCCTTTTAGCTTGTTGGGAGTGATCATTGATCTTTCCCACATGGGTCACATGATACACAGCAAAGCAAATCTATTTATCATGAACCAATTTCTAAGCACTTTTGAACTTTATCATTGCAAAAAAGATCTTCTGCATACAATTTGCAAACAGAGCAGTCTGGCATGCAGGCAAGCTGGTGTCATTTTGTCCACTTAGAGTTCCATCATGTTTTAGTCCCAGGGGGGGGTACTTCATTGCTAAGTGATACTGGACGTGCCATTAATATGGGTGGGTTTTTCATCTGAAATTCCCTACATATGGGTCTTTTTTAACCATAATTCTGGTAGATGGGTAGTTATTTTTAGAATTTTCTTATCAATGGGCCCCATAATGATAATCGACACCAAACAACTGAAATTTTCCTTTGTTTCAAATCAACAAATTCATACACATGGGTCAGAAATGTCTTGATATTCATGCAAATAGGAATTTTTAAATGTTCTGTCATATGAATGGGTCCTTTTCTCTAAGTCCAGATTCAGGTGAAATCATGTTCATAATGGAGTACTCCCCCCCCCCCTTATGGCTCTGGGTTTTAGTTAGCTCAATTTTCATGGGGTTCCCTGGATTCAAAAACGTTTTTCACATCACTATTTTTTGGGATTATCAAAGAATTTAGGAGCCGAGTCACAGGCAGTTCATACAAATTCTGGCAGAAATGCAAGGCTGAATCTTGACTGAAAACTTCAAGTGAATTTCAAAATTGCAAGAGAAAGGATTCAGAATGAGAATTCTTTTTTCACAATTGTTTGATTTACCATTGGGCTGAATTTGCATGGAAGGCTGTCTGGCAGTATTATGCTTTGTTTGATACCCTATGAGCAAATGAAAACCCAACAACTCACAAATCTTAGCTTAGCTTCAACAGAAATGTACATGATCTTATTTGAGATATGATTTGTTTTTTGACCAATAACATTATAATCTTATTATGAGGTTCAATTGTATCTCCATATGGCTAGCCAAATAGGTTTTGATTTCTTGGAACTAAGTCACATTTTGACAATAGGTCACTCCCACCCTGGGGCTAAAGGATAGTATATTGTCAGTCTGCATACTCTGGTGTTAAATAAATCTTGTTTTGCAGTTGAAACAGTGACAGCTCATGTGACTTAATAAACAAAAGACATATGGATGGGCAAATGACTCCAAAAATTGTGTACAAGATTTAGGGTTTTTGAAAATCTCTCATATCTTATCCCAGACTAGCATGATCATATTTTTGAAAGATTTTTGGGATATCAACTGGGATTTTCAAAGATCTTTAAGGTTTCCAAGATTTTTTTTTAGATTTTGAGGATTCTGAGATTTCTTGCAGATATCAAGATTTTCAATGATTTTGGAGAATTCCGATTTCAAAGATTTTTGAGGTTCTTAAAACTGATTTTTGTGAATTTGTAGCATTTTCTATGCCCAGGATGTTTCAATCACTTTCTGAGATTTTGAAGATTTCTGAGATCTTTTTGGGATTTCCAAGAAGTTTTAAAATTTGGGAGATTTTCAAGACTTTTCGAGATATTGAAGGTTTTTTAGGAGTTTTAAGGATAGTGTAGGAGATTTTTGAATTTATCTTGTATGTGCAACTGTTCAAAGAGTTAGCTTGATTTCTTTTCTTGAAAGTTTCAATTTTAGATCATTTGACAAACTAATTTTTGGGAATGGATGATTTGTTTACCAAAAGAAATTTTGAGGGTAACTCCCTTGCCAAAGAAAGAAAGAAATTTGCTACCTCCAGGTTATTTGCTTGGACTTGGAGGACAGTAAAATCCCTTCATTGTCATTATTTCATTTATGCTTGCCTATTATGTAATGGTGGTCTCCCACCAAACCTGACCATAGCTGCTGAACCAACAGCAAACAAATGGCATGGAGACCACTTAAACTTTCTTACCCCCTTCTTCATCAATCTTCAATGCTTCAGATATATATTTGTATGCTTCGGCATGAAATCGTCTAACGTTCAACACAACAAGTGGGATATCTGGATCGGCGCTCAAACTTCGACTCATTCGGCGAAATGACGGTCTGCCTCCAGGACTTGCGCCCGTTGACGAAGTCATTGGAAAAATTGAGGCTGGCATAGACAATTCTTTAAAGTTCAAGCTTTTGGAAAGCTTCCAAATTCGTCTGCAACACGATACACGAAGTGCTCTGTTTTTCAGGCCTAAGCGCCAATATGATACGATAGGCCAATGACACGCGACTTGATTCACTCTACTAAACAAGACCAATATTTCGGAATACTCTATAATGTATCAGCTAAAATTCACTTCAGTGGATGTAATGATTCTTTTTCTTTCGATAAATGAGGAGTAATTCGTCAGATATAATGATAAACTGTATATTTTCTACAACATACGACAACTGCTCTGTTCTTGGCGCTTCCCGTCTGCGTCATTTCATACTAGACCGCCTAAAAACAACAACGGCATCAAATAACCGCTCCGGTCCGGTGACAATGAATAGCATCCGTCATGTCGATAAAAATAAATTCCTCCGCAGGACTGACCGCAGGAACCAAAAGTCGACACCGTAAAAAAGCTCTATCAAGCCCCCTCTCTTATAAGCCTCCCCCTCCCCTCTGAGCCAAGACTTTGAATAAGCCCCCTCTCCATTAAGCCCCCATTTATATAAAATTCCAGAGGCTACTAAAAATTTCCCAATTATCTAGCTGAGCAAGTTTGCGTTCTAATTTTGATGTAGTTTGGGATTACGATAAAACAGTGTCGGATTTATGCATTCGACTCGTAAAATTTATGTTGAATCGGCCAAATATGTGGTAAAATAACTGAATAGCTATCATATATGTTGCCCCACTCTCTATTTAATAAGCTCCCTTTCTTTCAAGTCCCCCCTCTGGAGTGTCCGAAATTGAGTAATGAAATTGGAGGAGAGGCCATGGCAAACTCCTCTTTAGCAGGAGATATCTAAACCGGCATCCAAACAATTGTTCAGTTCAATTCAATTTTATTCATAAAATGCAAGCTACTATTGTAACATTGTTGCAATATCCAACAAGTATTCCCAAGCATCTGGAGAGAAGATTTCTTCAAAAAACTCGGGAAAATTTAAAGCAATTTCTTGTCCTGGTTGCGTTTTATGAAGGTAGATGAAATGTGAAATTTACATAAATTTTCTCGGGTGTCTTTTGTCTTCTTCGTTTACTCGCCATCTGATTGGTTCGTGAAAATGAGGCTTTGTCCACGAGAGCAAAAATCGGCTAAAACATTAAAACATTTGATTCCTATGCTTTTGCGATTTTCCAGCCACTTTCTTTCAGTTACAGCTTTGCAGAATGGTTAATTTTATCAAAAATTCAGAGTAAGGTTAAAAGATCAAGAGTATGGGAACTTGCTGGGCATAGGGCACAACACATGACACGAATAATTTCCAGATTGTTTACAAATGACAAATGCGGTTTTGCGGTTTGAGGGTAGAGCGGTCTCTGCCTCTGCCGACTTACATAAATATCGATGTGAGGTATGCTATATGCGCACAAGGCCACAATCTTTCAGTGGGGAAGGACCTCGGCGCTAAGCGACAATTTCATACAAATCAACATCTCATTGTGTCTATTGCTTTTGACCAGTCACCGTCCGTCATCAAGGTTCGGTTTCTAGAAGATTTGTGGGATGTCTTTGATCATGCTTTGATTGAGTCATTTCATAACAAGAATTTCCGCTAGTTACTTCCCATGGACTTATTTGGGAATTAGTTACGAAGTACCAAAAGGAAGTAAAAACAGAACGAAACTTGAAGCTTTGTTTATGTTTTCGATATATGACGCGAGAAGACATTTTTTTTATCAGAAATTGCTAAGAAACTCAACAAACTACTATTTTAGTCAAGGAAATTCTTAGCATTGAATCTTATTTTCACTTCACTTCTTTCCTGTATCATATTACTCGAAGGTACTAGAATAATTTATACCTTGGAAAGGCTTTCAAACACAGGAACGCTCGTGAAAAACTCGTAAGAAACTCCTATTACTGAAATCTGACGATTTTAAGAAACTTTCATTCAATATCTCAAATTCTTGGTTTCTTGTATGCGCATGATGACGACATCAGAGCTGTTTTCATCTCCACAAAACTACTTTTTGATCATATCAAGAATGGAAACTTTCACCGCATCTTAATTCTTATCACATCATTCGAAAATATCAAGATCATTATCATGTTACTTCTGTGACGTAATACACTAAACTAGGTTACATTTTAATTCACATGCTTTCCGTATGTTTACTTGCAGGTATGAACTGCATAAGTAATACACAATACACCTACTGTACTTGGGTTTTACTCTAAAGTCACGAAAAAGTCAGCTGATTAGAAATGTTAAAAAGAGCCTCCGGCAATGAGGTTGGCGAGGATTTAAATCAAAATCTGGATTATTTTTTGTCTAGGACGTCTGAAGATGAACAGTTGGATATGAGGGAAGTTCTCGAAAACAATACAAAGTTTTCAATAAATCTCAAAGATGTTAGCCCTTTATTTCAGCTTTCTCGTTTTGAAAACATGGTGAAAATTGTAGGGGTCTGGGTCTAAGGGACCTGGAATCTAAAAGGGCCTAAATCAAAGGCGGGAAAAAACCACTACAACTACAAGAGAGCCAGATGAGAGGGCCAGAGAATGAGCTGAAAGATGCGATAATAGCTGGGATCAATTCAAAGAAAAAGTTTTTTTGTATTAACGGTACGTATCAATAGCTCGCACGAAAAACAACATGACATCAAATCTCCGAGCTAAGGAATTACATGTGATTCATTGATTTGATTAGGCCCCATTGGCATTATTAAGGCTAGTCAGGCCTAAAACAAACAAATCCCAAGCAACACTGTGGTGGAGTTAGGAGAAGAATTGATATCCCAAAAGGTATATCCAACCATTTGAAATTTTTATTTGAACCCTGAGATTTCATTCTTAATTTGTTGATTGGCAGCAAGTAGCAGTGGTAGAGTATATGTATCTTCATGATGTGGATCACAAAAGCAGTGCAAAATGAGTTTGCTTTTGTAGCAGGATCAAAATTTATGCAGACAGCAGAGAGAAAGTGTATTGGATCGCTTCAAGTTGGTGGAGTTGGGCAGCTGACCTGCAACAGTTTTCATTGATCCACTGGATCAAATCTGATCCACTACCCAGTTTCGTTTCATTTTCATGTAAACATGAGACCTGCTGCACATTTCACTGGAGCGTTGTTGTAACAAAAATGCAAACTAATTAATTGAAACAATTAAAATTACAGCAAAACTAACAGCAATGATGCGAACAAGCTACTACTAAACAAAAAGTAATAAAGTGAACGAAAACGATAATGATAATAATGAAGAAGTAACCAAATCTAAGTTGGCAATAACACAGAATGGTACTTGTTGCGGCCACGGTTCAGTCTATAAGCTGTAACTACCATGCACAGTATAGTACAGGCCTTGCACACATCAACATGGCAAGAATTTTTTACATTTTGATATGAATTCTTGAGCCATATGAAAGACTGTAAATTTTCTAAACAAGGCAGGAAAGCCATATTAATATTAATGTGCGCAAGATCTGTACTGTAAGCTGTCTAAGTTTTCATATTTTCATGTGCTGACAGCTGATTGATTAACACATACTACAAATGAGTATTACAATCCTTTCCATAATTTGATATTCATTCTTGAGAAATATGTAAATGTTACCATAACTGTACTGTTTACCCATTTATGTGAATGTTAAAAAAAATGTTTTTTGTCTTCTTTAGTGTCCTTGGAACAGCATGAAATATCTCCAAGTAATAACATTAACAAGAAACAGCTTTTTAAAGAGGGTCCTGAGTCGATGCTGTGCTACTCATACCAATTCAGACTTTATTGATTATCTCCAGAAAAGAATTCAGGTAAAAATTATTGTTTTGCAAAAAGAATAGGAAATTCAATTTGTCATTAAAACAGTTTGGTGAATATTTTGTTTTGCTTGGTAATATAAAATTATATCCTGTAAGCTCTTAAAGGTAATGTGTCCATGTAAGTACAGCGGCTTGGCGCGAGGGGGGGGCATGCCAATTTTACATAATATTGCATGTGATCACTTTGATAAAGAAGCTCACTACGTGGAAAGGAGTGATCTAAGCAGACTGATGATTTTCTTGCGGTTGCGCTTTTGGAGCTGAAATTTTAGTTTGCATGTGATCAGTTAAATTCTGCCAATCACTGGGCGCTCTTTGGGGCTCTTCATCAGCATTATGTTAGCATATTTTGACATGAGTGATATACACCACTGACAAGAGTGTGTGTGTGTGCAACTTTTATAAATGGAATGATGAAGTTTCCTAAAGGGCTTCCAAGTGAAACTGTTTTGAGCACATTAAGAAATGAAAACAACAAATTACAAAAGTTTCTTAGCGTCTTTGATTTGGATAAGGTAGTTCCTTAAGTTTTGAAGAATTGAGCCTATTTTTTCTTATAAGCTGTTTCTTATAAATAAATGAGTGTAGCGTGGATGATGCCTTCTGGTATTCATTTTTGACCAGAATGATATGGTTTGTGTTTGTCATGTGTAATGTACTTTTTGTTCATTCTCATGACTTGATCTTTGCTAAATCTTTTGTTTCTAGCCTTGCTAATTGCAGTTTTCTTCTAATTATTTCTTTCAAATAGGTCTCTGGCCCCATCACTGTTGCATCCTATATGCAAGAAGCTCTTACGAATCCTAAATGGGTAAGTAAACAAAATTGCATATCAGCTAGAATATATTGTTCCAAAATGTGAAACTTTGAAAAATTTCTCTGGAGGAGCCATATATTTTGATCTTTCAGTCATGCATTATTCCAGATCAGTGTCAAGGGTCCCTTTATTTTCATTCTCTATTTATTTACCTTGACTTCATTAGTCATTACAGGCATGGTCCACAGTAACATGGTTTTCCTGCCTAAAAATTCTCTCTAGTTTCTTGAGAATCTGTCTGTATCTGTACATTACCTAGCTACCACTCACTCACTAATGAGCATATGCAGTAAGGGTGTTTGTTGTTTGTTGTGGATTTCTGATTTCCAGTGAACGAATCTATCTATTCATGCAAAACATGCTTTCTCAACCTTAAGCATGAACACAATTTTGCAAAAGAATTCTTGTTTAAAGAAAATTTACAGTCTTTCATATAGCTCAGGAATTCTTATAATAATGTGAAAAATTCTGGAGAATTTGTAAGAATATTTGTCATGTTAATGTGCACAAGGTCTGTACTGTACATCAATGTTTCTATAAATAGTGGTTGGAAAGTAATTATAAAAAATCAGGTCTTGCATGAATTAACCCTTGTTTTCTTGCATCTTGATGTTCAAGAATTCTTGTGAGAATTTATCATAGTGTGAAGAATTTAAAGGAAGCCTTGAGAATCGTTGTGATCGAAATGTGCATGTGCTCACACATATTATTGAGAAATTTAGTAGCCTGGCTCATCAGCCTCCACACACATCGTTTTTTCTTGTTTCATGCCAGAAGGGTCCCAGTGGACATTTTCTTTGTGGCCCCTTTTTGAGTTGTTTTTATCACAAAAGAAAAATAGCATTGTATCTTACAGAACTCTCTGAAAACTCATTTATCTAAGTATGAACAAAGAGGTCACACAGCAGCACATTCCTGCACACTTGAAGTACATCTAAGCATATATAAGCCTTTGATGAATTTAGCCATACAAAATGCACCTTATTTGGATAATTTATCAAAGTCAACAGGAAATACTGATATGCGATTGGCTCAACTGTGACCGCAAGTGGCTTGAGCCACTTTTATATGCTTACATTTCCTTTAAGAGTGGTTTATCAGACCATGAATTGTCCACGAGCTGTGTTAGCAGAGCATAAATTCCAAATCTTTATCCCGGCGTAAAGCGGTGGGTGTAAAATTCAATGACCTATTTCTTCTGATTGAATAGCTTAAAAGAAACTTTAGATACTTATCTATAAATCTACCGTTGGACTTTTCAAAAATTTTGAACATTTTGGAACTTACAGCGTATCTTACATTTAAACTCATTTGAGGATGTGACGTCATCAAATTTCTAAGTCATAAACCAGATAAGTGACAGACTTTTGCTTGATACCATATTGTAGGCATTCATAAACTATGGTTTTCTTCGCAATTATTTCGTGTTACGTCAAACAGTTTAGAAATTACGATGGTTTTTTGAAAAATTTTCATGAATTCTTGAAAAAGAAGAAAAACACTCTAATTCTGAAAATATTGAGGATTTCAGAAAATTCCAACGGTAGAATTATAGAGAATTAGCTAAAGTTTCTTTGAAGTCATTCAGTTCAAAGAAATAGGTCACTCAATTTTACACCAGCCTTTTTAAAGATTTGGAACCTATGCTCGTTAGCAGACTGTATACAGTACATACCTTGTGCTCATTAACATGACAAGAATTTCTTATATTATGATAAGAATGTATGAGCCAACATGAATGACTATAAAATTGTCGAAATAAGAACCCTTAGGCAGGAAAACCATGTTAATGTGTGTAAGGCCTGTACTGGGGAGTGTTTTGGGTCTTTTGTGAGTGCTGGTTTTTCTTTAGGGTTATTACATGAAACGGGATGTCTTTGGAACAGCAGGAGATTTCACAACATCACCAGAAATTAGTCAGATGTTTGGAGAGGTACGCTCCCGGGGGGGGGAGTACTTCCATTATGGCCTAACAGGGGGGTCCAGTTGGTTTGAGGGTCTCACGAAATGGCTACCAAATGGCCCTATCTGTCAAAATCATACTACCAATTGGGGGTATTCCAAGATTCCTGGTCAGTCATAAGATTTCAACTCAGTAGGCTCCTCCGCACGGCAATATGGTCGTTGCAAGCAGTAATTATCATTGAATTCTGAAGTTTTTTTGCTTTGTTCAATAAGTTTTTACAATAGAAAATTTAAAAAATTGCAGAAAATTTTTGCTACCAGACGCTACCAAATGGCCCAATTTTTGGTCCACGAACTACCATTTGGGGGTTTCTATGAAAAGATACTACCATTTGAGGGTATTTTTCAAAATTTTTGCTTTGGTCCTCTCTAACCCTGACTGGACCCCCCTGTCAGGCCACAATTGGAGTACCCCCCTGGGGCTTAGAGCCATTTTTCTTTGTTTGTTTCACGAGTTATGATAAGATCTGTAGTGTTGCACTCTATTCACTTTGGAAATGTCATCAGATGAATTCATATATCTTGTAGTATATTAAATATATATCATATGCATTAAGATATGAATCTCACTTATATCTCCTCATAAGCAAAGTTATTTTCATCATTTGTTTGCGCAAACGCTTATCTGCTGGTTACTTGTGTTTAAAAAACTTTCTTCCTTCAACCCAAAAAATATATAGCATTTGAACAAACGACCATGACTTGCTTTTCTCCCTTATTTGTTTGTTTGTTTGTTTGTTTGTTTGTTTGTTTGTTTGGCATCTTATTTTATAGAGATCTTTTTATCTGGCTTACTATTTACAAAAGAGTAGCAGTAGACTATTCTAAATCAATGATAACGAAAAATAGTGCATTTTTATTATTTCTGCTATTTTCATAATTTGAATGATTATCTAAAATCAGATACATGTTGAAAAGCATTCCATTTGCAATTTGGTCCATCCCGTTATTTCGGAATTTTGTTGTTGTTTATTGAGCTTGCATACAATACGAGTTGTTTGTTCAAGTTTGTTGCAACTGAAAAGGTTAATGATAACCTTAGAATTTGATTGTTTTCTCTACTAGATGGTTGGCATTTGGTTATTGAACGAATGGCTTCAAGCAAAACAACCCAAAGACGTAAAGCTAGTAGAATTAGGCCCTGGAAGAGGAACCTTAATGGCTGATATTCTACGGGTATGATCTATTTTCAGTAGAATATTCATTGATATGACGAATGAGAATAGAGTGTAGGCAAGAGAGGTGCTTGTCATGGGTGCTTGCAGTAGCCATGTCACTCGAACCCATCACCTTCTATACATGAAACGTGAGCGCTAAATGAAATGCCACATTATCTTTATTTGGATAGGGATACGATGTACTGGCCTAGTCATCATCATCATAATCAATTTATTCAATTGTTCATTTAATTTATTCTAGTTAATAAAAGAAATGCTACGTTTGGTCCCAGAAGAAGCCAGGCTTGTCTAGTTTGGGACGTTCACATCAGAATAGAAATGTAAGATCTTATAAGATCTTAACTGTTCGTTTTTGAAACGAAATTGCAACACAATTCGAGCTGAAAGCAATGATTAGTGATAATCCGCTGCATGAGCAATGCTGTGTAGATACACTAATTTTTGCTATTAGTTTACTACCGTATTCGTTAAATTCTCAAATCCATTTGAAGATTTCGCTCTTTGTCGTCAATCTCAATCATTAAATACTTCGATCGATGTTGATTTATCGACTTTAGAAGTAGGCGGTCGAAATAGATCGCTAAGTATGACCGCCTGGTATCTACCATTGTTGTTGAGAAATGAGTTTCTGATGTTTTCGAAAATTCATAGCAGCGTACTTGTCGGATTTGAATGATTCAAACTCTAGATAAAAGCTTAGAGATGGAAGTATTTTTTTTTGAATTTTTCTCGCGTTTTTTGAGTACTGAAAATGTAGGAAAATACGACTTTACGAAAATTTCTTGGTTGCGAAATGCTTGAAACTGAAAACATTTGATCAAATCGTAAATAATCTCCTCGCACACGCACATAAATACGCAAGGGCATTCCACCTCTCTCAGGATTTATAAGAAATATCATCATTCGCCTTCTTCGCCTTCGGCAGATTTCGCGTCAACATGTGATATCTGTCTCCATAAATTTTGGTCTTTGACAGCAACATTCAGCGACACCAAGTTTCGTCCAGTCAAATGGCTGATGTTGTCTCGCCAGCATTCTGGTTGCTTTCCTCTGCTTCCTAGCATAGGTTCCAAATCTTTTTCTCGGCGTAAAAAGGTGGGTGTAAAATTCAATGACCTATTTCTTCTGTTTTAATGACTTGAAAGAAACTTTAGATACTTATCTATAATTCTACCGTTGGACTTTTCAGAAATTTTGACTATTTTTCGAAATTACAGCGTATCTTACATTTCAACTCATTTGAGGATGTGACGTCATCAAATTTCTAAATCATAAACCAGATGAGTGACAGACTTTTGCAACATACCATGTTGTAGGCATTCATAAACTATGGTGTTCTTCGAAGTTACGTCATGTTACGTCAAACAGTTTAGAAATTACAATGGTTTTAAGTTTTTTTGAAAGTTTTTCTTGAATTCTTGAAAAAGAAGAAAATCACTCTAAATCTGAAAATATCGAAGATTTCCGAAAAGTCCAACGGTAGAATTATAGAGAAATGGCTAAAGTTTCTTTGAAGTCATTCAGTTCAAAGAAATAGGTCATTCAATTTTACACCAGCCTTTTTAAAGATTTGGAACCTATGCTCTGCTTCCTCTGCCTTCTATCATTCATTCTAGGCAGATTTTGCTTGCGCATTGAGTAGAGCGTTTGGTATGACCGTAGAGCTTCAAGACTTTGGATTTAATTGCGGATATATTGATCAAATAATTAATTAATATTAATGATTATTAAATTATATGGATATATTAATTTTAATTGTGGATTAATTATAAGAAATAGATTTGAAAAAATACTGAAATTTTTGAATCCCATGGCAATAAATGTGCAGATGACATCTCCCATCCGGGAAAAATTGTACTTTCTTTAATATTCTGTGCAAAGAGTTTTTTTATGATTTGATGAAGTGTTTTAGGCCTTTTTCAGGCATTCGTAACCATGAAATTTTCGTAAGTCGAATTTACCACTATTTCTAGTGCTCATAAAAACGCAAGAAAAATTCAAAATGTACTTCAATCTCTAGGCTATAAAGCAGAATTAGATTCATTCAAATCCATCCAGTACTCTTGGTGCTATAAATTTTCAAAGCGAGGACCTGATATTTTTTGGCTTTAGCTTTAAATTTGCTGTTCATCGTAGGTTTTTGGTCAGCTAAAGATCATCAAAGAATCATTATCCGTTCATTTGATTGAAGTCAGCCAAGAAATGAGACGAATGCAGCAAAGAGTTCTTTGTGATATCGACTCATCTGACAGGGTAAGGACCCTTTTTTGACTCACGAAGTGGGTTAATGGGATAGCTGAGAGATTTCTCGTGCAGTGTGGCCTTCAGATTGCATGTCGTGATGCAAGGGGTTGTTTGGGGAGAGATTGAGTATGGAGTCGATATCGTGATGAAAAGAATGCATGACATTTAGCAACCTAGAAGTCTTTGATTATTTCAAAGTACCATGGTTGTCCTTTAATCTGGATTAATCAATGGAGTGACGATCTAATGAATATTAGCTACTGACCTTGTTATTTGTGAGAGAAATATGGCATGGAACTCGAATTCCTTTTCTGCTTGCTGGCCTAACAATTTCACAACATTTCATGTTCTTCTTCTTTTAGTCAGTTGGCGCTCAATGCGCAGCTGTGGCCATTACAAGAGCACGTCACCCTTCCCTATCAGCAGCCTGATAATCTGCATCAGCCAAACTTCCTCCAACCAACTTTACAATGTCACTTGCCCATGATGTCAGTGGCCTTCCTCTCCTTCTCTTTCCTTCAACCTTCCTCTCGATAATGCACCTTTCCATACCTCACTTTCTTATGATGTGACCAAAGAAACGTATCTTCCTCAAAACCATGTTTTTCCGCAGTACAAGACTGGTCCCAATCTTATCTGGTACCCACTGGTTTGTCCTTTTATCTGTTCATGAGACTCATGAGAATAACCTTCTATAACACCACATCTCAAAGGAGTCAATCTTTTTCGAGGAGTCGACCTTGCAACATTTCATACTCAAGTGAAAAGGTAGAAAATGAATTTTTTTACAGTACAATAGGAAACTATTTTGTGGTAGCATCGTTAAGTTTCTTAAGGGAATACTTTTGCACGCTCTCCGTGGAGGCGTGCTTAGTAGGCAAATATAAAAAGCTCTTCAAGGCATGGAGAATCACAGGTCGATAACAAGTACTTTTATGAAAGATAGGGTCTCTCCCGCCCATCCCCTCCCTGTTTTCAGAGATTCAGGTTACATGTATCAAATGAACGTACGAGCGATGGGAATAATGTGCTTTCCGTGTTTGCTCTATTTGGCACACCTATATACAATCTTGCTAGACTGACCTCACTACTATCTGTGTATTGTAGTTTAGTTAATAAATAAAGTTATTTTCGGTTGAATGCAATGAATTACAAAATAAGTGGAAATATTTCTTGTCACACTTCCCATTTATTTAACTTCTATCTCAACTGGAAAGTCGCTTACCTTTCAAAATGTTATATTGCGGATGCTTCCCTGAATTCGGCGTACGAACGTTATGCAAGAGGGTTGTAGCAAGGTGAACGATATCACATTGTTTTAAAAGCTCTGCCAAGTAAGTGGCCCAGTCAAATTGGCAACACCATCAATGGTACCATCAAGACCATAGAGGCCATGATAGACAATCAAAACTAACGGTTTTTAAATACCTCAACGACCTTGCTCCTAACTATCTTTGCAAATTTTTCGCCAAAAAAGCTGATTGTACACTCTTTTTTTTTTAATAAGAATATTTTAAATGTTGTCCAGCCTCGATATTCTTAGAAAGTTTCGTTTTGAGCCTGAACATATTCTTAAAGTATTTATGTCAGTCATGCGATTCTCTGTTATGAACATCACAAAACGGGCAACTGCTGAAAAATGAGACACAAATATGCCAGCTAAGGCTGGCAATATTCTTATAATATTCTTAAAAATTGGATGATTCTGAGCCTGAATATTCTTATAAACATTATTCTTATAAAAAGAAAAGAGTGTACCGAATGCAGCCTACGAAATGCAAATACTAACTTAAGGCTGCCTTTGAAAAGTTTGCTAACGGACAAAAATGCTTTTCGTACAGAGATGCAAAAAGCTGGAATAGCCTTCAAACTGAGGTTAAACAGGCATCTTAGGTTAATGCCTTCAAGAGCCATATTTTGCTTAGACTGGTGCGTAGATACTATATTTTAGATACCTTGTAAATTGATTTCAACACTGTATTTCAATAGATTGATTAGACTTTGCACGTACTGTAATAAGGTTTTTCTTTTCATTGTATTATATTACTATTATTGTATGGTATCGTAGATGGAGGGCCCCCTTGAAAACCAGCACTTGCTGAAGGGTTACTCTCCCTAAATACATAAAATCAAGTCAAATCAAACCAAGTCAAATCAAATCAAACCAAGTCAAATCAAATCAAACCAAGTCAAATCAAATCAAATCAAACCAAGTCAAATCAAATCAAATCAAATCAAACCAAGTCAAATCAAATCAAATCAAATCAAACCAAGTCAAATAAAATCAAATCAAATCATATCAAATCAAACCAAGTCAAATCAAATCAAATCAAATCAAACCAAGTCAAATCAAATCAAACCAAGTCAAATCAAATCAAATCAAACCAAGTCAAATCAAATCAAATCAAACCAAGTCAAATCAAACCAAGTCAAATCAAATCAAATCAAACCAAGTCAAATCAAATCAAATCAAACCAAGTCAAATCAAATCAAATCAAACCAAGTCAAATCAAATCAAATCAAATCAAATCAAACCAAGTCAAATCAAATCAAACCAAGTCAAATCAAATCAAATCAAACCAAGTCAAATCAAATCAAACCAAGTCAAATCAAATCAAACCAAGTCAAATCATATCAAATCAAACCAAGTCAAATCAAATCAAATCAAATCAAATCAAACCAAGTCAAATCAAATCAAACCAAGTCAAATCAAATCAAATCAAACCAAGTCAAATCAAATCAAATCAAATCAAATCAAATCAAACCAAGTCAAATCAAATCAAACCAAGTCAAATCAAACCAAGTCAAATCAAATCAAATCAAATCAAATCAAATCAAATCAAATCAGATCAGATCAGATCAAATCAAATCAAATCAAAGACCATCAACTTAGCTTCGCCGTTTTAAACTATCACATTTTTAGCTTCTAGCTCGAATAGATACATTTCTGTCTTGAGGCACCATATTCCAAGCAACTATATTTGTGTAGGAGCAAAATTATTCTTTTCCTTGTGTTAAACCTTGTTTTCTTCTTTAAGGTTATTGAAGAAGCAGCACCAACTAAATATGGAGTAAATGTGCATTGGCATAGTAATATCAAAGATGTACCAGAGGGTATGTTAGTTATTGCTGTGATTTAGGCCAAGTTTAAACATCATATTTTTGCCGTGTCGAATTGAACTTTATTAAAAATGGCAGAATTCGCCGTGTTTGAAAATATGATTTAAACATCGTCTTTTTGCCGTGCCGGATTGAGACTAAAATTGTTAAAATGGTCATTTTTTCCAAATGCACACGCTCAGTGGCTGATCACACATTGAAACCGGTGACCATGGCCTAGATTTGATTAACTAAACGCGGCAGAAATACGATGTTTGAATCAAGTCGTGTTTCTGCCGCTTATCACGACAGAGCTAGTGAGCTCCTGCCGTTTTAATAATTTAAACATCATTTTCATTTCGAATTTAATTGAAACATAGAGTAGCGTCGCCCATTATGGCCAGTCGCCCATTATGGCCGGCTAGCCAGAGAAATTAAATTTCAGGGGATTGACGACCAGTAATAAAATTGTAATTGCGCGGAAAATCTTCGCTGACATCTGTTTTATCATGATTTGACCTTCATTGAAGTTTCAGTTCATTTGCATTGAAACCCGACGAGATGGTTTGTGCAAATCTCTAATTGATTTTTTCAAGTATTGCAAATTTCATGATTCTATTTACATTCCTTCCTTCTTTTTCGTTCGCTCGACACCTTGCGGTTGGACATTTTTGAAATATGTTTTGATTTTTCAGAAGTCCTGTCTCTTGAGAGGAAATCTACAATGAAACCAAAGCAAAGTGACTTCTGATTCAGATTTAAGGTTATGAAGTCTCAGTGCTGCTAATTGCTATTTTCGTCGCCCATTATGCCCATCAGTTTACCAGAGAAGTTTCCAATCGCTTCAAAATATAAAAATGCAACATTTATTAAAAAAAACCCCAATTTTGGTTAAAATCTTACTTACTGACTTGGAAAATCATCGAAACCCAGAAAAACGCAGCATTATATCAAGTCTATTTTCATTTTAGAAACTATGCCAAAACTCATCCATCCATGCACAAGAGATAAGGCAGGATTTAGAACAACTCGAAGCATGTATTTCAATTGCCAAAACTCGAAGTTTAGGTTAATTCTTATAGATATTTTTGGGTTTACAGTACCAAATGATAAACAAAGAACAGTAATTAAAGCTGTTTTTCTTATTAAAACTTTTTACCGGAGAGTAGTGTTCATTGTTTCTCCTGCGGCCATAATGGGCGACGCTAGAAGAAAACGACGTTTTTACCCCCTCCTTTAAAATCTTCTAAAATCAGTATAAAGAGTTTACGTAAGAAATCAATATTCTGTGATCTTTTTCTCCATTAGTTGGTGATATGATCTGGCTATTTGGTTTTTTCATTGATTGCTCTTTTTGGATCTAACTCAGAACTTCGCGACGACATGGGCATAATGGGCGACACCACTCTAGGGCTCAAATCTTTCAAAAGGTCGGTGTAAAATTCCATTGCAGTTTTCTTTGAAATAAATGGCTTGGAAGGAACTTAGGGTTTTTGATGTAAATCTACCGTGGCAATTTATTGAAATCTTCCTTAGTTCAAGATGGCAGCATTTATTAAATTTGAGGCTATGACGTCATCAAATTTCTAAATCCTAAACTATAAAAGCTACAGATTTCTGCTTGCCACCATGTTCTAGGCCTTCATAAACTATGGTTTTCTATTAGGTTATATAATATTTCTTCTCTTAGTTTAGGATTTACGATGATTTAAATTTTTTCAAAAATTTTCCATGAATTTTTTCAAAAATAGTTAAATTGCTGCCATTTTGAAAAAAAATCAAGGTATTAAAAAATTTCCACGTCAGATTTACAGCAAAGTAACACACATTCCTTTCAAGCCATAAAATGCCATATAATTTTACACCGACCTGTTTAAAGATTTAAAAGATTTGAGCCCTATGCTTTTAACTGATTCTTGGAAATTTTTGCAACATCTATTGAATTCGACACGGCAAAATACGATGTTTAAACGAGACCTTACTTGTGAATACACGAAGATGAACCAGAACATGAAATCATAAATGATGATAACATACGACCCATTTGCATGGTTTTTCATAGGAACGAGCGGAGAGATCGCTTGATTATTATCTTTGAAGTGAAAAATGAAGACTGTCGTTTGTATAGGAACGAGAGGTCCATGTTCGATTTTGATCCATGATTTACTTGCGATTGAAATATAACTTCAATACAACAGACCTTTTAGTTATTCTACAAACGAGTCTGGATCGAGAGTTATTTTTATACATTTTCATGCGCGAGGTTCCATCGAGTGGCGTTAAAGGTGATCTGAAGCGAAATTTTTTATTGGTGCAAATGAATATGACTGTTGAATGATAAAGAATGTCGTCTAAAATGTTTTGATACCTTGTTTCATTTTCGAGTTATCTACTATTTTGTATGATTGACTGATGACGTCATTTTGCTTGTAAAAAGTAAAGAAAGTATACAAGGTTGACTATTTTTCCAAATGGAAATCGACTCAAAGAACGTTTCTTTAGTTGAAAGGCCTTTCTAAACATCATATCAATATATAGACAATTTCTAGTACATTTTTGCAGCTTACATTAAATGTCTCCTACAACTGCAACCTTGAAACAGCAGGCTCATCTTGAATCAGAAACAGCTATATTTCCATATATTATCGTAGCAACTTGCAAATAAATTGACGTCATCAGCTTGCACTTAGAATCCGTGGATAACTTGAAAACAAAATGAGATATCAAATAAATCTAAACAGGATTCTATATCATTGAACAGTGCTGTTCATTTGCATCCATAAAAATTTTCACTTCAGGCCACCGATCACTATTGAGTGGGGTTAGAGCTTCTATCACTATTGTGCACATTTGAAAATTCTACAAAATATAGCAAAATATCGTTCGATTCTGATGCTCTTCAGAATAGCTAAAAGGTCTGTTTTCTATTTCAGAAATAGAATTAGAATGTCAATGGTAAATCAATGATGTACCAGAATCGAAGTGGAATTCTCGTTCCTATACAAACCCCTCAGCAGCATTTTCCTAATTTCTGGGTTTAAAAGATGAGTGCTTTTACCAGACAAAATATTCACATATAAGTTAGCCTTTGACTGATAGATTAACATTTTGAATATCGGCCACGTACTTTTTTCCACAGTCCACCAAACGTTGAACTTTTTACTCAATCGGTAGAATTCAGTAGACACGTCAATTTCAGTAGACACATCGAGCAAATCCTTCAAATCTTTAAAAAGGTGGGTGTAAAATTGTATGACATTTTTCTTTGAATTGAATGGCTTGAAAGGAACTTATGGAACTTTTTCAAACTGCCGTGGAAATCTTTTGATATCTTGATTTTTTTCAAACTGGTGGCAATTTAATTATTTTTCTAAAAATTCATGGAAAATTTTGAAAAAAATTTAAAACATCGTAAATCCTAAACCAATAGAGGGAAAATGATATAACCTTCAAGAAAACCATAGTTTATGAAGGTCTACAATATGGTCGCAAGCGGAAATATGTAGCTTTTTGGTTTAGGATTTAGAAATTTGATGAAATTATAGCCTCAAATTTAATAGATTCCATCATTATGAAACTAATCAAGATATCAATAAATTTCCACCGCAGATTTACAGCAAAAACCCTAATCTCCTTCCAAGCCATTTATTTCAAAGAAAACTGTAATAGAATGTTACACCCTCCTTTTTAAAGTTTTGAGCCCTATCGATTCTTTCTTTTTTAAATTTCAGGATATACACTATATCTTGCGCACGAATTCTTTGATGCGTTACCAGTGCATCTTTTCCGGGTATGTACCAGAAGTTACCTTTTGATCCTTGGAGCATAAATCATTTGAAATTTTGGCCAGATTTATTTGTGAAATCTCAGCATTGTTAATTTTTCCTGAAATGTTATTGTACGTATTTTTTTATAATACAATAATTCTATAATATTCAGGTAAATACCGGGTGTCCCAAAATGATGTATTATTATATGATTGCATGTATGCCCATAACCAATGAACGGATTTTCAAAAACTTTGTTTTATTTGATTGCCTAAAGGCTAAATTAGATGTTAAGATGTTGGTTGTGGTTTTACCAGTTTTTGAAAATCGATTCATCGGTTATGGACGTACAAGCAATCAAACGATAATACATCATTTTGGGACACCCGGTATAGTGATATTTTCATTTCAAACGATTCTAGAAAACTGGAAAGGGATGGAGAGAAGTTTTGGTGGACATTGATTGGTGAGTGCCAAATTCAAAACTTCTAGTATTCTCATGTACTATCATTATGCTGTTGAAACTCTTCATCCGGCAAGCAATGAATGGACGCTATGCGTCCTATTTCTATTGAGAACCCTGGTCTATAAATATCGCTGGTCTTTGGGGGAGAGATTCATAAATCTTTTAAGAACTACGCTAATATAGATTCCGTAAACGATCATTATATACCTTCCCTTAAATCAGGCCAAAAAAGATCGAAAAAAATGGTACCTCGTCTTTACCATATTTGCTTGGACTTAATAAAATGTAACAAGATGCGTTTTTGATGTCCATAACTCTTCTTCTGGAACACTAGCCAAACTTTTAGTTCACTCTTAGGAACTTAAGACGTTTTTAAAGTGTACAGTAATCAATATGTATGCCCCCATGAAGTTTAGATTTAAATGCGATTTATTTTCCTAGTCAAAAATCAATTTATTTTCATCTTCATAGATCTATGAACAGAATCTTTTTTATTTTCTTAGTACTGCATTACGATTTGTACTTGCCCCCGGTAGCAGCCCCCTGTCTGATCTGCTTATACCAAAAGATACAACAATGCAAGAGTATGAAGTGTGTCCAGAAGCAGGGGTGATCATTGAGCATATGAGGAATACCATAGAAAAGAATGGAGGAAGTGGTCTTATCGTTGATTATGGAAAAGATGGGCCTAGTGGCAATTCTGTACGGGTTCGTATGGCATAGTGATATGTGTTTGCTATGGGACTATTTCATCTATCAAAGCGGAGACTTGGCGTAAGAAAAGTGTTAGCTTCATCATGAACCATAAAGTAACTCCTAAGACGAAAGAAATGAAGTATATACTACATCATCAAAAAGGTTTCTTGATGTTTACCGGATGAGCCAGAAAAAATTTCCAACTTCCGACAGGCCGAAATAAATCATATACTGGATCAATTTAAATGTATTTGATTTAATTTTTTGTTGATATTCAATCTTTTTAGTTATTTTGTTCGATTTTTTCGCGGAGCATGCCTCTTAATAAATTTACGGTTTCTTGAAATTTTTTCGTCTGCAGACTGCCCAAAAAGATAGAAAGAAAACAGCGATCAAATTTTCTATAGACTGAACTTGGCAGAATAAAGGGAGTGCTCCAAAATTGATAAAAATTAACCAAGAATAATATCGGATATTGACAAAAGATTAAATCAAAAATATTTGAAATTGGTCCAATGTATGATTTATCCTGGCCCGCCGGAAGTGGGAACTTTTTTCAGGCTCACCCGGTAGAAGGCTATGACTCGATTCTGCATTATATCATTAAAATTTCCTGTGTATAGCAATGGGACGATTTATGCAATGATTCCATGGTGAATTTGCACAAAATATTTGTGTTTGTATTTCTTGTGTGACCAAAGTATGTTGAAAATACTCTTAATTGATGTATTCTCTTAGACTAACTACTTCAGTCCTAGTTTCCGCTCCGTTCATTGAATTGGATGAAGGCACTAGTCTTCAAGTGATTATCGTAATAGCGATTATCAGTTTATTAAGGAGCACAATTGCGACATGTAATCAGTCTAGTGTTCTCTGTTGCAGAGCTTCAAAAACCATAAGCTTGTAGATGATATCTTGCAATACCCTGGAGATGCAGACATTACTGCTAATGTTGATTTCGCGTACCTCAAGCGGACGATGAAAGACAAAGGTAAATTGATAATTTTAATTAAAGGGTCTGTTAGATCCAGCATGCCTTGCACGTGCGGTTTTTTTGATTGGCCTTTGTTTTCGCCATCTTCATGGCCCACGAAAATGGCGATAACAAAGGCCAACCAAAAGACGGCACGTGCAAGGCATGCTGGATGAAACAGACCCTTTAAAATGTGAGCAACATACAATTTCATGAAATGGCCTTTGATATTTATGTAACAATCTTCAAGCAAAGAAACAATAGTCAATATTAATGTTTGTTTTAACTCTGCACTCAAAGAAGTTTCAGTTCAATTCATTTTTTCGTAGTGAGAACTTATGGTCCATTAACTCAATCGAGTTTCCTGAAAGCAATGGGAATCGAAACAAGACACCAGGTCAGTAAAATTGTGCCTTATTTATACTTTACTCTTATAAAGCAATGCTTTCGCTTCATCATTTCACCTGGTCTACTGCACACGGAGGCAAGGAATGTGCAACTCCAGGGTGTCCCAAAAAAGTACTCCCATTTGGTAATTCACCAAAATGTGATTACACAGCCGATCTGCGATTTTCTTTTTTTGTCAAGTAGAT
Organism: Aurelia coerulea; assembly: GCA_039566865.1. Classification (NCBI taxonomy): domain Eukaryota; kingdom Metazoa; phylum Cnidaria; class Scyphozoa; order Semaeostomeae; family Ulmaridae; genus Aurelia; species Aurelia coerulea. The sequence continues at coordinate 28,710,471 of CM076945.1, read as the reverse complement.
CAAGGACCAAATTATTATTCAATGTATAGTTATTTTTGTAATTGGTTTCAAAATTAGCGAATTTAGCTCTTTTAGAGCTACCTGGTTTTGAACCATGCTGCAAAAAAGCATTGATGATTGCCAGATCAATTTCTTTGTGCATGTAAAGCTTCTAGTTTGGCCATAGATTGCAGAAAGAAATGCGCACTATCATTGGAGACTTCATTAATGATAAAAAATCTGAAAATGACCCTTACGCAAAATTGAGTATTTTGCTTCAAAACTATAACTCAGAATAAGGGTTTTCAACGTATAATATTTCTACCTTGCTGTATCAAAAGCAAACATTTTATCATCAATGAATATTTTTGGGTCTTTGATAAAACAACTCAAAACAATCTTTTTATCAAAGGTTTGATAATCAATTTTTGATGATTTTTGAAACACGAGTACTTTTTTATGGGACACCCGGTATTTTATGAAAGAATCTTGCAGGAAATGTCAGCATTTCGGTAGCGAAATGAGATACGGGTTCTTTGACAAAGGATGCAAAATACACGCCACTACTGGCCTGGTGCACCTGGCCTCAGGATACGAAATAACATAGTGTCGGTGCTACCAGGAAGGTAGCTGAAAGTCAATAAATTTGGGATCTCTTGTTTGGTACTTTAGCTTTAAACGAAGGTTAGCCTGCTGCGTGACCTTGCTACCAGGAAGGAAAATGTAGTGAGCCCTGGTCCTTTATTGCACAACGTAGGCATCCCATTTCTCTCAACCAGAACCTTAATATCTTTTGACAACCGTAGTCTGTGACGACATCCCAAAGAGTTCTTCAGCTCTTCAACGGAGCACTTCTTGCTGCTTTGCAATTCTTTCAGAGAGCATAGACGCAGTCTTCTCGTTGGTGTCAATGATGTACTTGAAGCATACGGATACTCCGAGGCTCCAGACAACAATATTTTGCAGCTTCTTCTCAGAGTCCAGAAAAGGTCACGGCTCCACGGCTGTGAGCCGGAGGAAGGTTTTGCTTGCTAATGACATATTTGAGGAAGGTTTAGTCATCTTTTTAGAAATTTGAGAAAATTGTGGAATATTTTGGCAATATGAATTATAAGGTTCTATTCAACGCTAGAAGAGGGTTATTTTGACTTGATGAAATGAGGAAGGTTTAACTCATCAGATTTTTATCCGGAGGAAGGTTTGACTTTTTTCTGGACTCTCCTTCTTCTATATGGAAATAAAAATTTGCCCTTGGAAGCCAATAGATTAATCTTGAATGCAACAATGAACTATATTTTCGAAACAGAACGCTTTGATTGAAGATCACTCATATCCCTACGTAGAACACCCAAGCCCCTTCTGTATGTATGTGTTTGTTTTTTAGCAGTTCTCTTCGTTTGTAATCATGTAATGTCTTAAGGCAGCTTGCAGTCAAAACTTGGATTTGCAAATTCACCATGTTTGGCTCTAACTTTTCAAACCTACACTTGCAATTACCGTACTTGATTGCAAGCTTCCTTTGCTTGTACCTTAGTTTTCCGTTTGTATTATTAACATTCCTTTTATTTGCAGTAGCAGTTACGTGTAGTAGTTACGTGTAGTATTAGCAATTATTTTTCTCTCTAGTAGTTACGTGCAGTGGTATGTTCGTATTTCCTGTTTTATGTTGCCATGAGGTAGCCGTAGTTTTCGCTCCAATTGGTATTGTATTAGTAGTAGGGTATTGTATTTTGTAAGTAACGTTGAAAGTAATATGTATTGTCAGTTATTAAATGATGTATAAAAAAAAGAGTTCTTCATGGTATTCCGCTTCTAATTTGAAATACGTACATTTATTGTTCGTTTATGACTTGTTCTTTCATTTCAGGTTTTATCTCGAAACGCAACCGGAAAACAAAAGAAAAATTTGGACAGTGCTTATGACTACCTTCTTAGTGAGGACAAAATGGGTGAAAAATTCAAAGTTTTAGCATTCAATCAAACTGGCTCAGTCAGGCCAGCCGCATTTTAGGATTTAAATGTCAATGTGTGTACAGGTACCTACTTTATGCATGAAGTCGCGTTTGTCACCGATTGCCGAATCTCAATTTGAATTTGATAAAACAAAGGAAAAACCTCAACGTCTTTCGCAGTTATCTTTGACTTCCATTGCGAATGATTATCTTAGAAATGTAGCATTTATATTTGACTTGCATGACAAAAGAAATCAAAATTCATTTATTAATTTCACGCATAACGTTTTATCAAGATTTGCACAAAGAGACTCAGAAATGGTCTGTTAGAATTCTGAAGATTTGGTCAAGTTTTCTTGGCCTTTTTCGAATATTTTGAGGTGTGACTTGGGAATGCATTCATCGATTTGAACATTTTTCACCACCCCTGCTAGGAAGTAAATTAAGGCCTGCAGATTCGCAGAAATTTCACATTAATTATTTTGTTTGAGAGAAATCTCATGTAAGGAACTTTCAATCAGAATTGAAAATACCAAGAACGATGATATTTGAGAGTAGTGTAATTCAGAAATATTTGTAATTTACAATATTAGTGTTTTTATACCTCTGAGTGAGTAGTGTTCTATAGTGGAGAAACGTATTTTAGTTTGTCTTTTGAGTGTAGATAAAAATACATGTGAAGATACATAAGAATCTAACCTACGTTGCCAGCGTGTCACAATGAATTTTCTCCAATTTTTATCTTCATTGTAAACAAGGAAGCTTTGAAATTCTGCCCTTAGAGATCCATCACAACCCGGGGTCTTTTGTGGGCACGCTATATTTTCAATCGGTCTGAAAACCAAATTTAGCAGAAACAAAAACTATGGATGCTCTTTGCAGTAGTTAAACTGATAGAATAGTTCAACCAAAGAAGAATTTTCCTACCGGGTTCGCCAAAATAAACTATGCACGTTTGGCAGGCCACGATAAAGCGTACACCCGACCGATTTTGAGGATTTATGACTTAATCTTTAGCAGAAAGCCTGAATTAGATACTGAGATTTTTTGCAAATTTTTCATTTTCAGGTTTTAGAGCTAAAAGCGAGTTTCCTAAAATGTTAGTTTTTGAAAACACTGAAAACGATAAAAAAACATCGATCAAGTTTTCTGAATATAATCGACATGAATGGACAAATAGAGAACTTGTTCGTGGTGATTTGCGATTTAGAAATCGACCAATTGTAATCTGCTATACAAGAGTTCGTACGAAACCTCCAAATCACCCTGAAATCGTTTTTTCTTTGTTCATTCATGTTGAATCTTTGAAAATTTGATCGACGTTTTTTGATCGTTTTCAATGCTTTCGAAAACGAAAATTTGAGGAAACGCGCTTCCAGCTCTAAAATCTAAAAAAGGAAAAATTCGTAAAAAGTCCTAGAATCTAATTCAGGCTTTCTGCTAAAGATTAAGTCATAAATCTTCAAAATCGGTCCAGTGTAAGATTTATTGTGGCCTGCCAAACGTGCATAGTTTATTTTGGCGCACCCGGTATTAGTCCAACTTCTGCAGTATGGATACATAGTCCAGTTTGTGGATCGATTTAGCATGCCCGCAATGGACCCTGGATGACAATAACTCTTTAATTCAGGATGGGTTACGCGATGATGTGTGCTTAAGATTTTGTAAAAACTGTTTCTCTTTCCTGACACGGAGTTTGAGAATCGCATGTCCATTGTTTGTCATGTTATTTTGCCATTTCGTTATTTTGAATCATCTAGGCGTGATGCTTGACATTGGAACAATATCCTGTGGCCTTTGCCTTCTTTTTCGATCGAGATAGCCTTTGAAAAAGTACACCAAAGGGTTGAAGAACGAGTTGGAAAACAAAGCAAATCTGGAAATATATGTTATCGCTTCAGCATCCCGACGTATTAGGTATTCGATTGCAAAAGGGTATGAGCAAAGCATATATGTGATTGCTACAAGGCAACATGTATAGAATATATGTCTTTCTTTTCTGTACTGTTGGCTGAAGAATAACCTAACTGTAGCTGGTTTTGCAGGTCCAGCTGTGCTATTTGTTGACATTCTGCCACTGATGCAAGACCTTCTCGCTATATAGAGATACACTATGACCATCCCCACACCAAAAAACAATATAACAATCGCTGTAGGGTAAATGAGAAACTCTTCAGACAGATTCCCTTTGGACAATTCGTAGGCAAGAACTGATAACAACCCGAAGTTCAAAACCCAAATAGTAACAATAACTGAGCTCATTCGAGAGCTGGTTGCATAAACATGATGTTTCAAGGGATATTTGACCACAAGGAACCGGTCAACGGTTAAAACAAACAAGTTGCATGTCGAGCAAGATGATGATAGGACCAGTATTACTGAGAAGAAACCTTCATTTAGCCATTTCAGTTCAAAGAAATTGATAGAATCAAACACTTTGAATATTGTTGTCGCCACTGCGACCAACAAATCTGAAACTGCCAGACTCAACAATATCTTTTCGTATGGCTTAAATCCAACACTTCTTCGTACTAGGAATATGATTTCCAAACAATTCAAAATCGTTGTTAATGATCCAAATACGACATATGTTATTTCGAGTATTTGTCGCTCCTTATCTGGCGACATTTCTGCTTTCGTGATTCAGAATCGGGCACTGAGTTATTGTGTTAATTTTTGTGTCTCCTCGTAGCAGTTCATAACAGATGGTTCTCCAATTGACCCTACTTTGCTTTATACTAAAAGGACTTCTTGTGATAATTGTCTTATAGGTGTGAATGTGTCATGCATTTTCTCTCTCTGTCGATAAGTGATAAAAAATCGGCTGCAGGAATGATTCCCACAACTTTGTGAAAAGAACTCTGTTGAAGTTTTCTTGAAAGAACGTTGTTATCACTTCTTTTAGAACTATCCTCTTGTCTTGAAAAGTTCGAGTGAGCATGTTTGTTTTGGGCTAATAACAGGCACTTTCCTATATCAAAAGCTGTGTTCCAACATTCAAGATCAGTATAATTTCCTATTCATTTCCTGTACATATCCAAGTACCGATTAAATTCTCCCTCCAGGACTCTCCTCATTGCATATCTCCAATGAAAATTTCATTCATTGATCGTCGTCTTTGCGTAGTCTCTCGCAACTTAGTTCTTGGATATTATATTGATTGAAAATCTTGGTCTTGGCTATTATTTTGATTAAAACACACTTTCTTGGAAGTTTCTACTCTATGTTTCCACGTATCGTAATCGCCCGCAAAAAATTTTATGAATAGAACAAGCATTTTGTTTTGGCAGCTTGCTAAAGAACTATTCAATTCGTAAATTTCCATAAATCCTACCGGGTAGCTCTTTGAAATCAAAGGTTATTGACACATGCTTTGTATCACAGTTTAGTTGAAAGGCTTAGCTATCTTTTGAGATGCCGCGTGGTCAGCAGTGATTTCCTTCCGAAAACCAATGCTTACCAAACTCTTTTAAGAAATGATTGTCAAATGCTTGTTTTGTAAGCTTCGTTTGTGCTTCATCTTCTTCGATTTGCGCCTCTATTGTAATTCTTGTCATCTTTGGCAAGAAGAACACATGGAATTCTACTGGAAGATTCTTACTCAAAGATACCTGATTCTTAGGTATATTTGCCTTCGTATTTAAGGCATGTTACACGTTTTTTTTATAAGAAACCGGTTTATAAGAAACTAGTACTAAGATGACTAAAAATTTAAGAAACTCTAGTACTACGCTCAAGAACAGTTAAGAAACTCTAAAAATTATATTTCTGTATGTCTCTCTTATTCTAGGTCTCTCTAACAAAGGTACATTCATTTTTTTTAACTTTTAACTGCGAAAATTGGTAAATGTTTGCCTGAATGTGCATGGCTTATTCGAGGTGACAATGTCAATGCAAAATGGAAGCCCTTTGTCGATAAGAAGGCTCAACTTCGAACAATACCACAATTTTAGGCCCAAAAAATTTGAAACTAATTAAGAAAATTTACTAATAAAACATCGACATTTTCATGCGAAATTAAGAAACTTTTAGTACTAAGTCTTGATGCAAGTTTCTAATAAAAAAACGTGTATCTTTATTTGATCTAATCAAATCTAATCGATTCATTTGTTGACTTTATTGAATGTAGTAGTCATCAACAAATTTTTACCACCAAAACTGCCTTCCTTGAATTTCGCAGTTTCTTTGACCGCTCAGGGCTTATTTTAAACATTCCTTTGATTGATAAAGTCAACTTTTAATTGAATGCCTTAATCTACAAAATTTAAACCTCGAACTACCTTCTTTGACATTTCACAGTTTATTTTGCTGCCCAACTCTTTCTCGCTATGATCTGTTAAATTATTGATAAAAAACGAATACAACTATGGTTAGTTAAATTTCTGCTGGCAATCGAGTGCATGCATGTTCATATCAATAATTGACATTTTGCTGTGCAAACATAGGCCTCTCAATCAACATATAAGATGTTGATCAATTATTTGCACTTGCCACAACTTATAGTAGGGGAGACCGGGGACAATTGTAACACGGGGCAATTGTAACACTGACTCTCACGCCTTGCAGATAAGTGCAACAAATCTGATTTTTGCACAGAAAATGCTCATTCTAACCCTCTACATGCGATTTGAGATACAGGGATATTCAGCCAAATTTGCAGATTTTCGGGGGAAAAACATTTTTGAGTACGAAAGTAAATACGTGCTTTCACTGTAAATTTGTGTCTGAAAGATTTTCCTCTTGAATAAAACATTTCATCTTCACATCACAGACATGGCATCTATTTAGGATCAAAACTACGTTAAAACTTTTAAGCTTCGGAAAACAACGATAGCTGACCAGTTCAGGGGGAATTGTAACACGTTGTTACAATTGCCCCGGTGTAAGCTGTCCGATGCTTTGGTTTTGATTCATTTTCTAATCTTGTTGAACAATGTGCATCTATGCAGTATTAAAGAGTTCAGAACTGAAATTCGTAAAAAAAGATAATCTTTTTCTCAATCGATTCAATTTTTTTCAACTGATGCACCAAAATTGACACAAATTAGAAGTCACGTGAGATAACGCAAAATTACTCATGCAAACCACTTCAATTTCTTTATTCGCGGGAATTTTCACGTGACACCTTACTTGAGACAAACCATGATACGTTAGTTTTTACTGTAGATCATCAGAATTGTATATATTTGAATGAATGAAAATTTCCTAAAGCGTGAGGGTTCATAATTTCCCAGTTAGTCATTCAGATGGGTTTAGAAAAACAAGGGCATCAGCTCTCTCATTCAACAATTCTTTGGCTGTGATATCCATCTTCTCCCTTGAGAATTCATCAATAGACAATCCCTGAACAATACTGTAAACTCTATCTGCTCCAATTGTCACAGGGAAGGAGTAGGTAATGCCCTCTGGGATACCATATGATCCATCTGAAATGATTCCCATGCTCACATAAGTACCCTGTAGAAGAAAAGAAAACAATTCAAGGGGATGGACATGGTTAGAAATCGGCCAAGTTACAAATATACCCTACTGCAATCGACAACTTTGGCATCTTTAACATAAAATTGGCACAGAGTGACTGATTTCAGCCAGAAAACATATCAAAATTTATTGAGCACTCAGTCATTCAAAGATATATTACCAGGCATTATCGTTATCATATCGAAGGAACAGTAACCTTTCAAACGGCATGCATTTTCTGTCACCACCTCAATTAATAGCCTCGTTTTGAAAATTATTCAAAATTCTTTCATATGAAACTTTAGAGGCCAAATTCAGATTAAGGACCCACACTTTAGTCTACCTACGATTTTTCATACTGCTAACTGTAGTAGTGTCGATTTTATGGCGATGTAAAGTTTCAAAACCTATAAGGGATTTGACCGTGAAAAATGACTCGGGATGTAAATTTCACTCCGAACGATTTTCATGGTCAAATCCCTAATAAATCTTCAAACTTTACATTGTCATAAAATCAACATCACAATCGCCAGCAGTGAAACACGTAACTAGACTAACGTTTGGGAGCTAAATCCGAATCAGGGCTCGAAATTTTGATATGAACAATAGGAAGAAATTTGGGTTAATTTAAAAAACGATGCAGCTTAATTGAAGTGGTGTATATTGGAAGATGGTACTTACAGTTTTTGTTCCAAACCACCAGTCTCTCATATGATCACAAATGGCTTTTGAGGCTGACATGACACTTGTTAAGTTTCTGGCTTTGATAATAGCTGCTCCACGGCCTTGGATGGTCTTGATGAAATCTCCTTTGATCCAGGCATCATCATTAACTGCTTGCAATACTGGTATTTCTTTCCCATCAACTGATGCAACTGCATGTCTCGCATCAGGGTACAGAGTTAATGAATGGTTGCCCCAAATGATCACGTTCTTTGCAGAATGGGGTTGAATTGAAAGGCGGCTTGCAATCTAACATCAATAAATATGAAAGGTGACGAGAGGCACAATTTGATTCGATAAATCTATTTACTTTTTAAAATGATACTCCAAAGAGCCTTGGAACTGTTTTGATTTGAAGCTGTTACATTTCAAAATAGTTTTATGACGATTTTGTCTGATAAGCTTCTGTCACAGATCTGTTTGACAAGTCAGGAACATAGTAAAGTGACAAATTGCAAGCCTAGCACCACAAGGCCGCGAGGATGCTCATCCATGTATAGTTCGTTGCTGCAGAAACATTTTGCCATGTCTAGATGCATTTAGAGATGTGGTGTAAAGCTCTGAGTATACTAATTCTACCTACCTACACTGACATGGGGCGTAAATATAAAAATTAACAAAAAATGAATTATTTTTCGTGTCAAAATTTGTTGAGGTCTATTTCCTGGTGGTGGTGGATACTGTGTGTAGAGGTGTATTGAGCACATACCTGTGCAATTGCTCTATTGTGATCAAGTCTGGTAAGGCATGTAAAATTTTCCTTTGGAATAGATGGTGCATATCTTGAAGCAATCAAACAGTTTGTGTTGGCAGGATTTGCAACAACAACGATCTTGCAAGTCTTCTTTGCATATTTCTCTAATGCTTCTCCTTGTGACTTGAAGATCTTTGCATTGGCCTTGAGCAGGTCATTTCTTTCCATTCCATCTCTTCTTGGCTTGGAACCAGCCAAAATGGCAGCATCAATGTTTGCAAAAGCTTCCTTATCATCAGAAGTAGCAACGATAGCTTAAAAGCAGAAAGTATTGCGATATCAAGGCACGACTTTGGGCGTATTTGAACATATGTCCCATACATAGGTGGATGTTAAAAGTTGAGTTGCACTCATCATGCACTCATTGATTCAAATTTATTGTCATGAACCAATTGATTCCTTTATTCACTCTTTTATTCATTAATCCATGGGTAGTTAGACACTGCTGGTGTGCTTCTATGGAAGAGCACTGGATAATATGTATCTGCGGAGGAAATATTGTTTAGTACTGCGGAGGAGATATCGAAAGAACGATGATATCTCCTCCGCAGTACTAAAAAATATTTCCTCCGCAGATACATATCACCCAGCGCTCCTCCATAGGAGCACACCAGCAGTGTCTGACTACCCATGATTAATCTTTATGAATTCATATCAATTCATTACAAGTTGTTCTAAAAATCATATGGTTTGAACATTGAATGGAAAATAGCAATAACCAAATATATTACTGTATATGATCTTATAACAACTATGTTTAATGTAGCACTCCTTTCCATTGGTTTCCTTTCCTTTCCATATATGTATATATGTATACATGCAGGGTGTCCCAAAAAAAGTGTGCCCCGTTTGCAAAACTTGCGACAAAATGACAAAAGATTCTCGCCAAACTTTTGCATGATGTTGCTTTTCAGATGTTCAATTAAAGTTTGCCACCATCCCCATAGAAATTTGTTGAACAATGATGGAGCTGTGACCTCTCAGGAGATCAAATTTGCCCGATCACTGAAACCAGCGGTCGGCCATTTTGTCTTACTATTTTATAGTGATACGTTAGACTGATTACGATGAGTCCCAGTAATCGCTATTCAAAACGATACACCAAACCGAGACCGCTCATACTGGTCATAGTAATAGTCATTTCAAAATAATGGCGTTTTATTGTGAGTCGTAGTTAGGAGCGTCCGGCAGCCTTTCAATAGCGATAACTACGACCATATAATCAGTCTAGTGATACGTAGCTTCATGGACGAAATGAAACAGCAGCCTCCTATGTAGCATACCTCTCGCAAAAATTCTGATAATCCTCAGAGAGTGCCATTATTTCTGACCTCACAGAAAATATTTCTTACCTCACATGAAGCTACTTATCACTGTAAAATATAGTAAGACAAAATGGCCGACCGCTGGTTGCAGTCATCAGGTAAATTTGGTTTTCTGAAGGTCAGAGCTCCACCATTATTTCCAACGGATTTTTACGGGGATAGCAGTATACTTTGTTTGAATTGTGGCATTTTCTTGACCACGCAAAGAAAACTGCTGCCACAAACAATAATGACGGCTAATTTTAGGTTGATTTATATATTCTTATAAAGTTCATGCCTCGGGCGATTAGTACATCAAATCTTGTTGCTCTATCTACTACCAGTCAAGAGTTAGGTAGTGGGCTTTTTTTGCCTCCCCCCAACCAAAATATGACGTGTCAGTTAGCCCAACCACAATAGGGTTAACTTTGGTTATCAAAGGGAAACCTGAACTGGTGTATCTATTGTGGCAAGTCATAGGTGTAAGAAAGCACATAATTCCTATTTGTAAGTTTACCAAAATAGCATAAACAATAATCTACAACTTACTTGAAAGCAAAGGCAATGCACAATCTTGGAGTTCCATGACTACACCATTTAGAGCAGGCATATTGGATGGGGTATCCAGCAACTGTAAGTCAATTGGCTGCAAAAGAGAATCACCTTTAGAACCAGCTTTAGTAAATTCTTACTCTGCTTTCCGCTCTATTTAGCAGTGAGCTGCCATTTTGCTACAAATTACTCCTCAGAAGTCAGTTATTTTCTCAAATATTATTCTGCCATTGGGTGGGGGGGGGGGTGTCAAAAGGATATTCGCTGTTCTGCACACGGTAGTATTGGCAATTGAAATATATAAATTGTAAATCGTAATGTTTTTATCAACACTAGCTTCCCTCAGCAAAATATTGAGTATGTTTGCAGCATGCTTCAAGCCTGATACCAGAGACGTAGGAACCGGGGGGCACTGGGGGCACGTGCCCCCCCCCAAGATTTTGCAATAAACAAAGAAGTGCCCTTTTTATTTTCAGGAAGTGCCCCTTTAGCTTAATGAAAAACGTGCCCTTAAAGTTTCGTGCCCCCTCAAGTTTGAGATGCTTCCTACGTCCCTGCCTGATACTAACTTGTTTTGAGTATGATGTATGTTATGAGAGCTTGATTCAAGTTTTTCAAACGTTTTCCTTAATTTCTAAAAAGTATGTTGATCTCATATCCAAAGTGTCTTTCTACTCTATTTCTGCTCTATCTTTAGTTAGCTTGTTCATCTTACAACTGAAGACTGAAAGAAAAGGCTAGGCTAGATTTCCAGTGACCAAATTTTATATTTTATAGTGTGTCACTTTGTAACTCTTGTAAGGTGTCATTTTGTATCTACCTGATCTGCACCAAAAACATCTCCCTTTGCAATTGGATACAACAGAGAATATGCAATTTGTCCAGCAGCACCTGCGACCAATACTCTGATGGAAGCCTAAAAGAAGTCAATTTTAAAGATCAACTAAGAGCTATTCTGATCCCATTGCATGCATCCATGAGGGCTCGTCAAGAAAACCCATGCTCTACTAGACTGACAAATTTGACAACTGGATGGCATGCATTGGGAAGTTAGGGGGACACACCCTTGTCCTTGATCGTATTTTGTGTAAAAATTCTAATAGTGCATAACAACAACTTGGATGTAAAAGTACCGGATGTCCCAAAAAAATGTATACGGATTTCGTTGACTCCAGCGACGTGAATTTAGCTTTAATCAATGTCTAATCACTTTACAAATGCTCCTCGATAGTTAACTTGAAAATAGGTACCTCGTTTGTTGGTATTGATGCTTTGAGAGCAGAAATATCAATCTTGAAAGCTCAAATTTGCCTCTTCCTGCAAACCAGAGCTTTAGCCTTTCGGCCTCAGCAATTTCTCAACGTACAGCGTATAAATCAACGATAGCCTTGATAAAATTTGAAAAATATTAGATCTTGTGTTATTCTGTTTTCCAGAAGTCACCCCCCAAGTCACCCATGGAGCAGTTTCTTAATTTTTCATTAATTTCAGTTCTTGATTTCAATGTGCTTCAGGAATTTTCTTAGGCCAAAAGGCCAAAGCTCTGGTTTGCGCGTGGACGCAAATTTGAGCTTTCAAGATTGATATTTCTGCTCTCAAATCACCAATACCAACAAACGAGGTATCTATGTTCAAGTTAACTATCGAGGAACATTTTGAGAGTGATTAGCCATTGATTAAAGCTAAATTTACATCGCTAGGGTCAACTAAATCTGTATACCTTTTTTGGGACACCCGGTATATGTAACTGTTTCCTGTGTTTATAATCATTACTGAGACACAATAAACGAAATCAATTTGGGACAATTTGATTGATTAAAATTTGAGTGCTTCAATGATTCCTCCACCAATGTCAGAAATGAATCTTTTTGAGATTTCCATCAAGTGTGCTGGTGTCATGTGCTTTTCAGTAGTTGTGGAATTAGAGCTCTCAGACGACCGAAAGCACAAGCAGGTAATAATTTCAATGTCCTTTCCATCTGAACTGAGGCGTGGTTTCCTGGTTCGTTGGATCGGAGCTGCCAACATCTTTTGAAATTCAGCAAAAAAACGTTCTCAGGCATCAAAGTATAAACAAATTCTCACAGAAGAACGATATGCGTATTGCGTTAGGATAGACATAATCACGAGGTTGAGGCCAGGTTGTTCCACCGTAGAAGAAATGAAAGCAGAAACGTTGTTGTCTTCTTCTTTGATTCTTTCTACGCCCTCTTTACTTTGACAGTAAGCAGGGTCATTTGACATGCAAGATGCGTGTTTGTTTTCTTAATGTTCTATTTCCCGATAGTCAATGTACGCTAAGCTCAATGTACTTCTTCATTAGGTCTGTGATTTTCCTTATTTCCTCTGTTTTTCACTGATCCTCAAATTACTTTATCTTTTTCCAGCTATTCCCTGACCGCGCGCTTCAAGCATGGCTTCCTCAATCTGCTCAATCTGCGAGGTATCTACAATCTCTTGCAAAAGTGTTGGACCCCTACGGAAATCTACGTATTTCAGAAAACATTGAAATGGGGGGGGGGGTGCAACTGCATGAAAAACATCTCTTTGCCAGGCAATCAACATTGAAAAGGGGGGAGGGAGGGGGCCAAAAATTCCAATTTTTCAATAGGGGTCCAACACTTTTGTAAGAGATAAAGAGATTGTAGATTGAACCAAAAATTGCTAAAGCAAGCCTTTAGAAGGAAGAATGCTGACCTCTTTCCTTGTAAACTTCCTTACAACTGCCTTTATCACACATCATTTGCCTTTTTAAATTTTTGATATTTTTGGCTAGTCAAGATGATATTTCTGGGTTCTTTAGGGGCAATCCTGACCCCAATTTGTATTGTTTCAGGATCGTTTATGTTCGTTGACAGATGTCAAGGTATAATAAAATGAGCTGATATTTTTGGGTTACCTGAAAATTTCTCTGACTGACCCCCCCCCCCCCGTAGGACAAGTCCGGGGTTGGTATGATTGATAATAAAATACAACATAATACTGCTATGAATGATGTATCATACTTTTCCACAATTTTTCGCCTTCTCCTTGTGAAATTACGTATTCAAAGCAGCGATTTGACGTCATATCGCGCAAACGAAAACGAGGATGTGTGATCGTTTTTTCTTCTCTTTGTCATGTACCGATGCATTAAAAATGGCACAAGAACATGACAAAGAGGCTTGCTACGATAAGGAAGCAAAAACAATCACACAGCCTCATTTTCGTTTGCGCGACATGACGTCACTTCGCTCAAATTCCATATTTGAATACGTTTGAAGACTGTTTTGGATGATTTTGAGATGCCGTATTTATACAAAATCGCATGTTGTATAATCGCAAAATAGCAAGAACAATACAACCAATATTGAAAAACTGAATTTTCTTATAAAAGTTGATCTGTCAGCTAGACAAGCATTTTGAGTTCATGCGAATGTGATAAATGGTTTGAGAGCTGCAGGTTTTCAAATTTCAAAACATCTTTCCGATTAAAGGGCATATATCATGAAGCTGATTGGTTCATGCAATACAATTCTCTCTATTGTTTAAAACAAAGCACAGGATCGAGGCTGAATGTTCATTGCAATAAAAATTCATGAAACAGAAATAAAAAGTCTCGAAACAATGGAGTTCCACTCCAAACTTGTTTGTTGTATTAATCAATTGCTAATGTGACATATGTGCAAGTTTGTCGCGTTCCAAAGGATTGCGCAAGCTGAAGCGAGAGAAAACCCACAAGTGGTGTAAACGGGGATCCGTAACATAAGGTTCAAATCTTTAAAAAGGTAATGCAAAATTCTGTTACAGTTTTCTTTCAATTGAATGGCTTGGAAGGAAATTAGGGTTTTTGCTGTAAATCTGCCATGGAAATTTATTGACATGTTGATTAGTTTCAAAATGGCGGCATTTATTGAATTTGAGGCTATGGCGTCATCAAATTTCTGAATCTTAAACCACAAAAGCAACAGACTTCTGCTTGCTGCCATATTGTAGAGCTTCGTAGACTATAGTTTTCTTTAATTTGTCCTCAATTGGTTTAGGATTAACGATGAATTAAATTGTTTCAAAATTTTCCAAGCATTTTTTTTCAAAAATAGCCGTCATTTTGACAAAAATTAAGATATCAAAAAATGTCCATGGTACGTACCATAAGTTCCTTTCAAGCAATTCAATTCAAAGAAAGATGTCATAGAATTGTACACCCACCTTTTTGGAGATTTGAGCCCTATGCTGGAGTCCCTAACGCAAAGTGAGCACGAACTATGCCCATTACTGAGATACACGGCAAATGACAGCATAAGAAAGACAATGACTGACAGCCACAAATCTTTTATCTTGACAACAACAGTTTTAGGAAAATGCATAATGACAAATTTGTTGTACGTTGTATAAATGTATTTGTATTTACGTTCTTCCTAAACTGAACAGTCCTGGGCTTCAAAAGTGAAGACAGCACAGTTGATTCACAAAGCCATAGACAAAACAATGAAGCAGCACACCCAATCAAAACATGATACATTTGTACCAGCCCAAGCAATCAGAATACAGTATTTTATAACTACAGTAAAAACACGCGTATTTTAGAGACGTTTTTAAAATTCTACTGTCTTCGCGTGGCACAGAATTTGAAAATCATTGGTCATTCATTGCAAGACAGAAATACTTGGCAAATTGTTTGGGCAACAAAAGTAGATTTTTAAATCTCAATTTAGAATGTCGGCCTAAAATATACTTGCTGCACTCTGAAATGTAACTCTCCAAATTTGAAGGTTCCAAAGTCCGTCTCAAGTCAGATGTCACGTGAGATAACGCAAAATTACTCATGCAAACCACTTCAATTTCTCTATTCGCGGGAATTTTCACGTGACACCTTACTTGAGACAGACCATGATACGTTAGTTTTTACTGTAGACCATCAGAATTGTATATATTTGAATGAATGAAAATTTCCTAAAGCGTGAGGGTTCATAATTTCCCAGTTAGTCATTCAGATGGGTTAAGAAAAGCAAGGGCATCAGCTCTCTCATTCAACAATTCTTTGGCTGTGATATCCATTTTCTCCCTTGAGAATTCATCAATTGACAATCCCTGAACAATACTGTAAACTCTATCTGCTCCAATTGTCACAGGGAAGGAGTAGGTAATGCCCTCTGGGATACCATATGATCCATCTGAAATGATTCCCATGCTCACATAAGTACCCTGTAGAAGAAACGATAACAATTCAAGGGGATGGACATGGTTAGAAACCGGCCAAGTTAAAAATATACCTGTATTAAATATCACATTAAAGGAATAGTAACCTTTCAAGGAATGGACTGGTATGCAGTATGAACGGGCAACACAAATAGCAATGGATAGAGACAAGCGGAGGGCTATTGTGTCATCCAACGTCGAAAGATACGGAACATTTCAAATGGCATGCATTATCTGACTCAATCTGTAGAATAAATCATTTCAAGTAACAGCCTCATTTTGGAAATTATTCAAAATTCTTTCATATGAAATTTATAGAGGCCAAATTTGGATTAAGCACCCACACTTTAGTCTACCTACGAGTTTTCATGTTGCTAACGGTTGTAATGTTAATTTTATGGGAAATTTATGTTTGAAAACCGATAAGGGATTTGACTGTGAAAAATGACTTGGGTGTAAAGTTCACTCCGAAAGATTTTTCATGGTCAAATCCCTTATAAATCTTTAAACTTTACATTGTCATAAAATCACAGAAATCAACATCACAATCGCCAGCAGTGAAACACGTAACTAGACTAAAGTTTGCGTGCTAAATCCAAATCTGGGCTCAATATTTTTGTGTGAAGAAAAGGAAGCATAAATAAAGAGGCACCTTAATTGAAGTGGTGTATATTGGAAGATAGTACTTACAGTTTTGGTTCCAAACCACCAGTCTCTCATATGATCACAAATGGCTTTTGAGGCTGACATGGCACTTGATAACTTTCTGGCTTTGATAATAGCTGCTCCACGGCCTTGGATGGTCTTGATGAAATCTCCTTTGATCCAGGCATCATCATTAACTGCTTGCAATACTGGTATTTCTTTCCCATCAACTGATGCAACTGCATGTCTAACATCAGGATATTGAGTTGATGAATGGTTGCCCCAAATTATCACATTCTTTGCAGAATGGGGTTGAATGCCAAGACGGCTTGTAATCTAACATCAATAAATATGAAACGTGATGAGAGGCACAATTTGATTCAAAAATATATTTACTTTGTAAAAAGATAAATCGAATGGCCAGGAGCCTAAACGACAAAAGTTGGATAAGACTTTCGAAATTGTGGTGGAAGAATCTTCATCGGACGACGAGGACTCTCAAAGTGACAGTGATTTTGAGGACATCGATATCCTTTAATAACTCAATTATTTAAAAACTTTAAAGTATTAATTATCTGACCTCCAAAGAGCGTTGGAACTGTTTTGAAGCTGTTATATTTTAAAATAGTTTTATCAAGTTTTTGTTTGATAAGCTTCTGTCACAGATCTGTTTGACAAGTTAGGAACATAGTAAAGTGACAAGTTGCAAGCCTAGCACCGCAAGGATGATCACCCATGTACAATTTGTTGATGCAGGAAACATTTTACCATGTCTGCATGCATTTAGAGATGTGGTGTAAAGCTCTGAGTTTACTAATTTTACCTACCTGCACAGATGGGGTGTAAATATGAACAGTAACAGAAATGTATTTCCTTGTGCATACTGTGTGTAGAGGTGCATTGAGCACATACCTGTGCAATTGCTCTATTGTGGTCAAGTCTGGTAAGGCATGTGAAATTTTCCTTTGGAATAGATGGTGCACATTTTGAAGCAATCAAACAGTTTGTGTTGGCAGGATTTCCAACAACAACAATCTTGCAAGTCTTCTTTGCATATTTCTCCAATGCTTCTCCTTGTGACTTGAAGATCTTTGCATTGGCCTTGAGCAAGTCCTTTCTTTCCATTCCTTCTCTTCTTGGCATGGCACCAACCAAAATGGCAACATCAATGTTTGCAAAGGCTTCCTTTTCATCAGAAGTAGCAACGATAGCTTAAAGCAGAGAGTAGTGGAACATCAAGACACAAGTTTGGGCGTATTTGAACATATGTCCCATATACAGATGGATTTTAAGAACAGCACGTAAAAGAAAGTAGGAACACTAAATGATGATAACGATTCATGAAAAAAAGCATGTGGCTAAAATTAACTACATACTTTTTCATATGCCCCAGAGAAGCAACAAAACAGAATGGTGTGATTACAACAAAGGGCGCTTACAACAAAACAGAACAGTGTGATTACAATGTCTAAATACTTAAGTTATTAAAAAGCTAACTATTAGTTTCTATTTGTAAAATTACCTTAATAGCATAAACAATAACCTACGACTTACTTGAAAGCAAAGGCAATGCACAATCTTGGAGTTCCATGACTACACCATTTAGAACAGGCATCATGGATGGGATATCCAGCAACTGTAAGTCAATTGGCTGCAAAAGAGAAATATTTAAATCACCTTTAGAACCAGCTAGTGGTGATACCAGGAACGTAGCCGAAATAATCAAATTTGCCAGGAAGGATGATCGAGGGGAAAAGGAAGAAAGAAATGGAAGGAGCTCAGGGAAAGGGAGAAGAAATGGAGGAAGGGGAGGAAATGAAAGGGAAAGAAAGAAGGACAGATGGGAAATGAGATAGAATTGGGCAGTATATTGAGAAAGAAGAAGACAGTACCTAAGAAAAAACAAAGGTGCTTAGCTTCCTACCAGGAAGGAAATCTTTTTTGAGCCTTGCTCATATCCAAACTGTTTTTGGTTTTCTTCTGCTCTATCTTTAGTTAGGTTGTTCATCTTACTATGGTCTTTGTAATTCTCAAAGGCAGGGAACCCCCTTGAAAAGTAGTCGAAACTAAACAACATTTCACTTGAAGAAATTTTTCCTCTCTTCCTTTCTCCTTTCTCTCCTCTGTAATTTTCTCCTCTGCTCTTTCTGCTCTTCTCTGTGAAACGCTCATTGTTCATTTCTCAGTGCTTGTTCACAGGTGCCACTTGCATGTCTTTGCATTAATCGCCACAGGGATAGTCATTGTCTTTTGCAACCTGTGGTATCGTCCATGTACACGTTTTTTTTTTATAAGAAACTGGTTTATAAGAAACTAGTACTACGATGACCAAAAATTTAAGAAACTCTAGTACTACGCTCAAGAACAGTTAAGAAACTCTAAAACTTTATTTCTGTATGTCTCTCTTATTCTATGTCTCTCTAACAAAGGTACATTCGCCTTTTCTTGACTTTTAACTGCAAAATTGGTACATTTTTGCCTTGATGTGCATGGCTTCTTCTTGATGACAATGTCAATGCAAAATGGAAGCCCTTTCTCGAGAAGAAGGCTCAACTTCGAACAATACCGCAATTTTAGGCCCAAAAAAATAAGAAACTAATTAAGAAACTTTTACTACTAAAACACCGAAATTTTCATGCAAAATTAAGAAACTTTTAGTACTAAGTGCTGATCTAAGTTTCTTATAAAAAAAAAATGTGTAGTATTGTTTAGTCATATAGTAATTAGAAAGCATAGTAGGATAGGATGTAGATGTAACATGTATTGTAATATTCTAGAGAATAATAAAATAAAAACAGGTGTCACACTGTGTTCATTTCTTACTTGCAAAAGCCGCATTTTCTTTAGTTTCTACTAATTTCTAAGGGGGCTCCCTGTCACTCAATTGTCAAATTCCCTGGAAGATTTCATTGTAGTTTGTCATTCTGGAACTCTTGTTTAGGAGACCAACTGTACATGGATGGGGTACATGATACATAACATTACAAAGAAGAAGTAATATCTACCTGATCTGCACCAAAAACATCTCCCTTTGCAATTGGATACAGCAGAGAATATGCAATTTGTCCAGCAGCACCAGTGACCAATACTCTGATGGAAGCCTAAAAGAAGTCAATTTAAAGATCAACTAAGAGCTGTTCTGATCTCATTGCATGCACCCACAAGGGCTCGTCAAGCAAACCCATGCTCCACTAGACTGACAAGTTTGACAACTGGATGGCAACATGGCATGCATTATTGGGAGGTTAGGAAAAAGGAGGACACACCCTTGTCCTTGCTTGATCATATTTTGTGTAAAAACTCTAATAGTGCAAGAACAACAACTTGGATGTGAAATTATGTGTAACTGTTTCCTGTGAATATAATCATATCATTACTGGAGATACAATATGCGAAATCAATTTGGGACGACTAACTAAGGATGATTCAAAGATTCCTCTACCAATGTTAGAAATGAATCTTTTCGATAATTCCATCAAGTATCTTGTTGTCATGTGCTTTGCTTTTCGGTAGTTACGGAATTTGAGCTCTCAGACGACCAAAAGCACAAGCAGGTAATTCTAATTTCAATGTCATTTCCATCTGAACTGAGCATATAATCCTCAGTTAGCGTGCGCGTGTTTTGGATATCGGAGCTGCCAACATACATTTTGAAATTCAGCTAGAAACCTTCTTACTTAGGCATACATAAACAAATTCTCACAGGAGGACGATCTGCGCATTGTGTACGAGACATAACCACGAGGTTGAAGGTTGAGGCCAAGTTGTTCTACCGTAGATGAAAGCATAAACTTTTTTGTCTTCTTGTTTGTAGGCCAAGGTCAAACATGGACAGGAGGATGGGCCTAAATAAGTTGAGCAGCATCAAAACAACAAAACTGCCACATTTAAATACAAAAAAATTGAGCACGAGTATTATCTACAACATTCAAAACATTTCTTACCATTTTTCTTGCCCTCTAGAGGTATCTTTGCTTGCAACTTTCGTCTAAAGTGGGAGTCGTCTGAACGTGCAGCAAAGCAGCTCTTTTGAAAGGGGAGGACACGTGACGATGTGGACAGTTTATATGGACACTCGACACCAGGAAGACCCCATAACTTCGTAAAACGTGGAATGGAACGTGGAATCATGTTGCTATGACAATACATTTGTTTCATAGGCGAGGGGGAGAGGATTGTTTTCACGGGGATTAGGGGATTGGTCCTATCTATATTTCTTCGACAAGTTTTCCTCAAGGAAGAGTTCTTTGTCAATTGAAAAATCCAGTTAACACTTGTTTATACCCACCATTTGAGGTCAAATGATTGGACGATCTTTTATCTCTGTTGATTTATTCACCATTAACACAACACTTTTTCCATGGTAAGACTGTAGAAGTTTTTGACTATAATGAAAATAAAGCTTCCTCAAGAGGACAATGCGTCATCTGAGATCTGGAGTGGGTGTGAACTTTGAACAACGTGAACTGAATTTGTGGTTAGATGTCAAATGAAAATGGCATTTCTAAATCCGCTCACGGTAAGTCTATTGTTCGGATGTGTCATTTGATGGAAGTTTCATTGAACTAGCAAAAAAACTGCACTAGCAAAGTAACTTTTGCAAGTTGGAAAAAATGCGTAATCTTGGAATTAACGTTCGTGAATCTGTGAAAATGGGAAATTTCACGGGAATAAGCTTTCGCGACTTAGGTTTCGGCAGGTTTCGGCAGGTTTCGGTTTCTTATCAAATTCTACAATGTCTCAAATAATGTCCCTCAACTCTTCAATGACGCGTCCGGAATTTCCATACCACCTATGTTTATTAGTTAAAAGATCATGTTGGTATGACAAAGAAGAGGAATATCAATATTTTGGACTTGATAAATATTTCATCCTATATTTTAGGAAATTTCGCGGGAATACACTTTCGCGAATTTCCCCACAGAACGTGAGTAACCCAATGACGACACTACCGTGAGTCAAAAACACGAAATTGCCATCGCGCGAAAGTTTCTTCCCTTAAAAAGGTGTCTCTCGGAGAATCCTCCCTACCATGGATGCAATATTTATGGTAAGAAGGTTACATTACAAGAAATAAGAAGTCTCTTTTCATCGTGCTCTTCGTATCCAAGGGAAAGGGAAATGCCTGTTACAAACTCAGCCACAGATGAAGGCCATTAGGGGATCATGATCTTGGGCAAGCAACCGTTAGGCATTGCACCCTTATTTTTAAAGGTGCCCTAATTTCATGCTGCAAGCATGAAAATAGCTTTGTGATATCGCTCAAGTTTCAATAACACCATGGGTGGTAAGACACCGCTGTTGTGCTTGATTCCCACTGCTTTGTTCTTTTTGGAGGAAAACATTATTTGCAAATACGGAGGAGCTAGCGTAGCCTTCCATTATCTCCTTCACAGAACTATGGAAGTTAGAATGTAAGATTTATTGTAATATATTTGTATGAATTTAATAAAAAAAACACACACAAGTTTGAAAGGCCTTAATGTGCAAAGAAAAGTTTCGTTTTTGCATCTGACTCTTCTACCGGGTGTCCCAAAATGATGTATTATTGTTTGATTGCCTACATGTCCATAACCAATGAACTGATTTTCAAAAACTTTGTTTTATTTGATTGCCTAAAGGCTAAATTGTATTTTAAGATGTTGGTTGTGGTTTTACCACGGCGTTTTCATGTCGAAAAGAAGATTTATAAATCTGCTCAAATTGAAGCCTTTGATGGCATGAGAAAGAAACGGCCTATTTTTCCAGTCAACATTTTAGATATGATACAAAAGGCTGATCTCCTATTCGTATTCTCTGGACTCAGTATTAACAGAATTCATATTCTCTGAAAGACATATATTCTCTGAACAACATGTAAGTTCGGCCTTTTGCATTACATCTAAAATATTGACTGGAAAAGTAAGCCGTTTCTTTTTCATGCCATATAGGGCTTGAATTTGAGCAGGTTTCTCGATCTTCTTTTCAACATGAAGACATCGGCCTAAACCACAAACAACATCCTCGAATACAATTTAGCCTTTCCGCAATCGGACAAAATATAGGTTTTGAAAATCGGTTCATCGGTTATGGACAAATAAGCAATCAAACGATAATACATCATTTTGGGACACCCGGTAGTATCTCCTTTATCAATGTGGATTTGTTCAATTTCGATGTTTTTATCTTCTATACATTGTCTGTCAAACCGGCATAAATTTCAACAAAGTCTATCGTCAAAATAAAGACAAAGCGAGACAAGTTAAGGTACAGAGGAGAGATGTTGAAAAACATCTGCATTTCATGATTTCAACAAGTGACTCTCTGCTAGATGTTTCGATTAACAAAACCTTTTTCAATTTCGAGATTATTAATACTCCAGACTCACCTGCGAAAGGAAACCAGCGAAATTAAAACATTCTCGGTTTTGAGTTGCCAAGATATTTCAAAAGATGATGATGGAAATAGTCACGACTGTTTATAAAACAACTTTATTGTGATTGATGAAAAATGATTGTATTCCTCTCACCTATTTTTATACAATGTTAAACTCTTACAGTATTAGAACTTCTGTGTTAGAAGTAGGCCTATTGCCCAGGGGGGGTACTCCAATTGTGGCCTGACAGGGGGGTCCAGTCAGGGTTAAAGAGGGCCAAAGCAAAAATTTTGAAAAATACCCTCAAATGATAGTATCTTTTTATAGAAACCCCCAAATGGTAGTTCGTGGACCAAAAATTGGGCCATTTGGTAGCGTCTGGTAGCAAAAATTTTCTGCAGTTTTTCAAAATTGTCTATTGTAAACACTGATCGAACAAAGCAAAAAAACTTCAGAATTCAATGATAATTACTGCTGCGACGATCAAATTGCCGTGCGGAGGAGCCTACTGAGTTGAAATCTTAGAACTGTCCAAGAATCTTGGAATACCCCCAATTGGTAGTATGTGTTTGACAGATAGGGCCATTTGGTAGCCATTTCGCAAGACCCTCAAACCGACTGGACCCCCCTGTTAGGCCATAATGGAAGTACCCCCCCCGGGGCCTATTGTAAGAAGACGAATAAGAAGGAGTGGAAGAAGTTCTCTGCAAGAAGAAGGCGAGTATTGAAGCATCTTAAAGACAGCTGTGTTCATTTTGCATAGCGAGAATTGTGGCAAAATGTCTCAGGATAACTGGATAGTGAATTCAAAACTAAGTGCAGGTATGCTATACAATTTTTGAACAGTTCGGTACTTTGCTTAGAAGTGTGGCTCTTCACAAGAGTCGAACCCCGGGGGGACCACTTGGTACCTGATGTGTTATCATGCTCGTACAAAAATGCGCGGGAGAGGGTGCCTTTCTTGAAAGTAGGCACGGGCCCGCGCGGGCCCGTGTTTAGGGGTGCCAATTCGACCATAATTTCAAAAAAGGGTGCACTTTCTGCATTTGATAAATTTAAGCTCCTCGACAATGATATTTTTATCAAAATCTATAAAATAGAATTCGTAACGAGTCAAAGAACTTAGCAGACCAGCATGAGATGGGGCAGGAAGTCGGGAGCAGTTTACTCCTCTTCAAATCACACCGGCAATATCAGTAATTTTAGTAACTGATTTGTCAACGATTAGGGTACCTGAACTACAAAAGTTCTACTTTGACACCGGAAAGGGTATGTTCTCAAGAAAATTTTCCGCGATTAGGGTATATATTTCGCTAAAACAGGTCAGCGTTTAGGGTGCATATGTTAACCTTTGTACGAGCATGATACTATAGGAAAGTATAGGAGTGACCCCCCCGGGAGTCGAAGAGACGAGATGCGGATTGTCCAAGGAAACGTATGTGTCCCCCCATGTTGTAGATTAATGCTCATGCGCAGTAGCGTTTTTGGTTGGAAACCCTGACTGGCACATGAGCACCTACTGTACGGAGGGGGGGGGGGGGCACATAAGTTTCCTCGGACAAGCCGTATCTCATCTCCCCAACAATTAAGATTTGATATATGGTTGAGAAGTTTTGAAAGACAAACTCCAGGCTTGATAAGGCTGTTCTGCTGCTCAATGTAAAAGCCAGCAAATATGATTCAACTTTGGTGGGTAATATTTCTGGACAATATTGAAGGGGAAACCATATTTGCTGGTTATGCTTCATACACACGAGAAAACCAACAAGAACAATGCACGATATTGAAATGTCCTATTATTTTGAAAGAGAGATTTTAGCAGAAACTAACAATTTTTTCGAGGAAACTAAAAGGAAAGGCAAGTTGCTGTTTGCTTCATCAGAAATGATAGACAATTGTCCCTTTTCTCTTATTCTTAAAGCAGAACATTTTGTTATCACATTTTGATATCTTTTGCTGTGGAATGAAAAGTGCTTCAGTCTTTCTGCCAACAGCTTCTAGCAATCAGAACCTAGTTGTGTCTGGTTTTCTGGAAGGACAGATCTTCTTCCAGCAACTGATCAAAATATGGAAAAATGCTTCTGTAACTTTCATATGTGTCTCATTCCACCCTAAAATACAGTTGCGAGACATTTCTCTCAAGAGAAACGTATTAATGAAACAGACATTCGTGGTTATTTCTCCATGTATGAAGGAGCTATCTATCTTATCGCTTGTGCCTTATTGACGCAGCCACAATCGATTATGCCACTCAGACTGACATATAAATGCTTCAAATTTTGATCATTTGTATGGCATAATTGCTTGAGGTTGCGTCAATCAGGAACGTGTGATGATAAAACGACGGCGTCTACATGGGCGGCGCCTTCGTAGGAGGCGACGATGCAGAGAGAAGATTGCGAGGTGATTCAGTTCTCTAATTTTTTGGGTGTAATTAAAACACTTACTGCTCAGCTTCTGAACCAAAGAAATAAAACGCCCGAGGTAGATGTGTAGATCCATCCTCCTTCTTTCGATATATGCTCGTGTTTGCTCTTAAAAACAATTTCTACAATGTACAACGAGCGAGCTAGCTACCTGGATTTCAGAGGAACGTTTGCGGCTTTCTTTGTATTGAATTACTCGTTGGGGGAATTTTCATTGTCGGCAATCGCTGATCGATTTGAATTCAGGTGTCCATAAAAACAACTCATTCTATTGTGTTACAAGATCTGTCCTTGCATGTACAATACTGAATGATATACTTTCAAAATGTTATTGCCTTGATCCAACAGGGATTGCTTTTTCTGACTCGCACGGTCTGTAAGTTTCAGGTATTCTACAATCTTTTACAAAAGTGCTGGACCCCTATTGAACAATTCGAATTTTTGTCCCCCTCCCCCCGTTTCAATGTTGATTGCCTGGCAAAGAGGTGTTTTTCACGTATATCCACCAAAAGAATGATTCGCCAATGCAAGCAACATTGAAATGGGGGGAGGGGGGGGGGACAATATTTCCGAAAAACGTAGATTTTCGTAGGGGTCCAATACTTTTGCAAGAGATTGTAGATTGTAATTTTGCTAATTACATCGGCGTTCCCTTGCGTTCCCTCAACATTTGAAATCTTAGGACGTTTTTGAAAATCTGAAGGGTATTACCCAAATGCTTTCAACTGATAGTTGACATATCAGAGGAGCTAAAATGTGGCTATGCTATCACCATTCAAACCATGCACACACAAAAACGTTGCAAAGGAGCACCTGTTTCAACGGACACAGTTTTAATTGGAGAATATTCACGACAATTTTGAATTAAGTGCTTCCAATCTTTTAAATAAAACAAAATGAAACTGTCATAGAAGGTGGAAGCCACAATCTTGTTATTTCTTGTCTTTGAATTGAGAAATTTGAAATACTATCTAACCTAAAATTGATGACCTGCCAGATTATTGTATGAATAGACAGGAGTTCTATTTAGTTTTAGTGTCTTTGATCAATTAAGATCGTGCAGTTTCTGTGACAGAACTGTGATCTGTAGAATATAGAATTGGCGGTCGATTTTAGATTGCAAATAAGACTTGCATTTTTGGCTAGCTTTGAAGCAATTCTCACAATCAAAAGCAAGTTTGTAGAAGATTCAAGATTGTATTTGTCGGCATTGGCAGTCAGACTTTGTAGCATTCCAAGCTCATGTTAAGCAGCTAGTTACGCTGAGAACAAATTCACAAGCTACAGAAGCTGAAATATATCTTTAGAGATTCAACAAGAAGGTAGCAAAAATGCATTTGAACATACTTGGCAATAGAGGTAAACAATTTCATTGTTATTTGCACCGGGTGAGTCAAAAAAGTTAGCACGTTTGGCAGCATAGCTTCCAAATCTTTAACTCGGCGTAAAAAGGTGGGTGTAAAATTCTGTGATCTATTTCTTCTGTTTGAGTGGCTTGAAACAAACTTTAGTTACTTATCTTTAATTCTACGGTTGGACATTTCAGAAATTCTGAATATTTTTCGAAATTTCAGCCTATGTTACATTTCAACTCATTTGAAGGTGTGACGTAATCAAATTTCTAGATCTTAAACCAGAAGAGTAACAGACTTTTGCTTGATACCATAATGTAGACATCCATAAACTATGGTTTTCTTCCAAATTATTTCATATTGCTTCAAACAGTTTAGAAATTACAATGGTTTTAATTTTTTTGAAAAATTTCCTTGAATTCTTGAAAAAGTAGAGAAACACTCTTATTTTGAAAATATTGAAGATTGCAGAAAAGTCCAACGGTAGAATTCTAGAGAATCTTTGAAGTCATTCAGTTCAAAGCAATAAGTAACTGAATTTTACACCAGCCTTTTCAAAGATTTGAAACCTTTGCTACGTTTGGCAGGCTGTGAAATAAAAAGTATGTAGCCGAGCCGATATTCAAAAATGAATTGTTAATCAGTCACTAACTTAGATGTAAAATTTTGTTGGTGAAATCACTAATCATTTAGTACCAGGAATTAGGAAAATGCTGGTAATTGTTTTGGCAAGGATTGTAGTTACAATGAGACATGATTCACCAGCAACACAAGCTAAACTGAAATCTATCTTTAAAAAGTAAAACAAAGTTAGTGGAAATGCATTTAAACAAATTTGGAAATAGAGGTAATAATTCCATTGTTATTTGTAGCTATAAGTACATGTGCAATATTTTGATGTTGAAGTAGAGTTGCCCCAGGTCTATTTCGTCAAATTTCAGATAGACTTATTACAGTTGACGAAATAGACTTGGAGCAAGTCTAATGTAGAAGTTACCTTTCATTTAAATTTGCTGATCGATGAACAAATGAAGAATGTTTCTGACTTTGGTACTACCGGGTGAATTAAAAAATGTCTACACGTTTGGTGGGCTGTGGAATAAGTAGTATGTAGCCGATATTCAAAGCTAAGATATTAATCTATCAGGCAGAGGTTAACTTAGATAACAAAAATTTGTTTGGTAAAATCACTCATCTTTAAGACCCAAGAATTGGAAAAATGCCTGAAAGGGGTTTGTATGGGAATGGAGAATTCCACCTTCCATTCTGGGCCATGATTTACGTGCTGTTGAAATGAAGATTCTGAAACTGACTGAATTGAAATTTCAATGCCAGATAAATCATGGGCCAGAATGGAATGTGGAATGCTCGATCCCCATACAAACCCTTTACAGGCATTTTTCTAATTTTTGGTCCTTAAAGATGAGCGATTTTACCAAGAAAAATTTTCTTATTTAAGTTAACCTTTGACTGATAGAATAAAATGTTAGTTTTCAATATCGGCCGCATACTTTTTATTCCACAGCCCGTCAAACGTGTAAACTTTCTTGACTCATCCGGTATAAAAGGTTTTCAGTGGAAAATCAACATTACAGTACTCGTTTATTGCATTTTCTAAAATTTATTTCTTCGTATGCTTTTTTTAAGGGAGCCAAATGAAGAAACTACGATCTTGTCTTTAATCACCATAGCTGTAGACCAACCGCGAGACAAACTAGACTGCAATGAGCCTTACACAGTGCTTTAGGTTCACATGTTGTGCCCGCGGTGCGTCTCTTTATCCTATTTGCTGATGTCATGAGCAGTAGGACACCATTTGAGTGAATTATGCTACATGAATTTTGCTTCTTTTTATGTCGTGTCCTTTTCTCCTGCGAAGGGGCAATTCTATTCTTTTATCCTATTTGCTGATGTCATGAGAAGTAGGAGATTATTGAGTGAATTATGCCGTATGAATTTTAAAATTCATGCTTCTTTATATGTCGCGTCTTTGTCTCCTGCGAAGGTGCCATTTTTCATTTTGTCCATGGCCTCGTCCCGGAGTACCTTTCAGATTTGTTCGAAAAAAATTCCATTCGAAATCTCAGAAAACTGAGAAATATCGAAACTGATCTCTCGTTACCCTTACGGAAAACTAACAATGGGCAGAGGGCTATATCTTTTCGTGAGCTAAGCTAAGCTTTGGAATCAACTTGAAACTGGTGCTAAACAGGCACCCTCCCTTGCCACCTTTAAGAGAAGAATCAAAAACCAGCCATGACGAGAATTCCTATTTTGTTGATTATTATGTAGTATCTATCTTTTGATCAGTAAATGTTTGGCCATGGCCCCCTGAAAAGCAGTTCTTATGGACTGACGGGGCTACCGTTCCCTAATCAATAGAAATTATTCAAAATGAAATTCTTGGCACGTGTCTGACTGATATAATCACAAGCAATTATGCCACTCAGGTGAATGCAACTTGTAACATTCTCCGCCACGCAGTATTGTCTGTGATGAGATTCCCATATTCTGTGTGGAATAACATATTTTGATTACGACGAGAATGATTACAATTCGTCGTAGAATTCACTCATTTTTTATATTTTGATCTGAACCTTTTTGCTCAATCTACGATTCATAAAAAGCTATTCGAAAGCGAGGACAAAACTAATGCACGAAAATTCGACAGAAAATTTCCTGCAATGCCGAAAATTCTTGGTTTTGGACGTTTAATTGGTCGGTCCTGCCGCAGGGAGACTTCAAAGCTGTGGAAGTCATGTGATTTTTCTGCGCTCTTCCAACTTTTCGGCGTGAGTGAACCAGACAAGCTTTACCTGTCGCAAACCTTCTTTTCATCATCTTATGATATTCATCGATAAACATCGATCAAAACTTGAAGACTGTTTGAGCGAGCAATTCAATTAAATCAATACTTAGATAAAGCCATTCAGTTCAATAGACAAGTAAGTAATAAAGTTTTCGTAATTGCGAGCGAAAAGAGGGGCGAATGGTAATAAGTCTACGACACTACGATACGACAATGATGCACTCGCCAAGAAAAAACAACACCTTCACAAGGGAAGAAAATACAGGCATGAAGTATTCTTTGTTACGCTGCACTGTGTTGTTTTAATGGTTATGTATTGGAATTTGCTGGGCTGTGAAGTTGATCAAAACTATTTCTTAGTTTTGATGTTCATAAATAATCCATTACAAGTCTGCCAGCTTTGTGGATATAACTGATAAAATGCAAAGGTTTCTATTCTTTTACGAGATTACTCCACATTAAAGAACAGGTGTTCTATGAAGCTCAAGAAGGTGAATTATCTTAGTAATGTACACTTGCAGGGGATACGAAGATCAGCAAGACTTTCAGTTTGTCGTTGACACCCAGAATCAACGATTACGCATGGGCAATGCAGATAGAGCTGTTCAAAATGCGTTACTGCGCTTGCGTCATCGATGCCTCAGGGGGTCCATTAGAAAAATCTATAAACATTATGGTATTCGAATCCCATAGAAGGTGATTTACTGCATTAATTCACTACACTGTCGATGATGCAAAAGTCATCAAGATTTAAGCGTGTGCAGTCGACACCCTGAGTCATCGATAGCGCATGTGCAATACTGATGGAACTGTTAAAAAGGTATCACTACGCTTGCGTTATCGCAGCATGAGGAGGTCGGCTAAAGAATCTACAGACTTATTGATCGTTGCATCTCATACTCCATCAAGCACTGCGTCATCTAGCTAATTCAGTGTAGTTAAGATAATTTACGTCACCACTAGTTATGCAGCAACAAACGTGCTATTCAACTACTATTCAAAGGAGGGAGTGTGTTGCATCAAGCTATGATTGATAATGTATCTGCAACTGGCAAATAAAAAGAGTGTAATTCATTTAACTTGTGATTTGTTATGAGAACGAAACGATGTGCTTGCTTCGTCATAGTATCATGAAATAACGAAGAACTTTGTTTGAACTAAAGTTGCAATTTGCATCGATCAAAATGAGTCTGTTTGGAAACATCTTCGACAAAGACTTGAATATAAATGATTCGAAATTTCAAGACGAAACTTATATCAAAAGAATCTTCAATTTTCTAGAATCAAGAAGCAGTCCAAGATCTCCTCGCAGGAACGAGAAGGACACAACTGATGGAAAGAATTCGCCAACGACAACTCGCAAAGTGAGCATCAACGAAAAAGCGAAACGTTTCGATTTGTCACCTAAGAATCAAGACGTTGTTGACTATTGTCATTCCTTGATCAATGTTAATTTCCATGGGCAAGTAGACACTGAAGAAAACGACTCAAGTAGCCTCATTCCGCCTACTGTTGTGAAAGATGGAGAAATGAGTTTAGCTGAAGCGATGATAGGCATGGATGAACTGCTGCGAAGTGTTGGTGACGATTTTTCTGGAGATGAAGAGGAATTTCAATTCTTTCTTCAAGCATGTGTTGAAGCGAGGGATCCTGATAAGGGAAATGATCGATGGTTTAGAAGAAAGTTTAACCTGGATGCGAAGAATTTTGTTCAAATCTACAAACGAAGGAACAGTATGTATTTCTGATTCTTTACTTAAATCTTATATGTATTAATTTCGTGAAACATTGCTGTATGAATTTAGCAAAAATAAGTTCAAGTGTTTGAAAGTTCGTTAGACGGAGAATACTCGAAATATTGAAATTGATCAAAGTTTGGTTGATACGCAAAAGGTTGAAGTAGTTTCGTGATTTCTCCTCGGCTTTTAGTGCATTGTAAACATAGGCAAAAGTTAGACTCACGAAATAGTCCCAGTTATCGCAACAACAACAACAACAACAACAACAACAACAACAACAACAATGTCAACAACAACCCATCATAGTCTATCAATAGCAGTAACTACGAACTTGTAATCAGTCTAGGCAAAGTATAATTTACAAAATGCTGTAACTTCGACATGCGTGAAAAGAAGCCTAAACCCTTCATCAAACTTATAAGCAATCTCCTCACAAAAGCATATTTCATCAGAAATTACTTTTTAGGCCTTGATGGAAATGAAATATATTTGCATGTTGGGCCAAATGAGGAGATTCAATTTTTACGCATTTCGGAGTGAAGTAATTGTCGTAAATCTAATTTTCTTATATTTACAATCCGCAAACAAAATCTGCCGGACAGAACTTTAGATTTACCCTTCTTCTTTCGTTATAAGCACATTAAAACTTTAAAGGGAATCTAAGCATATATAAGCCTGTGATAAAAATAACAGCGCGAAGACAAAGGACCGTGACACCTGTGGAACCATATTTGGATAACTGATCCACGTCAACAGTAAATACTGATATCTGATAGGCTAGATTTTAACTGCAAGTGGCTTGAGCCACTTTTATGTGCTTACATTCCCTTTAAAACTACCTTTTGCTTGCACAAGGCGAGAATTTGCCCTTCTATTTTCGGATATTTTTGTTTTTAATCACTGCTTGAGAGAATTTCCTTTGTCTGCAATGGCTAATCACTTTGAATTGAGGTGTCAATCAAACGCAACTGTTGCTATTGTATTACAAAATCTCAAATCTGCCCTTGTTTTTATAATCACAGATACCGCTGCTGGTACTAGGCAAATCTTTTCCCCAGTTAGGCAGGTGTTCAAAAATCATTTTGGTAAAAAAATCCACATTTAAGAAATAATTATGTTTGATGAAATGATTACTTGCCTTGGGCAAGGCATTTTAAGTGGGAAACTAATCATGCACTGTTGTTGATGGGTAATAATCGTAGGCCATCTGCTCGCATCTTATGGACGACAAAAAGTTGCTCGAAACATTTCGATTCATTCACATTTGTACAGTTTATTTTAGCTTAGAAGATTTTGATACTATAGACATTACCGATATTCTACAGACGTGTTTGGATAGAACAATTTTAACATATTTTATAGAGTTTTCCCAATGTGGACAACAATGATAGGAGCTATAAGGGACAATGCAAAGTTATTTTATGACATGGCCGGTGCAAAATGTAACAGGGCAACTACTTTTTTGTACCACCAATGAATAAGCCAAAGACCATAACAAAATCAATGCTTGTCCTTACGATCTTTGTCAACGAAAAAGTTGAATTAAGGATGAACAATTTTATATTTCAAACTTCATCTTGAGCTTATGAAATGTTACTACCGCGTATGCATACGTTTGCTTTCTAATGATTTGATTAAGTGTTTTAGGCCCTTTTCAGTCATTTTGCAACCATGAAATTTTTGTAAAATTGAATTATTTAGCTACATTTGCAATGCTCGTAAGAAGACGAGAAAAATAAAAAACATACTTCGATCTTTTAGCTTTCAACTAGAATTTGAATCATTCAAATCCATGAATTACTTGTGGTGCTACAAATTTTCGAGAGTGGGAAATTTATCTGGCTCGCCCGGTAGTGTAATGGTTGACTGAAATCGGCAACTCCGTAATGAGACTATAAGAGATCTTCTTGAGGAAAGCTTTTCAAGAAGCCTTCAAAACAGGCCTAAAATCACGAAAGAAATATTCCTAATATCTCTGCCTTACAGCAATGACTTTTAACACTTCATCACTTGTTATTCTCTTGGGAGGATAAAGGCACCCGGGTTGATTTTGCTAAGCTCTCAGGGATAAAAGTCTTATCCTCTCAAAGGGCTAGCACGTGCTAAAGCACATAAAAGTCATTGCTGTAAGGCATAGAATTTTGTCGTGATTCTAAGCATGCTTGACGATTCTTTAAAGGGTTCTTTCCTGAGAAAATCTCATATAATGCTAGAACAGAGTTGCTGATTTGAGTCAGGTCAATTTTACAATATATTTGGACATGATTACTATCGAATGATATACTTGCCAACACTGCTGCCTTGACACCCACGTAGCAGTGTCTATTCAAACGGTAGATTTGCCCTAAGTCTATTTCGTCAACTGTAATAAATCTATCTGAAAGACGAAATTTGTTTGACGAAATAGATTTGGGCAAGTCTATTCAAACGGGGACTGTTTTGATACCCGTCCGGTGTCAAATTTGAATCAAGAGACATCTATTTGGTACACCTTGTAATACTCAGCGACTCTTTACTATTTCAAAGTCAAGATCTTCATATTTTTTGCTCTTCCCAAGATATATCTGAAGAACTCACACACAACGATTACTGGGCAACTCGACAACAATTATTGTCAGCAAAAGTTGTGGCAGATTGGATCGATCCAGATTATGGCTCAATTGATCCCATTTTTGGAGTACTGCTGAACCCAACACTAGGTAAGACTAAGTTCATAAATGACACAATCCCAGCTTTGAAATATGTTTCTATTTGATAAAGGAACTACTGCTGCTCAAGGTAATGGTAAATAAGATTCACGCGTCTTTATAGATAGCATGTACCGGGTGTCTCAGAAAAAAGTACCCCCTTTTGATTGGAAATAGGAACAAAGCGATAAGATATCATTACTCTCCGAGTTCACAGCTAAATGTAATAGTCTTCAGTTTAGATGCACATACCTTGCATTTAAACATCGTACACCAAACACCGGAGATACAAGTTTGCAAAGTCAAAATCTACAGTGCACCCAAAACCAGAGGTTTTGAAAAAGGGCCTAGCTATGATTTGTATCATGGACATTTTCCAAAGCACCTGTAAACTTTAATTTTCAGTTTTTTGCTTTTGAAAAGAATAACAGGCGCACGGGCATGGTCCTGATTAAACGAATATGATAAAAATGTGGTAAGAATGATAAATTAGTGCCACATCTCTAAAATAAGCGTGCATGTGCTCCTTTTCCTCGTCTTTGATACAAAAACACTTGTGCTGGAATGCAATGCAAGGACCGATTCCGCAAAAGACAAGTCATTTCAAGAACAATTGAAGTAATTCAAGGTATAATTCTTTTCAAAAGTAAAAACTAAACTTCAAAGTTGAAAATTCTTTTGCAAAATGTCTGTGTGATGTCAAAACATGGCTAGGTCCTTTCTCAAGTCCTCTGGTTTCAGGTGCACTCCAAATTGTGACCTTGTAAGCTCATATCTCCGGTGTTTGGTGGAGGATTTTAAAATGCAAGGTATGTGCATTTAAATTGAAGATCTAAAAATGTAGCTATGAACTAGAAAAATCCCGAAATTGTATCGTTTTGTTCCCTCGTTTGGTCAAAAGGGGGTACTTTTTTATGAGACACACGGTATGTGCAACACCCCTCACCCTCACTCGCCACCCGGTACCGTCTTTACGTTTTCATCTCGTAGGAAGAACTGGACCAGGAGATAGTGGATGGGTACATAAAATGTTATTTGATGATGATGGCCCGATGGCGTATCATTCTGCTGTCCATGATGCATTTGGTTATCTAATCACAAATCATGATATGGGGCCTGGGTACGACTATCTTGGCGCATGGTCATTGTTTGAATCACATACATGCATGTCTGGACAACTCTCTGGAATTAAATTTTGGAAGGATGTTTTGAAGAAGGAAGTCAATGTTAAACCACAACGACTTTAAATATATTTAGATAAACCAAGGGCGCCTACCTTGTAGGAAGTGTGTTTATTCCCAGTACTGTAGAGTAATTGGTGTCCTGTGACCCAGTACAGAGAGTGTCCTAGAACCGTACCGTGATCAAGCAGTACACAGCGTCAGTCCTCTCAAGGTCAAGATGACGTATGAATAACTTTGTGGTTTCAAATTCCGTTGTTTATGTAACACGATATCATTTGTTATACGATCTGGCCACAGGGAATCAGACAGCGTGATTTTTGATTGGTCAACTCTAACAGACGTTAGAATTTGAAAATCCCACAGATTAACAGGACTGGGTCATAGGACACCAATTACTACGCGTACAGTACCGGGAATAAACACACTTCCTACAAGGTAGGCGCCCTTGGATAAACCATCATGAAATTTACTGAACAGCTTTCTGGAATCAAATTTTGAAAAGATGTTTCGAAGAAGGCCTTTCATTGGCAAATACAGCGACATGAACTTTACTCGAGGGCTCTCTGGAAGCAAAGTTTGAAAAGAATGCTTCGAAGGTCAAAGGAGGCTTTCACTGCTCAAATACTGTGACTTTAAATATATCTACTGTAGTTAAAACTATAGTGAAATTTACTGAACGGTGCTCTGATGGAATAAAATTTTAGAAAGATGTAATGAAGAAAGCAGTCGAAGTTAAATAACAGCGACTTTAAACCTTTAAACATATTTAGATAGAATCATAATGAAAATTAACTCAAAGGCTCTCTGGAGTAACATTTTGGAAATTGGCTGATTTTTTTCCCCAACAACGTTATTTGGAACATTTTGGGGGGGGGGAGGCTCAGATTGAGATTTTTACATCGAAAAGAAATAATAAGTAGAGAAAAATTGCAATTTGGAAATTCTGCAAGATGTCTGCATATTTTCAAAATAATTATAAAAACGATCGTGCGCAACAGCAAGGTTTGCTTTCATATCCAGACAGACTCAATTTTTGGAGTCGTCAAGGTTATTGAGCGGCCGTTCGCATTCAGTCTTTTTGGGTCTTGTGGACTTGCAACAAGTCTTCATTTTCGTAGCGTGCTCGCTACGTCTTCGACGCGTATTGTTACGAAAACGACGAGCACGAAACTCTAGAGACAGCAACGACCAAACGTGAACCAGTCTTTAACAGATTATCTATCATGTATCAATAATCTTCTAACAAATGTTTATTTGTGAACAAGTCAGTTTGTATATCTTGCACAAAGTTCTCGTTCGCCGAGCAAGAATTCCCCAAAGTGATGTGGAGAATTCCCCTTGAAATCATCAAATTTGAAAGGACTGTACGAAGCTTTCACAAACATCCTCCAAAGCAACAAACAATTATTGTTTGGCGATTGTACTGGTATTTACCCGGTATTTACAAGTTAACAGGCAATACAATACAGTAATATAATACAACACAGCACATTTTGGCTCTGGCACATTTTGCCCCACTCCTCAAAGTGTTTTTTGCGGTTTTAGCATGACAGGCTGTAAATCTGTTACATGCAATATCTATAGTAATGCCCCAGTAGTGCACGCATCTTTTTTTATAAGAAACAAAGAATAGGAGCCACTGCTGAAAGTTCTGAAAATTAAGACATATGATATCAGCTCCGTTGCAATGCGTTGGAAAATACACGTTTTTTGTATAAGAAACTTGGATCAGCACTTAGTACTAAAAGTTTCTTAATTTCGTATGAAAATTTCGGTGTTTTAGTAGTAAAAGTTTCTTAATCAGTTTCTTATTTTTTGGGCCTAAAATTGCGGTATTGTTCGAAGTTGAGCCTTCTTCTCGAGAAAAGGCTTCCATTTTGCATTGACATTGTCATCAAGAAGAAGCCATGCACATCAAGGCAAAAATTTACCAATTTTGCAGTTAAAAGTCAAGAAAAGACGAATGTACCTTTGTTAGAAAGACATAGAATAAGAGAGACACAAAGAAATAAAGTTTTAGAGTTTCTTAACTGTTCTTGAGCGTAGTACTAGAGTTTCTTAATTTTTTGGTCATCGTAGTACTAGTTTCTTATAAACCAGTTTCCTATAAAAAAAAACGTGTAGTGGAGATTTGTCGGACCCCTTCCTCTACTTTATCTCACAACGGAAGCGAGATAAGAAACACATTATTGACAACAATGCTGCGCCCTTTGCCGTGTTTCCCATAGCAACAAATAAGCAAAGAAAGTTACAGCTGGTGATTCCCTGCATTAGTACTTCGGGGGAATTTTCGCTCGGTGAACGAGAACTTTGTGCATCTCAGTTTGGGCATCATTTGAAGCAATATTTATACGAATTCTAGTCGAATAGACTGCCCGACTCATACTTTGGGTAAAAAGATACAAGACCATAGTGCCATAGTGCCATAGGGCCATAGTGCCATTGAGCCATAGGGCCATAGGGCCATAGGGCCATAGGGCCATAGGGCCATAGGGCCATGGGGCCATAGGGCCAGGGCCATTGATTGGTAAAACCCGTATATCTTGTAAGTTTTTATGTGGAGGGCCCTCAGCCAATGGGTTGAAAGGTCTCCCTCCTTAATAAATTGAAATGAAATGAAATGAAATGTGTCCAATAATAACTCTTTAATTAAAGTGATCCAGTTCTTCTTCATTCTTCAAGTGGCACTCTAGTCACAGCCTGAACAGGTCCTTTTCTACGGTCAGCAGCTTTCTCGATGAACCAGGTAGGAGTAAAACCACCTTTTCTTGTCACTAAGATGAAAGATGCTCTATACCGCTCATCGAGGGTCTTTTTATCACCGACCAACTTCAAACGTGTTGTTGCGCCGAGACTATGTATTGCCCTTTCAGCTCCTTCTGTGAGGCCATCAGCGGCATCGTCATAAATAGAGATCAGTATGATGTTGCCACTCTTGATTGATGCAATGTATGGTATTATCTCATTGCTTTCTTTAGTGCCAAGGAAAGGCTTAAACACGGCACTGCTTACTACTTTCCCGGTTCTGTCAGACACAACAACAACATTTATCCCTCTTGTTTTTTTCGAATAGTCAGTGCCGTTGACGATAATATCTGATCTACTGCCTCCGGGATCACCAAATCCAGCAGATAATACTTGTACATGAACCATTTTTGTTCCTGGAAGGGAAAATGGATCAAAATTTAAAGCCTACCGGGTGTCCCAAAAAAATGTACATGGATTTGGTTGATTCCAGCGCTGTGAATTTAGCTTCAATCAATGTCTAATCACTGTAAAACTGTTCCTCGATAGTTAACTTGAACATGGATACCTTGTTCGTAGATATTGGTACTTTGAAAGCAGACATGTTAATCTTGAAGGCTCAAATTTGGAACTTGCTCAGGCCAAAATGCCAAAGCTCTGGCTTGCAAGCAGACGTAAATTTGAGCTTTCAAGATTGATATTTCTGCTCTCAAAGCACCAATACCAACAAACGAGGTATATTTGTTCAAGCTAACTATCGAGGAACATTTTGAGTGCAATTAGCCATTGATTAAAGCTAAATTCACATCGCTAGAGTCAACCAAATCTGTATACATTTTTTTGGGACATCCGGTATTACTAGCAATAACAATCAGGGAGTGTTGCGAACTGGGTTTTCTCGGAATGTTTGTAGTAAATATGTTAATGGCTGTGGTCAATAGCAACTTGTTGAGGCAATGCCTTCATGCATGAATCCTTTGCGACAAGAAATATGCCATCATACTTTTTATACTGCGCATTTGCTGAGTTCAAGAGTAAACCGCAAATATATCACTTCACAACCGCAAGAAGGCCTGCAAAAAATTATTGATAGCCTAGCCAACAGACAGACAAACAAATAAAATCTATTGCAAACACACCTGCTGATTTGCAGCATAATTATTATCATTATTGATATACTTATAGAGTTCTAAACTAAAAAGAAATTCCAATTCACAATAAATAAATCCAAAAACGTCGCAAATCCTTGATAGCAGCTCTACACGGATAAAATCATTCTACTACTTTAAAGTACCGGGTGTCCCAAAAAAAATACTCCCGTTTGGAAAATCACCAAAATTTGATTACACAACCGATCTTCAATTTTCGTTTTTGTCAAGTAGATCAAGGGCCAAATTATTTCCCAGACAGCTGATTTTTTAATTTACTTGAAAATGAGCAACTTTAAGCTCTTTTTAGAGCTACCTGGTTTTGAATCATACTGCAAAGAAGCACTGATGATTGCCAGATCAATTTCTTTGTGGATGTAAAGCTTCTTGTTTGGTCATTAATGACTGAATTAAATGCGCACTATCGTTGGAGACTTCTATGGTGATAAAAAATCTGAAAATTTGGACTCTCAGGCAAGATTGAGTATGTTGCTTAAAAACTATAGCTCAAAGTAAGGTTTTTCAACGTGTAATTTTTCTACCTTGTTGTATCAAAAGCAAACATTTTATCATCTATAGATATTCTTGGGTCTTTGACAAAACAAGTCAAAAAGAACATTTTATCAAAGGTTTGATAATTGATTTTTGGTGATTTTTTTTAAATAGGAGTACTTTTTTGGGACATCAGGTACTTTACTTTTTTATTCTAGATTTGGATTGTAAATTTCTGAGTTTTATCATTTTCTTTACATAGGGCAGTGTGGAAAATTACTTCTGTAATAATTGATAACTTTAACCTGTTTAAATAAATGACAATGCAAAATGAAACATACCTTTGAACTCTTTCTCCCAAATTGTACCATCTTTTTTGCTTTTCTGCAAGCTTTTCCCTTCGTTTACGGCAGCATGGTGTCCATCATTAGCATTCTGCACAACGTATTTACAAACTTTGCTCATTCCACATTCATGAAAGTTTTCATCAGTCATCAAACCATGCTCATTGGATGCCTCTGCTATTTTTCCGTTTGTCCCGTAGAAAAATGAGCCAAAGTGACTGTTCGCATTGCACAAATTGATCTGAGAAACTTGAATCATAATCATTAGGATCTTAAAGCGAAACATCCTTATGTACATTCAGAGTTCTCCTCACTAGCTCCTCCTACCTCAGCTATACATCGAATAGTTGGCTGTGTGCTCTGTTTGGACAAACATATAACAGTAACTGAAGTAATCGTTCATTGGTCTCCCAAGGCGACAAAACTAGACCACGTGATCTATGACTCTATGACTAAGTGCCACTCAAAATTCAAATTGATTGATAGGTTGAATGAAATACCGGTATCAATGTTACACCTCAAAAATCATTCTTACTCACTTTATGTCAGTGTTTCAACAAAATGCAAATCATCGAATTAAAGAAGCTGCAAACCAAAATCACTGTACAAAATGGAAGAATTAGATAAACAAGAGTCATGTATTGTAACTACTGGTATCCATTGACACCTCAGACAACCATTGCATCGCATTTTCTCCATTTTTCCAACAAACTGAAAACATGTTTTGCCAAATGTTTGAATTCGTAAAGATGTTGTAAAGAGTTAGGCTTATGACCTAAAGTTCCTCGTTTCCCTGCGTGTTTTTATTCTTCGATGTCACTTTGGTGCATTAGGACTATGAAATCACTATGAAATAACGGGCAAACTTTTCAAAATTGCCTAAATTTAGGGGATTTTCGGACACTAAATGTCTTAGCATAAAATCTAACTGCAAAAACCCAACTACTAATAACAAACTTTCAAGGAGTAATCCTCCTCTGTAGAAACAAACTAAAACATCGAATCTCTGCCAAACTTTGAAATAAATCGTTTAAAATGCTGTCGCATTATTCTTCCAAATCAATGGCTCAAAGAAAACTATAGATAATGTCCCATAATCTCAGAGAGAGAATTTTGAAATAATCATTTTTTTCAGATCCACAGGGTTTTTAATATCTCTGCGAATTTTGAAATTGTGGATCTGACGGCATCAAACAAGGGCGCCTACCTTGTAGGAAGTGTGTTTAATTCAAATTACAAAATCGTAAACCATAAAAGCTACAGACTTTGCATGCTAACATCTCGTAGACCTTCAAAAATTGAATTCTCGTATTGGTCATATTGATTTATTTTATGAGTATATACCCCATTCATGCTTGTAAGTAGCTTTAAATTAAACGAGGTTATCGAATTGGGTCTTCATATCGGTCACTCCAACTAATCGAATGCATTTGATTGGCTGAAATGTAACCTAGTTTGGATAGAGCCGGTTTAACTGTGCCAGTGTGAATGCACAATTAATCCAAATAGGTTTAAATTGCTCAGTGTGAATGCTGTATGTATTAAATGTATTCTGGTATATTTAGGTATTATAATTGGTAAATTCTGGGTTTCTAACATCATTGCCTTATTGCTTGTTGATGGGTTCTTGATATTGCTGGTGTTTTATTTCATCAATGCCAAATATAGCATTGATTTATTCTTTATTCACCTGGTAAACAAGTTCGATTTTGTTTAAATCTAACGAGCGTGCTTATGCAGGAGGGAAGCTTTGTATGTGCCTTACTAGTTATCGAGTCATGAAAAAAGCAGACGTTACATTACTGACACTGGCACTTCTTTTTGCCCGAAAATCTCTCCACGGGGCACTCCAAAATCAGCATGGCACATTCTTTCGAGCAATAAAAGATGAAGGGGAAGAAAAGACACAAATTCATGACCCGATGAGCGTCATTCATGAGAGTTTTCACAAATGTGATTCGGATGCAGCCTGTAATTATGTTTTGGAGGACATTAAAAGAAAAAAGCACAGTATGATTGGGGAGGAAAAAGATTTGCCTGCTGAAGGGAGAGATATGAGAACTTGGGAGAAAGGTGAGCTGAGTTCTTTCCAAAATCAATGAGTTACTGACAGATTCCTCCTCTTCAAGGTCTTGAAGAGAGGGTCCTTTGTACTATTCTCCCAATCCCATCTTTGTTGGTGATACGAAAAGTCTAAAATGTGAGCCTCTAGGAATCTCCCAAAATGAGCTCCAGATTTGCCTGCGTGCAGCCTCCCGGAGGAGGATTGTTGAGGCTGCACGCAGACTACTGCAGATCGCATGTGTAAAATTCTATGACCTTTCCCTTTGAACAATGGCGGACCCAGGTGGGGGATGGGGGGGGGCCAAGTCCCCCTCCCCACTTTTTTCTGAGGTTACTCTTCTAATTCATCTAAATCCATCGAGAACATGTCTAAGGAGGGGCAAGGTATGTATCTTTAAAGTTTGATAGATAAAGAAGGGTGCTTCCTGAGGTTAAAAAGGGTGTCTCCACGGCAAGAAATGATAACTGGTCCTTTAGAAAAATTGGTCAAACAAATTTACATCCACCTTTTTAGAACAAATTCTCTAATTTAATTATTGAAATAGTCATACATCAACAGAGTATATGTTGACGATTATTTATTCAGTACACTTTTAGTGATTTTCTCAAATGTCTCATCTCGCAGGCCAATCGATCCCAAAGCTTGTAAGTTGTAGGTTCAACCAGAGAAAATATAGATTTATAAAGAACTCTAGGATATATTTAACAAATCGAAATTTTACATTTACAGTGGCAGAATCTATGGCTGTGGCATGTGAACATGCGATGCTAAGGATACAATGCCAAGTCGGATTGAAGATTCGTATCACAGATGCAGTGTATGGAAGGCTTTCAAGAGCTATATGTCCAGATGAACATATGCACACAACAAGCTGCACAGCAGCAAATTCCTTGACAAAAATAAAAGAATTATGTGGAGAGAAGGAAACGTGCTCCATGAAAGTATCAACTGGAGTGTTAGGAGATCCTTGTCGTGGCACCTCAAAATATCTAAAAGTCATGTATCAATGTTTATAAGCATTGTGAAGCTTGAATTCATTCAAATTTCTGTTATCCGTCAAGAAGAAGCAATTGCCAAGTCCCATTTTTGCGAATTTTCCTTTTAGAAGTCGTAGATCTATATAGTTTTTGCACTTTTTTTGTGTTCTTGCCATGGGTTAAATCTCGTGGTATCTTCTCAGGGCCGTCGAAAGATGGGCCGGGCCCCAGGGCTAGGGTAGGAAGGGGGCCCCCGGCACCGAAGGCACCGGAAAATTTTTCGGACCACGCCCTTTTATCCTTGGGCCACACCCTCCTGTACACTGTTAAAACGCTGCTTTTAGATTTTAGTTAGAATCTCAATGGGCTAACGGGCCTGAAATCGTTCCCGAAAGAAAACTACAACAAAGAAAAGATACATACCTTATTTCTTGCGGGCCC
This sequence comes from Aurelia coerulea, assembly GCA_039566865.1. Lineage (NCBI taxonomy): Eukaryota > Metazoa > Cnidaria > Scyphozoa > Semaeostomeae > Ulmaridae > Aurelia > Aurelia coerulea. The sequence goes on along the minus strand of CM076945.1, from coordinate 28,667,160 downwards.
CCAAAGGCCCCGGGCCCTCTGGTAACTACCCAAAGAGCACAGGGAAACAAGGGACTTCAGGTCATAAGTCTATCGGGATCCAGTGACATTTAGTGCCCTTTTTATTTGAATTTCTTGAAGATATCTCCAACCCAAGATAACCTAATCCAATTCAAAAAACAAAATTGAAATTCAGATACAAAATGTAATGTTCGATCCATTTGTTTATTTTCGAGCTTCTAAATTTGGGTTGTTCGACCAGTGGAATACAAACTTATATTGACGTCTATTACAGGTGGTTCAATTTACCAAGTTTATCGGTATATGTTTTGTTTTCTGAAATGTCATCTCCTGGTATATGGTACACATGCACTACTGGGATGGGTGTGAAAATTGAAGGAGCCATGAAATGCGTAGCCGCTGCTTGTTTGACACTTTTCTTCATCTACAAGCCTACCCAGGGCACTGTCCAACACGAGCATGGTACATTTTTTCAACAAGTTAGAAATGATGAGGGGGAAAATGCCAGAACTGATGTGTCTGCGTCGAAAAGCATTATTCATGACAGTTTCCACAGATGTGATTTGGATGCAGCTTGTTACTATGTTGTAGAAGAAGTCAAGAGGAACAAATACAGTATGATAGCGGATGGAAAAGATTTGCCAGCAACAGGGAAAGATATGAGGACTTGGGAGAAGGGTGAGTTGGCCAGCTTCTATTGAAAGACTTCTGTTCTTGCTTTCGTGTTTTCTTCTTAACGTCCGAAATTTTTGGCTTGTATGTATGTATGTATGTATGTATGTATTATGAATATTTAAAAGGATATGTAGAATCATTCGGCATCAGCTGACACGGTGAAATATATAAATATATTAAAAGGATATGTACATTTCAGCTTAATAAAAAACTGCTATCAACATGTGTCCTTTTAGATCTAAATAAAGAGAACATAAAGACATTAAATGAACAAGTAAATAAGTAGAGATACACTAACAATTCAATCCAAGCCTATAAAATGTCATGCGATGTAAAATTTACTTAAAAAAATGAGTTTAATTTGTTCTCAAAATCATCTGCACTTTCTCTTATATCTTTAGGGAGTGAGTTGATAATCTTGCACCCATAAAGAAAAAGCAATCCTTAGCAAACTCTAGTTTAACTTATAACAATGTATGAAATTTCCCTTTTATAGTAAAAGTACAATCTGCTGAATTTATGGCAGTGGCATGCGAACACACAACATTATTAAAGATAGAGTGCCAGATGGGATCCACCATTCATGTTACACATGCAATGTTTGGCAGACTATCTACATCCATCTGCCCTGGAAATATTTATACAACAAATTGTGCAGCAACAACTTCGATGTCAAAAGTGAAGGAAATGTGTGACGAGAAGCAAGCTTGCTCCGTGAAGTCATCAATCAGGGTGTTTGGAGATCCGTGTCCTGGCACTAACAAGTATTTGGAAGTCAAGTATCATTGTTCAAGACAATGAAAACAATAAACTATGAAAAACGTTTTGGTTTTACACAATAGGTAACTTTTTGGAATAAGATTTTTGCACAGTTATTGGGTTTAAGGGAAGATCTGATTCATTGTTCTCCCTTGAAACTTATCATCTATGTATGTATGTATGCATGTATCATTTGCCACAATTAAAATGTATTTATAAGTTTATAATATAAAAATTGATATGATGCAATATATAAGGTTAAAAACGTGAAGAAAAACACCCCTAACTACAGTGGCAGGGATAGCACTAAATGGTCAAGTTGACCTGATTTCCACAATGGTCCCCTTGGAGGTGCCGGTATAATCTGATAAAAGGAACATAACAAAAGGAAAAAACATGGTCCGTAAGATGAAACCATGATCGGGACCGGGAGAGATGATGCAATGCAGGGTCTTAGTAGAAAACATATTATATCACCTTCCTGTCTGTACATTTTGGAAAAAAAATTATTTGAATGCATTAATATTGTTTGTTGATTTTAACTCAGATGGAAGACTGTTCCATATTTTCGGCCCTGGATAAGATACCCATTTTGGTCCTGGAATACTTTTGCGAAATGGATATTCCAATTTGAAGTCGGACCTTCGTGCTGTTCGGTTTGGTTGACTGGATAGAATATCTCAGCACTGTAAGCTAGGGCAGTTCCTAACTCATTGTTCTCGCTCCAAACTCTACCATGTGACTGAAAAAATCAAAACGTTTGGTAGGCTGTGGAATAAGAAGTACGTGGCCGATATTCAAACTGAAATGTTAATCTATCAGCCAAAGGCAAAGTTAGGTATGGAAATTCTGTTTGGCAAAATCGCTCATCTTGCAGACCCAAAAAAAAAGGAGAATGCACGATGCCGAAAAGGGGACGAGAGCCGGGGGATGAGAATGATAGTATCAAGTTTGATTCTGGTCCATAATTTGCTTCATATTCATATATTTCATATTCAATTCTTTTAAGAAGGGTTGCCCTTCAGCAGAGGCTGGTTTTCAAGGGGCCCTCCGATAAAACAATACAGTAAAAACCCGCGTATAAGAACCTAGTGGATTAAGAACCTACAGGCTGAAATTTTGCAATTAAACTCCAATTATATAAGAACCCATTCAGCCTGGAATTTGAAATAGGTTCTCATTTTTAGAGAGCATGGGGGTCTTACTCATAACAGAAGTTTGTGGAAGAATAAAAAATGTTTATATTACCTGATGAGAAGCTTTTGAAAGATTTTCTCTGGAATATATAAACATTTCTGATTCTTCCACTAATTTCTGTCGGGGAATATATCTCATAAACTCAACTAATGTGAACTGACAGTAAATAATAGGCCTGAAGTTTGAATCTGAAGAAAAGAAATTCCTGAAAGCCATGAATGAAATAAGAACCAATTTAAGAACCTGAACAGCCTCATTTCCCACTAAATACCCAAAACATAAGAACCTAGTTAGGCTGACTTGCAAAATTGTAGGTTCTTATACGCGGGTTTTTACTGTAATCACAATATACAAAAAAAAAACACTTTCTTGAAACTTGCCATTGAAAAATAAATTAAATACAATTGTCTGTTTCAGATTTAGAATTTTACATGTCAATGGCAAGTAAAACACGGACCATAATCAAACGTGGAATTCTTGTTCCCATACGAATCCATTACCAGCATTTTGTAATTTCTCGGTCTACAAGATGAAAGCTTTTACGAAACCAACTTTCACATCTGAGTTGGCCTTTGACTGATAGATGAACAATTTAGTTTTTAAGATCAGTCATGCTCCCTTTATTCCACAGCCTACGAAATGTTTCAACTTTTTTTACTACATTTATCTATTCGCTCAAACCATGACTCGTAACTTTTCTGTTCAAAAACCCGGAAAAATAGCCCCAAATGTTCGAACGGAGATTTTTCTCACGAGACCAATTTTATTGCGTTTTTGTGTGTGAATCTCAACAATCGTCTTTTGGAAAAGTGGGGGGGGGGTCCAGACCGCCTATTCTTCCCTCCAGTGGCTCCGTTAATGCTAGAGAAGATGCCAAACGGCTGCAAGGCAAGCAGGTAAGCAATCAATTTGAAGCTTATAAAATTTGAATCAAGTCCTTTTCCATTGCGACCCATTCTTTCCCCGTATCTTGTCTATGAAAAAAACAATGCTGTAAAGCTATAGTCTACGTTATTTCTTTCATTGGCTTATCAAGGAAGTAGAGAATTTTTAGGTGCACTTGTTACATTTAAAAGCATGGCAGAATAAATATACTTTGTTTGAACAAGAAAATTAAAAATTACGAATACAAACTCAGGTGCAAGGAAATTGAATACGATTTCAAATTTAATCTAGAAAACTGCTTTCAATCACCAAATAGATGGAAATATTTGTATTTTACAGGTGCTGTTTTGATTGAAATGTATTCATTCTCCATAAATTATCACCGTTTTTAGTTACCCTGGGTACCACAGCCTCAAAATTAAGGAATTAGTCAACATTCTCAGATCAAGCAGACTTGCTCCAAGTCTCATGCGTTATTTTATTCAGTCCTACTCGGTCGGCAGTGAGCTGTAAAAGTGAAGCGAGCGAAGGGAGTGGAAGCACTCGCTAAAAAATTGAAAAATATTAAATATTTCATAATAATAATCTTGGAGCTAGGCCATCAAATTTGCAAAACTTCCACTTGAACATTGGAAGTAAAAATGAAATACAATCCATGTATCAATGGATCAGAGCCTTAGGCAGAGAGCCTGCAGGAAATTTTGCGTTTTGCATCCCCCAGCAGGGGAAGAGGGCATTTGACCAGATTTTTGGTCGAGAATGCAATTTCCGGTCGAAATTCACATTGTTGGCAGAATTTCGATAACTTTCAGGCAGAGTTTTTTTCACTTCCCGAACTCCGATTGCAGCCATTTTTGTTTTGTTTTGTAGGTTGTTGCCTGCATTTAACTACAATCTATTCATTCATACAATCTGATCAAGAATATTTCGTTTTTTGCATGTCCTTTAAACTATGCTCTTTTTCGTACTACATCTCCGAAAAACTGAAGAATTCTGACTTTAAGGCTGAAAACAAAAATTAGGCGGAAAAAGGCGGAAATGGCACCTATTTCTTATGGAAGTGCTATTTCCAATGGACATTTGTGCCGAAGGATTCGCACAAAATCGTACAGGTAAGAGAGCTATGCTATTTTGAAAAACATCACTCTGGCTACTTGATTTTAGTGAAAAATCATCTTTTTCATAATTTTGTATTTCTTTCCTAATAATTCCATCCTAAATGTCTTTACACCATCGTTACTACCGCGAACCAATCAAATAAGTGCCGTCCAATTCTCAAAAAATATACTCAAAATGTATACCCTTCGAAAATGTATACCACACCTTATAAGTCTTATACCAATTTAAAAAAAATGTATACCCTGCCTGGTAAAAAGTTTTCAAAAATGGCCTACATATTCTTTCTTTTAGCGAAAATCACAAAATTGATACGCTTCTTTATACCAAAATTGTGAAAGTCTATCGTTCCTTGTTGTGGTGTTCTTATACCCATGCATACTGAGAATAACAGTACGTATCACAGAACGTCACAGAATGTGTCACAGCATGTATCACGGTAACACGTGTAGGTTATGTCATGTTGTATACTGTAGGTTTCGGTAAGGACAGTATTCCCCTTTCTACTCGGTACACTCAAGCAAACAACAAACACTATACTTAAATCGAAATTGTAAAGAAAACAATGCATGCCACTAGACTCATACCAAAAGTCTCTTGCTTCGCTCCCCAAACTGACTTGTCGCTACAACAGAACCGACAACAACAACAACAACGACGGCAACAAGCGGTGTGAGTTAGAGGGACTTATGAAATGAATCTAGTTTGACATTAGGCTTTGAATGTACTTCAGCTATTGGTATGTAAATATGAACCACTCTGCTGCAAAATTTCAATTTGTACTTATTTTATGTAAATTTTCTTGTCCGTTCCACCATAGTCTTATGCCGAAATCCAAAGTTATTACACAGCAATTTTTTCATTTTTTGGTCACCTGCATCAATAATAATAACAATAACTTCTATATAGCGCCAAAATCTATCAGATACATATTCTTTACCGCTGTACAATACCTAGGTAAAAAGAAGTGTCCATATATACACGTAAAAAGTTCCAAAATTAATCACAGTTCAAAAGCAACAGAAAATAAAAATGTTTTTAATCTAGATTTAAAAGTATCAGTGCTCTGCGAGTTACGAATGCTGTAAGGTAAATGATTCCATAATTCATATTAAGAGAGATTTCATGCAAATTCTTGGTCTGAAAACAGCTCAATTTTTACTGAAAAAATCGATCAACACTTCTAAAGGCTGAGCTAAAGAGGGCAATAGGAAAGTCGTGGAAATGAATGGACAATTACGATAAAGATGATGGCAAGGAACTCTTTACCAAGATAAATTACGTTTGAATTACGACTCTTTTACAATTCTACAGGAATTCGATTAAAGAACGCAATGCATCTTGGTAAAGGTAGCCTGTTAGCCAGACACAATTTCATTTTAAATTGGGTCTTGTTAACAGGCTAGGTAAAAAGGTAGCTCCGCCATCTTTAGCGTAATCGTCTATTGAGAATAAAGAAGTGGATTGGACAATATTTTTCAGGCAATTTGAAAAACCAACTGGTTTTAAGGGACATGACAGTTCTTTTATAGGAGGAAAGACCAACCACATTCTGAACAAAACCAACCACATTCTATTCTACCCCAAAGCCCGGGGGGGGGGGGGGTACTTCACATATTTTGGGTACGGGGACGTGCCATCGGGAAGGGTATCGATTTTCGCGATTTTGGTATAAGGAACGGTATCGATTTTCACGATTTTGGTATAAGGAACGGTATCGATTTTCGCGATTTTGGTTTAAGGAACGATTTTGGTATACTTTTTCGGAAAATTGGTATAAGGTCGGGTATGCTTTTTCGCAAAATTGGTATAAAGTCGGGTATACTTTTTTTGCAAAATTGGTATAAGGAACGGGTGTGTTTTTGAAGCTTCGATGGCACGTCCCCGACCAAAACCTGGTCAAGTACCCCCCCCGGGCCCCAAAGATATACTTACCATTCCAAATTTGCAGCCCCCAAAATGTACCAGGATAGCTTTTTCGAGACCCAGAATGTATCTGCTCCCATATAAACCACAAATAGCAAGTACCACCTCCTGGAGTGATGCCATTCTGCCCAGTGTCTGTTTTGTCCCTTCATAATAATGAGGAGGCGCCGAATGCACAAAAATTCATTGACAAGTTAACATTAATTTAGCTCCTCGATAGAATGATAATCGCTACAACGACGACTCACAATAATACTATTCGAAAATCAGGCAGGAATTGATGAGCCTCGCTGCTAAACCGGGTGCCAAGAGCTTAGGCTACATCAGCACGACAACTTACTGATCCAAGACGCCTCATATTCGTTCTTCATGAAGGTTGTCGAGAAAACAAAACCTACCAGTGTCAAGATGAGTACTTCTTCTACGTATTGCTTGAAGATTCTTTCACTATGATAACGAAAACCTGCTTTAAAAAGCCTAAATATTTTTCGGATTTCACCACAGCAATCGACAGCAATCCGGGCATGTTTCTTCGCTTTTGATGATGGGAGGCTGGACCAGAGCGGAAACTGGGGCTCATGTAGTAAGTTGGGCGTTTATCGGCTAGTTGAAAACGAGGCTTGTATCATATCGAGTCGAAAGCGTGGAGCCATCTTTAATTTGGAAAGGTGAGAAAGAAGTGCACAAACGCACCACAGCAAATAACATCGAAGAAACAGCTGTAATTAATTGCATTCTCAAGAGTTTAAAATGGTAAGTAGCTTGTTTGTATAGCAAAAAAATCTGTCAGATTTTAACAGTACTGTTTGAAATATGCCTCTTTGAAAACGACTTTGATCTTCCAGATAGAAAAGTGGCAGGCCTAAAAAACTAAAAGAAGACGACTTTAATGTCCACAGAACAACATTCAGATTCAGCTCCAGAACAAGATTCAGATTCAGAACAAGATTCGCAACTATCTAACAAATCATCTACTAAAGTTTTAACGCAAACATATATTAGAAAAATGAAAAAAGAAGATCATAGATTTGACTATGCTCTATTTAATGGTGATTTTTGCCAATTTTTATCGTGCGGGGGTTGGGCTGGAAAACGAGGAATAGGCCGGGCGGGCCTGGTCAAAGTCAGCAAAAGTCGATAATCACGCATAATCAAAGACAACCCTCTCTGTAGAAATCATCTACTAAAGTTTTAACGCAAACATATATTAGAAAAATGAAAAAAGAAGATCATAGATTTGACTATGCTCTATTTAATGGTGATTTTTGCCAATTTTTATCGTGCGGGGGTTGGGCTGGAAAACGAGGAATAGGCCGGGCGGGCCTGGTCAAAGTCAGCAAAAGTCGATAATCACGCATAATCAAAGACAACCCTCTCTGTAGAAATCATCTAATAAAGTTTTAACGCAAACACATATTAGAAAAATGAAAAAAGAAGATCATAGATTTGACTATGCTCTATTTAATGGTGATTTTTGCCAATTTTTATCGTGCGGGGGTTGGGCTGGAAAACGAGGAATAGGCCGGGCGGGCCTGGTCAAAGTCAGCAAAAGTGGAGAATCCCGCATAATCAAAGACAACCCTTTCTGTAGAAATCATCTAATAAAGTTTTAACGCAAACACATATTAGAAAAATGAAAAAAGAAGATCATAGATTTGACAATGCTCTATGAAATGGTGATTTTTGCCAATTTTTATCGTGCGGGGGTTGGGCTGGAAAACAAGGAATAGGCCGGGCGGGCCTGGTCAAAGTCAGCAAAAGTCGATAATCACGCATAATCAAAGACAACCCTCTCTGTAGATATCATCTAATAAAGTTTTAACGCAAACACATATTAGAAAAATGAAAAAAGAAGATCATAGATTTGACAATGCTCTATTAAATGGTGATTTTTGCCAATTTTTATCGTGCGGGGGTTGGGCTGGAAAACGAGGAATAGGCCGGGCAGGCCTGGCCAAAGTCAGCAAAAGTCGAGAATCACGCATAATCAAAGACAACCCTCTCTGTAGAAATCATCTAATAAAGTTTTAACGCAAACACATATTAGAAAAATGAGAAAAGAAGATCATAGATTTGACTATGCTCTATTTAATGGTGATTTTTGCCAATTTTTATCGTGCGGGGCTTGGGCTGGAAAACGAGGAATAGGCCGGGCGGGCCTGGTCAAAGTCAGCAAAAGTCGAGAATCACGCATAATCAAAGACAACCCTCTCTGTAGAAATCATCTAATAAAGTTTTAACGCAAACACATATTAGAAAAATGAGAAAAGAAGATCATAGATTTGACTATGCTCTATTTAATGGTGATTTTTGCCAATTTTTATCGTGCGGGGCTTGGGCTGGAAAACGAGGAATAGGCCGGGCGGGCCTGGTCAAAGTCAGCAAAAGTCGAGAATCACGCATAATCAAAGACAACCCTCTCTGTAGAAATCATCTAATAAAGTTTTAACGCAAACACATATTAGAAAAATGAAAAAAGAAGATCATACATTTGACTATGGTGTTTCCCAGCAATAAATTGGGGATATTTCTCAAGGGTAATATGATAGTGTGCACAGGAAACCCATATTCGTTAGTCCTCCGTAGTTGTTGGCTGCTGGCGTCTACCAGGTTCGCATTGAGACCAAATTCTCATCTTTACAGCGAAGTACGAGGCGAAGAAATTATATTTTCTATGCTTCTAGAGCCAATGCATGACTTTTGCAATCCAGAGAAATCCAAAGACTTGCTCAAGCTTGCCATAAAAACCACCCTGAAGCAAGCAGCACCTGCAAATTTACGATCAATCTCATTCGAAGCAGGAACGTTGGAAACAGGGAGATGGGAAGTTGTTTCAGCCCTTGCACATATAGGAGTAACTGAGTAACAGAGCACATATAGGAGTAAAAGAATTCAAAACTGTAAACTGGCTCCCCACTAAAGAAAGGTTTGAGCAATGCACTGCTGCAACGGTTTTCAATTTTTTTGATAATGCAGCCCCATCATATATGTCAGAGATGTTCTTACCAGTTGGCCAGAGCCGAGTAACTCGAAGATCTAAAAACAAACTAATTCAACCTTTCCGAAAAAGCAACACAGGACAAAATGGTCTCTCATATTTAGGACCTAGAATATGGAACAGTTTACCCTCAGAACTAAAATCTGCAACAAACAACAACAGTTTCAAACATAAAATCAAAGATCAATTCTTTAAAAATCTCCAAAGTCTTGATGATAGTCCCTACATATATCAAGGGCGCCTACCTTGTAGGAAGTGTGTTTATCCACGGTACTTTACGCGGTGTCCTATGAAACGTCTGTTAGACTTGACCAATCAAAAATCACGCTGTCTGATTCCCTGTGCCAGATCGTATAACAGTTGATATCTTGTTTCATAACACCGGAATTTGAAACCACAAACTTATTCATACGTCATCTTGACCTTGAGAGGACTGACTCTGTGTACTTCTGGGTCACTGTACGGTTTTAGGACACTCTCTGTACTGGGTCACAGGACACCCATTACTCTACAGTACTGGGAATAAACACACTTCCTACAAGGTAGGCGCCCTTGCATATATTATTAGAAATCTAAAAACAGCCTACAGACATGCTTACTTATCATCCTTAAGAAAGGCTTTATTTCCGGTCTAGATGAATTTCTGTTTTTCATGAAAACTTTAAATGTTTATCTCGCTAGTTTTTCTTTCTCTTAATTTCAAAGGGCACTCCTAGAGGGACCATTATGGAAACAAGGTCGCATTGACCTTTTAATGCTATCCCTGCCATCTTTAACCATGGGGTGTTTTTATTAAATTAGATTTTAAATTAGATATGTAACTTTTGCCTGTAATTTTTTCAAACTTGTAAATATTGTAATTAGATCTTTTCTTCAGAATCTGTTATTTTTCATTTTTATTTTGATGGCAAAATTTTACATACATACATACATACATACATACATACATACATACATACATACATACATGCAATCAAACTTCAGGGCATCGTGGAGTATTTTAGCGATCCAGATCTTTCAAATTGCTCAATTGACATCATTCGCATTTTGGCACAAGATGAAAGAATCGCGGCTTTTACCAAGAACACTTTAGAGAAAGCACTAGAAAAGGCTAACTAACAAGTTGTAGTCCATGCATATAGCCAATCCATAATTTGTTTGTTACATCATTGTCGACTATAAAGTATCTGCATACAATAATTGTTGTGTGAATTGTATATAGAAGTTTGTCTTTGATTCCTATAATAGCTGTATTCCCCCTCCCCACTTATATCAAATCACAGAGGTTGCCAAGGGGCTAAATAAGTTTGCATGTTAATTTTGATATGGTTTCAGATAAAACTGTGTCGAAATCATGTTGCAAACTCGTACATTGTATGTTTAAACCAAAAAAATGTGGTGCAAAAGAAGGAACTAAAGTGTTCAAAATTGAATAAGCAGAGCATTTAAGGTAGCGTTAATCTCGACTTTCACCAGGCCCGCCCGGCCTATTCCTCGTTTTCCAGCCCAAGCCCCGCACGATAAAAATTGGCAAAAATCACCATTAAATAGAGCATAGTCAAATCTATGATCTTCTTTTTTTATTTTTATAATATGTGTTTGCGTTAAAGCTTTATTAGATGATTTCTACGGAGAGGGTTGTCTTTGATTATGCGTGATTCTTGACTTTTGCTGATTTTGACCAGGCCCGCCCGGCCTATTCCTCGTTTTCCAGCCCAACCCCCGCACGATAAAAATTGGCAAAAATCACCATTAAATAGAGCATAGTCAAATCTATGATCTTCTTTTCTCATTTTTCTAATATGTGTTTGCGTTAAAACTTTATTAGATGATTTCTGCAGAGAGGGTTGTCTTTGATTATGCGTGATTATCGACTTTTGCTGACTTTGACCAGGCCCGCCCGGCCTATTCCTCGTTTTCCAGCCCAACCCCCGCACGATAAAAATTGGCAAAAATCACCATTAAATAGAGCATAGTCAAATCTATGATCTTCTTTTTTCATTTTTCTAATATGTGTTTGCGTTAAAACTTTATTAGATGATTTGTTAGATAGTTGCGAATCTTGTTCTGAATCTGAATCTTGTTCTGGAGCTGAATCTGAATGTTGTTCTGTGGACATTAAAGTAAGAAGACGAATCCAGCATAAGAAAGCAGCTGCCGCTCACCATTTTAAAAACTGAAGTTAAGCCAATGAAGGCTTTGTACATCAAAGTCTCATATACTGCAATCCACCAAAAAGCAATCTCCTTACCAACAAATCAGAGCGCCCCAATGATAATAAATATTGAAATAATAAGAAAGAGTGCAGTGGGGATCATGTACTTTATTTGTGTTTTGTGTGAATCTTTTTGTTAAGTTTATTTGTTAAGCTGGCTTCTTAATTTCTTAGAACCACACAATTCTATTGATTCAACCAAATACAAAGTTGGAGACAAGAACTTATTCAGATTTTGAAACTATTGATGACTGTCTTGAAGGTAATGTATTTATTTTACTCAATCACAAATATTCTACTGTGATAACCACGTGCTGTGCAAAAAAATAATCCACTTTTGAGAGGGCAGGATAATTTATGTACAAGAAGGTTGATTTTGACGTTTGAAAATTTAATCTTTCATCAAATTCCTAATTGGTTCTTGGCAATTTTCTTTTGATTTGTCATGTCAGTGGCCTATTTCCTGAGTACCAAATGGTTCCTTCAACATCATTGGTTTGGAAACAGCCTAATGTGGTTGGCAAATATCGATAAAATTTTGCAAAGAGAAAATCTGAAATGAGGAAGAAAAAACAATTACTTTTGGTCAACACAATGATCTTGTTAGAATATATGATATGGTAAAGTAACACTAAAAGACTGTGCAAAGACCAACTACTGCATGTATGCAACTAATCATAACTAATTCCCACTTCTTAATTCCCAATTCATCTCCAAGAACTTCTCTAGAATGGCTTAAGCATTTATAACATGAGAAACAGATGACAAAAGAATGCAGACAATAACTTTGTATTCTGGCCACAGATTAAGTCATCAGTCATCAAAATCAGATTTGTGTAAAATCTTTTGTGGCCTGTCAAAAGTGAACAACTATTTTAGTACACCTGGCACAATACTCTGCAAACTGGGACAAAAAGGAATTTAATGATACAGATATGATAATAGAATGTTGATGATTTTTCAAACATGCCAGTATTGTTTTGTTTTGGATGCCCAGTATTTAGAGACGGAGCTCAACAGATAATTGCTGTGAAATTTTCTTAAACCATCATTTTACTTCACCAGGTGTCTGCAAAATCTTTGAGGAACACTTGAAAAGGACTCATCCAAATAGTCCTTCCATTACCTATGACATCAGTCAATTGTTTGATTTCATAGATGGACTTACTGACTTAAGCTGTCTATAGTAAGTTATTTGTATACTTTTGTTATGCTGCCCTGAATTAGTTCTTTTCAACACCATGAAAGTTTCAAATATAAGAGTATGACCTTATTAATCATCAAAATATTTCTAGGATTGTGAAATGTCTGCAAGTGAATGAAAGAATCTCACAATTCCTGAATAAGAGTTTTGTAAAGGTGTTGTTACACCCACGTTGTACAGTAATCCACTGAATTAGCAGTCAAAACAGACAGGGTTTGAGCCCCCTAATGACACTTTCATGTCATAACAAGGGGATACTGACTTGATTAGATCTTGTCTAATTCTGAAATCCCAATGCTTGGCGCAAACTGCAACTCTCCTTCCATCTCACTAACTTCACTAACAAAATTAAAGTTCCATGCAACATAAAATTCCATGAACATAAAAATACAGTAGACTTGCAATATGAGCTCAAAGAGTCAGAGACTAGAGACTATTAATGCTGTAACAATTTTAGATAGCCAGAATGTAAGTTTGATCATTTAATCTTTTTTACTATTTTAGTTCCAGTAGGCGGGGAAGATTTCTAGCTATACTGGAGCTAATTTAGGCCAACTGTGCATGCCGCATCCATGTATGGGACCTCTAGTTTAATGTACATTCTGAAGGATGGAAAGCTAAACTTTAGTGGCTTACATCATATATTGGGAATTTGTGCTTTAATGTCGCAAGGTATATACTTCAGGCTTCCATAACATTAGAAGGTGCTCCTTTTTTCTCCAATTCAGTTTGGAAAAAGACTCCTGCACTTATGTACCAAAGAACAAAGAATGGATCAAAGAACAGATATATAACATGCTGAGAAGGCAAGCCAACAAATGAGGTGTCCGATATCTGAGCAGGATCCCTCTCAAGTCACAAACAAAGGCTGTTGGTGTTTTAAAAGATGCTTTGGTGTACATAGTATGGCTCACAACAGTTTAAAAGATAACTCAGAATGATTAAAGACCTATGGGTATCTTCGTTTATTTTCCTTTGGCAAATTTGTTTCTTAATTGACCTTTTAGCATTTCCACAAAAGACTCTCAATACAACAATATTTTTATGCATTTTGTATAATTTTCGAATTTGAACAGTGGTGATAAAAGCTTTAATGCCGCTTGAATAAGCACATGGTGTAAAAATGTATGAAAATATTCCTCAAATCCAGACTCTTTTTTTAGAATAGCTAAATGGTCTATGATGACTGTAAAGTGTTTAGTTTTGTGTGTTAGAGAGCAGGGTACCTTAAGTAGCTGGGTGGCAAGTGGCCTCATTGTGAAAAGCATCTTATGTCTCATTAAATTCTTACCCTGACCACCCCCGGGACAACCCCAGGCATTTGCTCAAAAAATATTCCCAGACATTTGAGTGTCATTCGAAAAAAATTGGAGCGGTTTCTTATGAGTAACTGGGAATATGGCATTTATCAATGCCCTTTGTTGACCCCCATGCTGCCCAGGGAATGGTCAGGGTAGGAATTGAACGAGACATTACAGTATGCTATTATTCCAATCGCAACTGATGATATATCTTAGCTGATTTAAAGCTTCAGAGAACGGAATTTGTGTTTTACTGTGCCACTAAACATGCCACGATTACGAAAATTTAGTTTTTAACAATCCTCGTTTGAAATGCCATTGCTCCCTGGAGATCAAGGCAATAATATTGGCAAGTGTATTATTCAATAGTTGACATGTTTAAATACATTTTAAAATTTTACCTCTCTGAAATCGGCTACTCCGTCCTGAAATCATGAGAGATTTTCTCAAGAAAGCCCCTTCAAGAAATCGTCATAACAGGCCTAATTTCACGATCAAATATTTTGCCTCACAGCCTTGGACATGTTTGAAGGGGCGTCCTGCAGAGAATCTCCTATATCCACCGAGAGGATATGACCAATAAAGTTTAGGCCTAAGTCTAATTGAACATTAGCTATGAAACAAAACTATCAATCTATAAATCTTATTGTTTTGATAGAGCAGTTTTGTTTCAAACGTTGTTCATTATTTTGCTCACACGGTACTTTCAGTATGAATATCTTTGAATATAATATGAATATACCGGTATGAATATCCTTGCCTATTAAACAGTTAGTTAGCCTTGCTTCTGTTTCAGTACGCTATATAACAAAGGGACATATTGGATTATTTTTAGCGGGTATATTTTGTTTGTCTTCCTATTGGTGTTTGGTGCGTATTATCATTACTCACTCTTATAGATGAGGTCGTTCTTGTTAGCTTGTATACGAGTTTTGTTTTTGGATTTAGCAAATCCGATGTTTTTTCGAATGTATACACTGTGCAGATTTAAAAGTTCCTTTTTCATTCTTTATCCTTTATGTGCAGAGTGTCTAAGAAAATATAGACAGATACGTTTGAGAAATCGCCAAAATTCGATCACCATTACAATCTTCAAATTTATATTTTAGCGGGAAGATGAAAGATACATTATGTTTCCACCTTTTGCGTACCTTTTTCATAATTTGGAATCTCTATTTCATTTCTCTCTATATTTCACGAATTTTTTCTTCAATAAAATTAATTGATCATTTAGAAAGCTTATTTTCGATGTTGGAGGATATTATGGTTGTTTTCGATTGGTGCTTCCAAACCTGCCAAATTCTGAAAGCAATAGACTTTTTTTTATATACCATTATAAATTTTTTACAAGACTAATTACTTATGACGCTACCTACTAATTACTCTACGATAACAGGGCAACATTTCGTTTTCAATAGACCGAGAAGTTTGTTTTGATTTGGGGATTGACCAATCAGATCACGCTATTTTCAAAGATGGCGGCCCGCTGTAAACAAACAAACCTCCGAAAAATGGCTAAAACCTATCTTTGTTTTTGTTCCACGGATTTGCGGTTTTCGAATATTTTCAAACAATAACAACGAATTTCTCAAATATGAATTCTGATGCACACTTCCAATGTGCATTTTCCCGATATTCGGCCTAAATCAAGAGTAACAGGGTGTTGAAACTAACGAAAAAATCGCACGGTTTCAGACCATACCCTCGCCATTACTTGTTCAAATAATTTGCAGGAAAATTACTTGGAAATTAAAACATGCCCGAAAAGATTATTTTACAAGTCATTCCACTTTGAAATTGACAAATAAAAATAGATCTTTAGTCCTAATGAGTTAAAGTCATGTCAAAGGGGTTGACTGCTTCGTCTATCAAAAGTGTAGATTTCCAGGAAGGGGGCGTGTTGCTATTTTATGTTAAGGGTCATAGAACCAGAACCATATCAGTTGGACATTTGCGACGAACTGAAATGGCAAGCGCTTTGCAAAAACAATGTTAAAAAAAAAATAAACTATCAAAGCTAAACTTTAACTGAACTAAGATGGGCAATTCTTACAACCATTGCTCTGGCATATCAGATTGGCACCATCTCAAGATTCTATCCTCCAGCATCAGCGCCCTTTGATAGTCTGTTGCCTCCAACCCAACGAATTCATCTGGCACTGTTCCATCGTTATCGTCATCTCGTT
Organism: Aurelia coerulea; assembly: GCA_039566865.1. Lineage (NCBI taxonomy): Eukaryota > Metazoa > Cnidaria > Scyphozoa > Semaeostomeae > Ulmaridae > Aurelia > Aurelia coerulea. Next base: position 28,650,698 of record CM076945.1, on the reverse strand, counting down.
GTCCTATCAAGATATCATCGTCTTCAGTGAGTTGGAAGCCACATTAAAATTTGACGAGTTTGCCTTCATCGCCATTGTTACCACTCCCACTCAAGAATTCGCAACAAATAAGGCACTCGCTGATTGCTGGCAAAATGCATTCTGTGTGAAATGAGTGGCCACAACCATGAAAGATTCACTAGCAGGACTCATCACATAATATCCGGGTTTGTCATATTTTCTGTGAGATGCAAGGTAGTATTCTTAAAGTTTAGAAAGCCTTGAGAGCTATAGCTACAACAGACATGCAGTCTAATGTACAAAAACAAGGACGGGTAAGTTTTACATTTACTTTGATGAAAGTTTTTTCGTTATAGTTGGCAAAGCAGTCCCATTCATGGTAAACAATTTTAAAATCGCAGTTAAAAGTACACCAAATCAGCAGAGTGGAGGACGCAATAAGAATTATATTTCGTTGAATCAAAGTTGTTGAACCAATTTGACTCAATTGAAATCGTGGGAAAAATGAGATTTTGCATTCCAAGGGCCACATTCGCAACGAAATTTGTATAACAAAAAGGTTGAACTAAAATTTACAACTAGAATATCTAAAGGGTATACGCGTATCATTTTAATGCAAGAAACTGCTTGTGAGAAACTGCAGGCTTTGTTTGTTTTTTCAAACATTATGAAACCAAACTACACACTCGGATTCAAAAAGCTACGAACGATTTTAATTTGAAGTTAAAATTTTCCTAGGTCACCTGAAAAAAATTTGGTACTGTGCAGTACCGAAATGTTTCTGAATATTTTTAGTGCAATTTCTGTTAATACTTGCTTTGGAATTTCATCACAAGGTACTCCCAAGACATAAAGAGACTAGTCACAAACTTTTCGAGTAAAATGGCCTAAAATTTAAGAAACTGGCTAAAAAATTTGTGTAACCGCTCATAGTGTGCTGTGATCAACGATTTTAATCAAAAAAGCCATTATGGTGATCACGATGAAATTTTACAAACCGGATCAACCAATTTGGTCATTGCTCTCGTTGAAGTTTGACCATCTTTTGCCAATTTTTTGAACACGTTCAGTTGCTTTTGAAGGCCATTAGATTTGATGTTAACAATCTCCGTTTCTGTATCATTCTTTATTCATACTTCATGTAAGGGAAAGGGATTCCCACATTTCTGTGAAAATCCTCCAGGCATCTCGCGAACTTTTCCCGTAAACACAGGCATACTTCAGCCTACAACATTAGGCCAAAATTTAGCCGGCACAAGAACTAAGATTTTCCCGCCAAAACTTTCCCGCTGAAACATTCCTATAAAATTTCGCCCCCTTGGAGAGCTGAGCTGAACAGTGAAGGGGTATGCGAAGAGTGGAAAACGCACTTTGGTTCTTACAGCAAAGAGATCGAGTCCCCTTGTCAGAACATGTTTTGCAAAATGTAAGATAGGCTAGAGATACCCTGTTTCTATAAGCAATAAAAAGCCACTTGACCCTTGTGGACTCCTTCACAAGTTGGGACTAAAAAATAAATTTGAAAGTGTCAATTTCAAGGTCGTATGACTTGTAAAATAATCTTTTCGGGCTTGTTTTGATTTCCAAGTAATTTTCCTGCAAATTATTTGAACAAGTAATGGCGAGGATATGGTCTGAAACTGTGCGATTTTTTCGTTAGTTTCAACACCCTGTTACTCTTGATTTAGGCCGAATATCGGGAAAATGCACATTGGAAGTGTGCATCAGAATTCATATTTGAGAAATTCGTTGTTATTGTTTGAAAATATTCGAAAACCGCAAATCCGTGGAACAAAAACAAAGATAGGTTTTAGCCCTTTTTCGGAGGTTTGTTTGTTTACAGCGGGCCGCCATCTTTGAAAATAGCGTGATCTGATTGGTCAATCCCCAAATCAAAACAAACTTCTCGGTCTATTGAAAACGAAATGTTGCCCTGTTCAATAGACTATGACAACCCCGCGGCAACTAATATAGAAAGAAATAAAAACTACTGGGTGAATCAGGAAAGATGTACCACCCGCCCGCAAAACCGCACCCCAAGAGCCACCCAACCGATTCGCACAATTTCATAGAGATTTAAACGACGTGTCGAAGAGGCTTCAACGAAAATTTTGTCCAGGCCCCAGTCGAGGATTTGAAATTAGAATTAGACGAATCGGATTTGTGACCCCCGCGCCACGACTCCCCGAGCAGGCAACACACCCCAATAGACTTAGACTTAGCAATAGACTTCCCAGAGATGCAAAACATTTCCAATCAAACACAGAATAGACAGAAGTCTTACAAACGGGGATAAGTTTCGGATCCAGTCTTCCAAACTACTGCCTTCAGGGGCAGAATGTTCACAAGGCCTTCTAAAACTACCAAACCTACAGTTTTGAAAATTGCAGAGTCAATTAAACACAACTTTTGAGTCTACCAGGTCTACCGATTAAACACGCCCTGAATGAATTGATGCGCTGAAAAGCAGCATAGGTTCCAAATCTTTAAAAGGCTGGTGTAAAATTGAGTGACTTATTTCTTTGAGCTGAATGACTCCAAAGAAACTTTAGCTATTTCTCTATAGTTCTACCGTTGGACTTTTCCGAAATCTTTAATATTTTCAGAATTAGAGCGTTTTTCTTCTTTTTCGAGAATTCAAGAAAAATTTTCAGAAGAACGTAGAACCATCGTAATCTCTAAACCGCTTGACGCAACATGAAGTAATTTCGAAGAGAACTAAAGTTTATGGATGCCTACAATATGGTATCAAGCAAAAGTCTCACTCATCTGGTTTATGATTTAGAAAATTGATGACGTCACATCCTAAAATGAGCAGAAATGTAAAATACGCTGTAATTTTGAAAAATATTCAAAATTTCTGGAAAACCCAACGGTAGAATTATAGATAAGTATCTAAAGTTTCTTTCAAGCCATTCAATCAGAAGAAATTGGTCATTGAATTTTACACTCACCTTTTCACGCCGAGTTAAAGATTTGGAATCTATGCTCTGAAAAGCGTATTTCGAACACTTCTCTTCCAGCGACATTGTAAATCTTTCCTAAGGGGCCGATTATATGAGAGCTTTGAGCCCTGCTAACCGGGCTGAAAACTCAGCCCCCCTCTCCAGTCCTCTCTTTGTAAAACTGAGTTTGCGATTACATGAGTTTCATGAGTTTACATGAGTTACATTATTACGATTACATCTAAGACCCCGTTTACACGGTAGCGGATCACTTTTGATCCGATACAAAAAGTGTTGCGGATCAGCCTCCCGTTTACACGAGCTCGAAGTGATCCGATACACTTCTGCTCCGCTATCCGCATCAATTTTGATCCTGCTACGAAACCGAACTCGTTTTGTGTCGGATCACTTTTGTATCGGATCACTTTTGCTCTGCGCCGTGTAAACGCAAGTGATCCGCATCAATTTTGATTCGGATTCATTACGAGGGTATTTTCCATACAAACAAGGTTTAATCATAATTGCAGATTGTTTTGAAATTTTGACGTTAAAAGGAAATCACTGAAAATCCGAGAAAATCTTGAATGTGACCTCGCCCTATTTCTATGGTGACAGCTGATCCGCTACCGTGTAGACGAGACCGTGATCCGATACAAGTTTGATCCGCTACCGTGTAGACGGGAGGGTGATCCGTAACACTTTGATCCGCAACACTTTTGATCCGCTACCATGTAAACGGGGTCTAAGTTTCACCTCGGCTAACAGGGCTGAAATTCCAGCCCGGGCTGAACTCTCATATAATCGGCCCCTTAGAACCAAAATTATGAACTAAGTTGTATTTCTCGTTTAGGTCTAATCTACTGGTAAGCTTTTAGGGGTATGCTTTGAAACCAGGTAGCCCCAACAGAGCCAGATGTGCTCATTTATACCAACCTAGAAGATACGCGTTACCTGGGAAAATGTTTGGTCTTTGATCTATTTGCTAAAAAAGACATTTGAAAATTGACGTTGTAATCAAATGTTGGAGTTTTTTTTCAAGCGTGGGAAGCTTTCTTGGATATGAGAGCACTCTTCAGAAAGGACTGTTTCAGTACCTCCTTATTTTATTCACTGCCTTTGAAACTTGATCCCTGGCCAAACGATTAAACGATGTTTGCCAAACGTTTGAGATTCGCTTGCCAAGCAAAATGTTTGTTCGCTTAGCCACATCGCAAAACGTTGCATGGAAAACATTTCCCCTTGCAACAATGTTTTTGAACTCTTACAAAAACATAACCTGAGACATCTAGATTAATCTTGCTTCAAAAGCAATGCTGGCGACGTTGCCAAACATTTGTTGGCAAGCAAACACAAAATGCTCGCGCGTCTGGCCAGATCTTCAAGGACTTTGTCTATGACAACAAGTTAAAGTGCTCGCTTTGCTCGGGCTTCTTATCTCCTGCGGATTCTTAGCTCCTGCGGAGGGCTAAACTAATTTTGAAAGAAACTGCGCAGGAATGATCGCAAAAAAATAGTTTGCGTGCTTCCCCTACTGTTTCCTAGACTGATTATATGTTCGTAGGTTATCGCTATTGATAGACTGATGGACGCTATAACTACGACTCATGGACATACGCTTCCAGAAGCGGACATGGCCTAAATGATCTGCTATTTTTTCTCGAAACCACCGACCCTAAAACGTCGCAAAAAGTGGTTTTCCTGAAGTGCTACACTGCAAAACAAGCTGTCAGTACTTAGATGAATGTTTCTTCAAGCTATTAAAGTAAAATTTTCTTACCTATAAGTGCTATTTTGGTTATTCGCAAAAGATCTCGTAAATTCGCTCGTTACTTTGAGATTTTGATCGTTGCAGCAGTTCAGTCGAACGCGTTGTTCGAACGCTTTTGTTTGCCTTTGGCGGGAAGTTTGAATTGAAGAAGCATCAGCCAATCCCATCAAGTTATTTCGAGTCTTACATCCAGATTGGTCCAGGAACAATACAAATTTGTTCCTGGCGAGAATAGACCTTTTAGCTATTCTACAAAAGAGCCTGGATCGAGCGTTATTTTTATACACGAGGTTCGATAGAGTGGCGTTAGAGCTTCTATCAATATTGTGCATATTCGAAAATTCTACAAAATGCACTTTGTAGAATTTTCGAATTTGCACAATAGTGATAGAAGCTCTTAACACCACTTTATCGAGCCTCGCGTATAAAAATAACGCTCGATCCAGGCTCTTTTGTAGAATAGCTAAAACGTCTATTTTTTGCCGTTTTGAGACGAGTTTGTCCATAAGGCCCTCAACTGGAGCGACAACAACAACATCAATTCACTTCAATTAGATGAGCGTAAGTTGAGGGTCCTTGTGTAGTGAGGCTAACTGTTTCCGCTGAGATGAAAATTTCCGCTGAATTGAATTCACTTCAGCGTTTTATTATCTGAGCATTGAGCCGACAAGTTAGGCCCATTCGCCATTGCCTGTAGCACTTGGCGTTTCATGCAGTGCTGCTATGGTTTCCATATCAGACGTGACGTCAAGGGAAACAATTTCGTCCCAATTTTCAATGTGAAAGTCCATGAGTCGTAGTTAATAGTCAATAGTTATAGCGTCAGTTTATCAATAGCAACAATTACGAGTTTATAATCAGTTTATTCTAACTTAATGCAATACAGCTAGGTGATGCATAATTAAAAAAATAGATTGACCTTTAAATAGGTGCTCAACCTTTACATGGCATTGTTAAATTACTTATGGACAATTGTCCTTACAAATGTATTGTTTTGGTGACTATTTGTGTAAACGATACAAAGTTGAATTGCAGGTTGTAGGTGAGACTGATCAATAATCAATTAGGTAAGTTGTGCCATTACTATCAACATTAATTTCTTACAAAATCCTGCAGCAAGCCTAGAGGCTGGGCTCGGAAGATTCGCTTTGTATGTATGCCCCAAAGCCAAGTATTTCACAATATCACTTAAAATGTCGCCAATTTAAAGCAAGATTGCAAGATTAAGCTTTTTACACAAAACCAGAGAAGTAAACTTCAAGCAGGAGCCAATAGAATGTGGTAAGTACAAGTTTATGCCTTTTAGATATGCTGTATTCAGAGATTATCACGTATCATACGTAGAACATGTTTATTCGATATTGTGAAATAAACTTCTCAAAATGAATGAATGGAGCCTAGTGGAGGTAATCTATAAATAGGCCAAAGAAAACGCCCACGCACGACATTATTTCTCACGCTAAACAATATCCATGCACGTGTCGAAATCATCAAATACAATACCGGGTGAGCCAGAAAAAAGTTCCCACTTTCGAAAATTTGTAGCACCACAAGTACTTCATGGATTTGAATGATTTAAATTCTAGTTGAAAGCCAAAAGATCGAAGTATTTTTGTGATTTTTTTCGTCTTCTTACAAACACTGCAAATATAGGTAAATTCAACTTTACAAAAATTTCATGGCTGCAAAATGACGGAAAAAGGTCTAAAACACTTGATCAAATCGTTAAGACTCTCCTCACACAGAACAATACGCACATGCGTTTCACCTCTCTCAAGCGTTACAAGACATAGATTCTCAGACAGATACTAAAGATTTTCAATCCCATGGCAATAAATGCGCAGACGATATCTCTCACCCATGAGAAATTGCATTTTCTCTGTTGTTCTGAGCGAGGAATCTTTTATGATTTGATCAAACATTTTAGGCCCTTTTCAGTCATTTTGCAACCATCAAGAGTTTGTAAACTTGAATTTACCACTGTTTTCAGTGCTCGTAAGAAGACGAGGAAAATCACAAAAATACTTCGATCTTTTGGCTGTCAAGCAGATATTGATTCATTCCAATCCATTTAGTACTCTTGATGCTATAAATTTTCAAAAGTGGGAACTTTTTTCTGGCTTACCCGGTAGGCTTACTTAGACTTTCATATGCAGCTCTTTAGTTAGCCATTTATCTTAAATCTTAAAAAATAGTTATGGCTCTTTTAGAATATAGCCTGATAACCAGGCTACGTAGAATATCAAGAAGGAGAAAATGAAAATGTACGGTCATTTATCATACAGCTTAAAGATGAAGTACGGATGTATGGCATCTGGTTTAAAAATAGAGCAAAAGATGGCTGAGTGCCTTCATTTCCAATGGTTTTGATAAGCTACAGAGATCATAAAATAAAATAGGCTATATTTAGATTGCCCAGGCCCCTACCTTAAGTACACTTATATCTCCGTCATTTGTCTTTAATGATGAAAACAATATTTCGACCAATACTGTTTTAATTTTTACAAACAGAGTTAACAGAAAGGTAATTTAATTTCTAAAACAAAATTTTCTATGAATTTATGTTTGAGCAGAAGTAAGACAAATCTAAGTTCTCAAATTAACTTTGCCGTAATGATTTTTTCCAAACAAGGTGGATGACAAGAGAAAACTCTAATATAGTATCTGAAATCCATTTGATAATGAGAACACCGAAATCAGATCTTTAAAAACATGCGCGATTGGTTGATGCAACGAGGACCGATAATCTTACAAAAGGATCCACTACTTTTTATTGAACCTAGATATAACACGATTTGTGATTTCAGACAAAGGGAATTCCATGCCCGGTTTGCCAAATCATAAATAAAAACAAAGCAAGCCGCAAAAGTTGCCGTGAAACCCAGGTAGCTAACTCGCTCATTGTGCATTCCAGAAATGGTTTTTAAGAAAAACCATGAGCATATATCGAAAAAAGAAGGACAAACCTAGTGTTCCAAGTCAGGCATTTTGTTTGTTTGAATCAGAAGTTGATTGGTGGGTGATTCGATTCTCGTATTTTTGAGTGTAATTAGTACTCAGCTGCTGAACCAAAAGAATAAAATACCCGAGGCAGAAGTTTAGAAACATGATCTTCTTCGTTCGATATATGCTCACGTTAAAACCCTTTCTGGACTGCACAGCGAGTTAGTTAGCTACCTGGATTTCAGGGCAACTTTTGAGGCTTGCTTTGTTTTTGTTTATGACTTCATAAACCGGGCATGGAATTATCTTTGTATGCAGCCACAAATTGCTATGTATCTAGGTGTCAATAAAAAGTAACGAATCTTTATTGTAACATTATCTGTCCTTGTTGGTTGATGCACCTTTCAGTTTGAGTTAATGGCTTCAAAGGAACTTCAGGAACTTCATTATAAGTGTTCATTGGCAACCTGTTATACTTGATTATTTCAGAAATATTGCATTTTCTTCCTATTGCAAGAATTCACGAAAATTTTTCCAAGCGCTTCCGCGTGCTGTGGCTCACCATGTGGCAGGGGTGCTGTTGGCCTGGGTGTGAGGATTCTATCTCACTGTATGCAGAGGGGTGGGTCCTTGCATCTTGGTGGGCACTTTTGCTGTGGGGTGGTGCATGGCGCGTGGAAATGGCTTGCCTACTCAGATTGTTTATGTGCCAGACGTCGGCGGGCATTTTCGACTCAGCCAGTATATTATGTCATAACACAAAGCAGCAACCCGTCTCCCAATATGTGTTTATTTTTTTTCGTTTTTGTTCTGTGTATAGTATAGTTGAATTGTAAGTGCCAGCCATAGTGGAGATCAGATGACCCAGTGTCTTTCCCCGCTGTGGCTGGTACATAGGAATGTATGTATTTTGTAGTTTAGATAATTTTTTCAAATCAATATAAAAAAAATATAAAAAAAAAGTTTTGAAAAAATCAAATCGTTGTGAATCCTAAATTAATACTGGAAAGCGTTACAAAAAACCATAGTTTATGAACTTCTCTATCATGGCGATGGTGGTAAGCAGATACGCGGTAAGCAGCTTATGTGGTTTACTATTGAGGAAATTTATGACGTCACAACTGGAAAACTGTTTGAACAACAAGACGCTGCAATCCTGAAGTTAATCAAGACATCAAAGATTTGCCAATGAACACTTATAACGAAGAACCTGAAGTTTCTTTCAAGTCATTAAAGACTCTGCGCTTACCAGCAGCCTTTGCGCGCATTCTTTGCAAAACAAAACAAACAACATTTTCCAACCAAAGTTGACGGCAGGTAGAAAGGAAAATATCGATGTTTTGGACGCTACGACTTTGTTTATTTTGAAAACTCTTTTCACTTGACGCAGTGACTTGTTTTGTTATCAGAAAGAAAAGCGTCTTCTCGTGCATAATAGGCTGTTTTAGCAACAAGGCGCGGACGTCTTCGAAGACGGGGACGCTCAGAGGTTTTTGGAGCATTCCAATTTTCCACCCTTTTTATCCCAAAAAGCTGTTCATCAAGAGGAATACTGCTTGAAAATAGTTTTTCCTCTCGTGTCCCCATTGATTATGATATGCTAACATTGTTTTCACTTTCCATATCGACGTACGTTCTATTTTTGGTGGACGGCCTTCAAAAGTACACTTTTCAGGTTGTCGATTTCATAACAGAACTTACACAAAGCCCCAAGAGATTCACAAAAGTTTTGAAGTTAATTTCGCTTTGTATATTACATCCTCGAACAAAAGAATTCTGCTGGCGTCTTCTTGGCTCACGTCTTCTTACTAAAATAGCCCAATAGCTGAGAGGAAACTCGGCATTGAAAAAATACAATATGTCGTATTGGCATTCTAAGATTAGCCTGTGCACAGTGATCCAGAGCATGTAATTAATTGCAAAAAATGAATTTTCGAAAATTGAAAAAATATACGACAGTCTTTATGGAGGACATCCTGAGGATTAACAGAAAACAAACCGTTTTAAAATCGGACAACTGAGTGCGGAGAAATGTATTTTTGAAGTTGGCCTAAATTTCATATGATTGTTTACAGTGACATTTCTGGTACAAGTGTCAAAATAACGTAAATTTCAAGATGTCAAAAGGTCATCTTGCCTTTTTCCGATTTTAGAATTTTTTCTTTTAAATGAAAGGTAATTCTTTCGTCTTTGATGCCATTTTGTTGCTGGATTCATATGGTAAACGGTTATCCAAGAATTATGCAAAGTTATGTCCCTTGTACTCTACCCAAGAATCTTTTTTCAAAACTGGGAACTTCGACTTAAAAGTTGAAAACAAAAAAAGCAAGCGTTTGCAAGCCTTAGCGACTAATTTTTCATTAAACTCCAACGTCTTCTGAATGCTTCGCTGAAATTTTTCGTTCTGAGTCGTTCAAATTAATTGTCAAAAATTCTTTCAAAATCGTTGGTAAAAGATTATGATGATTATGATGATACTTTAGTCGGGCAACGCACAGTGATCCAGCAAGTGTAATAAATGCCGAAAAATGAAAGTTCTCAAAATCAATCACGCTGTAGCTCATTTGAAAGACCAATGATTGGCAGTCAAAACAAAAAAGGAATTTTTAAAATCGGACCTATGAGAGCCAAGAAACAGATTTTTAAAGTTTCAAGAAATCACAAGTTTACAAATTTCATATCGAGAAGACAATTAACACTTGATTTAGGCTAACTTCAAAATTCAATTTCTCTGCTCAAACAGCTCCGATTCTCGAAATTATTTTTTATTTTGATTGTATACATCTCAGCATTATGTGTCTTTCATTTCATCGAAAACGAGTGGAAAATTTTCGCGAATTTTGCGAATTACTACAAGTACCATATTTGAGGATAAAAACCGATATTTAGGTAGAAACAGTTGAAAATCTAAAAGACGGGGTCAAACGGTGTCTTATCAAAAAATATTACAATTAACTAGAACATGTTTCGGGTGCGTGTGCCAAAGGGTATCTTTGGGAACCTTCTGCAAAAAATTCTATGGCCGTTTTAGAATGTATGGTCATTTCTTGAAAATGACATGTGGTCGTTACTGAAACCAGTGTTGTTTTACATTAACTGAATTGATATTCTAGATAACGCCCTAAACTCATTTCAAATTAAAGACAAGTCATTCAGCTGAATTCTTGAAACTAGGATGAATTGAAGAAACTAAAAATCAAAATACAGTAACGTATAGTTGGCTGAAAAACTAGGAACTCTACTCTTTGTGACGTCTGAACCCGACACTGTATCAATCATGTCAAATTCAATTCCGAAGCACCACGTTCTTCCTTATCACTGTCAGACTAGACCTAATGCTTCCTCTTGAGCTTTAATGTTATATTTGTAGTTGACTGATTTTGGCCGTACTTTCTTCAGAACGAGAACAAATGGTTATTGATCTGATTGATTTGATAGTTATGAAGACAGGGCAAATTTTGCGATTCTGTGGTGCCACTTCGACGTTTGCCTCGCAGTTTCCGAGACTACAGACACCAGAGACACCACTAAGACTGTCAACGTTGATAGACTAAAGCTTTTCACCTATGATATGATGCTGCACTTAGCAATACATTTCCACTCGGAAGAGAATAGATTTCCTTACGATACACCATATGCTTGCCCATAACTGGGAGCTGCTTGAATTCTCAAAAAAGGCTACCCGATCGGTGTATGGTTTGAAAGCAGTTCTAACGCCTGGAACAAACATGTTCACAGCTTTCAAATTGACCTAGGATTCAGAGCAAGACAAACGTTTGTGCAACATGACATCCATGACGTTTTGTCAGAATGCTCATAACATCTGCCCAGAATGTAGCAAAAGCGCGCCATATTCTACAACCTACATCAAAAGTTAATGAGATGAATTATTATACTAAAACTCAAGGAGAAGCATTGGCGAAGTCTTTGTATTTATATAACTGTGAAAAGAAAGGATGTTATGCCTCTGAACTGAATTTGATATGATTTGATGCAGTATTGAAACCAGACGTCACAAAGAGTAGAGTTCCTGGTTCTTCAATCCACTATACGTTAATGTATTTTGATTTTTAGTTTCTTCAATTCATCCTAGTTTCTAGAATTCAGCTGCATGACTTGTATTTAATTTGAAATGAGTTTAGGGCGTTATCTAAAATATCAATTCAGTTAATGTAAAACAACACTGGTTTCAGTAACGACCACATGTCATTTCAGGAAATGACCACACATTCTAAAACGGCCATAGAATTTTTTACAGAAGGTTCCCAAAGATACCCTTTGGCACACGCACTCGAAACATGTTCTAGTTAATTGTAAAATTTTTTGCTAAGACACCGTTTGACCCCGTCTTTTAGATTTTCAACTGTTTCTACCTAAATATCGGTTTTTATCTTCAAATATGGTACTTGTAGTAATTCGCAAAATTCGCGAAAATTTTCCACTCGTTTTCGATGAAATGAAAGACACATAATGCTGAGATGTATACAATCAAAATAAAAAAATAATTTCAAGAATCGGAGCTGTTTGAGCAGAGAAATTGAATTTTGAAGTTAGCCTAAATCAAGTGTTGATTGTCTTCTCGATATGAAATTTGTAAACTTGTGATTTCTTGAAACTTTAAAAATCTGTTTCTTGGCTCTCATAGGTCCGATTTTAAAAATTCTTTTTTGTTTTGACTGCCAATCATTGGTCTTTCAAATGAGCTACAGTGTGATTGATTTCGAGAACTTTCATTTTTCGGCATTTATTACATTATTTTGCCATTCTGGATCACTGTGCTGTGTTCCAGACCCTCCAAAAAGAATTTCTCCCTTTCCTTTTCGGAATTGGGGTCTGGAACACAGGCTTTCTAAGATTAGCTCATCAAAGTGACGACTCAAAATATATACTTATAAACAGGTGGACGTTCTAGAATTGCAATATGGGATTGAACACACTGCATTATGGTATAGCTAGACTGTGCAGCGGCTGCTGGTTAGCGCAGAGTCTTAAAATCAAATGAAGGATGCGTGAGCCAATAGCGTGCAATGAATTTCAAAGGTTTGATTCCTATGCTGATGATGAATGAGAGAACATCAATAAAGATTGTGAAATAGGTTTTTTGCCAAAGCAACAATGAGCAGAACTACCACCAGTATAACTTTTGAAAATACACGTATCTTTTTTCTACAAGAATCTGCTTGTAAGAAACTCAACTTTCAGATCGCCCAAAAATCAAAAAAGTCCAGCACTGGGAAAATATAACTTAAAAAACCATTTATTCCAATAAAGAAAATCCTTGGCATATTTAGACTTCGTTTTTCACTTGTTTCCCGCATCATATTACTCGGAAGGTGCTTGAATAATGTCTAAACCTTGGAAAGCTAACATTGAAAAACTTTGTTTTGAAATGCCCATGAGGGGATAAGTGATGGATATGAAGACTGTTACAGAACCTTTAAGAAACTCGTAGGAAGCTCTGAACACTCTGAAAATTTTAAGAAAGCTTTTTAGTATTGACTCAAATTCTTAGTTTCTATAAACAAACCATGCATATTCTTCATACTTGATTTGATAACACAAAGGATATGACAAGATGGAAATCACATTTTGATATCTGTTAATGGAATGAAGAAATTTCTGCTGAATCTTTAAGTGAGTTGCCTTTCTGGGAACACCTGGTGGTATTCCACGTTAATCGATTATCACTCACAAGTATTGTGAATTTTTCAATAGCTGTCAATTTGCAACAGGTACGCTAAGTGTATTATAGACACAACAGGCATTTTCGTAGAAGATATGATAAAAATGACATTACAAAATGACGCAAAAAGTGTTCCAAAGTGAATACAGGGGACTCGATTCGTACGCCCATCGGAGGTGTGCAGACAAAATTGGATGATAGTGATCAATTAAGCTTTTGATATTATACCATATGTGTGATTGATATCAGAGCTTGCCATTGCCACCAGAAATCGATGACGTGTTATTCAGAGATGCTATTTAGGACAATGCAATGCCACTGAATGAGGTAACTTTCAAAGCGTATTATTCTCCTCAATAAATGAATCAGAACATTTCTTTGCGACTGAGAAAGACAGAATCAAGAATGTGTCAGTGGATGATTTAGGCATGAAATTAAAAAGCTATGTGATGCCAAACCACGAGCTAGCTTACTATTTTGAATGTAATTTTTTTTTGTATTTTGTTTTTAGTTAGAGTGTCCTCAATTAGTACCTCGTTGCTAAATATTTTGACACTGAAATAAAGTTCATAATAATAATAATGAATGAACGAGGTCTGGGGTGAATGGACAAAGAAATTAAACCTTCCTTAGCTAATATTCTGCTTTTAAATGCTTCTTTTAAATATTTTGCAATTGATAAAATGTTGTCTGGGTCTTCATTGTTATTTATCAGTTTGAATGCTTCATTTTTGTCATTTTGATTGTTAATTATATACACACTTTATATACAAAATCTTAAAATGTACAATATAACAAAACATATTTACAAAGGCGAACCATTGGGAGCATGATAAGCATGGCGACCCATTGATCGTAACAAATAACAATACAGAAATACTCTAGCCATTGAAATATTTAAAAGCAATGCAATTGTCAGTTACAGAATAGAATTTAAATTTCAATGGCACGTATATCATTGACTAGAAACGAACATGGAATTCTCGTTCTCATGCAAACCTCTTACCAGTGCAATCATTTTTTTTATAAGAAACCGCTTATAAGAAACGGTAGGCTCAATTTTTCGAAAGCTAAGAAACAACCCTACCTGAATTGAAAAAAGCTAAGAAACTTCTGTAATTTTCAGTTTTAATTTTCTCATCACACTCAAAAATATTTTGACACTGTACAGTTAAAGCAACTGTTTGGACATTATTTTGAGTGCGAATCATGTTATTTACTTGTTTTGAGATCTTACTAAGTAGTTTGAGAGCCCTTTAGACAACACAAAATTAACTCTAAACTTCCGGCAATAAAAATATAAGAAACGCGTAAGAAACTTTTGGTAGCAAAATGGCCCAAAAATTTAAGAAACTACCTACCAGCCTCGGACCTTAGTTTCTTATAAAAAGAATGAGTGTATTTACTTAATTTCCGGGTCTAAATGATCAGTGGTTTTAACAAACAAAGTGTTCACATCAAAGTTAGCCCTTGACTGATAGATTAATATTTCAGTTTTGAATATCAACCACGTACTTTTTATTCCACAGCCCTCCAAACGAGTTAACTATTTTTTCCTCACCTGGTACATTGTGAGAAATTTAAAAAACAAACAATCCTTCTTTGAAAGGCCATAGCTCCCTCAATTATGCATGTAAGAAGAAAAGTACAACTTGAAAATACTCTAATCGTCATTCCAGCAAACTTTTGGTTTCATTGATATCCAAAAATATTAGATGCGTTGAAAAAAGATCAATTTTTGATGTTTGTTTTCTTGAAGCATCAACAGAAAGTTTAGCTCAAAATTCAATATTTACACAGCAACCAGCATTGCCTCTATCTCGTCCACGTTTCTTAAATAGAATAAAATCTTACAGCATTTACTGGCTGCAAGGAAGACAACAGAACGCATCACATACAGGGAGCCTGAAAGACAGTTACAACTTATCAACCGACATTCACAGTTGCGCAGTCGTAGGTGGGTTTCAAGAAACTTTCAGTACTTGGTTGAGTTCTAAGTTCTAAGTTCTAAGTTCTGAGTTTCTTTAAATAACTACACGTATGCAGATTTGGAAAATGTTTGTTTTGCAGTATGTGTTGGTTTCAATTAGGTTTTGCACAGCTGTGGCTATGTCCTTAGATTACTAAAAGAAGCCAACGGGCGATTCAAAAAAGAGTTAACACGTTTGGCTGGCTGTGAAATAAAAACTACACGGCCGATATTCACAACCACACTGTTAATCAAAGGCTAACTTAGATGTGACGATTTTGTTTGGTAAAATCTTTCATATTGTAGACTTAGAAATTATAAAAATGCTGGTAAGGAATGTGAACAAGATTTCCACCTTCGATTCTGGTCCATGGTTTACATGCCATTGAAACTGAATTTCTATGAATGACAATTGAATTGAATTTGAATTTCAATGGCAACAATAATAATAATAATAATAATAATAATAATAATAATAAATTCGTGTTTGCCCTAGTGTCCGAGCTGACAGCTCAGTTAACATAATACTTATGTTTACTAGGCATACGTTATCCACTACATTCATAATCAGTTCATACGGTGTAAGACACAAGATTTAGAAGTCATTCAGTATGAATATTGTAATATAGAACTTTAGTGTATCTGATCATAACACGGACCGAAAAAAAAAATTCAACTGAATAACTTCTTCACCCTGTGTCTCCATATATAGTTGGCCATTATTAAATTTGATACTGAGCACCACTGTAATGTGTTCTTTACAATTAACTTATCTACTGTCAATGATCTCATAACAGTCCAAACATCCTTTTTGATACAACCAAGTGAGCCAAAGCAAAGCACTTTCAGATCTACATCCCAACCTAACAACTGTAGTAGACTGCACAGCGGCTGATACCGTTCCTGTTTGGTGTTTAGTGCTTGTTCAAAATACAGATCGTAGCAGACAGTCACCTCTAAGATAATGCATTTACGTGACTGATTGTCAATGACAAGGATATCAGGTTTACGATGCGTAATCCTCCGTAGTTCATCACCATAGTCTGTCATTATTGATTCTGCAAGTTTGTTTGCATGAAACTGGAAACCACTTAAACTTCCTGAGATCACCTCAAATATTTTGTCAGCAATGCGATTGTGACGTCTACTATAATAATAATAATAATAATAATAATAATAATAATAATAATAATAATAATACGAATCTTTATACAGGAATTTACACTTCAACATGTAATGCTGTTATCAACGTGTGTCCTGATTAAATTAAAGTAAAAAAAGGAAAAACAGTAAAATCCTAAAAACTTACATTGGTATTGATTTAGAGCTATTTACAACGGTGATAAGATGTATTACATAAAAAATTCAAAAACTGTTCAGCCAAAATGTTTCTTGATAAGTTTATTGTACTCGTTGAAAGATTCAGTTTTTCTTATGTCAATAGGCAGTTTGTTATAAATTTTAGCACCGATGAAGCGAAAGGACTTGCGAGCATATTACTAAATCATGGACCAGAATCGAACATGGAATTCTCATTCAAACCTTACGAGCATTGACCAGCATTTTCCTAACTTCCAGGTCTAAATGACGAGTGATCTCACCAAATGAAATTTTCACATCGAAGTTAGCCTTTGACTGACAGATTAAAGGAGCTCTGTCACGCATATGATTGGTTCAGAGAACAAAGCTTAGACAAAGGAGAGGAGCTAGAGCCCAGACTCCTTGAATTGTTCACATGATAAAAATTCAGTTCAATTCGAAACGATCTCTTTTCCAATTCTTTTCTGTTAATCCTGCCATACAAATCTTTAATCCCCTCATACAATCTTCAGCCAATTATGAATGAGACAGATTGCCTTTAAAATTTCAATTTGGAATTTCGGCCTCATATTTTTCAAAGCCCGCCTAACGTATTAAGTCTATTTTCACGCTCCCGCTACAACTTCCTAAGGCCCAAACCTGTGTCCCAAATGCTTTTGTTCAACATCTCAAAGACTCAATAAATTCCTGAGGCCAAACCTGTGTCCCAAATGCTTTTGTTCAACATCTCAAAGACTCAACAAAGACAATTCTCGTTTAATTATTTTAAATTTAGAGCCAATGCCCTCATTTTGACACCATCAAATCTAATTAATTTCAATTTCCAATGGCAAAGCATAATTTCCGAAAGAAAGCCAGCTGTCACCTTTAAAAGCTATACGACATATCCTGCTACGCTTGCTAGTTGGAAATTGAATTTACTTTAGAAGATGTCAACATCCTATCAAATTTCTTCCTTGTTTTCCATTACTCGCCCATGATTGTAATTAAATGGGTTCGGTTTGGTATAGTTTGATGTATGTCAAGTATTTGTAGGAAATTACGAGAGTGTATTCTGTTCAAACTGACAGTCATTACGAGGATGAAATTTAATTGAGAAAATGCAAACTTTTTATCAAATTTCTTCCTTGTTTTCCTTCACTCGTCCATAACTAACTTTAAATGGGCACGGTTTGGTAAAGTTTTTGATATATGTGAAGCATTTGTAGGAAATTACGAGAGTGCATTCTGTTCAAATTGACAGTCATTATACGAGGATGAAACTTAATTGAGAAAATGCAAACTTTTTATCAAATTTCTTCCTTGTTTTCCTTCACTCGTCCATAATTAACTTTATACGGGCACGGTTCGGTATAGTTTGATGTATGTGAAGCATTTGTAGGAAATTACGAGAGTGTATTCTGTTCAAATTGACAGTCATTACGAGAATGAAATTTAATTGAGAAAATGCAAACTTTTTATCAAGTTTCTTCCTTGTTTTCCTTCACTCGTCCATAATTAACTTTAAATGGGCATGGTTCGGTATCGTTTGATGTATGTGAAGCATTTTTAGGAAATTACGAGAGTATATTCTGTTCCAATTGACAGTCATTACGAGGATGAAATTTAATCGAGAAAAAGCAAACTTTTTATCAAGTTTCTTCCTTGTCTTTCCATTACTGGTCCATAATTACCTTTAAATGGGTTCGGTTTGGTATAGTTTGATGTATGTCAAGTATTTGTAGGAAATTACGAGAGTGTATTCTGTTCAAATTGACAGTCATTACGGCGATGAAATTTAATTGAGAAAATGCAAACTTTTTATCAAGTTTCTTCCTTGTCTTTCCATTACTGGTCCATAATTACCTTTAAATGGGTTCGGTTTGGTATAGTTTGATGCATGTGCAGCATTTGTAGGAAATAACGAGAGTGTATTCAGTTGAAACTGACAGTCATCATTATACGAGGATGAAATCTAATTGAGAAAATGCTAAATTTTTATCAAATTTCTTCCTTGTTTTCCTTCACTCGTCCATAATTAACTTTAAATGGGCATGGTTCGGTATAGTTTGATGTATGTGAAGCATTTGTAGGAAATTACGAGAGTGTATTCTGTTCAAATTGACAGTCATTACGGGGATGAAATTTAATTGAGAAAATGCTAAATTTCTATCAAATTTCTTCCTTGCTTTCAATTACTCGTCTTCCTTGTTTTTCCATTACTGGCCCATTACTTGTCCATAATTCCATTGGTTAGGAAATTAAAAGGGCAACACGGCTAGTACACACGTTGATTTGCTGCGAATTCATTAATTATTTTTGATAGATTTCAGAACAGCAGATAAATTCTAACCAAAAAGTTATGGTTCAAATTTGTGTATTCTTTATATTTGGTATAGTTTTATTTTTCATTTCAAAATAGAAACCTTTACTGCTTTACTGTTATCTTTGCCTTAGATCATCGTTCTTATAAATTCTATATTTTCTTTACCTTTTGAAAAAAACTTCTTTAAGTATAATTAAAACATTATCAAATAAAAATGCTTACTGAATTCAAAAAAGAACAATCGCTAAAACTTAATTTAACTTAAATTTGATTTCACGTACTCTTAAGTCTTTTACGTTTTTGAAAATAAACTTATTTTTACTGTAATCAAAAACGTTGTTAAAACGCTTTGTTCAATTTAATAAGCATGCATCTTAAATTGCTAAAATGGCATTTTCTTCAATTTATTTGCTCTGATGTTCAATAATTCTCTAAAATTTTATAAAGCGGTAAACTTCTTTCTACTGAAATTAAAATGCAATTAAAAATGCGAACTCGATTTGAAAACAAGCATGACTTTATGTTAAAATGCTATTTGCCTTCCAACTCTCTGACAAGCTCTCACATTCAATCATTTCTTTACAAGCTATCTGTAAACTTCTCTTAGGGGCCGTCCACATTCTATTCATATTTTTAGCGGCATTTAACTACTAACTTGAGACCCTCTCCTTCCTACCGCTTAGTGGCTATGTCCTGAATCTTAATAGAAAGCAAGGTCTAGAACGCCTAGCATTTCCCTTTCTGAGCATAAGCTTCAAATATTTAACAAGGCTACCGGGTGCGCCAAAATAAACTATGCACGTTTGGCAGGCCACAATAAATCATACTCTGGACCAATTTTGAAGATTTATGACTTAATCTTTAGCAGAAAGCCTGAATTAGATTCTAGGACTTTTTGCATATTTTTCCGTTTTCAGTTTATAGAGCAACAAGCGAGTTTCTTAAAATGTTCATTTTCGAAAACATTGAAAACGATCAAAAAACGACGATCCAAATTTTAAAAGATTCACCATGAATGGACAAAGAGAAAACGTTTTCAGGGGGATTTGGGGGTTTAGTACGAACTCTCGTACAGCAGATTACAATTGGTCAATTTCTAAATCGCAAGTCACCACGAACAAGTTCTCTCTTTGTCCATTCATGTCGATTCGTTAGAAAACTTGATCGACGTTTTATGATCGTTTTCAGTGTTTTCGAAAACTAAAATTTTAGGAAACTCGCTTCTAGCTCTAAAAACTGAAAATGAAAAAAATTGCAAAAAATCCCAGTATCTAAGTCAGGCTTTCTGCAAACGATTAAGTCATACATCTTCAAAATCGGTCCAGTCTACGATTTATTGTGGCCTGCCAAACGTGCATAGTTTATTTTGGCGCACCCGGTAGTACATATGGTAATTGCACCTTTCTTTAGATTGAAGATGGGTAATTAGACACCGCAGTTGTGCTTGATTCCCACAGCTTTGTTCCATGGAGAAGCTAGCGTTACCTCCTCCGCAGAACTATAGAGATTATTCCTCCGCAGATACATATAAGTTGCAGTGCTCCTCCATAGAAGCACACCAGCAGTGTCTAGCTACCCATTGAACGGCTTGAAAGATACTTTCACTAGTTTTTGTTGGGGAGATGAGATATGGTTTGTCCGAGGAAACTTATGTGTCCCCCCGTGCAGTAGGTTAATGCTCATGCGCCCGTCAGAGTTCCAACCCAAAACGCTACTGCGCATGAGCATTAACCTACTGCACGGGGGGACTCATACGTTTCCTCGGAGAAACCGTATCTCGTTTCCCCAACGAGTTTGCTATAATTCTACGGTTGGACTTTCCTGAAATCTTGAATAATCCAAAAGCAGGAATGAGACAAAGTAGCTAAAGTTTCTTTCATTAAATAAAACGACAGAATAAAAAAATGCAATTTCCACTCGCCTTTTAAAGGATTTGACAACTATAGGCTCAGATTCCTTCCAAGCATTTTGTAGCTAATAACAAAAATCAATTGTTGCAAATTGCAACGCCTACTATGGCTTTGCAGATAATTTCCCATATCCTCTGTCTGTTTGTTTTTGTGTGCAGCTGAACCAACAACAAAAGTTTTACATTTTACATTTTACAAAGTAATTGTGTTTGTCATTTCCAGCAAAGACAGACATTGAAGGGTCGAGATCCTTGCATGTTTCATTCAAGAGATGGAAGCAAGATTCAATCAATCATTCTCCACTTTGAAGTTTGCAATGCGGGCGAAGAGATAAAAGGTAAGTTATATAATAGAGATAGCTAACGAATACTAAGAGGCAAATAAGAAAATTGAGCATAACTTAAAGGTTGGTGGAAAATTCAATGACCTATTTCTTTCAACTGAATGACTTCAAAGGGACTTTTGCTATTTCGCTATAATTCTACCGTTGGACTTATATGAAATTTTCAATATTTTCAGAATTAGAGCGGTTTTCTTCTTTTTTCAAGAATTCAAGAAAATTAAAAAAAACAACTTAAAACCATCGTAATTTCTAAACCATTTGACGCAATAGGAAGTAATTTCGAAGAAAGCCACAGTTTATGATTGCCTACAATATGGTATCAAGCAAAAGTCTGTCACTCATCTGGTTTACGATTTAGAAATTTTATGACGTCACATCCTCAAATGAGCTGAAATGTAGAATGCGCTGTAATTTTGAAAAAATATTGAAACTTTCTGGAAAGTCCAACGGTGGAATTAAAGATAAGTAACTAAGGTTTGTTTCAAGCCATTCAATCAGAAGAAATAGGTCATTGAATTTTATACCCACCTTTTTACGCTGAGTTAAAGATTTGGAACCTATGCTACTCATCAGTGCTTTTTGCAGTATGCTTAAAGACCCGGCAGCCTGAAAAAGGCCTAACTTCACTAATTCAAAAGCAAATTGCAAAATAACCTATGCCTTGAAAAATACTTTGGTCTTTGATCTACTTGCCATAGAAAGAAAATTGAAGATCGGCCGCATAATAAATGTTTTATGATTTTTCAAAGTGGAGTACTTTTTTGGGACTCCCAGTAATTTGTTCTTGCTTCTACATAGTGCTGATTCGCAAATATTGAATTAGCGTCAAGGATGGACATATACTGCCTCGATAGTCCCGATAGTCATATCTTGAGATTGAATATAGTATGCTTCAAGTCCTTTATTAACAACTCGGTGGGCTAAATAAAAAACAAATGATAGATTTTGAAACAACGAAAATTGTTCACAAGTCACTGCACAATGAAGTGCCTGATTACCTGCAAGGTCTGTTTACAATGGTCTCTGATAAAGGCGTCAGGGAATTACGCAACTCCAAACTGGACTTGAACCTTCCGCTGTTGAAAACATCCCTAGGACAAAAGAGCTTTTCATTCACGGGTGCCAAACTTTGGAACAAATTGGGTTCTAAAGCCAAAACTACAAATAGCTTTTCTGCCTTAAAGAAAGCTGTTACGTGAAACACAAGATATGTTGATTCTACTCTCAATTCCATTAATCAATCATGGAAAAAAGACAATTATAAACAAAACAAATTCAGCGAAATATAATCGGATCAATTCGGTTAAAGGCAATCTGATGTTCATGTAAGTACAGCCGCGTATACACTCTTGTCAAAATATGCTGACATGATGCTGATAAAGAGACTCGAAGAGCGCACTGTGATTGGTAGAATTTAACTGATCACATGCAAAACTAGAATTTAAATTTGACAACAAGGCTGCCTACAGTGAGACTTCCGGGTTCAGCTCTGGAAGCGCAACCGCAAGTAAGTCAACAATCTGCTTCCTTATAAGTTCCATGGTAGTGATCACATGAAATATCATGTGAATAAAGCAAAGTTGCTGTACTTATTTAGGAATATCCTCTAAAGTCTATCTGGACCTCAACCAAACCTTATATGAAAACTGTCGAGATTGGTGAAACCAACAAATCGTAACAATGTTCAAATATTGCAAATTTTCTAGAAAGTAT
Source organism: Aurelia coerulea (assembly GCA_039566865.1). Lineage (NCBI taxonomy): Eukaryota > Metazoa > Cnidaria > Scyphozoa > Semaeostomeae > Ulmaridae > Aurelia > Aurelia coerulea. The sequence goes on along the minus strand of CM076945.1, from coordinate 28,627,799 downwards.
ATTGAAACTTAACCCTTTCATGCATGAATTTTTGTTACAGACTTAAAAAAATCACTGATTGGCTAAAAGTTGTTGTTGTGGGACCATCTTTGCAAAAAAGTAAAATTTTTCTGAAAATCCTTTGTAAAAAGATAAAATGAATTTGTTGTTCCACAACAACATCATGCATCAAAGGGATAAAATCCATGCAAATTTTGGAAAATCAGAATTGGGCTATTTCACTAGTTTTTAGTGTATCCATAACAAACACAAAAAATGCAAAACGAAAACGAGGCCACGTTTGCAATCGATCAAATTTCCGGCTTCCGGCTGGAGGGCTATGGCCTAAAAAGCTGCGAGAAGCGGATGACCATTATAAATTCGGGAGCACTTCAAATGCCTTTTTGCAAATCGTGGAAACTATTCTTTGTTAGAGATGCTGGCACTTCTTTCCTATGCCCTGATCACAAGAATACTTGCAAGCAGAACAATCTATCCCTTTTTAGGCCGGTGGTGACTGGTGATATGATTTTTACCCAGAATATTAACAAAGAACATTGGAAAGAATTCAACTGAAAATTTCGAATTATGAAGAATTTTTTTTTGAAGACAGAGCAGACATTTTATTATCCCGAATTGCCTAATCTTTCTGCAGCTTTGTCAAGTTTAAAGCCACAATAAAGCAGAGCTTTGGAAATGATGTTGGAACAGGCCTTCTTGCAGGGGATTATCCTAATCTGGACTGGATATGTCAAGAACTGCCATGAAAGTCCAGCACCTCCAGAATTTCAGAGAACATTTGCTCCAATCTGTTTTAAAACTGCTAACTTTGTCTTCTGCATAGAAGAGATCCCAAGCACACTTTAAATTTTCGAGAGGACTAACAATCAAGAGTTTATGCATAAAGATTTGAAAATCTGCAAAAACAAATCACCAATTACTTTAAAAACTTGTTTGTGCAAATGTTAATCATTTGGAAAGGAAAATTTCTGTGTTCACTTAACAAAGTTAGCAGTTGGGATCTGTTGATGGAACAAGGACTTCTATCAAAAAATTGAACCTTGAGAAAGCTAAACAATTTAGTTGAATTTGGGAACATTTTACAAAAGGCTGAATTAGTAATTTATATCTATATTTGAGAAAGACATTTAAAAAGACCAGCACTGGAATTTCTTGTTGTTTTTAATATTGCCACCATAGATCTTTATTGAAATGAAAGCACAGTGAAAAGTATATTTTTGGGTTGATCTGATAACTTTATCAGATCTAACCTATCTCAAAAAAACCCTTTTGACCCAAAAATTCCCATTGACTTTTCATTTCCTGATCAGAGTACCCATATGGGTGACATTTGTTCAAATAGCTGCAAAAGAAGTGGGACTTCCAAAAGGAATTTATGAAAAAAGCTAGCAAAACAAATTATTAGCTGTGGTGGGGCACAATCTTCCTGAAGTGGGTAATAAATTTTGCAGACCCAGCAGCCATCCCCATTTTTGCCCTCAAAAGCTGAATTGGCACCTGACGCACCCTTCTTATTGCCCTTCGCACAGTAAGACTTGTGTTTGGCTCAGTAATGTGATACATGAAAACTTATCCAGGAAGCATTGAACATTACAGTGCAAGCATGAATTCAGCTCTATATGTGCACCTGAATTCCACTTGTGATCCAAACTAAACAGGGACGTAGGAAGGATCTCAAACTTGGGGGGCACAACACCTCAAGGGTATTTTTTCAAAAGCTAAGGGGGCACTAAGCTAGGAACAAGGGCACTAAACTAAGGGGGCACTACCTGAAAATAAGGAGGGCACTTCTTTGTTTATTGCAAAATCTTGTGCCCTCAGTGCCTCCCAGTTCCTACGTCTCTGGATCCAAAAATGTTCAATTCAATGCTGAATTTTGAAGTTGCAAAAAGTTGACAAATAAAATTAAAGGCATAATTTGAGACATTTTAAACCATGCCTTTGATGTGTATTTATACTTTATCCATTATGAGTATCACCCTTCACAAAATTCATGCTGTACAATTTCCAGACATTGTTTCAAGTTCAAAGTAAACAACAAAAGCATAACAGACAAGATATATTTTTCTTAGGAGCTCCACAGATTTTTTGCATCAATTAGCTATACATTTCAAAAAAACAACATCTTATCAAAATTAAATAAATCAATTTATTGTATAATATCACATACATGTATTTTTCACAAGAAATTAAGACCCTGGGCTAGTAGGCAGTTTCTTAAATTTTTGGGCCATTTTGCTACCAAAAGTTTCTTGTGTGTTATATTTTTAACACCAGAAGTAAAGAGTTAATTTAGTTTTTTCAAGAGGGCTCCCAAATTACTTGGTAAGATCTCAAAATAATTAAACATAATTCACACTCAAAATAATGTCCAAACAGTTGCGACACAGTACAGTGTCAAAACATTTTTGAGTGTACTGGGACAATTAAAACTGCAAATTACTAAAGAGTGCCTTCGCTTTTTAAATTCTGGCAGGGTTGTTTCTTAACTTTTGAAATATTGAGCCTACTGTTTCTTATAGAAAGCTGTCTCTTATAAAAAATACATGTACTGCAAACTTCAAGATAATAAAAAGAGAACATGAAATTTTTATCAACAGGCATTTCCTATATATATATAATAGCTATATCCGCATAGAAAAACTAAAATTAGTTCTTTTCTGCTTTAGCAGCAACATAAATGTCGTTAACAAGTGCTGTCCAAGTTTGTCTCTCTTGCGCTAGTGTTCTTAAGCTTTCAAGATCATTTGTCGATTTGAACTGGGTTATGCTGCTATATCTATTTTTGAACGTGTTATGTTTCTTCAGCATAATTATGTCGTTGTGTAATGAAACTGGCAATGTAATTACTGGTCTTCCGCGAAACTTCTTTGCATTTGATTTTTCAAAATAGTAATTCATTGCTTTCTGCGCTGGTGTTTCTGGGTGTGATCGTAGAACATGTCCAAATAATTTCCATCTATTTCGTAGCACTTCCAGGGATAAGACATCTTCGCCAGTTTGCCTGTACACTTGTTCATTGCTTTCCTATGCATTTGATAATAATAACCCAACAAACATATCTTGTGTATAGTTGAATCATAGACTTTCCTTTTTACTTCTTCTTTGGAGAAGTCCAGAGTTCATCTTTCAACCTCAATCACAATAATGTCAAAATGGTTCAAAGAGCTATCTTTACTTTTCTTGTCAAATCTATTTGGTTGCCAGAGCCCATTATCCTGATGATGATAAACCTGCAAAGAATTGACGAAAAATTCCACTTTGCACATGGCACAGTTTAGAAATCATAGCATTGATACACTCAGAATTACAGTACTTGTCAGCTGTATGCAGGGTTGATTTCATAATTCATCTAACATCAAAGTATTAAGAAATGTTTGGAAATTCAAAACTTGAAAATTTATTAGGTACATAGATGGACTTAGGCCTAATTGTTGATTCTTCAAAAATTTGATAGAAAAGGCTATATTTATATGTATCAATATTCTTAAAAAGGAACAGGCTTGATGATCATTACTCAGTCCTTCATCACCGTTGTTTTTCTGCAGTCAATCCTCATTTCTGTTTGAACTTGTTGTTGTGGACAGGTGCAAGCTTGGTAGGCTTTAGTTAGGCCTAGTAAAGAATGCAATCACTTCTGGTCGACAATGGAGAAAATAGGCCTAGATTTTCAATGTATAAAAATGTAAATATCGGGAGCAGGCAAATTTTCCCACATAATCGGACACCAGAGCAGCAAAGAATGACATGTTTATTTTAAGATTACAAAGTTTCGTTGAGAGGCCAGGTGGAAATTTTTGTTAGTACAGACCAAAAGAGCGGTTACTTTGAGCTTCATGAGAAGGCATCAAAATAGGTCCTCTGCAAAAACTTTAAAATATTTTCCCATCCTGAAGAGCCAGGGTTGTGGTACTAGGTTTACAAGAAAAGGGATGACTTTTACTTTCTAGGGCCAATATATCAAACAGAAATTCGCAATGGTTGCGAAATAATCATAGGCTAAAGAAATGTTGTTTCGAACACAAGAAATTTGGATGCCGTGACCTCCAGTAAGCACGACAATTAAATCCAAACTGGGCAAATTTTCCCAGATAACTCACCTGTGCCACCATCTTGGCCATATCTTGAAGGTGCTTTCAACAAAGTTTGATCGAGAGGCCAGGACCAGTTTTCTCGTAATATTAATTCAAAAAATTGCTATTTTCAGGCAATTGTTACAGCAATTGGTAACAGCAATCAAAGCGTTTTCCGAGCCTGCAGCAGCCAATTTTTGAAGGATTTTCGCACTGGCAGCTTCGTTGTCCTCCCATGTGACTGTTTGGATCCAGATCTGTCATAAATTTTGGCACGCACGCGGTGATCGGCGGCCAGAAACCTTGGGGCCTACAGGCGGCTCTAACCCGGCCCGCCATAACTTTCCATGGATGGAAGCCTCGCGGCCAGCCTCGTTTTGCATTTTTTCTGTTTGTTTGTATCCATAGCAATTTGAGAAGAAGGGAACTGAGACACACAAACTAGCATAAATTTGTTGCAGCATGAAGGGGCGGAGACCTATATGCCCCACCCATCGATTGTCTCCACTGTGAATGAAATGTTGTTCAAGCACATATTTATATCATATTCATATCAGCAGTGTTTGTCTCACAACAGTTACTCAATCTCATAATAAAAAAGCAAAAATAGCAAAATGTATAACAACTGAGACAGTAACAGTACCTGTTATCAATCATTTAAAAAATCTTAAAAACGTACAGTTTTAATCTTCAGCTTTATCAATCAGTATGGAAATCAGTGAAACAGTTTCTTTTCTTCACCAAGAAAAGGTGCACCTTGCATTTTGAACATTGGATGCTTGCATAGCCTGTTTTGCAATGGTGGCACCTTTGTTGTTTTTCCTCAAAACAAGGAAAGTGTCCAACACTGTCTTTGCGGATATCAGCTGAAGGCGTTGGAACAGAGGGTAACCTTCCTCGTTTACCTTGTTTCAATTCATTCTCTTGGAAACTTGGTCTACCTCTTTTAACACCAGAAGACTTTCCAGAATGCAGAAGGCTGTTGGCCACCTTGGATTTAAATTTCAGCAATGTTAGCTGATGCTTTTTGTTGATGCCTTTTTGTTCGGAGTGCCTTCTATGAAGCAGCCATCCATTTGCAACTGAGATTCCTAGGCAGTAGTAAAATATATGCATGTAGTATTTTACTGATCTCTGGCATATTCTGTACAGTGCCAGGAGCATGTCGCACAGGTCTACACCACCCATGTGAATGTTATACTCATGGACAATGAGTGGCCGCTTTATCTGGATGTACTTTTTTTCCTTTTTGCTCCAGCGTTTGGCATCAGGACCATCAACATTTGACATGTAGTTTGAAATCAACTGCACTGCTGAATTATCCAGCCATCTTACAACAATAATTCCACTGTTTGCTTCAACCACCCAGTCAGATGATCCCCTGCCATCCTTTTGCAATTCCTTCTGGGATTTCAGGTATCTCCCACCACCTTTGAGCCTGTCTTGCCTGATGGTTGCAATGGCCCATATTTTCTCTTTTGTCAAATAGCGCAATAAATTCAAAGAGGAAAAATAATTGTCAAAGTACAGCTTGTGATTCACATTTGATGGCAGTCTGTCACAAAGTCTGCGAACAACATTTCCTCCCATCAATAATTCTGGTTGCTCTTCTTTCTCAGTCGACTTCCCAGTATAGACCTCAAAGTCATAAACCAACCCACTACTCCGCACCTGGTCCATACTTTTATACCCCATTTGTTTGGTTTTTTGGGGCAATATTGCTTCAAGAATGTTCTACTCTTTGTTGGCAGTATCTGCTCATCAACACACTGCTTTTCTTCCTGGGGCATCTTTCTGCAATTTTCGAGGAGTGACTGTATTATAGGACGAACCTTGAAAAGTTTGTCATGATTCTTTTCATTTGCTGGAACATGCATTGTATTGTCGTTGAAATGCAGAAACTTACGTAATCTTTCAAATCTGTTCACACTCATGATATCTGCAATTGAGGATATTCGGGTTTCAGTTGCCCAGTACATTCTTACTTGAGGCAGTTGAATGATAGACATCATCATAAGCATACCAACATACTGTTCAATTTCTTGCTTGGTTGTTTTGATTGAATCTCCAGTTTGCTGAACTGAATAAAGATTGGTCTGATCAGCAATGTGTTGAAATAAGCTGTCATCAAAAAACATCTTGAAATAACCAATTGGGGAAATATCCTCATTAGGGGGTGCTGGAAACTGCTCACCTATAAATGTAGTATCAAATTCTGGTGGGTCACGTTTACGCCATCTGGTATTTAGGTCAGCCCCCTTATTTGAAGAGGCAGTTCTTGGCTCCTCTCTAGTACCATCTCCAGTTTCATCCTCTGTAGATCTTTCATCTGACTCACTTGATTCACTTGATTCACTTTCTTCATATAATGAATCAGAATCAAGATCTTCACCACCAACCTCACTTTCCTCTTCGCTTGTACCTGCATCAGGTATAATTGGGTTCTCAATATGAATCCTTTCTTGCCCGGACCCAGCAATTGGTCTTTTGTAGAAAGAGGACACCTTGATTCCAGAATTATCTGCCATAATTTATTCAAGATCTGTGAAATTTAATGGAAAAAAGCTTAATCAATCTGGAAAAGAATTGTTACGAACCCATAGCAAAGAATCTTGCTGTGAAATAGAGAAAAATCATTGTTTCTTTGCTGCAGAAACTTCTCCTAAAATCAGCTGATTATCAACTTCCGCATTGAGATAAGAACCATTCATGCATGTTGTTGTTCCCCAACAACAAATTCATACGGTCAATCTTTCCTTCCATAACCTTAGCGACAACAAATTTGACACAGCCTATGAAACAGTCAAATGTAAGTCTCCATACACGTATTTTTTAAATTCTTCAAAAGTAGAATGGTAAAACAAAAACATACAACACTCACCAGTGATTTCTTTGCTTCGAGTAACTTAGGCCATACGGTCAGAGCATGCAGGACTGAAAACTTCTTTGGAAGGCTAGCCTCGATTTCATGTGATAATGTGAAAGTGTTTGTCTTCTCGACGAATGAAAAGCAATTTTGGAAACAAAGCAACTGAGCATGTGATCAAAATTTCATTGTTCCTATTTGTTGTTGTACAACAACAGTATGCATGAAAGGGTTAAGGAGTCTCAAGTAATCATATTACCACGTCAACATTTCAAAAATTTAAACCTCTATCCAAATATAAACAGAGATGTTTACAGTGACAGAAAACTTTTGCCTCAAAGATTGTTTTCTCGGACAGCAGCACAGCACACATTCTAACGTCATATCTGGTCTCAATAATTTCGTGCGAAGTTGTTTATTAGACTTGTGACGATGAATCCCTTGCATCCCTGTGGTAAACCTTGCCATTCTTATTGGTACTCTAGGAAGCTCAGAATTTGGGCCTAAATAGGGTCAGGTTTTTCAGAGTAATAATATGAGTCTCTGTTGACCGAAGCGCCATCATCAAGTCAAAGAGCATAGGGAAACTAGAGGCTCAGGGTCATAAATCTAGTTGCTTATGGCAACCAATGAGTCAGTAAGTAAACGCAGCTAAATATTTCGTAATTTTATGGCGTGACCTCCTGCATGTTTCGTTAAAAATGCATTCGATCTCGCATTTTACTTTGTAGGTCAAAGGGATTGTCAAATATCCTTGTTTCTTTGAATTGTTGCTGCTAAAGCATACCTCCTGCAAGTTTCATTTAAAATGCATAAGAACTCACAATTTACTTTGTTGGTCACAGAGATTGTCAAATATGCATTTTTGTTTGAATCGTTGCTGCTAAAGCAAATTTAGTCACCCATCAAAGAAAAATTGATATGTAAAAATTAAGGTAAACGTTAGCTAAACAATTCAAGGCGCTGCGTACCTGCACCAGCAAGTACCAGTAAGCATATATTGACGTCATTGAGTCACCCATAGAAGCCATAGAAGCATCCACTTTAATCATTTTTTCAACACATGGAAAATACATCATCTGAGATCAAAATGGTACGATGATTGTCAGGTATTGCTTTCTAATGATACAGAAACTTTTGAACTGTTAGTTGCTTTTCACAAATGCTGGTGGTGGTGGGCATCAAAAAGTCTAAATCCACATCATTGAGAACAACCCATTTACGTTGTTATTAGGCATATCAAGAAATGTGACTTTCGGCTAATTCCTCATTTCAGAAGGAAATAATGCACGTAAAATTGTGAGAAAAATTTTAAAAATTAAGACACGATGCCGGCATATTTTGTAAGCAGTGAAAAATGTGACGGTAGCAAAATTTGAGCTAGCGTTCACACGATAGCAAGGGTGTTAGGACACGAACGTGTTGATTACATATTTGTTTACCTTGTTTTGATCCTTGTCTTCATTTCTTGTCTTCTTTGCTTCTCTGTTTCGTCTTCAACTGGTGTGTGTAACTGAACGGTTTATTAGGCCCAAATGCCTCGTGTTATTTGAATGTATCTTCCTTTTATTCCTGTGTCTTAGCGTGCCTTCGCAGAAGAAACGTTTCAAACCGCAGTGCCATACTAAATACTAAGTCTTTGGTTATGGCTTTGCTGTTTGAAACCTTTTTTCTGCGAGGGTGCACTAAGACACAGGAATACGAGGAAGATATATTCAAATAACACGAGACATTTGGGCCTAATAAACCGTTCAGTTGCACACACCAGTTGAAGACGAAACAGAGAAGCAAAGAAGACAAGAAATCAAGACAAGGATCAAAACAAGGTAAATAAATATGTAATCAACACGTTCGTGTCCTAACACCCTTGGTCTAAGCTGAAACCTCAGTAAGATGGCGGAATTAAAATGTTTACAAATTCATCGCATAGGTAATCCTGTATGATTTTAAAACAGCGGGTACATTCTTCTGAATCACTTCTTGTGAGCAGGAACACGGAACGGCAACACGACCAAAAGAAACAACAGCACCGAACAGCACATGCAGTAAGATCATCCAAGATAATACAGATTAATACGGATTTATGATAATACGGATTAATGGTGATAATTGATGATAAATTATTAATGATAATATCATTAACAAATAACAAAATCAATCTTGAAACAAGAAAGAGAATTATGAAATGATATGTATGGAGTACCCTATATTAGCATAGGTTCCAAATCTTTATTTTGGCGTAAAAAGGTGGGTGTAAAATTCAATGACCTATTTCTTCTGATTGAATGGCTTAAAAGAAACTATAGATACTTATCTACAATTCTACCGTTGGAGTTTTTAGAAATTTTGAACATTTTTGGAAATAACAGCGAATCTAACATTTCAGTTCATTTTAGGACGTCATCAAATTTCTAAATCATAAAGCAGATGGGTGACAGACTTTTGCTTGATACCATATTGTAGGCATTCAAAAACTATGGGTTTCTTCGAAATTTTTTCATGTTACGTCAAACAGTTTAGAAATTATGATGTTTTTAAGTATTTTTGAACAGTTGTCTTGAATTCGAAGGATGAGGCAAGCGACGACAATCATTGTAGATTTATTCATCATTCATCAGAAAGACGTGAACATGTTAGACAAAATAAGACAAATCCAGTTTTAATTAAGTAAGAATGCTTGAATTCTTGAAAAAGAAGAAAAACACTCTAATTCTGAAAATATTGAAGATTTCAGAAAATTCCAACGGTAGAATTATAGAGAATTAGATAAAGTTTCTTTGAATTCATTCAATTCAAAGAAAAAGGTCACTCAATTTTACACGAACCTTCTTAAAGATTTGGAACCTATGCTCCCTATATTATGGAGTAGAGACATGGACCATAACAAAAACACTTGAGAAACGCCTTGAATGAAGCATTCGAGAGATTGTTGTACAGAAAATGCTGAAACTGTCAAGGACAGAGAAAGTAACAAATGAGGAAGTGCTTCAAAGAATGAATGCAAAAAGAAAGCTGATCGATATCTTGAGGGAAAGGAAACTAAGATATTTTGAGCATTTGATACGGCAAAATAACATTTACAGAACGTTGTTAGAAGGATATATAGATGGAAAGAGAGGGAGAGGTCACCCAAGGATTAGTTGGTATGACAACATCAAGGAATTGACTGGTATGCAATATGATTGGGCAACAAGGATAGCAAATGACAGAGAAAAATGGAGGGCTACCTACTGTGTTATCCAACGGCGGAAGATATATATTATTAACATAATAATAATAATTATTATTATTATCATTGTAAACACCGGAGTTACAAAGAGCTATTGGCTAAATGCTTACAGGATACGCAAAAAAAGGAAACTAAACAAAACGCAACAGGCAACATCTAAAGAAATAAGTGCGAACGAACCAACTAACTACATTTTGAGCAGTGAGAGGAGTTGTGAGGGCATTAATTCGTTGCTACACCTGAATTGTCAACCGGAAGGTCTTGACATATGCATAGTACTCTGTGCAGAAACATAATGGTTGCGGTATTTGTTGTGATATGCATGCTGCCTAAAATTTGGTTAAAATTTCATTGTCCACCCTATCCCATTCACTACCAAAGCAGCCATTCATATTTTCAAAATACTTGTTTCTAGCATTAACATGTATCATTGCTTTGATATTTAGAGAACAACATTCCTTCAAATTGCGTGTGTCCTTTCTGCCTCACCCGCTTGTGACGTCAACAAGAAGCTGACAAACAACACGGAACTCTTTGTAGCGTTGCTGATACGGATCTGTAGATGCCGTCGGTAAAGGCACGAACGGCTCAATGTGTTAATTTTCTAAGGATATTGATAGAACTATAACTCTCCCAGCGGGTGATTCACAACTACTTTAGCCAAGCGATATCCAATTCATTGTCCTTTTAATGTTAATAATAAATAAAGAATAGATAATATGAATCATGCTAACAAGACAAGGACTGCGACTGATTTCGTAACACAGTAGCACCAGCTGCTATTGATCAGAGCGGTTGGGGATTGCAGACAAAGGAGATTCTTTCAACCAGTAATTCAAAACAAAAAGCCGCAAAAGTTGCCCGGAAACAACAAGGACAGATTTGGTAAGACAATAGCACGAGTTGGTTTGATTGACACCGCAATTCAAGGCGATTAGCGATCGTAGGCAAAGGAAATTCTCTCAACCAGTAATTCAAAACAAACAAAGCCGCAAAAATTTCTCTGAAACCCAGGTAGCTAGCTCGCTCGTTGTGCATTCCAGAAACTGTTTTTACGAGCAAACATTAGCATAGATCGAGAGAAGAAGGATATATCTACACACCTGTCACTGGCATTTAATTTATTTTATTCAAAAGCCGATTGAGAGGCGATTCAATTCTCTTTTTTGTTGGGTGTAATTAAAGCACTTACTGCTCAGCTTCTGAACCAAAGAAATAAAATGCCCGAGGTAGATATTTAGATACATCCTTCTTCTTTCGATAAACACTCATGATTGCTCTTAAAAACAATTTCTAGATTGCACAACGAGCGCACTAGCTACCTGGGTTTCAGAGAAACATTTGCGGCTTTGTTTGTTTTGAATTTCTGGTTGAGAGAATTTCCTTTGTCTGCGATCGCTAATCGCTTTGAATTGCGGTGTAAATCAAAAACAATTCGTGCTATTGTCTTACCAAATCTGTCCTTGTTCCCAGAAACCGGTAAGGCAAACTATCGCCTTGTGCAAGCGAAAGGTGGCTTTTAAGACAAGTCATGAGTTCATAAGGAAAGAAGAAGGATAAATTTAAAGAGGTGGCTGGCGGATTGTGTTTATTTCATTCACAAGCCGAGCAGAAGGCATTATGATTCTCTTATATTAATGTCTTAATGGAACATTCACCAATCAGCTCAGTCCCAAATCAAATAAACCTAATCTGCCAGGGGGATCGAGGCCTGGGTTACACAATACCGGATTGCTCTTCGCATCGGATTGGTTTCAACCCATCTGTGTCAAAATTGAACCGTTTTCATGGCAGTTACACGACACCGGATTGCCATGAACCCATTTTGATTGCAGTTATACGACACCGAGTCACCCTGCACTGCGAAGTCTAAATCTATTGTATTTGACAACTACGAAGCCCAAATATGGAGTGGGGTCACACCAGATTGGTGAAGTTACACGAGATGGAATGCGGAGCGGAGTGCATCGGATTCATTTTCACCTCACCTCCAGAGCGGAGTGGTTTCACTCCGCGAAAACGGAGTAGAGTGACACCGGATTGCCTCGGCGTCGTGTAAATGCACCCCCCTATCCGATGCGAAAAGTATTCCGGTGTGTGATGAATCCGGTATCGTGTAACTGGGGCCTTAGATTTATCCTTTTTCTTTCGTTATAAATTCACAGCTCCTCTTAAAAACCACCTTTCGCATGTACAAGGCCATAGTTTGCCCAGCTGGTTTAAGGGCAACTGTTGTGGCTTTATTGTTTTGAATTACTGGTTGAGAGAATTTCCTTTGTCTGCGATCGCTAATAGCTTTGAATTCAGGTGTCAATCAAAAGCAGCTGATGCTATTGTGTTACAAAATCTGTTCTTGTTGAGTCATATAACAAGAGCACCCTAATAGCAGAAAACACTTGATGAATCATTTATGAACAAGGAGGCAGAGCTTGTTTATTTAATAAAATTCCAACGTCAGTTAGGTTTCATATCCCTTGTTCTCCGCAGCATTACTAAATACTTATTCTTAAGCAGAGAAAGGCTGGATTGTGAATAAATAGACACTCAACCGATAAAAATAAATTAAACTAAATCGAAACTTCAAATATAATTATGAAAATTGCCAAATCTTAACTGGTTTTCTTAATCCAACATGAAATAATTTTAGAGCTATTCAATCGAAATCTTTGTGTGAGTGAAAAACCACTCCCCCTTTTAACATTGGTAATTTCGTTGCCCTATATATGATAAATCTACTTATAGGCAACTGCTGTGTTGAAAGAACAAGGTTTTGAAATAGATCATAGAGCTCATGTTGGCAAAATAAGACCATTTTAATTTTGTTGTAACACAAAATTGCACAAAACATTGTCGAAGGTTTCATCTTCTGGCAAGTTTTGCAAGCGATCTTCCACCAAATTTTCATAACAAAAGATTCCAATTTCAGAAGTTCGAGCACTCGAATAGACCTTTTTAGCTATTCTACAAAAGAGTCTGGATCGAGCGTTATTTTTATACATTTTTATACGCAAGGTTCGATCGAGTGGCGCTAGAGCTTCCATCACTATTGTGCACATTCGAAAATTCTACAAAATTGTAGGAAAATATCGTTCGATTCGGATTCCTTTCAGAATAGCTAAAAGGTCTATTGGACATTGGATGAACAACAACAGCTGATGCAAAATGTCGCTCGCTTGCAATCCATTGTTTAACAAAAGAAGGATTAGCTCTTTGATTGACGTCTTCTCTGGGTTAGCCAATCAAATCAGTTAAAAATGCAGTGCGTGCGAGGATAGGGTTCAAATCTTTCAAATTTGTTTACATTTTTCTTTGAATTGAATGATTTGAAAAACTTAGGGTACTTTGCTGTAAATCTGCCGTGGAAATGTCATGATATCTTGATTGTCTTCAAAATGATGGCATTTTTACTCTTCTTGAAAAAATTCATGGAAAATTTTTGAAAAATTTAAATCATCATGATCCTAAATAAATCGAGGAACAATGATGCAATCTTCAAGCTCTTCAAGAAATCCATAGTCCATTCTCTCAAAATACATGAATACATTTGAATGTCATCATTTTTAGGAAGGAAAACCAAGGAAACTTTGCTCATTGTTATCACTTGTTTTTGCAGGTTTTTGGAAGGGGCTTTCTGCAAAAAATCTCCCATATCCACGGGAAGGAATGGCCTATCAAAGCCGGGTAAATTAATGAACCTAATTGAACATATTGGCAACAAAACAAGACAGTTTACAATGTTATTGTTTTGATATTCAGGGAGCAGTGGCCTTCCAAACGGGGATTCTTTTTTTGACTCACCCGGTATAAAAACATGCAGCAGAGTACAACTACTGTGCCACTCACTGCAGGAAAGCACAGTGATCCAGAATGCAAAAATAAAGGAAGAAAATACAAAATATCGCAAAAATCAAACTTAATCAAAACCGTCGTAATGATATATGGTCTGAAAGAGGATATGTTAAGGATCAAAACAAAGCAAAAAGTAGACTTTCGTGACTTCTGAGTCCGGAGATATTTACTTGCAAAGTTGGATGAAATTGACATTGTTTACTTTTCATGTAATTTTTGGTTGTTTTCTACAGAATGCTCATTACAACAACAAATTCATTTACTAATATCTCTGCCCAGGGTTATCCGATTTTGGCTCTGTTTCTTTTAATTGATAGAACTACTTGTCACCTTGCAAGGGAGTTGCTCATTGCTTCAACTGGGCCCCAATTTTTTGTTCTCTTGTTGTTTTTCATAAATGCACCTATTTTCCTGAAATGTACACCAATAATGCTTTATTTCAGATTTAAAGTACAAAATAGAAAAATTAAGGACGAATATGTCTACCAAATCTAGATTTTATCACAGCAGCACATTTCAGTTAGAGAGCCACTCAGGATCGTGCAGGGAAAGCAGTTATTCTATTTTGAAAGTGGCCACTACCACTTTTTTGCTATTTTGAGCCCCCATTATTTTCATGTGCACCTTCAGACAAACGCAAATCCTGTAACTCATGCTTAAGATATATCATTCTGAATGGTTTTATCCTTTTTCAACAAGTGTTCTGCTTCTGACAAAGTGATAGTAAAATTGGATGAAAAGGCTCCTCCGCAGAGGCATTTTGTGGCTCTCTAACTAAACTGTCTTGACCCCTGGGCTGGAACATGCAATTTTAGCCTTGGAAAAGTGCACGAGGAACGTTTTGTAGCCAACCAGCTTCAAGACAAGGCAATATTATATGTACAATGTTATGTGTGATGTTTTTGTGCGCATCCTGATCATTTCATTTCAGTAATTACCATGAAATGGATGTAATCAAGTCAAAACGATAACATTTCACAGTTCCAACTCTACCAGTCTTGAAGAACCATCGCTGATGACATCTTCAACTACAAAATGCCTCTGCGGAGGAGCCTTTTCATCCAATTTTACTATCACTTTGTCAGAAGCAGAACACTTTTTAACAAGGATAAAACCATTCAGAATGGTATATTGTAAGCATGAGTTACAGGATTTGCGTTTGTTTAAAGGTGCACATGAAAATAATGTGGGCTCAAAATAGCAAAAAAGTGGTAGTGGCCACTTTCAAAATCATATAACTTTTTTCCCTGCACGATCCTGAGTGATTGCTTTGGCAGATTATCTGCTGAAATGTGCTGCTGTAATAAAATCTAGGTTCGGTAGACATATTCGTCCTGAATTTTTCTATTTTGTACTTTTAATCTCAAATTATGCGTTTTTGGTGTCTATTTCAGGAAAATAAGCGCATTTAGGAAAAATAACAAGAAAACAAAAAAATGGGTTCTGGAAGAAGCAATGAGGGACTCTCTTGTAAGCGGACATGTTGTTCTATCAATTAAAACAAACAGAATTAACATCGGATAGCCCTGGGCAAAGATATTAGTAAATGAACTTGTTGTTGTAATGAGCATTCTGTAGAAATCGACCAAAAATTACATGAAAAGTAAACAATGTCAATTTCACCCAACTTTGGAAGCAAATATCTCCGGACTCAGAAGTCATAAAAGTCTACTTTTTGCTTCGTTTTGATCCTTAACATATCCTCTTTAAGACCATATATCATAATAACCGTTTCGATTAAATTTGATTTTTGCGATATTTTGTATTTTTTTCCTTTTGCTGGATCACAGTGGAAAGGGCACGTAGTCAGCGACTTCACACAATGAATGACACTTAAAATTAACCAAGAAATAAGCACAGAAGAAAATTACAATTGACAGAAATGTAAACGAACTTAAACTGTCGTTGTATGTCAAAAACACCTATAGGTAGACGCAAAACAGCAGAGGCTCCAAGCCAGAGCCCTGTCGAACTTTTTTTTATATTCCATCTAAAAGTTTACATAACAAGTTAACTTTACAACACTACGACTACGATACCAAGAGGAGCAAAACAAAATGTCAACCCCGAGGCCTTAAAAAAAATTGAAAAAGTACAGTTGTATACATTAGACTTAACTACAAACAAAGCAAACAAGAAAAGAAAAAACAAAGACTTGAAGAAAAACAAACAAAAAAACTAACAAACAAACAAAAAGTAAAAGACAACAAAAAATGACAATAATTTTGCAAAGAAAACGAGCGTACTTAGTGGTTGCATAGCTTGTGACAAGGTTTAAAATGAGCTCAAAATGTGCCCTGCGGAAGTGATAGATCCAGGAAAATGTTGAATACGAATGCTATGATATCCAAACAAAACCTATCAAATCTTGAAGTTAATTCAAGATAGAAAACTTTATAATCTTGAATCACAAAAAGTTGTATGTGTCTTTACTGGTTAAAACAGTGCTCAATGCCATGAAGAGAGAGCGAGAGGACAGAAGACAATCTTGAATCAAATAACATCTCCAGCAGATACAAGATCAAATCGTATCATATGTATAGATTTCATTTTCTCGGAAACCACTCCTCTTGATCTTTATAATTAAAAATTTTGACGGGTTTGTTAGCATATCTTATTAAAAATCCAGGTAGGGCCCTCCCTTAAGATAAACTTACCACTAACTCTGAAACTGAGAAAATAAAATTTGTCTGGTTCTCGTGAAAATGATAGGCAGCTTTGCAATGAAGAAAGGTGGCTTACATGAATTTGCAATAAATGTGTGTGGCGTTTTCGGATTCGAAAGAAGATCAAGAGACGTCAACAATTAATGAGCCAAACTTGTTTCTTGTATAGTGTCCTCTTGGGAGAATGGAATCCCCCTGAGTAGGTTATTGATACCAGGGGGAAGACTTGTTCATCCTCCCAAGAGGATAGCACGTGCTAAAGCGTGCAGAAGTCATTGCTGTAAGGCCCGTGCAAGTCAGAAATGCTAGGGAAATTTCTTCGTGATTTTGGGCAAGTTTTGAAGGTTTCTTGAAGAGGCTTTCTCGAGAAAATCTCTCATAATTTCAGAACGGAGTGGCCGATTTCAGTCAGGTAAATTTTAAAATAGATTTGAACATGTCTACCACTGAATTATATACCTGCCGATATCATCATCTTGATATCCAGGGAGCCATGACCGTTCAAACGGGGGTTCTTTTTATTGACTCACACGGTATTTACTGAGAATTTAAAGTAGAGGTAGAATTGGATTTATGAAAATCCTTTCACTTCGAAATGCATGAAAAGGTGGAGGGCAATCTCCTCATTTAGGCTCCATTCACACGGGAGCGCAGCCGTTCCGTTCCATCTTCATTCCAGTTTCTGGAACGTAAAGATAGATTCTCACACGGGAAAAGAACGATTGCGTATCGGTTTTTGTTCCTGTTCACACGGGATCGGTTTTTGATTCTGTTCACAGTCGTTTCTTCAGTTCTTTCCCCTCCTTTCCAACAACAACAACACCCACATGTTTGCTTAGGGAAAAATTCTTGTCGTTCCGTTTTTTGGACCATTTCTGCATCTCACTTCCTGTTCACACGGGAATGGAACGGAACTGTTCGTATCACTTTTTTATCGTTTCACCTTGAGAAACGGAACGATGTAATTTGGATCGTTCCCATGTTCACGGAACCCCTGAGCGTTCCACTTTTTGGAGCGGAACGATATGGAACGGAACGATTGCATTCCCGTGTGAACGGGGCCTTGGAAAAATAGGACAAAAATATATGAAAAAATTTCAGCCTTTCGGCTATCAACTAAACCTTGATTGATTTCGATACCTCAAATATTTTTTCATAACAAATTTGCAGACATGTGAAGTTCTTTCTTCTCCACCAGGATTTTTTGAAAGCATATATTCATTCCAAATCAAAATCATTCACTACACATATCTTCACATTAATCATTTAGCTATTTGGGTGATCAAAATTACTCGTGAAATTCCTTTTTATAAAGATCCAGAAATTTCTGCCTATAAAATGCAAGTTGATCGACAAATATATTCCTTTCTCACACAGCTAAATCAATTCTTCACAATTAATTTACCTTTTCTTCCTTCTAGCGGATCAAAGAAGCCATTTTAGTAAACAATGAAACAAACGCCAGGAAAACACCAACAAAATTAAAAGCAGACAGAATTTGCAGGTTTGAAAATTTTTTTAATTAATCATGAAGAAACTCAAATTTCTTAAAAGAAAACGTGTTAAGACGCCAGCACCAGTTGGAAGTCGCTCTGCTGGTGTCCTGCATCTTGATACGGCATTTCAGCACAGGACGTTTGCTGACATGGACGATTTAGAACATGGTCCATCTCTCAGCAGAACTGATATGGCGCAGGAAAATGAGAGTACAACAGACATTGATCGAATGCGTCAAATAGATGTAGCAGACTTTTTGAGATACTTTTCAGAAGATGGAGGTCAATCGAAAGATACCGGAAAGAAAAGGTCGAAGATAAAGCAAAACCCAGGGTTCGAGTTTTCTGAAACATCGTTCATGGGGAAATTTGATGGCACTGTCGATGACACCAAGGCCGTCCGAAGTCGGTCATCAGAAAATCTTAGAACTCGAACCTTGAAATTTAGCGATGACACAAAAGCAAGTGACGATACTGATCGCTTCGTGAACTTACAGTTAAGGAAATCCTCGTCAGACAAAGTTTTAAATGATATTGTGAACAGGAATCAAGAATATGCATGGAGAAACACAAATGTACCCAGTGAGTCACATTTTAGTATGGGAGGAATGACTACAAGAGGAAATGGTGTTGCCAATTTTGGCTTCTCGCAAGAATCAGATATCGACAAGAATATTACGGAGAAGAAAGGCTCAGGAATTGTCTCATTTTCCCAGCAAATTGGAGGAAATATGAAGCGAGCTATTTCCCTTCCTGGAGTTGGAGCATTCGATCACACTTTGAAAAGATCTGATGATCTACTAAGTATTTCTGATGCTTCCGAAGCTGATGATAACATATCACTCACTACAGCCGAAAAGACTCGTATCTTATTCAGTGATGGCAACGATATAAAGAGCGAGGAACCAGTGACGGAGCCCTGTACAACAGCAGTATCTTGCATCGATTTTGAGGCCAATGAGCCTTGGTCGGATAATGATGGCTACGCTGCAGATTCTGAAAGTTTGAAAAGCAGTTCAGCAAAAGATCCGTCGTATGCCAACAAGGAATCTGTTGTGGCCGTAAGTTTTCTAATTTTTTCTTGAGATTATTTTTGTTATGTGTGAAACTGAAAGACAAAACAAACATATTGGAGACCGCCTTTGAGATATAGAAAATATCGCTAAGAAATGGAATCACGTGTTGATTTTAAGTTCGATTGGTTATTGACTAAAGTCAATTTGTTGAAGCTTGAAAGACTGTAACGGGTGAGGCAGAAAAAAGTTCCCTCTTCCAACAGGCCTGGATAAATCATACACTGGACCAAATTTAAATCTTTCTGATTAAATCTGTTTCAATATCCTATATTATTCTTGGTTATTTTTTGTCGATTTTTCGGAGGCCTATTTATCGATATATCTACGATTTCTTGAAATTTTCGCCTCCAGACTGACCAAAAAGATCGAAAAACAGCCATCAAATTTTCTAAAAACTGAACTTGGCAGAATAAAGGCAGCGGTTCTCGAAATAACCAGGGAATTTGGAAATGGATCGCTGCACGAGCGGTCGTTTGATGATTGAACAACTTTAATATCACATTCATCAATGCAGAGACTTTCCGTTTTTATCATTTCTTTGAAATTATGCGGTTAGGCCCGAAATTATTCATACCTTTGCCAAATTCTGAGTATTTTGCATCGTTCTATTTGAGGACCAATTTTACTGTGGCTGAAATTTTGTAAGAATGTGATAAAAGGCTGAAACAAGTGCTACAAGAGACATTTTAAGGAATGAAATATCTTGTGAATTGGCTAGCAAATATAACAATTGAAAATACTCCAAATTTGGCATAGGTATGAATAATTTCGGGCTTAACTGTACATGCTAGCTACTACTGCAACTGCAATTTGTGCATGTAAGGAATTAAACATATTTCAAATAAGCGTGTAGATTTAGGACTTTTGATGCGAAGATCTTGCCTAATTCCCTACACGCACCAACCACAGTAGCTAGCAAGTATCATTTCAAAGAATTGAAAAAATTCCCTGGTCACCTCGAGGAGCACTCCTTGTATTCTGCCAAGTTCAGTCTTTAGAAAATTTGATCGCTGTTTTTCGATCTTTTTGGGCAGTCTAGAGGCAAAAAATTTAAAGAAATCGTAAATATATCGATTAATAGGATCCGAATAATTGACAAAAATAACCAAGAATAGATGTAGGAATTTATAACCTAAGTTGGCGTTTAAACTACATACAATTAGGTACACTACGAACGATTAAAACCAAATGGAAGTAGTAATTCAGCAATTCCAGCGAGAAGATTTTTGCAGTTGAACATCAAAAGAAGGGCAGAGCAACAAAAAGTGCTCCGCATCCTCAATGCCATCGCTTATTGGGCACATTGGGTTTATGGTATCCCTAAAATTAAGCTCGAATGAGGGGTGAGAATGAGGGGTGTTACTGGATGTTGAAAGCTAAAACTGTCTGATCTATCCAGCAGCCTGATAAATCTTGCCAGTACCGTACCCATTTACACTATCTTTGGAAAGAAAAATGCTCTAATTTTGAAAATGATCACGATACCAATAATTTTCACTGTAGAACAAAGTTATAGTATCGTACCAAAGTTCCTTGAAAGCAATTCAATAAAAAACAGTGCCTAAGCCCTTAACTTTGTCATTTTAAATCTTCGAGCCCCATGCTACACAATTGACTATCTTTCAGGTAAACATGAGAGAAGATTATAAAGTTTGCGAAAATCCAGCATATGGTAACATTATCTCAATGACAGGAGCTTTGAAATTGTGCAATCAAGATGCAAGCACCGCAATGTGTATGTGTCAAATGACAAGCAATGTACAATCGCAAGAAGCTGCAAGAAAGAGCAGGCGGTTCGAAGAGCAACAATATGGAAGTGTTTTGAATGCGAATATCGACGAAAATGTTTGTGAAAACTGTGGAGGAGTTCTTGATGCTTCAAATACTGTTGTTGATAAAAGCAAGGACATTTTCGTAGCTAATTTAGCAACAAGTGGCAACTACCAAAACGTTTCTGTCGGAAAAACGTCTGTTATGAGCAGCGAGGGAAAGACAAAAGCTGGTGTAGATTTTCAAGGAGGAAATCCCAAAAACCACGAGCAACCTCTTTATGACTCAGTTCTCGCAGATTCGGCAATTCCAAACGATCCAAAGCCAGGAACTTCTTCATTTCAACAAGATTTACACAACGAACATAATATGTTGCATACAGCGAAAGCAGAGATAAGGAAAACAGCTAACCTTAACGTTGACAAACAAATCGATGAAGAAACAATAGCGGCCAGTGACACTGGCATAAAACAACATTCTTCGATAGATAGTAACGAAAACGGTTCGTTGCTAAGTAAATCACTGATACGAGGTTCTGATATTATAGATAGAGATGAGCCAGTACGAGGCTCTGATGTCGATAGAGAGGTCCCCGTTGGAGATGCTAGTGTTAATAGCAAGAACACAACAGGACAAGGCTCTAACGTCATTACAGATGTATCAGGAGGAGATATTAGTAATGATAGACATGCTTCACGGCAAGAAATGTCAATCAATCAGATACCACCTGTTTCCCTTGAGAATGAAAAGTACACCTGCCAAAATCAGGCTGAGATTGCAAATAAAAACTTCAATTCTGAACGCAGCAGTGGCTTTGACTTAAATAGAAGTGGTGACGATATGGACGCACATATGGCGAGGAAACAACATTACACAATTCTAGACGTGAACTCGCCAGTGCATGACTTCAAGGTTGGGCATATTGTGCAAATTCATCACAAGGAATCGCCTGATGGCTATGAACGACGAAAGAAGATGAGTTTAAAAGGAGAGAAAAGCTCCGAAGAAGGTAGAGAGTTGCTTATCAGTCCGCAAGATCTCGTTTATAAGTTCGATAGCAGTAAGCTTGACCAAGATGAAAACGGTAATGATGGTATTGCGGATGAAAAGCAAAGTGAAATGAAACAACGGAGGGATTCCTCCCAAATGATCACTACTTCGTTTATAGAGAACTTAAAAGATGAAGACCGACGAAGCTCACAGCAGAGTAATACCTCCAAGAGACTTGATGTAAGTGACATTAATCTGAGACTCGGGCAAAAATCGGGAACAAGAGCAAGTCAAGATTATGATATCGAGTTAGGAAGACGTGAGAGTGATTTTAGCGAAAGACCTATATCACAGCAAGCTGTTCATCTTGATAAATTATCTCAAATCCTTAAAGATCTTGGGAATAAGAAAGGTCGCGTGCAGAGCGCTGTTTCTGAGAAATTGATCAGGTTTAGAAATAAAGAGGATAAGAAAAGCAGTGATATTGAACTTGTTGAAATGCAGGATAAAAAAGAGGATAAAAAAGAGGAGACAGGTTCAAGACGCAGAAGGAGAAGATCACGGGCATCCATTAGGCTAAGAAAGAAGTCTGGTGGCGGAGATATGGAATCTGATGAAAATAAGAAAATGCTTAGCGAAAATAAAACATTGCCTGGCAAGCATGAGAAATTAGCTGTTGAAAATAAAGACGCCTTAGCGCAAGCCAAAGAAGTTGCTTTAGATAACACGAATATCATTCAAGGTGCTAAAGAAGGCAAGGAAAGTATGAAAGAAGAGCGGGAAAGGCTGCGAAATGATATGATTGACATCAAAGAGATAATACGCGACCTAGTTAATCATAATAATCTAAAATCAGAACAGAAAACATGTTTAGTGCTCCTATTATGGGCTATTGAAGCAGATATGCCAGACGAATTTTTCCAACGATTACAGAAATCAAAAACGTTCGCTGCAATATTGCAGGATTCGGTGGCAATCAAACGAGATATTATAATGTATAATATGTACATTGCTGGTGATAACACAAATAAAATCACAGAGGTTTGATGGAGGGATTAATTATTAGTTTAGAGGAAAAAATATGATGAAATAATTTATGAAATAATATTAATTAGAACACCAGATTCATGGATTTGAAAACTGAAATGCTCTTAACAGTACAGCTGGCATCATGAAACTTTTTATTGGACTGAATAACTTAGCTTGAAACTACAAGATGTTGTTAAATCAGTAGGGAATTGTTCAATTCAACGTCATGAGATGTCTTAGTGACGTGGATAACTTAGCATGAATCCCCATAAGGAAGAGCTGTTCATTTCAACGTCCTGAACTCCGTATTCAACTGATTTCTCGAAACGCAAATATTGAACAACTGAATCAATTTTAAGGTGATCTAAACCCGGGGGGGGGGGCTACTTGACCAGGTTTTGGTCGGGGACGTGCCATCGAAGCTTCAACAATATACCCGTTCCTTATACCAATTTTCCGAAAAAGCATACCCGACTTTATACCAATTTTCCGAAAAAGTACACCCGACCTTATACCAATTTTCCGAAAATGTATATCTGATCTTATACTTTAACCAAAATCGTGAAAATCGATACCGTTCCTTATACCAAAATCGTGAAAATCGCTACCGTTCCTTATACCAAAATCGTGAAAATCGCTACCGTTCCTTATACCAAAATCGTGAAAATCGCTACCGTTCCTTATACCAAAATCGTAAAAATCGCTACCGTTCCTTATACCAAAATCGTGAAAATTGATACCGTTCCCTATACCAAAATTGCGAAAATCGATACCCTTCCCGATGGCACGTCCCCGTACCTACAATATGTGAAGTAACCCCCCCGGGGATCTAAAGCGATAATTTTTATTGATTCAAGTGAACGGTACTTTCAAATGATAAAGAATCCTGTTAGATATCTCATTTCGTTTTCAAGTTATCCACTGATTCTAAGTGCCAGCTGATGACGTCATTTTTTTTGCAAATCATTACGGTAATATATTGAAATATAGCTGTATCTGATCTTTGAAAGATTACAGTTGCAGGAGACATTTGAGGTAAGCTGAATGAATGCAACAGAAATGGTCTCATGCATTGATATGATGTTTAGAAAGGCATTTCAACTGAAGAAAAGTTCTTAGAGTCAATTTCCCTTTGGAAACATAGTCAACCTTGTATACATTCTTAATACTTTTTGCAAACGAAATGATGTCATCAGCCAATCATACACAAT
Source organism: Aurelia coerulea (assembly GCA_039566865.1). Classification (NCBI taxonomy): domain Eukaryota; kingdom Metazoa; phylum Cnidaria; class Scyphozoa; order Semaeostomeae; family Ulmaridae; genus Aurelia; species Aurelia coerulea. Next base: position 28,603,544 of record CM076945.1, on the reverse strand, counting down.
TGTGGATAACTCGAAAATAAAACAAGGTATTGAAGAATTTGTAACGATATTCTTTTTCCTTCAACAGTCATATTCATTTGCATCAATAAAAATTTTCGCTTCAGATCACCTATTTTAAAAGGGTTTGACACAGCGCACTGTCAACATGTGAAGGCTATTGTAGTCAGGGCAAATTTTGTGAAATAAAACATTCAAGTTACTGAAGAGATAAAGCAATTTGCATTTCTGGAGAACATAAAAAATTCTACAGGGTGTCCCAAAAAAATTGTGCCCGTTTGTCGGAAGGTTGCGACAAAACGGCAAAAGATTCTCGCCGACTGCTGGTTGCAGTCGTGAGGCAAATTTGGTCTTCTGAAGGTCGTAGCTCCATCATTTTTCAACGGATTTTTACGGGGATGGTGGCAAACTTTAATTGAACATCTGAAGAGCACCATCATTCAAAAGTTTGGCGAGAATCTTTTGCCGTTTTGTCGCAATCCTCAGACAAACGGGGCACAATTTTTTTGGGACACCCTGCACCTTCTGATTGCACTAAATTAAATCAAAATAAACAAAGGAGAAGAAGGAGAAGGATTCTATTATTAGCCTATTGTATTTGATGATTTCGAGACGTTCGTTGATATTGTTTAGCCGGAGGAACAATAACATGAGTATGAGTTTTCTTTGTCCTATTTATAGATTGCCCCTACTTAGCTCCGTTGATTCACTTTAACGCTCAGCTATTTATATGGACTCAATTCCATTGACAAGTTTCGCAGCTTGATTCTTTTATACCTTGGGGGTGGAGGTGCCCCAAAATCGAGGACGAGTATGTACGAACCCCAGTCGTAGGTGTCGTTTGTAAGATTCTCCCAATTTTCGGTATCTGTATTATAACACTTAAATAATGTACCAGTTTTGGGTAAAGACCTAGCTAAAGTTCCAGTTTTGTTTGGTTTGAAGTTCCACTTTTTGGAATGATCATTTTGCGATGATACCCAGTTTTGGGTGCCATCTTTACTGTGATCCATCTAGTTTTGGGAAAATACTTCGTTTGCACCTTCGCACATACCTGTCTTACCTAGCATCCGAAGGTAGTTTTAGGACGCTGAGGAGCTAAGCTTATCGAAGCAGCGTCCTGGTCCTTCCTCTCGATGTGACCACACCTCATGATTCTTTTAGCCTGGAATTACAGAGAGTTAGCGACTCTTTTTCACACTTTGCAGCAGGCTCGGCAGGGCGAGGACTCGAACCACCAATAGTCAAGCGTGCTACCACTGAGCCATCCCCGCTAATGTCTTCAAGTTTGGGCACCTCCGCCCCCGGGTTGTATACGGAGGCGATCTTCAATTTTCGTTGTAAATTTGTTCGGAATACTGCGAACTCCCCCTTTTGTAAATCGCAATGGAAAAGACGATAACTCTGATTGGTTCGCTGATCAATGGAATGGGTGAAGCGTTTTGGGGCATGCGCGAATTCACAAAGGAAAAATGAAGGATGATGACCCTGCAATCGCTACTGCGCATATTCCAAAGCGCTTAAACGGGGTCTAGCTTCTGGAGAAAATCCGTAAGACTTTCAATGATATAGTATCCCGAACAAAAATCATTCTGCGCCTCCACGCCTTTCCATCTGAGATAAAAGCCTAACATTAAATAACAAAGAGCACGGAGGAAATGGTTTGTGGCAGGAGGATTTTACTTTTTATAGAAAATGATCAGCTGTTAAAATTCTTCCTGTGAGGATGCATGACTTTAGCATCGTAAAATTCATTAAAATAAACTTTTGAATTGAAAACTTCAAATTGAATTCGCACCCATTACAAACTTGCATCGTTTTTGCAAATCTCTTTGAAATCGCAAGAATAATGATGTATAAAATGTCAAATTAATGCTGTATAAAATAGGAAGAAAATACAAAGACTTCTGTCAAATACGGTCGGATGCAAAAAGCCATATGCAGAGAAAGCCTTGAATTGGAACTTCCTTCGATTCAAACACAGGCAATTAAAATCTTGCTAACTGAAGGGCGTTTTTAAAAGATCACATTTATATCATTCTTATTCAAATTTTCCGGAATCTAAAGCCCTGCTAAAACAGCGGAGCTGTTTCGTCGAGTTTTGTAGAATTGTTTGGGAAGAGATTTCCATGTCAAGAAAAACGCTCGTACGTTCGGCCAAGCCATCATCACATGCTTGAAATATTTTCAATCCGTAACGGTGAAGTTGGTTTGAATCTTTTCGAACGAATACCCCCATGGGCACCCTATATAGGTAAGTGACGGGAGTTCAGACGCAGAATATTTTGCAAGAACCCAAAGTGCACTAAAATTGGGAGATATCTAAACTCTGAAAATATACTCATTTGTTCATAGTAGATAGAAACTTGACATTGTGTAGCTTTTCTTCTAATGTTATGCAATATTTTTAAGAAAATTCCAGCTTAGTACTCACCTTGTCAAATTTGTTCTAAATCAATCCTCAAAATTTACCTATTATGCACGTACAACCTTTCCCAAACCCAAACAGTGTCTGAACCCCCACCATCATCTACCAATAGGGACTCCCCCTGGGCGACTACGGTGCCCAAATAAATGCTACTGGCTTGACTTTGCTTACCATACCACGGATTGTTCAAAAGGTAGTTAAATGGGAGAAGAAGTCAGTGTCAGTTGGTCGAAAAGACGAATAGATAAACACTGAGCCAAAAATGGTGAGACGTGCAGAGCTTTGTAATTTTTTGTTGTCATTAAAACCTAGTTGAATCGAACAATAGCTATAAAAGCTTCGTGGAAGAAAATCTAGTGCTAAACTTGAGAAGCACTGAGAAATGTTGAAAGCTCAAATTAAAACATAATGATAGCATGCATCTTATTGCATTGTTATTTGTGAATCAAATTCATTAGGAACGTGTTCTTAAGGACTCCTATTACGCTGATAAGTTTAAACAGTAAAAGCGCTCGCTTCGCTCGCGCTTCAATTTGCAAGAACACCAGAGCTTGTAATAAAAATCCAATCAAATAAATCCAATAAAAAACTCGAAACTCTTTGTAATAAAGCCTGCAAATTTGCCTAAATATTAGGCAAGTGTCAGAACAGAAAACTCATCTATAATTCTAAAGAAATCAAGCGACTGTTGAATTGAGAGCTCACGGTAGCATATCGTATTCACATTTAAACAGGTCTCATACAATACACATTTTACTGAGAGACAATTACTACAATGTGTCTCCTCTTTTATGACGTAAAGCGTCAACCAATGATTATATGAAACTGAAACGATAAATCAAGAATGACAACTTAATCATTCATAAATTAATATGAAATAAAAAATGTTGATGCACTCCCTCCTCAATTTTTGATTGAAAGTCAAATTTCCATAAATTTGATCCTATGTAAGATTGAATTACAAAGGAACTGGATTTTCAAACAATTTAAAATTGATTTTCAAATGTAAAGCAGATTGATCGAATTCTGAAGGGACTGAACTCTTGAATTATCAAATGATCAGTTCAATAAAATTAGACAAAACAAATGAAAACCATACGAAATGGTGCTTTAGCAGAAAATTTCGTTTTCAAGAAATTCTAATGAAATTTCGTCGCCATTTTCCCCTCAGCTATTTAGCATTAGGGATTTCAGGCTCTCGTATGAAACTCTTCGACAAATTCAAAACTATAATTCTTAAAACTTGTTTAAAGGAGCTCTGTTATATGTTACGCATGTGATTGGTTTAGAGAACAAAGCTTAGACAAAGGAAAGGAGCTAAACCCCACACTCTTTCATTTTTTCGCATGATAAAAATTCAGTTAAACTTGAAACAATGTCTTTCCAATTCTTTTCTGTTAATCCTGCGATACAAATCATTAATCCTGTGATACAATCTTCAGCCAATTATGAATGAGACATGATAACGATTCTCCAGACTAGTCTGCTTAGTGTAGCTGTTGCTGCTGCTGAGGGAAACGATTCATTCGAACAACTGAACCAACGTTTAGTAATAGAAGCTCTAAAATCGCCACTCGATCGAACGTCGCGTATAAAAATGTATAAAAAAGTAACGCTCGATCCAGGTTCTTTTGTAGAATAGCTAAAAGGCCGAATTCATGAATGGAAAAATGATAGGACGATGACTCCTGACAAGTCTGCTTAGTGCATAGCTGTTGCTCCAAATCGCTGAAACGGGGGTCTAAACTCTTCATGGAAAAACTGTACCAGACGTTTGATTGACAAGTAAGGCTGATGAAAATCAGGACCAGCCCAGCAGAAGCTGTTTGTACCCTCTTCAGGTCAAGTGATCATACGCTTAGAAAATCATCTCTTTTTACCCGTTTCACTCTTTCTATCTATCTATCTCATACGCTACTCGTTTATTTTAACATAGCGCAGCTTAAAGAGCCACTGCTGACATAAGTGCTTTGCGCGCTTAGAAAATTGAAAGGAGGTAAACACCAATGGCGACGAAGAACAATGTTTAGTTTGCGCTTATTATCGTTTATTGTTTTATACTTCCGTCATTGCTGAAAACAAGAGCTGAACATTTCACACGTATTAACCACAATTCTATAGGCCCTTTCTTTACTTATAGCGTCTGTTTTATTATGTTAATTTGAAATACAGTCCTCTGGAGGGAAAAATGGCCTCGTCATTTTCTTTCGTAATTTAAACTTCGTATTTGAACCGTTCGATATGGCAAACTAAACCGTACAACAACAAGAACGACAGGAAATAATCCACATATCTACGGATCACGCATCATGACCGTCCAAGAAGAAAGCGATGAAGATAATGATGGAGGAGGCAACAGTGGAATTGAGGTAGGCTTCTTTCCACATCCGCGATAACGTTGACATGCTAGTTAGGCCAAAAAACACTTTTAGACACCCAGAAAGTCGAAGAAGCAATGCATTGTGGGATTTGCACAGGCGCAAAGCACATATGTCAGCAGTGGCTCTTTAATACCGATTGCCATCATGGCCTGTTATTTGCTAAGTATTCATCAGTCGTTATAAAGACTGTGCCACCATCACCCTTGCTGTCTCAAGATATTTCTCAATCAGTCTTATCCAAGTTAACTTTTGTCCACTTTTTGCATGGTACGAAGTTCTTAACTTGTATGAAAATAAAGTTTTCTAAAGAGAACGATCACGCAATCTGAAGTGGGTAACGGTTTTGCGTTTCTAAAATAACACGTCAAAAGTAGAAATGAAAAATTGAAAAAAGATCGTTATTGTCAAAAGATTTTGACCGCAGTTTGTGACATGGCAAGGGAGCTGTGAAAGAAGGACACGAAAATAGGAGATTCTGTTGAAACAAGCTAAATTTTTCAATAATTTATGCATAACTTCAAGTAAATCGCTGTAATTGTTATTTGGTTCAACTGTTGTAGGATTTGAGCAATCAAAAGACTATTAATAAAGTGATGTTTGACTAGCTGGCTGGCCAGTAGACAATCAGTTTTTGAACAAGACAAACTCAAACATTTCTCTCAAAGTGTACCGGTTTTAAATAATCGTTTTATCTCTCTTGAGGCATTAAAACAACGATTAAAACGAAAGGGCAACGAGAGTAAGAAAGCTACTTGGCTACAGCAAGGGCGAATTTTGTACAACAAAAGTGTTAGATTTCCGGGAAGACAAAGCGATTGCGTTGCTGGAGCATAGAATTTTCACATAACCGTACACTTAATCATATAAGGATAAGGATAACGCGAGAAGGAGAAGCATTATGGTTGACTGCACCGAAGCTGTGAAATCTATTATTGCGTAGATTCACGTCATAATCCTAGTTATCGCAACAACAACAACACCAACAACATTTTTTGCTCAAACTGGAAGTTATGGACTTTCACAGAAAAAAATTAGACGGAAAGGGCAAAATTTTCTGTACGCTCTGGAAAGAGCTTAAATCGTAGTCATTGCAACCTTCGGCATTTGGAAATTCTCATTACTCCGGTGAAACTCATGGAAGGCAAGTGGCCTTCAAAATGATGAGCTCCTTTAAAAAAAAGGTTTCTTCATTTTTGGATCGAGGAAACATTAATCTGGATAGTTGTGGCTTTTGTTCATCACTAACATCACTGAAAACTTGAATTTTGAGGCGTTTTATTATCTGGGTAATGAGCCGACAACTTAGGCCCATCCGCCATTGCCTGGAGCACTCAGCTTTTCGTACAGTGTTGCTATGGTTTCCATATCCATTCTGACTTTTCGTCTCCGTTCCAATATGACAAAAGGCCCTGAGGACAAGGTTGGTAGTTTGAGCGTCCATCAGTCTATCAATAGCAATAACTACGAACTTGTAATCAATCTAATTCTCACGGCTGCCAATTCGCCTTGTCCTAATCAAAGCTGTATCCTTTGTTAGCATAAAGCTCAAATCTGTCAAATCTTTAAAAGGTGGGTGTAAAATTCTATGACATTTTTCTTTGAATTGAATGGCTTGAAAGGAACTTATGGTACTTTGCTGTAAATCTGCCGTTGAAATTTTTGATATCTTGATTTCTTTCAAAATGGCGGCAATTTAATTATTTTTGAAAAAGTTCATGGAAAATTTAGGAACAATGAAAATCATCGTAAACCCTAAACCGATAGAGGAAACATGATATAACTTTCAAGAAAACCATAGTTTGTGAAAGTCTACAATATGGTGGCAAGCAGGAATATGTAGCTTTTCTGGTTTAGGATTTAGAAATTTGACGACGTCATAGCCGCAAATTAAATAAATGCAGCTATTTTCAGACTAATCGAAATATCAAAAAATCTCCACGGCAGATTTACAGCAAAGTACCATAAGTTCCTTGCAAGGCCCTATGTTTCCTTTGTTTTACAAACCTAGCGCTTTCTTTTGGCTACCTGAAATCAGGTACTTGAAATTTCACAATTCAGCATCTCATTTTATTCCTTCATCTCCATTTTCATATTTCGCAGCTTTTATCCTACTAATAAGCTATTATTAGTGTTAGAAAAATATTATAGATTTGAATGGTAAGTGTTTCATTAGCTAAATACAGATGTTTTACATCGTCTGATTTATCAATGAAAGTTTCATTTCTGCGTCTCCTATTTCTTGATAATATATGCAAATCAAATATTTGCTGTCTGGAGGCCAACGCCAGAATGTTCAGGGTTCGCGAAAAAACAATTAAATTAACGAGCAGAGCTAAATGTAAGTAATCTACAGCCTGGTTCCCTGTGCGTCAACTTGACCGCGTTCGCGTGAGGATACTGGGCGCCAGGGAAGCGATTTGTTGACTTTGTTATTTGTTATTTTGGACCGCTTCCGTGGAGCCCAGTCCCCCTAGTCGAAAATGACGTCAGGAAACCAGACTGCGTAATCTATAAATAGGACAAAGAAGACACACGTCATCATCCCTCTAGCTGAACAATGCACGTGTCGAAATCATTGAATACAATAGGCTAATTTTAGTCTTGCATATGCAGCTTTAAAGGAGCTCTGTCACGCAGGTGATTGGTTTAGAGAACAAAGCTTAAACAAAGGAAAGGAGCTAGATCCCAGACTCTTTGAATTTTTCGCATGATAAAAATGCAGTTCAACTCGAAACGATATCTTTTCCAATTCTTTTCTGGTAATCCTGCCATAAAAATCTTTAATCCCCTTATACAATCTTCAGCCAATTATGAATGAGACAGATTGCTTTTAAGTCAACAATTTATCTACGTCAACAACTTTAAAGGCACATTGTCGCGGCTGTGAAGGTTGGCCGTCAAGGTGAAGTTGCTGTTGGGATCGCAGAAGTAGAATAGTCCGCGACCCCTTGTCATGACACTCAAGTGGTGGGGCTCTACTGGGTATCGAACCCTGTCCGCCTGACTGTTCTGGCTGCAAAGTCAGTGGATTACACTTCTGCGCCACAACACCTTCAATGATTGGCGAGTCGTAAGGGACAGTGCAAAGTTTATTTTATAACATGGCCGGTGCAAAACGTAACGGGGCAACTACTTTTTTTTAGCTTGTACAGAACTGGGTCAACACTTTTTACAAAGCAAATATGAACGGGACAGTACCTTTCTATAAGCTCAAGATGAAGTTTGAAATATGAAATGGCTAATTTTGAGGCCAAAATTGTGGATCATGCAAGTTGAGAAATGCTTGGAAGGATGTGTATGGACATGACGCAAAATGTCCTTGTCAGTTACTTGCAAGCACGATTCATTAGTCAGTTCTCTTCATCTTCAAAGTCGATTTCTTCGTTGACAAAGTCTCGTAAAGGCAAGAATTGATTTTGTTATGGTCTTTGGCTAATTCATCTGTGGTACTATACAACATTTATTGTTCATGAATACGGGGCAGATAAATTTTTTTAAGCTAAGGGTAACGGGGCAGTTGGTTTTTTGGCAATAATTTCATACAGGGCGAGCAGATTTTTTTGCAAGAATTTTTTTTTCTCCACCGGTAAGATAATAAATTTTGCCCTGTCCCTAATGTTGAAATCACTAACAAAGAACCTGGCCTCTGAATAATTGCCAAGCCTTTATACTCTTGGATCATACTTTGTTTCGAGAATAAAGGGACCATTATGCAAATAAGGTCAATATGACTGTTTAATGCTATCCCTGCCACACTCGTGAGCTAAGAAACACTAAAAATGATCTTGCGGTACCGTTAATGAGAACAGTAAGTGGCCAAAAGGCATTCTCTTACCGTGGTACAAAAGTGTGGAACATGCTTAACGACAATATCAAAGAGGGGTCTACTCTTTTAAATCAAGGTTGAGACAGTTGGGGTACGAACATCTTTAATTTTGTACAGATATTTTTTGTATTCAGGTGTAAATTTTTATCTAATTTGCTTATATGTATTATATTAGGAACTTTACTTTTGACAGGGCCAAATTGTAAAACAATATTTATTGAATTTTGTACCCTGTATAAATATGTTTAAAATATGAAATATGAAATATACAATTAGGGGTGTTTTTAACGTATTTATTTAATGAACATCGTCATCGTATTTTATCTATTCTTTAGCATTTTAAAACTTGTAACATAAGGGAGTGAGATCGTTTCACCTTCATGAAATTCAGTGTACAGAGTAATTACTGAAGCTTACCTAATTCTTTTTTCTTTTATTGTCTTATTCACCCAATCAGAATCACGACAGTGTGCCTTTAAGCAATGGCGGAATTTAAAGAATGATTTACTGGTTAGGAAGCATTGAAACTTGATTGTAAAACAATGCTTGCTATTTTTGAAAAAAAGATTAACATGAGATGGGAAGTGACATCTGGATGTGCAAAAGAATGACGTAGAAAATTTGAAAATTGAAAGAAAGACCTTATAAATGGCTCAGAAAAAATGCATAGCTTAAAACGTAAACAAAATACTTGATTGCAATCTTGACCTACTAATATTACAAGTTGTCTAAAACAGACAACACCGCCAACCAAATTCCTTATATATGTGCTAGACTATAACATACGGCAAAACATTACGATATGAGAAGTGTAAGACCGTCCAATATGACAAAGCGACTTCGATTGTGAAGAATAGGTTTCACAACTCTATGTATTCTAGGCCTACAAAACTTCTGCAATTGTTAGACTTCGCAGAAACGAAGACATATTTTCCAGTCAACAGAAAACATTGAAAACGGTAACGGTAGGTTTCGGATTGTATGGTGGATTCGTTTGTGAAAACCAGATTCTCTCCAAAATCTGCCAAAACCTTGCCTTTTGGAGCAGAAGGCCTTCCAAACCTACCAAACCTACTGTTTTCAGAATTCGGAGTCAATCAAACATGTCCTGAAGACAAAGAGAGTAAAATGTTATGGTTAGCTGCGCTGAACGTGTGAAATGTATTCTTTGGAATGGCAAATGTCTTTTGTGATGTCCTTTGTTTAACAGAATTCGTGTCAAGGATCTTTTCGCCACTGGAGACCGAAACTAAGTTCTTTTCGTCACTGGAGACCGAAACTGACTTCTTTATTCTTCAGCTGTATTAGCATCTATTATGACGCATTAGAGATTAATATTTTGTCTCTCGCAATTAGCATCTCCACTTGACTTTCATAAACAAATAACACAGCAGTTCAATTTAGTGTTGGTTATTGTTATAGAAGATCAAATATATACTGGATGAATCAGGAACAACGTAGGGTGCTTGCTAATATTTAATTATGGAATTTACTTCACAAATGCACTCCTTGGCATTGGAAAAAAGGCTAACGTAGATATGAAAATCTGTTTAGTCGAAATCGATCATTCTGTTACGTAATTAAAGGCACACTGTCGTGGCTGTAATTGGCTGGTTGTGATGTTGAAATCCCTGACAAAAGACCTGGCCTCTGGATCATTACAAAGCCTTTATGCTCTTAGCAACAAGAGCAGATATTGTAATACAATAGCAACAGTTGCGTTTGATTGACACCTCAATTCAAAGTGATTAGTCACTGCAGACAAAGGAAATTCTCTCAACCAGTAATTCAAAACAAACAAAGCCGCAAAAGTTTCCCCAAAACTGGTAGGGCAAACTCTCGCCTTGTGCAAGCGAAATATGGTTTTTAAGGGAAGTTATGTGCTTATAGCGAAAGAAGAGGAGCTGTTTTGTAATCGTTTCATTTTAAGCCCTAAAGACGCGAGAATTACAATGCCTTCTGCTCCGCTCCTGAATCAAATAAATATAATCTAAGCGACAGAAGTTTAGATTTACCCTTCTTCTTTCGCTATAAGCACATAACTTCCCTTAAAAACCATATTTCGCTTGCACAAGGCGAGAGTTTGCCCTATCAGTTTTTGGGAAACTTTTGCGGCTTTGGGTTTGTTTTGAATAATTGGCTGAGAGAATTTCCTTTGTCTGCAGCCGCTAATCGCTTTGAATTGAGGTGTCAATCAAACGCAACTTTTGCTATTGTATTACAAAATCTGCTCTTGTTGCTCTTAGCTCATACTTTGTTTCAAGGATAAAGGGACTCTAATCGTTATCATCTTCGTGAATTTCAGTGTACAATGAAATTACTGAAGCCTGCCTAATTCTATTCTTTAATATTGTCTTATTCATCCAATCAGTGCCACGACAGTGAGCCTTTAAGAGCCATTTTGTAAAATCATGATTCACAAAAGAGGCCTTCAATTAGATTCATATTCATACAAGACAATAGCATAAGTTGCTTTTGTTGACACCTGAATTCAAAGCGATTAGCGACTGCCGACAAAGGAAATTCTCTCAACCAGTTATTCAAAACAAGCAAAGCCGCAAAAGTTTCTCTGAAAACCAGGTTGCTAGCGCGCTCGTTGTACATTCCAGATATTGTTTTTAAGAGCAAGCATGAGCATATATCGAAAGAAGAAGGATATATCAACACATCAGCCACACGGATTTAATTTGTTTGATTCAAAAGCCGATTGGGAGGCGATTCAATTCTTTTAACTTGTTTGGGTGTAATTAAAACACTTACTGCTCAGCTTCTGAACTAAATAAATAAAATTCCCAAGGTTGATGTGTAGATATATTCTTCTTCTCTCGATATGTGCTCAAGTTTGCTCTTAAAAAAACAATTTATGAATTGCACAACGAGCGCGCTAGGCACCTGGGTTTCAGAAAAACTTTTGCGGCTTTGTCCGTTTTGAATGACTGGTTGAGGGAATTTCTTTTGTCTTCGATCGCTATCGGCGTCAAATTTATTTCTCTGAAAAGCAAATCGTGTTTTCTTTTCAGAAATCTGAATCTTTTGTTTCACAAAATTTGCTTTTGCTATATAAAACATTAAAGGAGCTTCTTCGCGAAACAATAAACAAATCCGTGAACTGTCACCAATTATCCATTGTTCATCCATTGTTTCTGCAGTTTGGTTGGTGGCTTCACCCAAGCCACCAAAAAGTGACCGTTAAAAATCCACTTATATCCGAGCAATCGTAGAAGGTATGAATGTTTGGTTTGTTCCTCAGTGAAGTACAATGATTTATGTCCAAACAGAAACTTTTCGTTTTGAACAAAATATGAAAATCCTGTGTGATATCACCTTTCAAAAAACTGCAAAATCATCGTTTTGTTAACATTTAGACGACGGAGCCCCTTTGAAACATTTATGGTCTGACTAGCTATTCACCAAAATACTTCTCCTTAAAGACAAATGACGGATATATAGTGTCTGTTTTAAAAATAGCACAAAATAATGCTGCATTCCTTCATTTATCCAATTGATTTGATAATATCTGGAGATCACGAATACAATGGAATACAAAAGCCTATATTTAGATTGCCCAGACCTCTAACTGAAGTTCCCTTATATCTCCGTCATTTGTCTTTAACCCCCCCCCCCCACATTTTCTGACCCACCGTGTATATCGTTTATGTTTTAATGCAGATGGCATCGCAGACATTTTCATTACATACTCTAAATTTTATCGTAAAATAATTTACACTCTCGTGCACCTTGATAATGTTATTATTCTGTTTTGCTGCTGATTTAGTTTATTTACAGTAAATCTTTTATTTTACGCATTAAACGACAGACATCATCATAACACTTGTTTATCTTATCTCCGTGTCTTTTGCACTAACACTGCACAAAATGAAAGAGAATTACTTCATTTAAATTTAAAACGAATGTACAGCGCTAAGTGCAGTAATAATCTGTAACTAAACCAAATGAAACGCCTACATAATATATTGTTTATTTAGCTAAACAACATCCTAGCAAGTTTCAAAATCATCACATGCTAATACCCCGGGGGGGGGGGGATACGATACTTGATTTACGAAAATAAGGGGACGTGCCGCTGGAAAATCTGAAAAGGCACCCTGTCCCGGAGTAATATTCCTGAAAATGATACCCTGTCCCGGAGTAAAACTTTAAAAACAATACCCTATTCTTGGGTTTCTTCATACAAAATTGTAGCCTGCCCTGGGAATTTAATAAAATTTGATAGAAATCTGTCAGAAAATGCGGAAATGTTGCCATCCAAACGATTTAAATCATGCTGATTAGAGTATGGCTTAGAGGAAGGCGCTTTTTGCATTGATAGCTAGAATGAACATTTATCGAAGTTCTGATAGCAAATTTTATGGTAAAGGAGTTCTGGAAAACCGTTTTTGTGGCATTTTAAGACCAGTGGTTTTGAAAAAAAGTAGCAGATTGATTTGGGCCCAAAAGATTCGAAAAAAGAATTCGAATCGAATGATAGCTTGATACATTTGTAGAATGTTCGAATGTATACAATAGTGATAGAAGCTCCAACGCCACATAATCGAACCTTGTGTAGAATAGCGAAAGGTCTATTAGTAGAATCAGTAAGGAGATATTCCGTTTCTACAAGCGTTGGGGAATGAGTCTCTCTGTTGACCGAAGCGCCATCATCAAGTCAAAGAGCACAGGGAAACGAGAGACTCATCGTCATAAGTCTATTCAATCAGATACTCCAATGGTTTGAGTTTTTTCTGACTCGCCCAGTACAGCTAGTCAAACGCAGAAACTTCTTGACTCAACCTGCACAAATATTAATTAAATCGCTGAAAACGGCATCCACCGTCATCGTAACACAATCTAGGCATGAAATGATCACAAGAATTTTGAATGCAAGGTCTAAACAGCAACACACGGTGAATTC